>CM067172.1:68874365-69045412 GCA_034093135.1 Erigeron breviscapus | reverse complement strand
TTTCTAACAATCTC
Organism: Erigeron breviscapus; assembly: GCA_034093135.1. Classification (NCBI taxonomy): domain Eukaryota; kingdom Viridiplantae; phylum Streptophyta; class Magnoliopsida; order Asterales; family Asteraceae; genus Erigeron; species Erigeron breviscapus. Next base: position 69,045,398 of record CM067172.1, on the reverse strand, counting down.
CCCCTTGGTATGCGGAAATTTTTATTCTTAGTCTAACTTGTCTCTGAATCAACAATCATCTTGGAGCACTTGATCCTTTGATCAATTAACACTTGCTCCCCTTCAAACAATCATTTCTTTCTTGAAGCAACTTATCAACTAAATGAAATATCCTCAAATTTCTTGCTCCCCCTCAAATACAATCATTTCGGAGCATATTTAACAATTCATGAGTTCTCTCTTGCTCCCCCTCAAATGAACAATCTCTTTTAAACTATAAACGAACTTAATATCAAAAAAAACAAACTTCATCTAATCTCAAACTTTTGCAATCATCAAACAAATGGTCAATTATTCAATAAATCTTTCAAATATCGACCATATACTTCATCTTGAATATACTCGATCTCGAATCAATCCTTTAACTTTCTCAAAACAATCTCTCAACTTAGCACTATAATTATTCACTCTCTTCACCTAAACTAACGATCCTTTGAACATCCAAACACAACAATCATCCTCGAACAAATTCTACCAATCAAATTCTACCTATATTCTTGAACTCTATCTATCAATCATATAATCATTTCTCCCCCTTATTATTATCTTCAACCTCCATTTCACACACAAACACACTTTACACATACTAACCTAAAACCTCCATTAAACCTTCAATTAAGCTCATTTTCGTTTATAACAAAAGTATTCTTCTTGATTATGTCTTTTATTGCCTTTCACAAACTCAATTGATTCCCATAGATCAAACATATACTTTTCAGGAACAATTGCACCACTAGTCAAAGCAGTTTCCAATGGATGGTGGCTTAGGATCTCCGTTATAATTGAGAATTTGGATGTGAATGGTATATGAAGAGCTTGATTGGCTTGCATCTTCATAGTTTCACCTTCTTGAAACATCACCATCTTTGTTTTTATTATTTTTCTGAAAAATAAGACTGACCAAAGTTTGACCAGAAAAACAATTTAAACACAGAAAAATAACACACCAACATTTAATAAACACATTTAATACACAAAGACAATGTTTTGCACATATATCAGAAATGAGAGAACAAAGTAGTACACAAAGGCGTTCGATACCTTGCTTCTCACCCTAATATATATACGAAACATGACGATATATAGAATCACATAAGTATTGAAAGATAAGAAAACAAAGGTAGTACACAAAGGCGTTCGATACCTTGCTTCTCACCCTAATATATATACGAAACATGACGATATATAGAATCACATAAGTATTGAAAGATAAGAAAACAAAGGTAGTACACAAAGGCGTTCAATACCTTGCTTCTTAGCCTCAACACTTATGAAATGCTATATATACACAAACACAATACATACATACATACATACATACATTTTTAAAACAACACAAAAAATAAAAAAAATTCTCAAAAATTTTGCCCAGAAATTAATAAGGAACAAAAATTGAATTTGGCAAAAACTTTTGAAAAATTTCATGGTTTGCCGAGCAAAAATCTCGGCAAACACTAGAATGATGCTGGTCAAGGACCAAGTCATCGAGTGTTGAAGTAAAATCTCGTAAATGCCGAGCAAAAATCTTGGCAAATGACCTTTTTGATTTGAAAATTTGGTTAAGACAAAATATTCATTGATTTGATCAACAAGAGTGTTGACAAATGTTAAAGAAATATTTCAATGATAAAATGTGCATTTGCCGAGATAAAATCTCTGCAAATGGCACATTTGATATTAAACCAGACAAATGATCAAGTCTTTTTAAAAGATTTTAAGCATTTGCCGAGATAAAATCTCTGCAAATGGTACATTTAGATTTCAAGACAAGAAAACATTTTCACAAAATGTTAATTTGCCGAGATAATATCTCTGCAAATACACAATTTAAGACTGAAAATTTTCTTTTGAAAAAACATGCATTTGCCGAGCAAAAACCTCGGCAAATGGCCTTTTTGATTTGAAAATTTGGTTAAGACAAAATATTCACAAGTTTTTGTTTTGACACACAAAATTTTAAGAATTTGAGACAAACACCCATTTGCCGAGCAAAAATCTCGGCAAATGACACTTTTTGATCATGAATTTTGTTAAGTCAAAATGTGTAAATGGGCAACCAAAGTATTTGCCGAGAAAATTTCTCTGCAAATGACTTATTTATGACATAGAAAATCTTGACTTGTGAAAACAAGCATTTGCCGAGCAAAAACCTCGGCAAATGGCCTTTTTGATTTGAAATTTTGTTAAGTCAAAATTTTCACATGTTTTGCCAGTTATATGAAGATTTGAAGATGAAACTGAACAAAACTTAGCATTCGCCGAGCAAAAATCTCGACGAATGGCACAAATCTTCAAACCTTCATCAGTTACCCAGCCCTTTATCATCCAAACCCAGAAAAATTCCAAACATAAACAGATTAAGGAATCTAAAACAGATAAACACCTAATATTATCCCTAATCATGCATCTATTATCATCAAAACATAAAGCAAATTATCACATAAAGCATATAGATCATGATCAGATTATCTCGGCATTTAATCAAACAGTTGGTGACAAATATTAAAGTTAAGTATCCTACCTCAAAATGAAAGATATGATCGATGGAAAGAGAAGATTAACAACCCAAATATGATAATACTAACAGTCCACTTTGATTCTTCCAAGAAAGATGGAAAAAGGTTGATTATTTGAATGAAGTTTTTTTTTGATCGGTTTGAGAGAAAAAGAAAAGGAAAATTTGATTTGAATTTGAAAAGTGACAAAATGAATTTGGCCCGCCCATTTTCCATTTATATCTCAAATCCGGGTCGCGGGTATGGGCATGACCCGCGTGACAACCCGGATCTCAAACAAGTCTTGGGCTTAACAAACACTTTGGGCTCAACAAATAATTTTGGGCTGAAACCTTTTGGGTTTTACACAAAATCAATCAAACAGAAAAAAAATAATAAAACTAAAATAAAATAGAAAAATAAAAAATAAAATAAAATAAAAGCACTTACTAAAACAACAAAAAAATTTAACAACTTAAATTTTTTTTTATCTTTTTAAAGTTTTCTAATTTTGTATTTGATTTTTCAGATTTAAAAACAAACACACGTAACATAAAATAAACAAATAACCAAACAGATTAAAAAAAATAAGCAAACAAATATTCACATGCATTTGCACACTCCCCCTCAAATTAAGCATATAACAAAATGGTAATTTTACAAACTCCCCCTTAAATCATGCATTCTACCCTTTTTCTCCCCCTCAAACATTGCATGTAATATCAGATAAAACACATCAATGTTTGAAACAGAAAATGAACATAGAATACATGGCATGAAAGCATTTAAGTTTGTAAATCTAGCATTCCCAACTTGGTTTTAAGAAAATTGAACCTTTGTTCGTCCAGAGGTTTGGTGAAAAGGTCAGCAAGTTGGTAGTCTGTTGGGACAAAATAGAGTTCGATGTTACCTTTCTCGACATGATCTTTAAGAAAATGGTACCGAACATCTATATGCTTGGTCTTTGTGTGCTGTACAGGATTGCAAGAAATAGCAATAGCACTCTTTGAGTCACAATAAATGGGAATTCTGTTGAATTGGAATCCATAATCAGTCAACTGAGTCTTCATTCAAAGAACTTGTGAACAACAGCTTGCTGCAGCAACGTATTCAGCTTCTGTAGTAGATGTGGATACACAATTCTGTTTCTTTGAAGACCAACTGACCAATCTATCCCCTAGAAACTGTACACTCCCAGAAGTACTCTTTCGATCAAGCTTGCAACCTGCATGGTCAGCATCCGAGTATGCAATTAATTGAAACCCGGTATCCCTTGGATACCAGAGACCAAGGTTCACAGTGCCTTTCAGGTATCGGAATATCCGTTTGACAGCCTGGAAATGACTTTCCTTGGGATTGGCCTGGTACCTGGCACACATGCATGTGGCGAACATAATATCCGGGCGACTAGCAGTCAAATACATGAGTGACCCTATCATACTGCGATATTTCTTTTGATCAAAAGATTTTCCATTTAAGTCAGCATTAATCTTTGTTCGAGCTTCCATGGGTGTCCCAATTGTTTGACAATCCATCATATCAAACTTTTTCAACATGTCAAGAATGTACTTAGATTGACAACTAAAAGTACCATTTGACAATTGTTTTACTTGAAGACCAAGGAAAAAGTTTAATTCACCCATCATGCTCATTTCAAATTTCTTGATCATTAAAGCAGAGAAATTCTTGCAGTATTTAGGATTAGTTGACCCAAAAATTATGTCGTCAACATAAATCTGGATTAGAATGATGTCACTCCCTTGTCGTTTTATAAACAAGGTAGTGTCAATCGAACCTTTGCTAAAACCAGATTTCACAAGATAAGAGGATAGAGCATCATACCATGCACGAGGTGCTTGTTTCATACCATATAAAGCCTTATCTAACCTGTAAACATTGTCTGGATGTTTGGAATTTACAAAACCTTCTGGTTGTTCAACATACACTTCTTCTTTGAAAATTCCATTCAAGAAGGCAGTTTTGACATCCATTTGGTAGACTGTGAAGTTCTTGTAGGCAGCATAGGCAAGAAACATCCGAATAGCCTCAATTCGTGTAACTGGTGTGAATGTCTCATCGTAGTCAATTCCATCTTGTTGGCAGTATCCTTTCGCAACCAATCGTGCTTTGTTACGTACAACAACTCCAGTTTCATCCTTTTTGTTCTTGAAGATCCATTTGGTCTTAATTGGCTCCTTGTTCTTGTAAGGATTGGGAACCAATTTCCACACCTCAAGACATTCGAACTGATTAAGTTCTTCTTGCATTGCTTTCACCCAATCTGGACAACTTAGAGCTTCATTCACTGTCTTTGGTTCAACAATACTCAGAAAATTTACAAACAGACATTCATTCGCGGATGCGGATCTTGTCTGAACTCCAATTGTTGGATTACCAATGACTTGAGAAATTGGATGAGCTCTTGTCCATTTGGTTGTGTGAGGAATTGGATCAAGTGGATCACCAGATTCTTCGGAATCAATAAAATCAGGAGAATGTTGTTCTGTTAATTGTTCAAACGAGGTTGCAATTGGTTCAACAAAGTTGTCGTGATCATAATCCTCAGGATTGGTTGAAGGATTTGTCACTTGTGAGATATTATGAGGTTGAGTATACAACTCTGAAATATCGGTAGGTGGAGGAGAATCAGATGATGAATTAACATCTGTTTTGAATTTGAACTGGATGGTTCATTGGCATTTACTTCAGATTCAGGAACTTTCTTTGGTTCTTGGAAAAATTCTTCAAACAAGATATCCAAATCTTGTGTTGTTGGAGTAGAGAATGATGATTTGACATTTGAAGTAGTTTTTGTTGCGGAAGCTTGTGGACTTTGAAGATCGGGTCTTGAACTGTGTTGTTCAAGAACCATTCCCGAGAGTTCATCAAATCTAACATTCATACTCTCTTCAATTCTCTTGGTTCTTCGGTTATATACACGATATGCTATCGATTCTCTCGAATAACCGATAAAATATGTCTCATCGCCTTTTGGTTCAAACTTTCCCAGATTATCTCGATCATTGAGAACATAACATACACATCCAAAAATGTGCAAGAAGTTCACATTGGGCTTTCTATTATTTATCACCTCATATGGAGTTTTATCAAACCTCTTGTTTATGATTGATCTATTTTGAGTGAAGCAGGCAGTAGCAACAACTTCAGCCCATAAATTCGGAGGCAACTTAGAATAAGCAAGCATTGATCTAGCTGCTTCAACAAGAGTTCGATTTCGACGTTCAACTACTCCATTCTGTTGAGGTGTCCTGACAGCGGAAAATTGATGAGTAATACCCATGGACTTGAAGAAAGAATCAATCGTTGAATTCTTGAATTTAGTTCCATTGTCTGAGCGAACAATTCTAACTGACGATTTAAGATTTACTTGGGTCTTCTTTATGAAATCAATAATTGCATTCGGAGTGTCACTCTTTGCATGAAGAAAGAATACCCAAGTGTAACGAGAATAATCATCGACAATCACAAGAATGTATCGCTTGCCATGGATACTTTGAACTTTCATTGGGCCACACAAATCCATATGTATTAGGTGCAAAGGACCTTCTGTACTTAGAAACTTCTTCGGTTTGTGTGATGCTTTCTTCATCTTTCCAATTGCACAAGTTGGACAAACATGTTCACTTTCATACTTGTAATCAGGAAGTCCTTCAACAATTTGTTTATCCACGAGAGCATTAATTGTTTGAGAAAGACGGCGATGCCATAACTAAGAGTTTTGTGCAGTTGCTTTTGAAAGTAGACAAATCTCTGAAGAATTAGATGGAATGTTGTTGAGATCAATAGTGAACAAGTTATTGTCTCTTGTTCCAGTAAGAATATCCACACCATCTTCAGTCTGCACTTTGCATTCATATCTCCTGAATAATACTTGAAGATCATTGTCACAAAATTGTCCAACACTGAAAAGATTGTGTCCTAATCCTTCAACATAGGAAACTCTCTTTATAGTGACACCATTTTTAACAATGTCTCCGTAACCGAGAATAGGAGCGATATGATCATTTCCGAATCTGACGGTTCCCATAAACTTTTCAACAAAGTTTGAAAGAATGGACTTGTTTCCAGTCATATGACGTGAACATCCCGAGTCAACATACCATACACAAATGAGAAATTCCTGCAAGAACAAAGAATATGGTTTTAGGTACCCTTTTCGTTTGGGTCCGTGCAGGTTAGAGGGATAACATGCAAGTACACATTAAAAATAAACATCAAGCACAATGACACACAAATAAACTTTTTATTCAAATAACAAACAAACACACATGATTGTTCAAAAACACAAATACAAATTACAAGCACAGAAAAGTAATTGTTTATCCACAAGTTTTGATACAAGCGGGACTAGTCCTAGATGTATTAGCATTATCTAATGTGTTTGATCTACGGACAATCCACACTTGTTTTACATTTGTTGAATTCCCATCAAGCTTGACTTTACTAGAAGCATGCAAAAATCTATCCTTAGGAATCCATCTACTGCAACTAGTTAAGCACAAGTCACCTGAAACACGAATAGTCTTTGAGTCAGCAAACAATTTTTTATTTCCATTCTTAACAGGTTTTTTCTTGATGGGTTATGTGGTCTTATTCACTTTCTTTATGTTATTAGGTGACAACCAACCATACTGGTCTTTGTATTTAGTCATGCCTGTAAAAGTATCTCTAACCCTCTGTAAAGTGCACTTAGGATTCTTCTGAGAATACCTAGGGAAACTAGAATACCTAACCTGCTGAGGTTGTTTGTTACCTAATGAGAAAGTTTCATTCTTAATAATCTTCGGATCACTGCTTGTTTTGACTTCTTTTTGTGACTGAGGTTCAGATTTGACCTTGTACATCTTTGGTTGCCTAGAAGTCTTTGAATCTGTCTTAGGTGATTGATTGAACTTTGGTTTTGAAACATTCTTTGGTGATGGTTTGATCATTGATTGGAATTCAACTTTTAGATCATTAAGTTCCTTTAGCACATTTAGCCTTTGTTCTCTTTCTTTTTCAAAATTTTGTTTGAAAGCATCAATTTCATTCAAGTATGATTGAGTTCCCTCAGAAAACTTGGTAAAAGTCTCAATTTCAGAAGCAATCGGGAAGAAATAATCATCAACATCATGAACATCATCTAAATCACCATCAGTTTGAACAGACACATGAACAACTTTCGTGATGTCTACATACACATTTTGAACATGGATTGGATGATTCTCTTTAAACACATTGGTTTTCTTTTTCATAGATAAAATCTTCTTATTGATTTTTTCAAATGATTCAGAAAACTTTCGGTCAAAATCAAGTTTGCACATATCAAAGATCTGTGATTCTTTTTCAAACTTTTGTTTGAAAGCATCAATTTCATTCAAGTATGATTGAGTTCCCTCAGAAAACTTGGTAAAAGTCTCAATTTCAGAAGCAATCGGGAAGAAATAATCATCAACATCATGAACATCATCTAAATCACCATCAGTTTGAACAGACACATGAACAACTTTCGTGATGTCTACATACACATTTTGAACATGGATTGGATGATTCTCTTTAAACACATTGGTTTTCTTTTTCATAGATAAAATCTTCTTATTGATTTTTTCAAATGATTCAGAAAACTTTCGGTCAAAATCAAGTTTGCACATATCAAAGATCTGTGATTCTTTTTCAGTTTGCACAGAAGCATTTACAATTTCACACATAGAAATCACAGAACATCCAGATGGATCACAAACTTTGGAATCTACCTTGGGTTGGTCAATGATAAAGTGATTTTGAGTCTTCAGATTGTCTATCAAAGATTGCTTTTCATCAAGAGACTTTTGCAGATCCTCTATTACCTTTTCAAAACTTTTTGTGGAACATAAGGTCTCAAGTTTTCAGCTTTTGGAATTGGAATAGTTTCTTCTAAAGGTTTTTCTTTAAAACACTCAAGAATTTCAGGAATTACAGCCTCATGATTTTCTTTTTCATCATTTTCTTTTTCAATTTTATGTGCAGGGTGACTGAAAAAATCATATGACTCATCCATTAACTCATAGTTAAAATAGACTTTTGCACCCTTCTTTAGAAAATCATCAGCCCCAAAATCACTATCATTCGGTCTTACAAACTGTTCAGTCATCCCACATCTCAAATAAGATTCCTTATATAATGATGGGACTTCTTCTTGTGCTTCGAGCAAATGATTTGGATTGACATAACCTAACCCTGAAGTGAATAAAGTTTTCGAATTTCTTGGCCTATTCAAAAATATTTGTTGATATGATCGATTAATCTTATACAACTTGTCTTGATAAGACTTGATTTCAGCTTTAAGCTCATCATTTTCTTTATCAAGTTTTTGTTTAAGAGAATCTTTTATACAACACTCATATTTTAGGTCAGAAATTTTGTTTTCAAATTCCGTCAAATCAGGGATAGATTCTTTCAATTTCACATTTAAAGACTCAATATCCTCAGCCAATGCATTTGCTCGAAACATCTCATTGGTCTTTTCGATTTGAAGTTGTCTGACGGTCTTGCTCAGTTCAAGAACTTTGGTCTCAAGTTCTTGTTGTTCAAGATGCAGTTTAGAGTTGGGAGTAAAAGTGACTGCTGCTTTTTCAGATTTCTATAAGTCCCAACTCGTTAGATGGTACTACTGAAGACACCTCTATGTCGATGGAGGAGTTACTTTGCAATATATGCACTGAACTGGAGACGACCAGTTGCAGTGTGTATATACCAAGTTCTAGATAGATTACTTATATAAATGACAAGAAGTAAAGAACAATGCAATAATACAAATAACTTGTAAGATAACTTGATGAGACAATATGTATTTTTCAATGTGTAATTTATTTATTGAAGTTAAACAAATTACAAGGTTGATGCGGAACCAAGATAATACACGAATGTAAATATCCTAACAACCTATGAAATACAATTGATCTACACTCGGAATTTCTCAAGACAATCGAAACACTTAAAGTTGTGAAATGTTCCTTTTAGCGATTGAGAGAATATTGCACAAGTTCACCAAGAATATTGCAGGTTTGCAAAGTGTGAAGTTATTCGTCTTTGTGAAATAACTTAATATTCTTGGTGGTGCAATGACTTGTATTTATAGGCAAAGTTAACATTGGGATGTTAACTTTAGCCGTACAAATGTGGTTGGGAGCTTTTAAGGAATAGCATTTAATTCCTTAAAAGGCAGTGTAAAGTCGCATGTTAAAGTGACTTTACATAACCACCTTTATGTACCTTTTAATACTTAAATAATAAGATAAGACTTATTATCCGGGTAAAGGTACATAAAGCATACAAGTCAATTCCTCGTAATCAGTGTAAAGCTTTGTAAGGGCTTTCCACTAATGGTCTCCAGTTTGTAACTGACTAGAATGCCAACTGGGCTTCGCTGCCATTGCCATTCTCTATCTTCCATTTGTTGTCTTCGACTTCAATTGGAATGCTTCTTCAACTTGGTCAGTTCTCAACTGGAGGAAGTCTTCAGTTGCGTTAATTGTACGGTGTAACTGGACTTCAATATATTTCTCGACAAATCATTAAGGTCTCCAGATACAACTGGAGACTGGACAGTTTAACTGGGTCTACAGGTGCAACTGGATACTGGCCAGTTTACCAGGTGAACTGGTCTTAACAAATTCCCCCTATTTGTCTAGAAATATAGTCTAAGTCTTTTTCTAGTTCTTGTATCTATACAAGTGTGAACTATAGAGACTTATTCGATTAAAATCTATCTAAGTTCCCAAGGCATTTTTATAGATCAATAAATGCCTTAGGTTTTTCTTTTAGGTTTGTTAGATTTTAATCTTTTATCTACCTTGTGGTTACAAACTGGTAACTTCATTTATACAAGGAAATGGAATTTATACAAGTTACAGAATGTAAATACAAATTACAAGTAGATAACTGAAGAAAGAACTTAATGAGATGGCCCTTCGCCAGTTCTTCTTCTCTTGGCAACTGAAGAGATAGGCTGAGAGTCTTCAGGGTCAATATTCAACTTTTGCTCAAGATTTTCTTTATGTTGAATTTTGCCCCTTAGAAAGTTTGCCCATGCTTTCTCAAACCTATTCTTTTGTGCCTTCGCATCTAGCACATTCACCATCTCAACCCATTCGCTAAACCCATATTGCATAGCACCAGGATTGTCAGTTTTAACCAGTGGCCCCCTAATATAACTAACTTCAACTTGAAAAACTTTGGTGCCTGGATTGATTGTTACATTTACACCATTAATAGTACCACTATGTCTTCTGGTTGACATGATCTGGGAGTAGTAGCTTCTAGCTTCAGATTCATTTGTAATTCTTATACTCTCAGCACCAGCAGCCAGTACAGCGGACTTGATGTCTTCATTTGAAACCTCGCCAGTTGGTTCAACGAAGGTGCTAAGGTCAGCATCTCTAGACAGTGGTCTTCTTGGTTGTGGAATCCTTCTTGGTGGATTCAAAACCTTCTTAACATTTTCAATTCGTTTAAGAATCCTACTGGCCCTTATCTCCTTAGCCTTCTCCACTGAAATGTTTAAACTTCTGGCATCAAATTCAGCCTCATCCTCAGCATAGTGTCTGTCCAGTTCTACATCCAGTATTTCTTTCAACTGGTCAACTATCCTGGGATCATTCTTTATCCTAACATACTCCTCCTTAGTGATACCCAAAAGATTGGCATCACTCATATCAAGTAACTTGATTTGTGCAAGATGTGCCCTGGCTTCAGCTTGGTTTCTTTGTTTCATCTTTTTCTTTTCTTTAATATCATTTCCAAGTCTGGCCAGTCTTCTGCTATCACTATCTGAAACTGGAGGAAGTATGTCAGTATTACCAGTTTCTAACATTTCATCAGTGGCCGGCTGGGCAGATGCTTCAACAGCCAAACCTTTACCCTTATCCAAAACAACATTCCCCCTATCTCCATCATCACCAGATCCACCAACTCTTTGCTCACCAGCTTCAGTACTGGTAGCCACAGTCATTTCTCTTCCAGATGGAGTCCTTCTAGGTGCAACTGGTGGAAGGACTGCACTTCTTTCCCCCTTGGCAGCATCTAGACCTGCCCTAATGGCTACCCATTCAGAGGGGTGAGATGGCAACCGGTCAAGAGGCTGCCATGACTGCATGTCCTTACACTCTTTGAAGATTCCACACATCATCCTGAAGGACCTCCATAAATGGTTCGTCTCCTTTGACTGAATCAAGACATTTGCACTAACTTGTTCTTGACCAGTTTTTAGTTCATTTAAAATTTTGGAGTCTTCATCCAAACCGGAGACAACCTTATCCTTTACTTCATCATCTTTCTTCTTCAGATTTGCCACTTCAGTTGTCAGTTTCTCTAAAGATTGAGCATGTAGAGATACCTGGGTGTTCAAACTCTCTATGCTGCCTCTCAACTGGTTGATCTCACTGGTAAGTGGGGCCAGATCAACCCGAGGAGTGGCCAGCTTGGTGATCTCAGACATCACCCTTTCAACCAATTGCTCTTCTCTAGCACCCAGCGTATCCTCTATTTTCAGACCAACCGAAGTCATCAACTGCTCTCCAAGTCCAGTTATATCTAGGCTAGGTCTTTCAATAAGTTCCTTTACCTGCCTTTCAATCTCTTGCAAATCAACTTCTGAAGTTCTGACAGTATTTCCTAGCAAGTTGGAGATTGAACTGGTGACCTTGGAGTGAGTTAGGTCAAAGGCTTCTTTTAGAGTACCAGCCAGATTGTTACAGCCAGTGACCAACTCATTTAATTTGTGAAACACCAAGTCTTCATTCGATGAAAACTTGTTAATCCCCAGATCAACCACTTTGATGTTTGTCAAAGAGTCCTTGTGGTATCTGGAGAAAGACTTGGTGTTTTTGTCAAGTGTCTTCTGAATCTCCTCCACCCTGGTTAGAAGGTTTTGGAGATCGGCTTGAATGGAGACAACTTGACTATCCAGTGACAAAGGAGAAGGTGTCACTGGACCACTAGCAGTTACTACTGGAGCAACTGTAGGAGGCAAACTTAAGGAAGTCTCCCCAGTTGTCAAACCAGCAGTTGAAGATATAATTGGAGTGGTGGATGAAGAAAGGACTGGAAAATCAAAGTGTTGTTCATGCTGAGAATGCTCAGGTGTGAACAACGGCGACGGTGGTGGGGGCATTTCTCGAGCAAGTGAGAATTGCCCAGTTGGTGAAGGAGCGGAATATGTTGGTAAAGATATATCAGCATAGGCACTTTTTCTTGGGATGGTGAAAGTGAAATTGATGCGTCTGGAAGGGAGACTGGAGATGAAGGGTCTTGAGCTTGTACAGAAGCATCAAGAATCTCCAAGTCTGATTCAGTACCTTCAGAATTCGAAGATTCTATAAGGATTTCCTTGTCATTAACATTCATGTCCAGATCCATGAATGTAACTGAGGGCTGACCAGTTTCCTGGTCAGTCTCCAGATGACCTTCCTTAGTTTCCTGGATGGGTACATCTGTTGGAGGATCAGATACCGAAGTATCTTCACCAGGGATAGATGAGATTGGGGTTGCTTCAGTTATGGTTGCTCTATCCTCAACCATAACATTAGGCGAACTGGAGGGTCCCTCATTATTTTGAGGCTCACCCAGTTGCCTTTCTGACTCACCTTCCACAGGTGCATCAGTTGAAGCGAATGCCAGTTGCATTCGTTCAGGAATTTTGACCTCTCCAGCTTCAGATACTAGAAAGTCTAAATTCCTTAGCATATCTGGAGCAGTGTACGGTGAATCTGTACTGTTATATGCTTCTCTGCCCAGAATATGCTTAAAACAAAGAGAGAGGAACCTTGAAAAGGGGATACAGACACCCCTGGAGCCCTTCAGCTTTTGTACTAGGCTTCTATACAAAATATCTGCAAAGTCCACTCTCAATCCGTTCCACAAGCAGTAAGCCATCTCTGCTTGTGTGGAGTTAATCTGGTCAAGTCCACCAGAACTCCCACCCATGCTCTCCACCAGGTGGATGAAAAAATACCTCCATGAAGGTGTAAGGCCCTTCATGGTCATCGCACCTTTCATTTTCAGCACCCCATTGTCCAAGCACTCCTTGTGTCCCATTTCAAGAAGTACTTGACGAAAATTTATGTTAGGGGGCAAGACGACTGGAGATTCACCCTCTCTCCAGTAATTGAGGCGTAAGGCATCCCTCAATACATCGGCGGTCAAGATACACTGGATTGTTCCATCCTTTAAAGTGAAACTGATGGAGGAACAATCAGAAGAAAGACTGGCAGTGTACCAGAACTCACACAAGTAGTTGTGAAACAACTTGCGTGGGTTAAGAGAGAATGAGGGTCCTATTGGAGAATCCTTTAAAAACTTTTGGATCCTACCAATAAGGGTATCTGTTAGAAATATAAATTAGTGGTGTTTAATTATAAATAGAGTTACATTTGTAATGTTGTTAAAGTGTAAGGGGTCTAGATGAAACTTGTAATGTTTAGGATATAAATACCCCTTGTAACCACATTATGTAACTAACCCTTTGATAATAAACACACACTTAATAATATTTTCTCTCTCTACTTCATCTCCAACCTCCCTTTCACACACAAACACACTTTACACACACTAACACTAAAAACTCCATTGTTACTCAATTAAGCTCATTTCTATGTATATCAATTGGTATCAGAGCAAGGTTTGTAGACCTCTCAATCATATTGTCACCCTCAAAACCAGAGATGGGCACAAAAGCAATTTTGTCTGGATTGTATCCAACCTTCTTCAGGTATGAAGACACTTCCTTAACAATTTCATCGTACCTTGCCTTTGAGTACTGGGTGTGGTGGCATCCATCTTGTTACAACAGCAAATCATTTGCTTGACACCAAGGGTGAAAGCAAGGAGAGCGTGCTCACGGGTCTGTCCGTCCTTGGAAATACCAGCTTCAAAACCACCAGTGGTAGAGTCAATGATGAGAACAGCACAGTCAGCCTGTGAAGTACCAGTAATCATGTTCTTAATGAAATCAAGATGTCCAGGGGCATCGATGACTGTACAGTAGTACTTGGTGGTCTCAAACTTCCACAAGGCAATATCAATGGTAATACCACGTTCACGCTCTGCCTTAAGTTTGTCAAGAACCCATGCGTACTTGAATGAACGTTTGTTCATTTCAGCAGCTTCCTTCTCAAATCTTTCAATGACACGCTTGTCAATACCTCCAAGCTTATAGATCAAGTGACCTGTAGTGGTGGACTTGCCAGAGTCGACATGTCCAATAACAACAATGCTGACATGGATTTTTTCCTTACCCATCCTGAGAGAAGTTTGTGTGTGTAACATTGTCAGGATCTGTTGTAAAGGAATGCAGAGGGGAACCGGAAGACAAAACAGAGATGAACCAACTTCGGAAGACCTATTTGATGGTCCTCGAGGTTTTGCATCTCGTAGAGGCATGATGTCTAGTATCTTTGGAGAAAGGGATCCATTTGATGACCCGTTTTTTAACCGACCATTCGGGAGTATAGTTGAGCCTAGCATCTTTGGTACACGTAGTTCTTTTGATGATTTGCCTCATCCGAATACGAGTAGTTCCAAGGGACTAGTTATTGAAGAGATGGATACTGATGATGAAGGGGAAGAAAGGGAAAGTGGTGATTCCGAGGCCAATGATAGCAAATCCCGCAATGGTGGTGCCACGTCTGGCAAAGGTCCTCTTATAGAACATCCTGACGATGAAGAAGAAGCAAAGAAGGGTCTGCATGTCAACCAGAACCATAACCAGGTTGAAAAGACCAAGCCACAGTCCCATAGTGTTAGCTATAAGAAAGTTACGTATGGTGGAATAAATGGAACATACTACACAGCCACAACAACCAGGAAATCAGGCAGCGATGGAGTGGTGCTGGAAGACAGCAAAGAAGCTGATAAAACGACAGGTCGAGCAACACACAGGATTTCCAAAGGGATACATGACAAGGGTCATTCTGTCACGAGGAAACTTGGTACAGATGGGAAAGTGGACACAGTGCAGATCTTACACAACCTTGACGAAGATGAATTAACTGGTTTTGAAGAAGCATGGAAAGGTAATGCTGAGAGGCACATCCCTGGATGGAATGAAGAATTCAACTTTTTTGGGAGATCAGGGTCTAGTAGCATGCGCCCATTTGGCTTGGCACTCCAGGCAGCCGACCATTCCCAGAGCAGTGGAAGAGGGAGTAATGATAATGGGGCACAGACTAGTTCCTCCAGTGGCCGACCTAAAAAGGTTGTTACAATCAACATAGACTGAACACGATGTGGCGGCCACTATTAATGGCTCGACATGCGCATTATGTATTCTATCCGATAGGTGTGGTCCTATACATTCAACAAAGTTACTTACTGTTGGTCAGGGTCAAGCAGGACATCTTCTGTGAACGTGTACTATGTATGAAAAAGCAGCGGGTGTTCCGATTTTAAGCATTTTTATTTTATTGTTACATTAGTAATTCGAAAAAAAAAAAAAAAAAAAAAAAAAAAAAAAAAAAAAAAAAAAAAAAAAAAAAAAAAAAAAAAAAAAAAAAAAAAAAAAAAAAAAAAAAAAAAAAAAAAAAAAAAAAAAAAAAAAAAAAAAAAAAAAAAAAAAAAAAAAAAAAAAAAAAAAAAAAAAAAAAAAAAAAAAAAAAAAAAAAAAAAAAAAAAAAAAAAAAAAAAAAAAAAAAAAAAAAAAAAAAAAAAAAAAAAAAAAAAAAAAAAAAAAAAAAAAAAAAAAAAAAAAAAAAAAAAAAAAAAAAAAAAAAAAAAAAAAAAAAAAAAAAAAAAAAAAAAAAAAAAAAAAAAAAAAAAAAAAAAAAAAAAAAAAAAAAAAAAAAAAAAAAAAAAAAAAAAAAAAAAAAAAAAAAAAAAAAAAAAAAAAAAAAAAAAAAAAAAAAAAAAAAAAAAAAAAAAAAAAAAAAAAAAAAAAAAAAAAAAAAAAAAAAAAAAAAAAAAAAAAAAAAAAAAAAAAAAAAAAAAAAAAAAAAAAAAAAAAAAAAAAAAAAAAAAAAAAAAAAAAAAAAAAAAAAAAAAAAAAAAAAAAAAAAAAAAAAAAAAAAAAAAAAAAAAAAAAAAAAAAAAAAAAAAAAAAAAAAAAAAAAAAAAAAAAAAAAAAAAAAAAAAAAAAAAAAAAAAAAAAAAAAAAAAAAAAAAAAAAAAAAAAAAAAAAAAAAAAAAAAAAAAAAAAAAAAAAAAAAAAAAAAAAAAAAAAAAAAAAAAAAAAAAAAAAAAAAAAAAAAAAAAAAAAAAAAAAAAAAAAAAAAAAAAAAAAAAAAAAAAAAAAAAAAAAAAAAAAAAAAAAAAAAAAAAAAAAAAAAAAAAAAAAAAAAAAAAAAAAAAAAAAAAAAAAAAAAAAAAAAAAAAAAAAAAAAAAAAAAAAAAAAAAAAAAAAAAAAAAAAAAAAAAAAAAAAAAAAAAAAAAAAAAAAAAAAAAAAAAAAAAAAAAAAAAAAAAAAAAAAAAAAAAAAAAAAAAAAAAAAAAAAAAAAAAAAAAAAAAAAAAAAAAAAAAAAAAAAAAAAAAAAAAAAAAAAAAAAAAAAAAAAAAAAAAAAAAAAAAAAAAAAAAAAAAAAAAAAAAAAAAAAAAAAAAAAAAAAAAAAAAAAAAAAAAAAAAAAAAAAAAAAAAAAAAAAAAAAAAAAAAAAAAAAAAAAAAAAAAAAAAAAAAAAAAAAAAAAAAAAAAAAAAAAAAAAAAAAAAAAAAAAAAAAAAAAAAAAAAAAAAAAAAAAAAAAAAAAAAAAAAAAAAAAAAAAAAAAAAAAAAAAAAAAAAAAAAAAAAAAAAAAAAAAAAAAAAAAAAAAAAAAAAAAAAAAAAAAAAAAAAAAAAAAAAAAAAAAAAAAAAAAAAAAAAAAAAAAAAAAAAAAAAAAAAGAGTAAAAGTGGTTCAGTAAAAAAAAAAAAAAAAAAAAAAAAAAAAAAAAAAAAAAAAAAAAAAAAAAAAAAAAAAAAAGGGGTCTAGATGAAACTTGTAATGTTTAGGATATAAACCCTTTGATAATAAAGCACTCAAATCTGCAAATGATCTCATTTTGTCCAACAAGGAAAGTATTCAAAAAGAAAATGATCATTTGCAATCAAAGATTTTCAAAGTTACAAATGAGTTGGAAAATTCTTCCAAAAAGCTCAATAAAATTGTTTTTGGGCTTAAATATTTTTAATTGGACTGAATTTTCTTTTATTGGGTTGTCATCAAGATTAAATTCAAAATGCCTATCACGTTCAAGTATAAACCAAGCACAGAGTCGTATCATCTTCATGAAAGTCGAGAGTGTTCATGTTTTCGAGGTCATGCTTGTGTTATTCAAATGCTACAAAAGTTTACGGAATATTTTGAGAAAAACAAAGATCTTCGAAAGGAACTTGAGAGTCTTCAATCTGAAGTTGACCAACTCAAATCTGATAATAAAGCACTCAAATCTGCAAATGATCTCATTTTGTCCAACAAGGAAAGTATTCAAAAAGAAAATGATCATTTGCAATCAAAGATTTTCAAAGTTACAAATGAGTTGGAAAATTCTTCCAAAAAGCTCAATAAAATTGTTTTGTGGGCTTAAATATTTTTAATTGGACTGAATTTTCTTTTATTGGGTTGTCATCAAGATTAAATTCAAAATGCCTATCACGTTCAAGTATAAACCAAGCACAGAGTCGTATCATCTTCATGAAAGTCGAGAGTGTTCATGTTTTCGAGGTCATGCTTGTGTTATTCAAATGCTACAAAAGTTTACGGAATATTTTGAGAAAAACAAAGATCTTCGAAAGGAACTTGAGAGTCTTCAATCTGAAGTTGACCAACTAACTCAAATCTGATAATAAAGCACTCAAATCTGCAAATGATCTCATTTTGTCCAACAAGGAAAGTATTCAAAAAGAAAATGATCATTTGCAATCAAAGATTTTCAAAGTTACAAATGAGTTGGAAAATTCTTCCAAAAAGCTCAATAAAATTGTTTTGTGGGCTTAAATATTTTTAATTGGACTGAATTTTCTTTTATTGGGTTGTCATCAAGATTAAATTCAAAATGCCTATCACGTTCAAGTATAAACCAAGCACAGAGTCGTATCATCTTCATGAAAGTCGAGAGTGTTCATGTTTTCGAGGTCATGCTTGTGTTATTCAAATGCTACAAAAGTTTACGGAATATTTTGAGAAAAACAAAGATCTTCGAAAGGAACTTGAGAGTCTTCAATCTGAAGTTGACCAACTAACTCAAATCTGATAATAAAGCACTCAAATCTGCAAATGATCTCATTTTGTCCAACAAGGAAAGTATTCAAAAAGAAAATGATCATTTGCAATCAAAGATTTTCAAAATTCTTACTTGTTCTATTTGCAGAGCTTTTTGCTCGGCAAATAGTTATTTCAAGAAAATTAAAATTTTCAAAATTTCTTACTTGTTCTATTTGCAGAGCTTTTTGCTCGGCAAATAGTTATTTCAAGAAAATTAAAATTTCCAAAATTTCTTACTTGTTCTATTTGCAGAGCTTTTTGCTCGGCAAATAGTTATTTCAAGAAAATTAAAATTTCCAAAATTTCTTACTTGTTCTATTTGCAGAGCTTTTTGCTCGGCAAATAGTTATTTCAAGAAAATTAAAATTTCCAAAATTTCTTACTTGTTCTATTTGCAGAGCTTTTTGCTCGGCAAATAGTTATTTCAAGAAAATTAAAATTTCCAAAATTTCTTACTTGTTCTATTTGCAGAGCTTTTTGCTCGGCAAATAGTTATTTCAAGAAAATTAAAATTTCCAAAATTTCTTACTTGTTCTATTTGCAGAGCTTTTTGCTCGGCAAATAGTTATTTCAAGAAAATTAAAATTTCCAAAATTTCTTACTTGTTCTATTTGCAGAGCTTTTTGCTCGGCAAATAGTTATTTCAAGAAAATTAAAATTTCCAAAATTTCTTACTTGTTCTATTTGCAGAGCTTTTTGCTCGGCAAATAGTTATTTCAAGAAAATTAAAATTTCCAAAATTTCTTACTTGTTCTATTTGCAGAGCTTTTTGCTCGGCAAATAGTTATTTCAAGAAAATTAAAATTTCCAAAATTTCTTACTTGTTCTATTTGCAGAGCTTTTTGCTCGGCAAATAGTTATTTCAAGAAAATTAAAATTTCCAAAATTTCTTACTTGTTCTATTTGCAGAGCTTTTTGCTCGGCAAATAGTTATTTCAAGAAAATTAAAATTTCCAAAATTTCTTACTTGTTCTATTTGCAGAGCTTTTTGCTCGGCAAATAGTTATTTCAAGAAAATTAAAATTTCCAAAATTTCTTACTTGTTCTATTTGCAGAGCTTTTTGCTCGGCAAATAGTTATTTCAAGAAAATTAAAATTTCCAAAATTTCTTACTTGTTCTATTTGCAGAGCTTTTTGCTCGGCAAATAGTTATTTCAAGAAAATTAAAATTTCCAAAATTTCTTACTTGTTCTATTTGCAGAGCTTTTTGCTCGGCAAATAGTTATTTCAAGAAAATTAAAATTTCCAAAATTTCTTACTTGTTCTATTTGCAGAGCTTTTTGCTCGGCAAATAGTTATTTCAAGAAAATTAAAATTTCCAAAATTTCTTACTTGTTCTATTTGCAGAGCTTTTTGCTCGGCAAATAGTTATTTCAAGAAAATTAAAATTTCCAAAATTTCTTACTTGTTCTATTTGCAGAGCTTTTTGCTCGGCAAATAGTTATTTCAAGAAAATTAAAATTTCCAAAATTTCTTACTTGTTCTATTTGCAGAGCTTTTTGCTCGGCAAATAGTTATTTCAAGAAAATTAAAATTTCCAAAATTTCTTACTTGTTCTATTTGCAGAGCTTTTTGCTCGGCAAATAGTTATTTCAAGAAAATTAAAATTTCCAAAATTTCTTACTTGTTCTATTTGCAGAGCTTTTTGCTCGGCAAATAGTTATTTCAAGAAAATTAAAATTTCCAAAATTTCTTACTTGTTCTATTTGCAGAGCTTTTTGCTCGGCAAATAGTTATTTCAAGAAAATTAAAATTTCCAAAATTTCTTACTTGTTCTATTTGCAGAGCTTTTTGCTCGGCAAATAGTTATTTCAAGAAAATTAAAATTTCCAAAATTTCTTACTTGTTCTATTTGCAGAGCTTTTTGCTCGGCAAATAGTTATTTCAAGAAAATTAAAATTTCCAAAATTTCTTACTTGTTCTATTTGCAGAGCTTTTTGCTCGGCAAATAGTTATTTCAAGAAAATTAAAATTTCCAAAATTTCTTACTTGTTCTATTTGCAGAGCTTTTTGCTCGGCAAATAGTTATTTCAAGAAAATTAAAATTTCCAAAATTTCTTACTTGTTCTATTTGCAGAGCTTTTTGCTCGGCAAATAGTTATTTCAAGAAAATTAAAATTTCCAAAATTTCTTACTTGTTCTATTTGCAGAGCTTTTTGCTCGGCAAATAGTTATTTCAAGAAAATTAAAATTTCCAAAATTTCTTACTTGTTCTATTTGCAGAGCTTTTTGCTCGGCAAATAGTTATTTCAAGAAAATTAAAATTTCCAAAATTTCTTACTTGTTCTATTTGCAGAGCTTTTTGCTCGGCAAATAGTTATTTCAAGAAAATTAAAATTTCCAAAATTTCTTACTTGTTCTATTTGCAGAGCTTTTTGCTCGGCAAATAGTTATTTCAAGAAAATTAAAATTTCCAAAATTTCTTACTTGTTCTATTTGCAGAGCTTTTTGCTCGGCAAATAGTTATTTCAAGAAAATTAAAATTTCCAAAATTTCTTACTTGTTCTATTTGCAGAGCTTTTTGCTCGGCAAATAGTTATTTCAAGAAAATTAAAATTTCCAAAATTTCTTACTTGTTCTATTTGCAGAGCTTTTTGCTCGGCAAATAGTTATTTCAAGAAAATTAAAATTTCCAAAATTTCTTACTTGTTCTATTTGCAGAGCTTTTTGCTCGGCAAATAGTTATTTCAAGAAAATTAAAATTTCCAAAATTTCTTACTTGTTCTATTTGCAGAGCTTTTTGCTCGGCAAATAGTTATTTCAAGAAAATTAAAATTTCCAAAATTTCTTACTTGTTCTATTTGCAGAGCTTTTTGCTCGGCAAATAGTTATTTCAAGAAAATTAAAATTTCCAAAATTTCTTACTTGTTCTATTTGCAGAGCTTTTTGCTCGGCAAATAGTTATTTCAAGAAAATTAAAATTTCCAAAATTTCTTACTTGTTCTATTTGCAGAGCTTTTTGCTCGGCAAATAGTTATTTCAAGAAAATTAAAATTTCCAAAATTTCTTACTTGTTCTATTTGCAGAGCTTTTTGCTCGGCAAATAGTTATTTCAAGAAAATTAAAATTTCCAAAATTTCTTACTTGTTCTATTTGCAGAGCTTTTTGCTCGGCAAATAGTTATTTCAAGAAAATTAAAATTTCCAAAATTTCTTACTTGTTCTATTTGCAGAGCTTTTTGCTCGGCAAATAGTTATTTCAAGAAAATTAAAATTTCCAAAATTTCTTACTTGTTCTATTTGCAGAGCTTTTTGATCTTGCACCAAAACCTGTGAAAGCAGTTGTGCAAAAAGTGAATGATTTTGCTTCGAAAAATCATTTTTCAACTCAATCTACCAAGATTAGAAGCTTTTCAAAGAAATCAAATGATTTTTCACCGTTGCTTCCACGCAAACTCCTTTCAACTAATCCACCGGGTTTTAGTTCTCCGTGGAATGCAACATCTATTCATCAAATCGATGAGACTTACATTTGGACTTTCAAGAATTCAAAAACCATTGGACCCAATCTCAAATGGGTTCCAAAAGTGATTTCCAAGTGATTTGATGAATAGTGGCTTATGCACACATCAGTGTATAACCCGTTCTAAAACTGTTTTCGTAATTTCATTCCTTTTAGAAAAATCCAAAAAGATTTTCATTTTGCTATTTTTTTGAAAAATCCAAAAAGATTTTCTCTTTTCATCAATTTTTATTTACTTTGTCTTTTAGTTTCTCACAATGTTTTGGATGAGATGCAAGGCATCGAACGCCTTTGTGTACTGCCTTTGTTGTCTCATTTTTAATGTTTGTGAGCAACTTTTAAAACTTTTACTCACCCTTTATATGCAAAAACTTTGTTTATTTCATACATATATTTAGGGGGAGTTTGTTTATAAAACCAAAACTTCCAAGTGTTTAAACTCATTTTCCATTTTAAAACACTTTGGAAGATTTTCAAACCATTTTCGATCATATTCAAAGAAGTTCGGTGTTAGATTTGCACATGAGAGTTTAGGCCACTCATAAAACTCCATGATCTTGTCATCGCCGATGAGATCTAACCCCGGAGTTATATTCTCAATCTTAGATTATAAGGGTTTTTGAGTGTGATGTTGTTTGTGCAAATAGGACATGAGGGAGTAGTCGAAAAGTGAGAGGTTACGGTGAAATGATGTGAGAAAGGGCTAAAAGAAATGAAAGCCCTCCCCAAAATTCTCAAAAAGCCGGGTCAACACGTTTCTATCGGATTTCATATGTTGATTTCTCGATATTGAAGAAGACTTCATGGACCCAGTGAAGCAATGCACATCTTTACCTAACCACTCAAGTATTTCTTAACAAATACTTGTTTTATTCTCACGGAGATTTTCACATTTCTATCGACTCTTCATTTGGAAGACGTTGATATTGAAAAAGGGAGACACTCTGCTCCG
The DNA here is from genome assembly GCA_034093135.1 of Erigeron breviscapus. Taxonomy (NCBI): domain Eukaryota; kingdom Viridiplantae; phylum Streptophyta; class Magnoliopsida; order Asterales; family Asteraceae; genus Erigeron; species Erigeron breviscapus. The sequence goes on along the minus strand of CM067172.1, from coordinate 69,022,241 downwards.
GTCCCCGACTTCATTTGATCACTATTGAGTCTAGAGCGTACTTGAATATATCTTTCATTTGACTAGGACACAATGAGTCTTTATATGTCTTTGTGACATTGCATATCTTTGTGATATTGCCGGAACATTCGTAGTGATATCATATTTTTGATATTCCACGATGATCGAATGGAAATCCTACCAATGCTAACATCTTTTCCAACGTTGAACGTAGGTCTCACATTTTTCATTTTATGAATTTGTTGAGTAAACGAGAAGTCTATGTGACCTCGGATTATTTTCCCAAAAGTCTTTGAGGATAGTAAGACATGGTTATTGAACGCCTTTGTGACACTGACCATGAATTACATTCTTTAAAGCAATCTATCGGTTGAAAAGCCATAGACCGAACCATTTAGAGATAAGCTTTGTGCATTTCTCGATGATAATGGGAAGTCCTAAAAATAGTAATCGTATTTTTAGGCCACACCATTAATCCTTTTGATTTTTGGTTGTGTCAACGGATCATTTTTATCCGGTTTTCATTTCTCTTCACACAAACACAAAGAACACAAACACCCTATTAAAATCCTTTTCCAAAACCGCAACCTTACATTCTAGTTCACCAATAGGTTCATTGGGAATTGGGATTTGGGTTGGGTTAATTTGCGTGCTTGTTGTTTGTTGGCATCTACCGTTTATGCTATCAATCATTATTGTATGATGAACACGTTTCACATTTTCATCATAAGGGGGAGAAATGATTATATGATTGATAGATAGAGTTCAAGGATATAGGTAGAATTTGATTGGTAGAATTTGTTCGAGGATGATTGTTGTGTTTGGATGTTCAAAGGATCGTTAGTTTAGGTGAAGAGAGTGAATAAGTATCGTGATATGTTGAGAATTGATATATTGTTTTGAGAAAGTTAAAGGATTGATTCGAGATCGAGTATATTCAAGATGATGTACATGGTCGATATTTGAAAGTTTTATTGAATAATTGACCATTGTTTGATGATTAGAAAAGTTTAAGATTGAATGAAGATTGTTCATTTGAGGGGGAGCAAGAGAAAACTCATGTTTTGTTAAATATGCTCCGAAATGATTGTTTGTTCGAGGGGGAGCAAGAAATTTGAAGATAATTCGTTTACTTGATAAGTTGCTCCAAGATAGTTGATTGTTTGAGAGGGAGCAAGTGTTAATTGATCAAAGAATCAAGTGCTCCAAGATGATTGTTGATTCACAGACAAGTTAGACCAAGAAATTAATTTTCAAAGCCAAAACCAAGCTTCCGCAAAGCCAAAAGAATTCAAAGTTAAATCAAGCTTCCGCATCCAGGAGAATTTAAAGAAAACCAAGCTTCCGCATCCAAAAGAATTCAAAGTCAAATCCAAGCTTCCGCATGCTACTCAAAAGTTCAAGTTACTTCTCCAAGCAACATCAAGTTGAAATCAACATTCAAAAGTTCAAGTTGTGAAAGCTCAAAAGCTACAAAGATTTCAAAGATGCTTCCAAAGTATTCAAAGTTGCAAGAGAAGATCAAGATTTAATAAGTCATTGTCAAATATATTTGTTTGTTGAGAAGATTCACAGTCAAGGTTGATACAAGACATTGAAGACAATGAGAAAGCTTCAAAGTCCAATCAACATTGAAGATTTTCAACAAATGGGCTCATCATATTATTTAAAGACCGAAGACGATGCAACATTTATAATTCAACACCAAGGGGGAGATTGTTAGAAATATAAATTAGTGGTGTTTAATTGTAAATAGAGTTACATTTGTAATGTTGTTAAAGTGTAAGGGGTCTAGATGAAACTTGTAATGTTTAGGATATAAATACCCCTTGTAACCACATTATGTAACTAACCCTTTGATAATAAACACACACTTAATAATATTTTCTCTCTCTACTTCATCTCCAACCTCCCTTTCACACACAAACACACTTTACACACACTAACACTAAAAACTCCATTGTTACTCAATTAAGCTCATTTCTATGTATATCAGTATCGGACCCTTGAGATCCTCGTAAGCTAGCCATCGGATTGTTTGGATTTAATTTGATGACTGAAGCATTACTAGGAGCACCAGATGCCGGTTTGACATCTGGTGAAGGAGCATATGGAACAGTCAAGAGATTTACATCTCTTGAATGAGATGATCTAGGAGCCATAGATAAATGAAAGTGAAAATTTGGAAATTTAGGGTTCTTGATTTGTGAAGCAGAGAGAAAAATGAAGCAATTTTGATGATTGGAAAGTAAATGAAGGAATGTAAGAGAAAGAAGTAAATGAGTTCGGAGTAAATAAGGGTATTTATAAAGGGATTCAAGATCCCAATGAAACACCAAAATTATATTTTAATAAACAAAATCCTTTTTGTAGATATTTTCAACAAGGTTGGTTTGAATTTTGAAATAAAATAATAATTTGCCATGTAAACATTAAATGCTTCCATGTCAGCATTAAATGCTACGACGGCTTATCTTACCCATGAGCCCACTCACTTTTTGTTTTCCTAATACAAACAGTTGTCAAGTACTAAAATTGGTTTCAAACACGTCAGATCACGATATCAAGTGGTTTAAAACACTCGAGTATCATCACGTGTCACACATATTGACCAAGTATTTGTAACATTATAAAAAAAATAGACAAAGACTGAACCTGGTCACTGGAGGATCAGTCCAGTACCAGTTTCCAACTGAAGAGTTCTCCAGTTGCATTTTCAAACAAAAACGAATTTTAGTCAGAAAATTATTTTGAGTCTTTCCCCCTAAAATGATGATCCAGATATCAATTAGTGCCAATATAGTATCACGAAGGCGTTCGATAGCCTGGCGAACAAAGATAATCTGGACCTCCTCAACTGGAGAACTTCATCAGTGTCACTGACGCGTTCAATAACAAAGAAAGCTCCAGATAAGGATTTAACATTCCCAGTTCGCTGATGAGATGTTTAAAAGTTTTCTCATCGAGAGGTTTTGTAAAACATCAGCTAACTGTTTGTCAGTAGGGATGAAATGAATTTCAATGTCTCCTTTCATAACATGATCTCGAATGAAATGATACCTGATGTCAATATGTTTTGTTTTGGAGTGCATCACTGGGTTGTGAGATATAGCAATTGCACTGGTGTTGTCACAAAATATTGGAGTCCTTGTATACTTTTGACCATAATCTAGTAACTGGTTCTTGATCCAGAGAATCTGGGCACAGCAACTGGCTGCAGAAATGTACTCTGCCTCAGCAGTGGACATAGAGACTGAAGTCTGCTTCTTGCTGGTCCAACTTACCAGTTTTCCTCCAAGAAAATGACAACCACCAGTTGTTGATTTTCTATCTATCTTACAACCTGCATGATCAGAATCTGAATAACCCATTAGATCTAATCCTGAGCCTTTGGGGTACCAAAGACCAAGATTAGGACACCCTTTCAGGTATCTAAAGATACGCTTTACAGCGTGCAAATGTGATTCTTTAGGGTTAGCCTGAAACCTGGCACATAAACATGTTGCAAACATTATATCTGGTCGACTGGCAGTTAAGTACATCAGTGAACCAACCATACCTCTATAGTCAGTTATGTTAACTGGTTTGCCAGTTGGGTCAGAGTCCAAATTCAATGGTGCTGCAATAGGGGTGTTTTTTGATGGGATTGAATCATATTTGTATTTTCTTAACAAATCTCTGACATACTTTCCTTGGTTTATGAAAATTCCATTTTCAGTTTGCTTAATCTGAAGACCTAAGAAAAATGTTAATTCACCCATTAAACTCATCTCATACTCAGATGACATGATTTTAGAAAACTTTTTGCACATTGCATCATCAGTTGAACCAAAAATAATGTCATCAACATAAATTTGTACCAATAAGATATTACCTCTTTCTTTCAAGATAAACAAGGTATTATCTATTGCACCTCTTTGAAAGCCATTTTTAAGAAGATGTTTAGTTAAAGTATCATACCAGGCTCTTGGGGCTTGTCTTATACCATACAAAGCTTTGTTCAGTCTATAAACCCAATGAGGATGCTTCTCATCGATGAAACCTGGAGTCTGCTTAACATAAACTTCTTCTTCCAATGTTCCATTAAGGAACGCACTTTTGACATCCATCTGGAAGACCTTGAACTGCAGATGGGCTGCATAAGCCAAAAATATTCTTATGGCTTCAAGTCTTGCAACTGGAGCAAAAGTTTCATCAAAGTCAACGCCCTCTACTTGACAATAACCCTGGGCAACTAGTCTGGCCTTGTTTCTTACAACATGGCGATCTTCATCCATTTTGTTTCAGTAGACCCATCTGGTACCAATAGGTTCTTTCTTTAACCCTGGTGGACAAGGAACAAGCTCCCAAACATTGTTCCTTTCAAACTGGAGGAGCTCTTCTTGCATAGCTTCCACCCAGCTTGGGTCTGCCATAGCCTCGTCAATCTTCTTTGGTTCAATTAAAGATAAGAAGGTGACGTTTAAGCATTGCTCACTGGTGGCTCTTCTAGTCTGAACCCCACTAGTTGGATCACCCACAATCTGTTCAATTGGATGGGCTCGAGTCCATCTAGTGTATTGACTAGGCTGGTGAACTACAGTATCAGTGCAAGTCACCTGGAGATTTCTTCAGTTGCAGCAGCATCTGGAGAAGGATCAGTCCAAACAACTTCTACATCCTCATCAGAGTCAATAAGGTCTCGGTTAGCATCATGAAATTCCTCATTAGAAGGCATTTCATGAAGAACTGGAGAAGTAGATGTTTGAACTGGTGCTGATATTGGAGTGGCACGTACATCAGATTCAATCACCAATTCTTGTGGTAAGTTGAAATTGATGGAGGGATAGAATGATGTGTCACTGGAGGTGTTCTTCTTCTTAACTGGTTCCAATTTGTTGTAACTGGAAACATCTTCTGGTGAAACAATTGACCGATGAACTTGGTCAGTTTCACCAAAGTTGATTGGAACGACTGGAGTAATATTAAGGCTTGGTCTCTTGTTGATTGCTTCAGTTGACTCATCGAATGTGACATGAATTGTCTCATGAACCTTTTGGAGTCTATAATTATAAACTCTAAAGGCCTTACGAATATCTGAATAGCCTAAAAATACCCCTTTCATCAGCTTTTGCATCAAACTTTCCAAGCTGACTGGAATCGTTTAGTATATAAACTAGACAACCAAATACATGGAAGTATCCAATATTTGGTTTACGATTCCTGAGTACTTCGTAGGCAGTCTTCTTATGTCTTTGATGTAGACTGACCGGTTTTGGGTGTGACAAGCAGTTGCAACTGCCTCAGCCCAAAAACTGGTGGGAAGACTAGATTCAGATAGCATACTTCTGGCGGCTTCTATCAGTGTACGATTCTTTCTTTCCACAACTCCATTTTGCTCTGGAGAGTGAACTGATGAGAAGTTTTGAGAGATTCCAGTGTCATTGCAAAATGTTTCAAGTACCTTATTTTGGAATTCAGTACCATTATCACTTCGCAACTGACAAACTTTTCGAGTATACTTGAGCTCAATTCTTTTAATGAGAGAGATGATTTCAGCAGATGCATCACTTTTGGATCTGATGAATACCACCCAACAGTATCTGGTGAATTCATTAACCACAACTAGAGTGTACTTCTTTCCAGCTCTAGTTTGAACATTCACTGGACCAAAGAGATCCATATGTAGCATGTGAAGAGGTTCAGTGATGCTAAATTTTGCCTAGTTTTGAAACTGGCTCTTTTCTGCTTGCCCATCTCACACCCCTGGACATGGTTTTTCTTTATTGAAAGAAATTTGAGGTATCCCATCAACCAGTTGTTTGCGAGACAACTTGTTGATATTCTTAAAATTAAGATGGGATAATCTTTTATGCCATAGCCAGTTGGTGTCCTCATCAGCTTTAGTATAGAAACATTGCTCTTTTGGAGCTGGTTCCATATCCATGATGTACACATTTCCTTTTCTTGGTGCAATCATCACCACTTTCCAATCCTTGTTAAATATGGTGCCTTGAGCAATATCGAACAAAACTCTGAAGCCATCATCACAAAGTTGGCTGACACTGATCAGGTTGTATTTCAAACCATTCACAAATGCAACTCTTTTGAATTCGACTTGTCCATTATTGAGCACACCATATCCTTCAGTCTTTCCAGATTGATCGTTACCAAACGTCACTGTCGGTCCATCTTGGACAGTGAACTCTTCCAGTAGGGGCTTACATCCGGTCATAGTCCGGCCAGCAGCGCTGTCCAGATACCAGATATTCTTCTTTCGATCGCCCTACACACACACAAAAATCATTAGTTCTTTTTGTGAACCCATCTTTTCTTGATGGGTTCGCTGGACTTCTCTACAGAAGTCACAGTAGATTGTTGTGGTGTTGAACTGGAGGCTGCATCTGGAGCCTTTTTACCAGCTCCAGGTGCAGGAGTAAAAACGATTGGTATTTGATACTTACTCCCCTTATTTTTACCAGATTTTGTTCCATATGGAACATTCTTTAGTTTAGGTATTGAAGGGAGTGGTTTAATATTTTGTTTGAAAACTGGAGGTAATAAACCTCCTTCCAGATTGTTAATCCGGGCAGTACAACTCTGAACCTGCCGAGACAAAAGTTGGAGTTGACTTTCCAGATTAACCAAAATATTATTTTCTTCAGGCAGTTGAACCTTGGACCTTGGTTCAACTGGAGCTTAGTCTTTCGGGTCTTGGGCACCTTAGACTTTTGAGGTAAAGGCTTGTTACCAGTGGCCTTTTTGACTGGAGCTTTAGCCTGTTCGGCTCCAGTTTTAACCTCAAAGGGGGTGGTCTCAAAGGTTTCAGTTTCAACAGCTTCAGGTTGATCATAAGGTGTTTCAACCTTGAGAGCTGGAGGCAATGCATGAAGATCTGGTATGAGAGCTGCCATCTCCAGATTTCCATGCATTCTTTTGGGCATCGATAGTTCTTGAAAATGCATCATAGTTTTTGCCAGATGCTTTTACCCATGACTTGATAATCTTTTGTTCTTTTTCATGATCAGAAAAAAGTTTTTGATTATCAAGTTCTAAAGTCTCAATCTTTAAAACTGACTCCTTGAGAGCCAACTGGACACTTTGTAAATCATTTAGTTGTGGTTTAACATTGTTCAGTTTAATTAGGATAGTGTCAAGATATCTTTCACTATCAGCTCTTACAGTTTCCACAAATGCTAAGTCACCACTTAATGATTCAGCCAGGTCCAGTTTTAGTTCAGGGTCAACCTGGTTATCATAGTCACATACCTTCTTCAGTATGATATCCACCCATCTTCCAGATATGACATCTTCTTTCACCACGTGTTGCTGCTGTTGATCTTCCAAGTCCATGAAACACATGTCCCTTTCCTCTTCTTCATCATCAGATGAGTCATCAGAGTACTCCCATTTTCCCTCAGTTTGTGCCATTAAACACTGATCCTTTTCCTTTTGCATGGACAGGAGGGCAATCTGGGCCTTAAGCTTCTTGTATTTAGCTTTGTAGCTATCATCAGGCCGATTGAAATTGGGGACAGAGGGGCCAGTTTGGTTGTTCAACTGACTAGATCTGCATTCCTTCATAAAATGACCTTTCTTGCCACACTTATAGTATGTAAGATTGGTCTTATCCAGAGAGCTGGAGTTGGAAGCATTGTTGGGGCCATTAAATCTTTTAGATTTATGCTTAAACCTGTTAAAGGTTTTAGCAATCATGGCGACCAGATCATCATCGTCAGTTTCATTACAACCATCACTGTTTTCAGTGGTCAGTCCAGAGTTCAAGAAACTGTTTAACATCTCCTTCATCGAGTGTACCTGGACACTCTCTGCAGACATTAAAGCAGCACAAGGTCGCTCAGTTACACTAGCAACCTTGGGACTCTGGGCATGGTTCATGGCATCTTGCTCAGCCACCAGTCTTGCAGCATTATTATCTTCAGTGAATCTGAAGGCTCCATAGAGTGATGCAAGAGTATGGGTGTGCAAGGTTTTACCTTGTCTCAAGACAAGAACCATGTTTTCCCATTTGGAAGGAAGAATATTACAAAACTTCTCAAGAAGAATATCCTTATCCTTCTCTACACCCAAGCCTCTCAGTTGATTAATGAGGCTAGAAAATCTGGTGTATGTACCAGTTAGACTTTCATTGGGCAAGGCAAAGAAGGATTCATACTTCTTGTAAGATAACTTGATGAGACAATATGTATTTTTCAATGTGTAATTTATTTATTGAAGTTAAACAAATTACAAGGTTGATGCGGAACCAAGATAATACACGAATGTAAATATCTTAACAACCTATGAAATACAATTGATCTACACTCGGAATTTCTCAAGACAATCGAAACACTTAAAGTTGTGAAATGTTCCTTTTAGCGATTGAGAGAATATTGCACAAGTTCACCAAGAATATTGCAGGTTTGCAAAGTGTGAAGTTATTCGTCTTTGTGAAATAACTTAATATTCTTGGTGGTGCAATGACTTGTATTTATAGGCAAAGTTAACATTGGGATGTTAACTTTAGCCGTACAAATGTGGTTGGGAGCTTTTAAGGAATAGCATTTAATTCCTTAAAAGGCAGTGTAAAGTCGCATGTTAAAGTGACTTTACATAACCACCTTTATGTACCTTTTAATACTTAAATAATAAGATAAGACTTATTATCCGGGTAAAGGTACATAAAGCATACAAGTCAATTCCTCGTAATCAGTGTAAAGCTTTGTAAGGGCTTTCCACTGATGGTCTCCAGTTTGTAACTGATTAGAATGCCAACTGGGCTTCGCTGCCATTGTCATTCTCTATCTTCCATTTGTTGTCTTCGACTTCAACTGGAATGCTTCTTCAACTTGGTCAGTTCTCAACTGGAGGAAGTCTTCAGTTGCGTTAACTGTACGGTGCAACTGGACTTCAATATATTTCTCGACAAATCATTAAGGTCTCCAGATACAACTGGAGACTGGACAGTTCACTGGACAGTTTAACTGGGTCTCCAGGTGCAACTGGATACTGACCAGTTTACCAGGTGAACTGGTGTTAACAATTTCAAATTCTCAAATTCCTTTTGAAGCAAATCAAATTTACTTTGAAAATCTTTTTCTTTGTCTTCCAAATCTTTCTTTAATTTTAAATTCTTTTTACTCAACTCCCTGCAATCTTTTCTTGCTGTTTCACTCATATCCATATAGTGTTTTAACACTGATTTGGGAAGAGTTAGTACCTGATCATCCTCTGAAGAACTTTCCTCAACATCATCCAACTCCTTTGATTTCTTGATCTTCGTCATGAAGCACACATTTGCTGCAAGTTCGTCTGTTTCCTCATCAGAAAGATGTAACCACTTGTCATCTTCAGCAAGCAGAGCAATTCCACTTTCCTCTTGTCTTGCTAGCAAAAGTTTGTACTTATAGTACTCGGAGTTCTTCTGTCGAGGTTTAGTGCAATTGATGGCAAAATGTCCAGTAAGACCACAGTTGTAGCACTTCTTGTCTTCATTCCTTTTCTCCATGACCTTATTCTCAGACTTCTTCTGATTGTCATACTTCTTCTCACCACCAACAAAATCTTTCTTCTGATCAAACTTAGGAGCATTCGCATTTTTAGCATACGAAGAGACTGATGAAGTCCTAAGCTGATTATTTGTTGGTTTCTTCTTGAAGAATTTCTTCTTGAAAGCCTTTGTGAAATAAGCGAGTTCTTTGTACATCTCTTTTTGTTTCTCATCAAGATCACAATCACTCATTTCACTTGAATCAGAATCAGTGTCATATTCAACAAAGCTTTGTCGTGACACTTTTGAAGTCTTCTTCTCAGCTACCAATGCTAATGGATCGGAATGAGAACTTTCTTCTTTCTTCTTTTGGATCCTCTGAACATCCTCAACATTCAGTTTCAATTTTTCATACAAGGTGTGAATGGTGAGTTTCACAAAGTCTGATTGTTGGTTGAGTTGGGTTCCATACACTTGCCATTCCTCTTCTAGATTTTTGATGAATTTGATGTTCAGTTCCATATTGGTTCTCTTCACATCATTCTTTCTAAGCTCATTGATGACATTGCAGAATCTGATGTATACCTCATTCAATGGTTCACCTTTTTGTTGTTTGAATGTTTCATACATGTTTAGAACAGTCGACAACCTGATGGTGTTTGATACATCAGATCCTTCCATCTGCTTCTCCACTTCATCCCATATGTCTTTTCCTGTTTCATAGGAGTCCACATTGCAATAAATGTCATCAGGAAGTGTTTGGTAAAGATAAGCAATTGACATTTGATCAGCTTCAACTCTGTTTTTCTTATCAGTATTCCAACTCTCTTCAGGTAGAGCTTCTCCATTAACAGGGTTCTTGGGAATTTCAGGACCATCTTTGTATGATTTCCTCAGAAGTTTTCCATTCTTCTGTCTGTCTATCCAGTTCAGAAACCTTTTCTTCCATTGAGGATAAGAACCTCTAAACAAGACAGGAGGTCTCCCTTCAGAACCAAGTGCTAAAGCTTCCCTTGAAGCCATTTCAATCAATTAAAAGACTTAAAAAAAAATTGATTTTCTACTTGTGAAGAATGCCGAGCAAAAATCTCGGCAATTAGAACAATTAGAACTAGATCACACAACACTTGATTGAATTTTGTTGAAATAACTATTTGCCGAGATAAAATCTCTGCAAACAGTGTAAGTAGAATCAACACTTAATCAAATTTCCTTGAAACACCTATTTGCCGAGATAAAATCTCTGCAAACAGTGTAAGTAGAATCAACACTTAATCAAATTTCCTTGAAACACCTATTTGCCGAGCAAAAATCTCGGCAATTAGAACAATTAGAACTAGATCACACAACACTTGATTGAATTTTGTTGAAATAACTATTTGCCGAGATAAAATCTCTGCAAACAGTGTAAGTAGAATCAACACTTAATCAAATTTCCTTGAAACACCTATTTGCCGAGATAAAATCTCTGCAAATAGAACAATGAGCACCTCACTTAACCAACTTTTCTTGAAACCACTATTTGCCGAGCAAAATTCTCTGCAAATAGAACAATGAAAACCAATACTTGAACAAGTTTTCTTGAAACCACTATTTACCGAGCAAAATTCTCTGCAAATAGTTCAAGTAGATTCAGTTCTTAGCCAAAATTTGCTCAAATACGTATTTGCCGAGATAAAATCTCTGCAAATAGTACAAGTAGATTTAGTTCTTAGCCAAAATTTGCTCAAATACGTATTTGCCGAGATAAAATCTCTGCAAATAGTACAAGTAGATTAATTCTTAGCCAAAATTTGTTGAAATAACTATTTGCCGAGATAAAATCTCTGCAAACAGTGTAAGTAGAATCAACACTTAATCAAATTTCCTTGAAACACCTATTTGCCGAGATAAAATCTCTGCAAATAGTTCAAGTAGATTCAAGTTCTTAGCCAAAATTTGCTCAAGTACGTATTTGCCGAGCAAAATTCTCTGCAAATAGTTCAAGTAGATTCAGTTCTTAGCCAAAATTTGCTCAAATACGTATTTGCCGAGATAAAATCTCTGCAAATAGTACAAGTAGATTTAGTTCTTAGCCAAAATTTGCTCAAATACGTATTTGCCGAGATAAAATCTCTGCAAATAGTACAAGTAGATTAATTCTTAGCCAAAATTTGTTGAAATAACTATTTGCCGAGATAAAATCTCTGCAAACAGTGTAAGTAGAATCAACACTTAATCAAATTTCCTTGAAACACCTATTTGCCGAGATAAAATCTCTGCAAATAGTTCAAGTAGATTCAATTCTTAGCCAAAATTTGCTCAAATACGTATTTGCCGAGATAAAATCTCTGCAAATAGAACAATGAGCACCTCACTTAACCAACTTTTCTTGAAACCACTATTTGCCGAGATAAAATCTCTGCAAATAGAACAATGAGCACCTCACTTAACCAACTTTTCTTGAAACCACTATTTGCCGAGATAAAATCTCTGCAAATAGAACAATGAGCACCTCACTTAACCAACTTTTCTTGAAACCACTATTTGCCGAGATAAAATCTCTGCAAATAGAACAATGAGCACCTCACTTAACCAACTTTTCTTGAAACCACTATTTGCCGAGATAAAATCTCTGCAAATAGAACAATGAGCACCTCACTTAACCAACTTTTCTTGAAACCACTATTTGCCGAGATAAAATCTCTGCAAATAGAACAATGAGCACCTCACTTAACCAACTTTTCTTGAAACCACTATTTGCCGAGATAAAATCTCTGCAAATAGAACAATGAGCACCTCACTTAACCAACTTTTCTTGAAACCACTATTTGCCGAGATAAAATCTCTGCAAATAGAACAATGAGCACCTCACTTAACCAACTTTTCTTGAAACCACTATTTGCCGAGATAAAATCTCTGCAAATAGAACAATGAGCACCTCACTTAACCAACTTTTCTTGAAACCACTATTTGCCGAGATAAAATCTCTGCAAATAGAACAATGAGCACCTCACTTAACCAACTTTTCTTGAAACCACTATTTGCCGAGATAAAATCTCTGCAAATAGAACAATGAGCACCTCACTTAACCAACTTTTCTTGAAACCACTATTTGCCGAGATAAAATCTCTGCAAATAGAACAATGAGCACCTCACTTAACCAACTTTTCTTGAAACCACTATTTGCCGAGATAAAATCTCTGCAAATAGAACAATGAGCACCTCACTTAACCAACTTTTCTTGAAACCACTATTTGCCGAGATAAAATCTCTGCAAATAGAACAATGAGCACCTCACTTAACCAACTTTTCTTGAAACCACTATTTGCCGAGATAAAATCTCTGCAAATAGAACAATGAGCACCTCACTTAACCAACTTTTCTTGAAACCACTATTTGCCGAGCAAAATTCTCTGCAAATAGTTCAAGTAGATTCAATTCTTAGCCAAAATTTGCTCAAATACGTATTTGCCGAGATAAAATCTCTGCAAATAGAACAATGAGCACCTCACTTAACCAACTTTTCTTGAAACCACTATTTGCCGAGATAAAATCTCTGCAAATAGAACAATGAGCACCTCACTTAACCAACTTTTCTTGAAACCACTATTTGCCGAGCAAAATTCTCTGCAAATAGTTCAAGTAGATTCAGTTCTTAGCCAAAATTTGCTCAAATACGTATTTGCCGAGATAAAATCTCTGCAAATAGAACAATGAGCACCTCACTTAACCAACTTTTCTTGAAACCACTATTTGCCGAGATAAAATCTCTGCAAATAGAACAATGAGCACCTCACTTAACCAACTTTTCTTGAAACCACTATTTGCCGAGATAAAATCTCTGCAAATAGAACAATGAGCACCTCACTTAACCAACTTTTCTTGAAACCACTATTTGCCGAGATAAAATCTCTGCAAATAGAACAATGAGCACCTCACTTAACCAACTTTTCTTGAAACCACTATTTGCCGAGATAAAATCTCTGCAAATAGAACAATGAGCACCTCACTTAACCAACTTTTCTTGAAACCACTATTTGCCGAGATAAAATCTCTGCAAATAGAACAATGAGCACCTCACTTAACCAACTTTTCTTGAAACCACTATTTGCCGAGCAAAATTCTCTGCAAATAGTTCAAGTAGATTCAGTTCTTAGCCAAAATTTGCTCAAATACGTATTTGCCGAGATAAAATCTCTGCAAATAGTACAATGAGCACCTCACTTAACCAACTTTTCTTGAAAAGACTATTTCAGTCTCATCATCTTCTTCCTGCAGATCATGATTTGAATCATGAAATTCTTCAGATTGGGGTAAATTAGTGGATACGGATATCTGAGGTGAAGCAGCACGTACATCTGATCCAATAGTTAGTTCAGAAGGTAGTTTAAAACTAACTGAAGGATAGAATGGAATGTTGCTTGGTGCTATTTTAACTGGTTATGAATTGAGATGATCAGAAACAGGTTCAGGTGACTGATCAGATTGGGCAATGGGATCAGATTCACCAAAACTAATTGGACTGTCTGAGGGTGGTACAGGAGTTGGTTTATTGAAGATTGCAGAATTTGATTCATCAAAGGTGACATGAATTGACTCATCAACCTTATCAAGTCTCTTGTTATAGACTCTAAAGGCTTTGCGAATTGTTGAATAACCTAAGAAGTATCCTTCATCAGCTTTAGCATCAAACTTTCCAAGCTGACTGGAATCATTCAGAATGTATACTGGATATCCAAATACATGGAAGTATCCAATATTGGGCTTTTTAGGCAGTCTTCTTGTCTCTCTTTACATACACTGATCTGTTCTGAGTGTAGCAAGTAGTTGCAACAGCTTCAGCCCAGAAATTCTTAGGAAGACCAGATTCATTTAACATACTTCTATCAACTTCAATCAGCGTCCGATTCTTTCTTTCTACAACACCATTTTGCTCTGGTGTGTGGGCTGAGGAGAAGTTCTGAGATATGCCAGTTTCAGTGCAGAATGACTCCTAAAGTGGCATTTCTGAATTCAGTGCCATTGTCACTTCTGAGCTGACAAACTTCGCTTGTGCTTGAGTTCAATTTGTTTAATGAGGGCAATAATTTCAGCAGCAACTTCACTTTTTGATCTGAGAAAGACAACCCAACAATATCTTGAATATTCATCAGCAACAACAAGGGTGTACTTCTTTCCTACTCTTGTCTGTACGTTCACAGGACCAAAAAGATCCATATGAAGCATGTGAAGTGGTTCAGTGATACTGAAATTTTGCTTGGTCTTGAATGAGGCTCTTTTCTGCTTTTCCATTTCACAACCTGGACATGGCTTGTCTTTATTGAAAGACATTGGAGGTATCCCTTCAACAAGTTGTTTTCTGGACAACTTATTTATGTTTTTGAAGTTCAGATGGGATAACCTCTTGTGCCACAACCAGTTTTTGTCCTCATCTGCCTTTGTATAGAAACATTGGTCACTGGGTGAACTTTCCTTATCAATGACATAAATGTTTCCTTTTCTTGGTGCAACCAACACTACCTTCCAATCCCTATTGAATATGGTGCCTTGAGTTATATCAAATAAAACCTTAATGCCATCATCACAAAGTTGACTCACACTGATCAGGTTATATTTCAAACAATTCACATATGCAACTTTTGTGAATTTGACTTGACCATTATTCAAAACACCATATCCCTCAGTTTTTCCATTTCTATCATTTCCAAACGTTATTGAGGGGCCCCCTTGCATCCTATACTCTTCCAGCCAGATTTTGTTACCAGTCATGGTTCTGCCAGCTGCACTGTCAAGATACCATATATACTTCTTTCGGTCTCCCTGCACATACACAAAGATTATTTCTTTTTGGGAACCCATCTCTTGATGGGTTCACTAGACTCTCCCTTAGCAGTCCCAGATTTCTTTGGTTCATGAGGAACTGAAGGATCAAAAGGGATCTCAGTCATCACTTCAGATGACACAAAAACAGTTTGTTTGATGGGGCTTTCAACCTTTTTCTTTTCAGATTTTTGCTTGATTTGCTTGGAAAAAGGTTGTGCATTTTGTTTAGGTTGAAGAGGAGTACTTTCCACATTTTTCAAACGGGCATTACAGCTTTGCATTTGTCTTGACAACAATTGGAATTGACTTTCTAACCTTAACAAAATTGATTCTTCTTTACACACCTGAGCCTTACCTGAATTTGAGGTAGATGGCTCAATGGGGGAGACATTTTTCTTCTTCCTTTGGGTTTTAGGAACCTTAGATGAAGACTGAGGGGATGACTTCTTGTATTTAGCCTTCTTGTCTGAAGCAGTGGTCTGAGCTGTTTCAGATTTTCCGCCAGATTGTTCCTGGGCCTTTTCAGTCACAGTTTTTTGTTTGCCAATATCTTTAAAAATAGTTTCTGGTTTCATTTCTTTTGGAAGAGCATCTAAATCAGTGATTATAGATGCTAAGTGAAGATCACCAGATTCATATGATGCTCTTTGGTTTGCAAAAGTGTTTTTGATTGCAGCATCTGGGTTTGGTGATTTCATCCATGATTTAATTATTTTCTGTTCTTTTTCAAGGATGATTTTAAGTTCTTCTTTTTCCAATTCTAGTTTGGCAACCAATGACTTATAACTTTTCAAGGCAAACTGAACATCCTTCAGTTCCTTTAGTCTGGCTTGACTGGCGTTCAGTTCAGAAGCATTATTTTCATACATTTTTAAACTTTCTGAACGCACAGTTTTGACATAAGAGATGTCAACCTCTAAAAGAACTAAAAGGTCCAGTTTGTGTTCCTCATTACTTTCACAGCCAAAATCACTAACCTTTTTCATTATGATATCTATCCAACGACCAGATTCAACATCAGACTTGACCAAATGACCTTCATCTTCTCGAGCCATGAAACACACGTCCCTTACTTCTTCTTCATCAACAGACGACTCATCAGAATCTTCCCACTTTTCAGATTTAGCAATCATGCAACTATTGTTGTTGGAATTTTCTTGAGCCGTGAGAGCTATATGGGCTTTAAGCTTTTTGTTCTTTGCCTTATAACTATCATCCGATTTCTGAAAAATAGAATGGTTAGGACCAAAATGTGATGATGAGGATTGACTAGATCTGCATTCCTTCATGAAATGTCCTTTCTTGCCACACTTAAAGCATTCAAGATCAGACTTATCAATAGAAGCGCTGGAAGCAAATGGTTTGCCAGATCTTTTAGATTTGGCCTTAAAACGATTAAACATTTTAGCCAGCATGGCAACCAGATCATCATTGTCTTCCTCATCACATTCTTGTGTAACGGAATCAGTAATACCAGTTTTCATTAAATCAGCCACTATCTTCTTCACTGAGTCAGTGTTATCACTCTCAGAAGATAGTAAAGCAGTTCCATGTGGCTCAGAATACTGAACCATAGCAGAACTGGTAGAGGCATGATTCTTGGCATCTTGCTCAGCCACAGCTCTCTCTACTTTGTTTTCTTCAGTGTATCTGAAGGCTCCATATAAGGATGCAAGAGTATGACTGTGCAAGGTTTTCCCTTGTCTTAAAACCAAGATAAAATTTTCCCATTTTGAAGGTAAAATATCACAAAAATTTTCTAACAAGATTTCTTTATCCTTTTCAACACCCAAAGCTTTTAGTTGATTAACCACGTTTGTAAACCTAATTTAGGTTAAGCTTCATATTTCTTGTTTAGAGCAACTTTTCTTGTGACAATTGTCTCATTTGTGCCTTTAAACTGAGTCATCAGTTCCTCCCACATCAACTTAGAATTTTCAAGTAAAACCAGTGTGGGCATGAGTGTTTCAGGAACTGCATGCAAGATCATATTCTGAAGCTTAGTATCAAGATCTACCAGCCTATGATCTTCCTCAGACCAATGATCCTTCTCCTTAGGGGACATCCTAGGATTCTCACAGGCATTAAACACAACAGTTGAGGCATTCATAGGGACAAAAGGTCCTCCTTTTAGAATGGAGGTCAAATGTCTTTCTACACCATCAATATACTTCAACATGCAAGCTTTCCATGTAATAAAAGTGTCATTGTTCCCATTAAACTTTGGAACAGGATTGTTTGGAAAATGTACGTGGACGTTGTGCAGAGGTATATTGTTGTTGATAATAGGGGGTGGATTATTAGCATTGACATTAGGGTTAGGACCTTCACTGTTCTCAGGGTCAACCATCTTTGCAGATCAAAGGTTATGGAATTAATATAATTCAACCTTGCTGCTCTGATACCAAATGTGAGTCCCAAATACGATGGATAACCCGACTGGCAAGCAATTCTGAACTGGAAGGAGACCAGTTCAGAATGACGATCCAGATATGGATATAACAATAAAGCAAATAACTGAAAGTAAATGCGAGAAAGTAAATTGCAGAAACTATATAAATAATATATATAATCAAGTATGTGGCATTGAGACACGATGTATTTTTCAATGTATTTTATTCATATACATAAACAAAATACAAAGGTTGTTGCGGAACAAAGATAATCAAATTGTGAAAATATCTAAACAACCTTGAAAAACAAATGATCTAAATAACTTGGAAATACTCTTAAGAATTACTTAGAGTATATCTCACAAGTTACAATGCCAAAGTTTCAAGCATTTTGCAAATTGTGAGAAGCCTTGTATTTATAGGCAAAGTCCATGATGATGTGGACAATAGCTGTACAAATACGGTTGGAAGCATGATTCCCTTCTTCAGTCTTCAGTATTCGACTTCAGAATGAATGCTTTCAGTTTGAGCTGATCTTGATCTGAAGTGAAGCTTCAATGAACTAATTCTGAACGGCTTCAGAATTCTGTACAAGTATCTTCACTGAGCTTCTATTTCTGAACAAATTATTCTTGGTCGATTTTCGACCCAACAGACCTTCTCACATTATTTGTATCTGTGAATGCATCTAGAAATTTATAATATGTTTTGGCCTTCATATGTGACCATTTTGGGGTCAAGATTTGATGTTGGTGATGCATTCCAAGTAATTTCTTGTGTTACCAGTCTTTATATTATTCTCTTCCTCTAACACTCGAAAAAAACTTTCTCATCAAACTGACAATAAGCATAAAGTGCTGTAAATATGTCATTAGTTGATGTTTATAAATATTTAACAATTGATGGGGAATAAAACCTCAATAAATAAATGTCAGTCATACTTTTGGTTCCAATTTGATGCGATGTGATGGTATTGGTACATATATCATGCATCCAATAATTTTAAATTTGGGACAAATTTGGTTCTCTACTAGATACCAATTGTAAGGGAGAATATATATGATGATTATTAATGCAATGACTTTAACGATCATTCCATGTATAAAATGTATCCCTATCGAAAATCCTTTTTATTTTGCAACATGTATGCATGATTCGATAGGATTTATACAAAATATAACCAGAGGATAAGGGTTCTTTTTTTTTTCTTTTTTTAGCTATGCATAGACAAATTTCTTTGCCATATTTATGCAAAATAATATGAAGATATTCGATATTATTTATAGATATGGTTTTTAAATGATAACCATTTTTTCCCCCAAATATCTTTAAAACTCAATGAATTCCATTTGGATTTATTGTAATATAATGCGACATTTATTATTTGAATATCCGAAGATAAAGTATTATGGTAATGGGCTATTACAAACCCTTTAAAATATTAATGACGCTCGATATTATGTTAACAGATTTTTATTGGTATCAATAATTCGGCGAAAGTTTTTATATGCTGAGAAATAGTGTTCATACTACCACAGTATCTAGAAAGACGTACCATGTGTCATAATGGGATATGATTCCTTCCAGTCAGACTATGTTAGCCACATCTTGACCTTTAGATTAAAATTAATGGTCAAGATTCAAAGTTAATTTATGAATCTTGACCCTTGATTTCAATCCAAGGATCAAGATATTTCCAACTTAATCAATCAAGTTGGAAACAACTTGAGGGAATCCCTTCGCTGTCATAATAGTGTTATTGTAATGAACACATAAATAAAACAAACAAGGTAGTGATAATTGATAAATCTTACCTTCCTATTGGATATTATAAGAGTACGTACATGTAATAATCACATATCATGCAAATGATAGATAGATACTAATTTGCTACGATTTGATACAATACGTACATATGGCTCAATAGATGATCGATGGCATGGATGCTGTAATATATTCAAACTAATTATTATGTAGTGCTAATCTATTTGTTTGAGGGTTTATGTTAAATGTATTCTAAGTTTCTAACCACATAAAAAGAAAACTTCGATCCTTGGCTCTCTTTAAAATTAAAATGTGACTAATTTAATACGAGTTTAATATAACAATGGCAGTTATAATAGATAGAAAATGATGATCGATGATCAATAGTCTATATACTCCTTTATAAAATAAACTATCATTCCTCCATTTTTAGCTTTCTATCTTTAAAATACCTAAAATACCATTAACTTTTCACACATTTCCAACCCACACACTACATCTACCCGAAATAACCTTAGAATATTTTCCACTCTATTTATTCAAACTATCACTCTCATTTATAATATAAATGAAATTTTTCACAATATACATCTCTTAACCATTAAAATAATTACACTACCTCTTTTACATCAATTACTTTTACAATAATAATTACATTGTTATCACCACTGCCACTACCACCACCCGTCATCTCGTGATAGAGAAAAAAAGTTGACAATATTATTATTATTATTATTATCAATCGGTGTATATCTATTTATATGTATTTACACACGTACATTTTACATTTATATACATCCAATCATATCATCCCTATATGGCAAGAAAATCAAAGATTTTATTTACTACTTTTAGGATACAATCACATATATATGAAGTATTAAACTGATCTTGACCTTAAACAAGTATTAAAGTAAAATAAATAAAACAATAGGTTTTCCTTCACTGAACATCACCGTGCATCATAAAAATTATCATGCAATTGCTTCGTGAATCTTCGTGAATCAATCTAACAATGATCTAAGGGCGCGTTTGGTTCACATAATGTTTTTGGAAGGAATTGAATCTTTCAAAGGAATTGGAATTTGAAGGAATGGAATTTGACGGAATAATTTTGATTTTTTGAAAATTCAAGTGATGGAAGGAATGAAATTTCTTCCTCCATCCCCAAGGAATGGAGATTCCATCAAATGATGGAATGTTTACATTCATACGGAATGAGATTCCCTCTTCTTTGAACAACCAAACGCACTAAGGAATGAAATTCAATTCCAATTTCATCAAATTCCATGAGATTCCCTCTTCTTGTCCTATTTGTTTTACTCTAATACTTGTTTTACAAATAAGACAAGATCTTGACATTTAGATCATGGTTAAATTGATGCACGAAGATTTGCGAAGCAATTGATGCATGATGATTTTCATGATGCACATTGATTTAAGTGAAGAGAAATTTATTGTTTTATTTTTCTTACTTTAATACTTGTTTTATTTTATCCAAAACCTAAATATGTATCTGTCTTGCCATACATATATCTTGATTTTCTTTTAATTTAATAAAAACTTTTTTATTTTTTATTTTAATACTATCTCAATTAGGCAAGTAGACAAGTTCTATACAGTATCCAACTATACACTTGCCTCATATATTTTCACTAAAAAAAATGCATAATGTTTGTCATCGAGATTATCAAGAAGCTTTTATATTCTTTTTCTTCATTTCAATATTTTGATATATGGACAAAAATGACTATGAAAAAAGCAATATTGAAAAGTGAAAACTAACACCTATATC
This sequence comes from Erigeron breviscapus, assembly GCA_034093135.1. Lineage (NCBI taxonomy): Eukaryota > Viridiplantae > Streptophyta > Magnoliopsida > Asterales > Asteraceae > Erigeron > Erigeron breviscapus. The sequence goes on along the minus strand of CM067172.1, from coordinate 69,001,015 downwards.
TATTAATTTTAATTTTCATACTTCAATATACAATAAAGACTCCATCCATCCGGTTTGCCACTAAGGAGATCAAGACCATAAGTTATCTTTGGCTCTCACATAGATCACCCAGACACTGCAACATTGATTGGCATAAATGGTGTAGTTTTACTTTCCAATTCTCGGTGTTTTAGTTTTCGTTTGCTGTAAACGCTTCTCTTTTCTTTTTGCTTTCCTTGTCTTGTACTTCTAGCTTCTCGCTAGTTTTCTTTTATCAATAAGATCGAATGTTCTAAAAAAAAAATAAAGAGGAAAAGTAAATAGTACATACACGCATAAAAGCACCGAGATTCCTCTTCATCCGAATATGATGAAGTGTTATAATGGATTTTCCGAGCAAGTAAGCAGATCAAGTCGATGGAATGAAAAAGGTTTGTTCTTTCCAAAAACATAAACGAATAATTTCTGAACAGATATTCATATATTCCATAACTGATTATGATATTGTGATTTATGAGAGTGTGTATGTAGGAACAGCAAACAAAATGATGCTATAGTATATTCATATTCGATTAAGAAATCCATTTTCTGTTTAAAAATATATGATAATTACACATAAATGTATACATATATTGTTTAATTATTAATGTTATAAAGTTTAGCGTTCCCAAAAGAAAAGGCAATAAAGCATACTTTATCCATAGATATTAACAATAGAAGATATTTTACGAGGCAGAAAACTTATATTATAAGTGTTACCTCGGTTTATTGCAGATCATTTAAATGCTTTCGGAGATGCCACACCAAAAAGGTAGAGATGAAACTATTTCAGATATGAAAAACCAGCATGCATGATTTGATGACTAATCACGAGAAGATTAAGATGTATCAATGGGATGAAATCCGGATACAAGAATCAAGAGTTGTCCCGTTCAAAAAAAAAATCAAGAGCTGTAAGAGACAAATCGTGTTGATAACGTGCTATAAACTTTATGATTGAATTAAAAACAATAGATAATGGTGATGATTATTATACAATGATATGAAGAACTATATAATAAGGCGCCATGTAGTCCGACCTAAAAAAGGGTAACCGGACCGGACTTTCCCCGGCGACCTCGCCGCTAATGAGGAGGGGCCCGCTAAAATTCTGTCAGATTAGCCATTAATGACATGGGGGCCCGCACTTTCCGCGGCGATATCGCCGCGGAAACTTTTGTCTTTTCCGACTTTCCGCGGCGACATCGCCGCGGAAAGTTTCTGGTCCGGTTACCCTTTATTCCATGGTCGGGGTACGCGTGGCGTATAATAAAGACTAAGGAAATTGACAGTACAGATTAGAGAATGTTCATCTATATTTCTGTGTATACAATTACAAGGTATATGTCCCAATATATAGAGAATATGAAGCCTAATTATAGGAGCATGATTTTAGGGAGTTAATTACATACCATATATATTTGGTATATAACAAAAATTAGTATGAAGCTATTTGTTAGATCTTTAAAAGAAAAGTAAGGTGAGAAAAATAGTAAATTTTATACGTAAAATGACAAAAATATCCACACTTGAGGGAATCAAAAGAATCATATTAATGTGTGTTAGAGGTTAACAAAATGTAATGACAAACATAAATAAAAGGGTGAAACTTGATGATATGATATGCCTGACGAACATGTAATGAAATTAAAGTGGTGTCTGATAATGTTTTAATTAAAAAAATCATCATCTAATCAAAATTATTTAATCAAGGTGACTTAATAAACAAAAAAAAACTATATTGACAGACATTATATATCAATTCAATTAAGGGTTAAGTGCACGGAAATGTAATTAACTAAGACCAAAAAGTTATTGTGTGCATGAACTTGCAGAACCTCTATTGTATGCATGAAAAAAAAATAAAAAACGTTATAGAACACACGATTGACCTGCTATTACGTTAGCCGGTAACCCTTTTGATTTTTCAACTTTTTTTGCTTACGTGTACCGCACAACGTTCATATTTTAAATAAATAAATACAAAAGATACATATATACATATACTGCTATTCACACACAGTTACACACACACAAACACACACAAAACACACACTGAGTAGGCGATCGATCGTTTTGAGGCTTGAAATCCAGAATTTCGGTCCGATCAATGACATAAAACAGTTTATCTACACAATCTAAGGTATTTTATCACTATCTTGTTGAGTCCCAATGTTCTTGGATTAAAGTCTGTAAATTTTGTGATGACAAATCTGACTTATAAACACTTAGAAATCTTTTGGTTCTTGTAATCTGATCTGGGTAAGACTAAGCTGACACAGCTTACGATCTGTCTCTGACCCAGATCATGCTTCATACTTTGTAATTGTAAAATCTTATGGAAGCAAGTGTTACTCAAGCTGCATCAACAATGTGATAGCATTCAATCCAAGTCGAAGAGAAGGATTGAAGATAGAAGACCAAGCTGTTAGTGGAAGACAGCTTGGGATTAGCAGTCAGCTTGGATACACTTAGGCAGATTGGTGATTTGACAAACGGCCCAATCTGCGTCTGACAATCAAGTGAAGATAACAACCTGGATTGAAGATAAAGACAAATGATGTGACTAGGAAGAATCCTAGGATCCAGGTTGGTGGTTGGTTTTACATATGCGTGTCCATACTCTTATTGGTTGATGAAGAATGTGCATCAGTATGTGGGGGACCACAAGTACTATGAAAGGCACGATTGATTATTCCTTCATCATCCACTGAAAGAAGAATACGTGGCTGCAACGGACACCAAGTGAAGGAGTGCTTTCGCCTATAAAAGCCTCATTCTTTGATTGCATATGTGTGGCATTTCCTGAGAATCATTCTTCACACAAGTTTCTCTGCTCTTACACACAGCTTAATCTGTATGAGATCAGCTTGGGCTGATTCTCTTGAGCTAGAACTTATTTATTGTTGTTTGTCATTTCAAAGGTTGTTTAGATATCTATAGGCTATCTTTATTCCGCAACAACCATGTAATTCTTTGTATAGATTATTTCTTAATAAAGGATTACATTTGAAAACCACAATCTGTGTTCAAGAATGTTTTTATTTCTTTACTGCTTTACTGTTTTAATGATTTCTGTTCTTTGCTTACTTGCTTAATATACATAAACTGAATCTTAAAACGTTTTGTGTTAAAAGTTTGTAAAGATTGAGGAAAGTTGTATTCACCCCCCTCTACAACTGTTCTGTTAACAATATACTTTGGTATATTGATACACCGTGGGACGTATCACTATCTATGCTAATAATCGATCTCAGTAATTATTTTTTGCTTCAGAAAACCCTAAACAGTAAAAATTAAGGTTGAAGATTGCTTCAGAAAACCATAATAATCGTTGTTTTTCCGTTGCCATTATGTTATTTACCTTTTATTTCTTGCAATATTCTTTATGTATCGATGTAAGTAACACACAATCGCATAAATTAGGGTTTAAAATGGGGGAAAACACATTTTTCTGATTATAATAATGATTTATTGGAATATTTTATTTCTTGCAATATTCTTTATGTATCGATGTAAGTAACACACAATCGCATAAATTAGGGTTTAAAATGGGGGAAAACACATTTTTCTGATTATAATAATGATTTATTGGAATATTTTATTTCTTGCAATATTCTTTATGTATCGATGTAAGTAACACACAATCGCATAAATTAGGGTTTAAAATGGGGGAAAACACATTTTTCTGATTATAATAATGATTTATTGGAATATTTTATTTCTTGCAATATTCTTTATGTATCGATGTAAGTAACACACAATCGCATAAATTAGGGTTTAAAATGGGGGAAAACACATTTTTCTGATTATAATAATGATTTATTGGAATATTTTATTTCTTGCAATATTCTTTATGTATCGATGTAAGTAACACACAATCGCATAAATTAGGGTTTAAAATGGGGGAAAACACATTTTTCTGATTATAATAATGATTTATTGGAATATTTTATTTCTTGCAATATTCTTTATGTATCGATGTAAGTAACACACAATCGCATAAATTAGGGTTTAAAATGGGGGAAAACACATTTTTCTGATTATAATAATGATTTATTGGAATATTTTATTTCTTGCAATATTCTTTATGTATCGATGTAAGTAACACACAATCGCATAAATTAGGGTTTAAAATGGGGGAAAACACATTTTTCTGATTATAATAATGATTTATTGGAATATTTTATTTCTTGCAATATTCTTTATGTATCGATGTAAGTAACACACAATCGCATAAATTAGGGTTTAAAATGGGGGAAAACACATTTTTCTGATTATAATAATGATTTATTGGAATATTTTATTTCTTGCAATATTCTTTATGTATCGATGTAAGTAACACACAATCGCATAAATTAGGGTTTAAAATGGGGGAAAACACATTTTTCTGATTATAATAATGATTTATTGGAATATTTTATTTCTTGCAATATTCTTTATGTATCGATGTAAGTAACACACAATCGCATAAATTAGGGTTTAAAATGGGGGAAAACACATTTTTCTGATTATAATAATGATTTATTGGAATATTTTATTTCTTGCAATATTCTTTATGTATCGATGTAAGTAACACACAATCGCATAAATTAGGGTTTAAAATGGGGGAAAACACATTTTTCTGATTATAATAATGATTTATTGGAATATTTTATTTCTTGCAATATTCTTTATGTATCGATGTAAGTAACACACAATCGCATAAATTAGGGTTTAAAATGGGGGAAAACACATTTTTCTGATTATAATAATGATTTATTGGAATATTTTATTTCTTGCAATATTCTTTATGTATCGATGTAAGTAACACACAATCGCATAAATTAGGGTTTAAAATGGGGGAAAACACATTTTTCTGATTATAATAATGATTTATTGGAATATTTTATTTCTTGCAATATTCTTTATGTATCGATGTAAGTAACACACAATCGCATAAATTAGGGTTTAAAATGGGGGAAAACACATTTTTCTGATTATAATAATGATTTATTGGAATATTTTATTTCTTGCAATATTCTTTATGTATCGATGTAAGTAACACACAATCGCATAAATTAGGGTTTAAAATGGGGGAAAACACATTTTTCTGATTATAATAATGATTTATTGGAATTAAATGTTATTTCTTAAATGCTCTCAACCACATTTGTACGGCCAAAGTTAACATCCCAATGTTAACTTTGCCTATAAATACAAGTCATTGCACAATCAAGAATATTAATTCTCTCACTTTGATAGAATTCACATTTTGCATACCTGCAATATTCTTGGTGAACTTGTGCAATATTCTCTCAATCGCTAAAAGGAACATTTCACAACTTTAAGTGTTTCGATTGTCTTGAGAAATTCCGAGTGTAGATCAATTGTATTTCATAGGTTGTTAGGATATTTACATTCTTGTATTATCTTGGTTCCGCAACAACCTTGTAATTTATTTAACATCAATAAATAAATTACACATTGAAAATTACATATTGTCTCATTAATTTATCTTACAAGTATTTTGTATTATTGCATTGTTCTTTACTTATTGTCATTTATATAAGTAATCTATCTTGAACTTGGTATACACACACTGCTACTGGTCATCTCCAGTTCAGTGCATATATTGCAAAGTAACTCCACCATCGACATAGAGGTGTCTTCAGGTAGTGCCATCTATTGAGTTGGGACTTACAAGTGGTATCAGAGCAGAAGGCTAATAAACTTGCCTAGATCTGCTAAGATGAACACTACTGAAGGTGGATATGGTTCTGGTCAAGGTGAAAACCCTCTAAATAATAATGCACAACCTTTTCAAAATGTTAATACTAACCTCCTCCTCCTACTACCCCAAATCACGTCCATGTACATTATTCTAACACTCCTGTTCCCAAATTCGATGGAAACAGTGAGACTTTTGGTACATGGAAGGCTAGAATGCTTTTGCATTTTGGTGGGATTGAAAGGTATATGTTGAAAATCCTTAAGGATGGACCATATATACCCATGTCTCTTGGGGTAAGTCCTCTTCTAGATCCAACTGGAAGAAGAGGTTCAAGAGAAAAGCCCGAAGACCATTGGTCTGATGAGGATCGTAGACTTGTTGATCTGGACACCAGACTCAAGAACATGATCCTTGGGGCTGCTCCTGAAGATCTAATTCCAACACTTGTGTTGTTCCCAGTGCAAAGTCAATGTGGGACGAATTAGTTATTCAGTTTGAAGGAGGTGATGACACTATTGTCACCACAAAAGTTGCCTTGAACAAGAAGTATGAATCCTTCTTTGCCTTGCCCAATGAAAGTCTAACTAGTACATACACCAGATTTTCTAGCCTCATTAATTAGTTGAGAGGCTTGGGTGTAGAGAAGGATAAGGATATTCTTCTTGAGAAGTTTTGTGATATTCTTCCTTCCAAATGGGAAAACATGGTTCTTGTCTTGAGACAAGGTAAAACCTTGCACAGCCATACTCTTGCATCGCTCTATGGAGCCTTCAGATTCACTGAAGATAACAATGCTGCAAGACTGGTGGCTGAGCAAGATGCCATGAACCATGCCCAGAGTTCCAAGGTTGCTAGTGTACCTGAGCGACCTTGTGCTGCTTTAATGTCTGCAGAGAGTGTCCAGGCACACTCAATGAAGGAGATGTTAAACAGTTTCTTAAACTCTGGTCTGACCACTGAAAACAGTGATGGTTGTAATGAAACTGACGATGATGATCTGGTAGCCATGATTGCTAAAACCTTTAACAGGTTTAAGCATAAATCTAAAAGATTTAATGGCCCAAACAATGCTTCCAGCTCCAGCTCTCTGGATAAAACCAATCTTACATGCTATAAGTGTGGTAAGAAAGGTCACTTTATGAAGGAATGCAGATCTAGTCAGTTGAACAACCAAACTGGTCCCCCTGTCCCTAATTTCAATCGGCCTGATGATAGCTACAAAGCTAAATACAAGAAGCTTAAGGCCCAGATTGACCTCTTGTCCATGGAAAAGGAAAAGGATCAGGGCTTAATGGCACAAACTGAGGGAAAATGGGAGTACTCTGATGACTCATCAGCTGATGAAGAAGAGGAAAGAGACATGTGTTTCATGGCCTTGGAAGATCAACAACAGCACGTGGCAAAAGAAGATGTCATCACTGGAAGATGGGTGGATATCATCTTGAAAAAGGTATATGATTATGACCACCAAGTTGACCCAGAACTGAAACTGGACCTGGCTGAATCATTAAGTGGTGATTTAGCTTTTGTGGAAACTGTAAGAGCTGATAGTGAAAGATATCTTGACACTATCTTAATTGAACTGAACAATGTCAAGCCACAACTTAATAATTTACAAAGTGTCCAGTTGGCTCTCAAGGTGTCGGTTTTAAAAATTGAGGCTTTGGAACTTGATAATCAAAAACTATTTTCTGATCTCGAAAAAGAACAAAAGATTATCAAGTCATGGGTAAAAGCATCTGGTAAAAACTATGATGCATTTTCAAGAACTATCGATGCCCAGAAGAATGCATGGAAATCTGGAGATCTGGAGTTAGCAGCTCTCATACCAGATCTACATGCATTGCCTCCAGCTCTCAGGGTTGAAACTTCTTATGATCAACCTGGAGCTGTTGAAACTGAACCCCTTGAGACCACCCCCATTGAGGTTAAAACTGGAGCCAAATAGGCTAAAGCTCCAGTCAAAAAGGCCACTGGTAACAAGCCTTTACCTCAAAAGTCTAAGGTGCCCAAGACCCGACAGACTAAAACTCCAACTGAACCAAGGTCCAAGGTTCAGTTTCCTGATGAAAATAATATTTTGATTAATCTGGAAAGTCAACTCCAACTTTTGTCTCGACAGGTTTAGAGTTGTACTGCCCGGATTAAAAATCTGGAAGGAGGTTCACCACCTCCAGTTTTCAAACAAAATATTAAACCACTCCCTTCAAAACCTAATCAAAAGAATGTTCCATCTGGAACAAAATCTGGTAAAAATAAGGGGAGTAAGTATCAAGTACCAATCGTTTTTACTCCTGCACCTGGAGCTGGTGAAAAAGCTCCAGATGCAGCCTCCGGTTCAACACCACAACAATCTACTGTGACTTCTGTAGAGAAGTCCAGTGAACCCATCAAGAAAAGATGGGTTCACAAAAATAACTAATGATTTTTGTGGTTGTGCAGGGCGATCGAAAGAAGAATATCTGGTATCTGGACAGCGCTGCTGGCCGGACTATGACCGGATGTAAGCCCCTGCTTGAAGAGTTCACTGTCCAAGATGGACCGACAGTGACGTTTGGTAATGATCAATCTGGAAAGACTGAAGGATATGGTGTGCTCAATAATGGACAAGTCGAATTCAAAAGAGTTGCATTTGTGAATGGTTTGAAATACAACTTGATCAGTGTCAGCCAACTTTGTGATGATGGCTTCAGAGTTTTGTTCGATATTGCTCAAGGCACCATATTTAACAAGGATTGGAAAGTGGTGATGGTTGCGCCAAGAAAAGGAAATGTGTACATCATGGATATGGAACCAGCTCCAAAAGAGCAATGTTTCTATACCAAGGCTGATGAGGACACCAACTGGCCGTGGCATAAAAGATTATCCCATCTTAATTTTAAAAATATTAACAAGTTGTCTCGCAAACAACTGGTTGATGGGATACCCCAGATTTCTTTTAATAAAGAAAATCCATGTCCAGGGTGTGAGATGGGCAAGCAGAAAAGGGCCAGTTTCAAAACTAGGCAAAATTTTAGCATCACTGAACCTTTTCACATGCTACATATGGATCTCTTTGGTCCAGTGAATGTTCAAACTAGAGCTGGAAAGAAGTACACTCTAGTTGTGGTTGATGAATTCACTAGATACTGCTGGGTGGTATTCATCAGATCCAAAAGTGATGCACCTGCTGAAATCATCTCCCTCATCAAAAGAATTGAGCTCAAGTATACTCAAAAAGTTTGTCAGTTGCGAAGTGATAATGGTACCGAATTTCAAAATAAGGTACTTGAAACATTTTGCAATGACACTGGCATCTCTCAAAACTTCTCATCAGTTCACTCTCCAGAGCAGAATGGAGTTGTTGAAAGAAAGAATCGCACACTGATAGAAGCATCCAGAAGTATGCTATCTGAATCTGGTCTTCCCACCAGTTTTTGGGCTGAGGCAGTTGCAACTGCTTGTCACACCCAAGACCGGTCAGTCTACATCAAGAGACATAAGAAGACTGCCTATGAAGTACTCAGGAATCGTAAACCAAATATTGGATACTTTCATGTATTTGGTTGTCCAGTTTATATCTTAAACGATCCCAAAAGCTGATGAAGGGGTATTTTTAGGTTATTCAGATATTCGAAAGGCCTTTAGAGTTTATAATTATAGACTCCAAAAGGTTCATGAGACAATTCATGTCACATTCAATGAATCAACTGAAGCAATCAACAAGAGACCAAGCCTTGATATTACTCCAGTCATTCCAATCAATTTTGGTGAAACTGACCAAGTTCATCCATCAGTTGTTTCACCAAAAGATGTTTCCAGTTACAATAAATTGGAACCAGTTAAGAAGAAGAACACCACCAGTGACACATCATTCTATCCCTCCATCAATTTCAACTTACCACAAGAATTGGTGATTGGATCTGATGTACGTGCCACTCCAATATCAGCACCAGTTCGAACTCCAACTTCTCCAGTTCTTCAAGAAATGCCTTTGAATGAAGAATTTCATGATGCTAATCGTGACCTCATTGACTCTGATGAGGATATAGAAGTAGTTTGGACTGATCCTTCTCCAGAAGCTATTGCAACTGAAGAAGATCGCCAGGTGACTTGCACTGATATTGTAGTTCACCAGCCTAGTCAATACACTAGATGGACTCGAGCACATCCAATTGAACAGATTATGGGAGATCCAAATAGTGGGGTTCAGACTAGAAGAGCCACCAGTGAGCAATGCTTAAATGTCACCTTCTTATCTATAATTGAACCAAAGAAGATTGACGAGGCTATGGCAGACCCAAGCTGGGTGGAAGCTATGCAAGAAGAGCTCGTCCAGTTTGAAAGGAACAATGTTTGGGAGCTTGTTCCTTGTCCACCAGGGTTAAAGAAAGAACCTATTGGTACAAGATGGGTCTACCAAAACAAGATGGATGAAGATGGCCATGTTGTAAGAAACAAGGCCAGATTAGTTGCCCAGGGTTATTGTCAAGCAGAGGGCGTTGACTTTGATGAAACTTTTGCACCAGTTGCAAGACTTGAAGCCATCAGAATATTTCTGGCTTATGCAGCCCATCTGCAGTTCAAGGTCTTCCAGATGGATGTCAAAAGTGTGTTCCTTAATAGAACATTGGAAGAAGAAGTTTATGTTAAGCAGACTCCAGGTTTCATCGATGAGAAGCATCCTCTTTGGGTTTATAGACTGAACAAAGCATTGTATGGTCTAAGACAAGCCCCAAGAGCCTGGTATAATACTTTAACTAAACATGTTCTTAAAAATGGCTTTCAAAGAGGTGCAATAGATAATACCTTGTTTATCTTGAAAGAAAGAGGTAATATCTTATTGGTACAAATTTATGTTGATGACATTATATTTGGTTCAACTGATGATGCAATGTGTAAAAAGTTTTCTAAAATCATGTCATCTGATTATAAGATGAGTTTAATGGGTGAATTAACATTTTTCTTAGGTCTTCAGATTAAGCAAACTGAAAATGGAATTTTCATAAACCAAGGAAAATATGTCCGAGATTTGTTAAGAAAATACAAATATGATTCAATCCCATCGAAAAACACACCTATTGCAGCACCATTAAATTTGGACTCTGACCCAACTGGCAAACCAGTTAACATAACTGACTATCGTGTTATGGTTGGTTCACTGATGTACTTAACTGCCAGTCGACCAGATATAATGTTTGCAACATGTTTATGTGCCAGGTTTCAGGCTAACCCTAAAGAATCACATTTGCACGCTGTAAAGCGTATCTTTAGATACCTGAAAGGGTGTCCTAATCTTGGTCTTTGGTACCCCAAAGGCTCAGGATTAGATCTAATGGGTTATTCATATTCTGATCATGCAGGTTGTAAGATAGATAGAAAATCAACAACTGGTGGTTGTCATTTCCTTGGAGGAAAACTGGTAAGTTGGACCAGCAAGAAGCAGACTTCAGTCTCTATGTCCACTGCTGAGGCAGAGTACATTTCTGCGGCCAGTTACTGTGCCCAGATTCTCTGGATCAAGAACTAGTTACTAGATTATGGTCAAAAGTATACAAGGACCCCAATCTTTTGTGACAACACCAGTGCAATTGCTATATCTCACAACCCAGTGATGCACTCCAAAACAAAGCATATTGACATCAGGTATCATTTTATTCGTGATCATGTTATGAAAGGAGACATTGAAATTCATTTCATCCCCACTGACAAACAGTTAGCTGATGTTTTTACTAAACCTCTCGATGAGAAAACCTTTAAACATCTCATCAGCGAACTGGGAATGTTAAATCCTTAAAACTGGAGATTTCTTTGTTATTGAACGCGTCAGTAACACTGATGAAGTTCTCCAGTTGAGGAGGTCCAGATAATCTTTGCTCGCCAGGCTATCGAACGCCTTTGTGATACTATCTTGGCACTAACTGATTTCTGGATCATCATTTTAGGGGGAAAGACTCAAAATAATTTTCTGACTAAAATTCGTTTTTGTTTGAAAATGGCAACTGGAGAACTCTTCAGTTGGAAACTGGCACTGGACTGATCCTCCAGTGACCAGGTTCAGTCTTGTCTTGTTTTTATAACGTTATAAATACTTGGTCAATATGTGTGACACGTGATGGTACTCGAGTGTTTTAAACCACTTGGTACTGTGATCTGACGTGTTTAAAAGCTTTTTTAGTACTTGACAACTGTTTGTATTGGGAAAACAAAAAGTGAGTGGGCGCGTGGGTAAGATAAGCCGTCGTAGTATTTAATGCTGACATGGTAGCATTTAATGTTGACATGAAAAATTATGATTTTATTTCAAAATTCAAACTTACTTTATGAAAATATCTTCAAAATGGATTTTGTTTAATAAAATATAATTTTTGGTATTTCATTGGGATCTTGAATCCCTTATAAATACCCTTATTTACTCCGAACTCATTTACTTCCTTCTACATTCTTTCATTTACCTCCCAATCATCAAAATTGCTTCATTTCTCTCTCTGCTTCACAAATCAAGAACCCTAATTCCCAAAATTCAATTTCATTTTCCTATGGCACCTAGATCATCTCGTTCAAGAGATGTAAATCTCTTGACTGTTCCATATGCTCCTTCACCAGATGTCAAACCGGCATCTGGTGCTCCTAGTAATGCTTCGGTCATCAAACTAAATCCTAATAATCCGATGGCAAGCTTACGAGGATCTCAAGGGTCCAATACCCTTATTTACTCCGAACTCATTTACTTCCTTCTACATTCTTTCATTTACCTCCCAATCATCAAAATTGCTTCATTTCTCTCTCTGCTTCACAAATCAAGAACCCTAATTCCCAAAATTCAATTTCATTTTCCTATGGCACCTAGATCATCTCGTTCAAGAGATGTAAATCTCTTGACTGTTCCATATGCTCCTTCACCAGATGTCAAACCGGCATCTGGTGCTCCTAGTAATGCTTCGGTCATCAAACTAAATCCTAATAATCCGATGGCAAGCTTACGAGGATCTCAAGGGTCCAATACCCTTATTGGTAGAATCCAAAAAATTTTGAAGGATTCTCCAATAGGACCCTCATTCTCTCTAAACCCACGTAAGTTGTTTCACAACTACTTGTGTGAGTTTTGGTACACTGCCGTTCTTTCTTCCGATTGTTCCTCCATCAGTTTCACATTAAAGGATGGAACAATCCAGTGTACCTTGTCCACTGACGTATTGAGGGATGCCTTACACCTCAATTACTGGAGAGAGGGTGAATCTCCAGTTGTCTTGCCCTCAAATATAAATTTTCGTCAAGTCCTCCTTGAAATGGGACACAAGGAGTGCTTGGAGAATGAGGTGTTGAAGACGAAGGGTGCGATGACCATGAAGGGTCTTACACCTTCATGGAGGTATTTTTTCATCCACCTGGTGGAGAGTATGGGTGGGAGTTCTGGTGTTCTTGACCAGATTAACTCCTCACAAGCAGAAATGGCTTACTGCTTGTGGAACGGATTGAGAGTAGACTTTGCAGATATCTTGTATAGAAGCCTGGTACAAAAACTGAAGGGCACAAGGGGTGTTTGTATCCCCTTCTCAAGGTTTCTCTCTCTCTGTTTTAAACATATTCTGGGCAGAGAAGCATATTTAAGTACAGATTCACCGTACACTGCTCCAGATATGTTAAGAAATTAAGACTCTCTGGTATCTGAAGCTGGAGAGGTCGAGATTCCAGAACAAATGCAACTGGCATTCACTTCAACTGATGCACCTATTGAAGGTGAGTCAGAAAGGCAACTAGGCGGGCCTCAAAATAATGAGGGACCCTCCAGTTCGTCTAATGTTGTGGTTGAGGATAGAGCAACCATAACTGAAGCAACTCCAATCACATCTATCCCTGGTGAAGATACTTCGGTATCTGATCCTCCAACAGATGCACCCATCTAGGAAACTGGGGAAGGTCATCTGGAGACTGACCCTTCTGGTCAGCCCTCAGTTACATTCATGGATCTGGACATGAATGTTAATGACGAGGAAATACTTATAGAATCTTCAGATTCTGAAGGTACTGAAATAGACTTGGAGAATTTTGATTCTGCTGTACCAGATCAAAACCCTTCATCTCCAGTCTCGCTTCCAGACGCATCAATTTCACTTTCACCACTCCAAGAAAATGTGCCTACTGATATATCTTTCCAAACTTATACCGCTCCTTCACCAGATGTCAAACCGGCATCTGGTGCTCCTAGTAATGCTTCGGTCATCAAACTAAATCCTAATAATCCGATGGCAAGCTTACGAGGATCTCAAGGGTCCAATACCCTTATTTATGAACTCATTTACTTCCTTCTACATTCTTTCATTTACTCCCAATCATCAAAATTGCTTCATTTCTCTCTCTGCTTCACAAATCAAGAACCCTAATTCCCAAAATTCAATTTCATTTTCCTATGGCACCTAGATCATCTCGTTCAAGAGATGTAAATCTCTTGACTGTTCCATATGCTCCTTCACCAGATGTCAAACCGGCATCTGGTGCTCCTAGTAATGCTTCGGTCAAAATAATGAGGGACCCTCCAGTTCGTCTAATGTTGTGGTTGAGGATAGAGCAACCATAACTGAAGCAACTCCAATCACATCTATCCCTGGTGAAGATACTTCGGTATCTGATCCTCCAACAGATGCACCCATCTAGGAAACTGGGGAAGGTCATCTGGAGACTGACCCTTCTGGTCAGCCCTCAGTTACATTCATGGATCTGGACATGAATGTTAATGACGAGGAAATACTTATAGAATCTTCAGATTCTGAAGGTACTGAAATAGACTTGGAGAATTTTGATTCTGCTGTACCAGATCAAAACCCTTCATCTCCAGTCTCGCTTCCAGACGCATCAATTTCACTTTCACCACTCCAAGAAAATGTGCCTACTGATATATCTTTCCAAACTTATACCGCTCCTTCACCAACTGGGCAATTCTCATTTGCTCGAGAAATGCCACCCCCACTGACGCCGTTGTTTACACCTGAGCATTCTCAGCATGAACAACACATTGATTTTCCAGTCCTTTCTTCATCCACCACTCCTATTATATCTTCAACTGCTGGCATGACAACTGGGGAGACTTCTTTAAGTTTGCCTCCTCCAGTTGCTCCAGTAGTAACTGTTGCTGGTCCAGTGACACCTTCTCCTTCGTCACTGGACAGTCAAGTTGTCTCTTTACAAGCCGATCTCCAAAACCTTCTTACCAGGGTGGAGGAGATTCAGAAGACACTTGACAAAAACACCAAGTCCTTCTCCAGATACCACAAGGATCACTTAACTAACATCAAAGTGGTTGATCTGGGGATTAACAAGTTTTCATCAAGTGAAGACTTGGTGTTTAAAAAGCTAAATGAGTTGGTCACTGGCTGCAACAATCTGGCTGGTACTTTAAAGGAAGCCTTTGACCTTACTCATTCCAAGGTCACAAGTTCAATCTCCAATCTGCTTGGCAACACTGTAAGAACATCTGAAGTAGATTTGAGGAAGATTGAAAGGCAGGTAAAGGAATTGGTTGAAAAACCTGGCCTAAATGTGATTGAACTTGGACAGCAGTTGATGACTTCAGTTGGTCAGAAGATAGAGGATACACTGGGTGCTAGAGAAGCACAATTGATTGAAAGGGTGATGTCTGAGATCACCATGCTGGCCACTCCTCAGGTTGATCTGGCCCCACTCACCAGTGAGATTAACCAGTTGAGAGGCAGCATTGAGAATTTGAACACCCAGGTATCTCTACATGCTCAATCTTTAGATAAACTGACAACTGAAGTAGAGAATTTGAAGAAGAAGGATGATGAAGTGAAGGAAAAGGTTGTCTCTGGTTTGGATGAAGACTCCAAGATCCTAAATGAATTAAAAACTGGTCAAGAACAAGTTACTGCCAAAGGAGACCAACCATTTATGGAGGTCTTTCAGGATGATGTGTGGGATTTTCAAGGAGTGTAAGGACATGTAATCATGGTAGCCTCTTGACCGGTTGCCATTTCACCCCTCTGAATGGGAAGGTATTCGGGCAAGTCTAGATGCTGCCAAGGGGGAAAGAAGTGCAGTCCTTCCACCAATTGCACCTGGAATAACTTCATCTGGAAGTCAAGTTAGAAGAGAAATGGTTGTAGCTGCCAGTACTGAAGCTGGTGAGCAAGATGTTAGGGGGGATGTGTTGGATAAGGGAAAAGGTTTAGCTGTTGATGCATCTGCCCAGCCGGCCACTGATGTAATGTTAGAAACTGGCAATGCTGATATACTTCCTCCAGTTTCAGATAGTGATAGCAGAAGACTGGCTAGACTTGGCAATGATATTAAAGAAAAAAAGAAGATAAAACAAAGAAACCAAGTTGAAGCCAGGGCACATCTTGCACAGATCAAGTTGCTTGATATGAGTGACGCCAATCTTTTGGGTATCACTAATGAGGAGTATGCCAGGGTTAAGAATGATCCCAGGATAGTTGACCAGTTGAAAGAAATGCTGGATGTAGAACTGGACAGACACTATCCTGAGGATGAAGCTGAATTCGATGCCAGAAGCTTGAATATTTCAGTGGAGAAGGCCAAGGAGAATAGGGCCAGTGGGATTCTTAAACGAATTGCAAATGTTAAGAAGGTTGTGAAGAAGGTATTGAATCCACCAAGAAGGATTCCACAACCAAGAAGACCACTGTCAAGAGATGCTGACCTTAGCACATTTGTTGAACCAACTGGCGAGGTATCTAATGAAGACATCAAGTCCGCTGTACTGGCTGCTGGTGCTGGGAGTATAAAAATAACAAATGAATCTGAAGCAAGAAGCTATTACTCCCAGATCATGTCAACCAGAAGACATAGTGGTACTATCAATGGTGTCAATGTTACAATCAAGCCAGGCACCAAAGTCTTTCACGTTGAAGTTAGTTATACCAGAGAGCCACTGGTTAAAACTGACGATCCTTGTGCAATGCAATATGGGTTCAGTGAATGGGTTGAAATGGTGAATGTGTTGGATGCGAAGGCACAAAAGAATAGGTTTGAGAAAGCATGGGTGAACTTCTTAAGGGGCAAGATTCAGCACAAAGAAAATCTGGAGCAAAAGTTGAATATTGACCCTGAAGACTCATAACCTATCTCTTCAGTGTCCAAGAGAAGAAGAACTGGCGAAGGGCCATCTCATTAAGTTCTTTCTTTTCAGTTATCTACTTGTATTTTGTTTTACATTTTGTAACTTGTATAAATTTCACTTGTATAAATTTCATTTCCTTGTATAAATGAAGTTACCAGTTTGTAACCACAAGGTAGATAATAGATTAAAATCTAACAAACCTAAAAGAAAAATCTAAGGCATTTATTGATCTATAAAAATGCCTTGGAAAACTTAGATAGATTTAAATCGAACAAGTCTCTATAGTTCACACTTGTATAGTTACAAGAACTAGAAAAAGACTTGGCAATATTTCTAGACAAATAGGGGGAATTTGTTAGACCAGTTCACCTGGTAAACTGGCCAGTCTCCAGTTGCACCTGGAGACTCAGTGAAACTGTCCAGTGAAACTGGAGACCTAGATGATTTGTCGAGAAATATATTGAAGTCCAGTTGCACCGTACAGTCAACGCAACTGAAGACTCCCTCCAGTTGAGAACTGACCAAGTTGAAGAATCATTCCAGTTGAAGTCGAAGACAACAAATGGAAGATAGAGAATGGCAATGGCAGCGAAGCCCAGTTGACATTCTAGTCAGTTATAAACTGGAGACCATCAGTGGAAAGCTCTTACAAAGCTTTACACTGATTACGAGGAATTGACTTTTATGCTTTATGTACCTTTACCCGGATAATAAGATTTATCTTATTATTTAATTACAAAAGGTACATAAAGGTGGTTAAGTAAAGTTGCTTTATCATGCGACTTTACACTGCATTTTAAGGAATTAAATGTTATTCCTTAAATGCTCTCAACCACATTTGTACGACCAAAGTTAACATCCCAATGTTAACTTTGCCTATAAATACAAGTCATTGCACAACCAAGAATATTAATTCTCTCACTTCGATAGAATTCACACTTTGCATACCTGCAATATTCTTGGTGAACTTGTGCAATATTCTCTCAATCGCTAAAAGGAACATTTCACAACTTTAAGTGTTTCGATTGTCTTGAGAAATTCCGAGTGTAGATCAATTGTATTTCATAGGTTGTTAGGATATTTACATTCTTGTATTATCTTGGTTCCGCAACAACCTTGTAATTTATTTAACATCAATAAATAAATTATACATTGAAAATTACATATTGTCTCATCAATTTATCTTACAAGTATTTTGTATTATTGCATTGTTCTTTACTTATTGTCATTTATATAAGTAATCTATCTTGAACTTGGTATATACACACTGCTACTAGTCATCTCCAGTTCAGTGCATATATTGCAAAGTAACTCCACCATCGACATAGAGGTGTCTTCAGGTAGTGCCATCTATTAAGTTGGGACTTACAAGTAATGATTTGGAAGTATTCTATGATGTTGGTGAAAGCTATGGCACCATGCATGTGTATGTGGATCACTTGAATATAAACTTAGAAGCATATATAAACAATGTCCCTAATGAACATGAGGATCAGTTAGGAGATGATGATCATCAGGAGGTTGTAGAGCAGGTTGAGTTAGTAGAGGATGATGATGATGATCAGCCTCCAAATGAGGATGATGATGATGATCAGCCTCCACATGTGGATGAACCAGATGACTCTTTTAGGACACCTGAGGCTGGTCAATCTAGCAAGCAACCACAAGATGGCAACCTTAGTGATTCTGAAGATGAGGACTATGAACCAGATGAATCAGATGCTGAATCTCTTGCTTCTTTAGATCATCTTAGTGAGGGGGAGGAAGATCTGGAACAGGTAAGAAGGGTGTAACATCCCAAACTTATCAAGTTTGACTTTTGACATTGACCGTCAACTTGTCGTTAGTGACCGTTAGTAACTATGTGTTGTATATGTGCTTATGTGAATTAAACGAATTACGTGAGTTATGTGTTAAAATGATTTAAAATAATGAAATTAAAGTAGATAATGATAAATGAAGTCATTTAATGTTCCTGATAAGATTTAAGGGTCGATAAGTGTTTCTGTGGGAGTTAAACGAGCTGTTAAGTGCCGAAACGAGTTATAACGAAGTGCGAGGGCCTAGATGTAAAATTGAAAGTTGTCTCCAGTATATAAGGCACCCTATGGTCGACCAAGAACCCTTTTGATCAGTTACAAAACCCTAGAAACACCTGCAAACAAAAGCTTAGATCTAATCTTCAAGTTATAGTTGATTTCGGGAGATTTTGGAAGGGAATTCGAGTGCTTTTCGATCCATTGATCAAGCCTACAGGTATAGCATCACCTATTGATTGTTAATCAGGTTTTCAATTAGGATTTACCCCTGTAGATTCGGCCTAAAGGGTTGGGGTTCCTTGATCATGATGTTTTAGGTCAAAAACGTTGTTTTCGTGATTATGATCGTTAATAGAGTTGATTAATTATGTCAAGATGCAAACTTTAATGTTGAATAATGTTGTTTATATGTAAATAAGTGAATCCCAGGTGTTTAATTAGATCCATGTGTGTTCAATTGTGTTTTTGAACCAAACGTTGCGGTTTCGAGTCGTTTTGATGATCAAAAAGAAGGATTCATTTATGCAATTGATTCAAGGATTAATTGATGTTTTCAAATGCTTAATTATGACCTATTTGATGTCAATTTAATGGGTGTAAGTCGTGGTGGAGGTTTGGGATCCGTTTGGAAGGTGAATGAAGAGAAACTGAGTTGGTTTTGCTGGTCGGCACCCCAGGTGCGGCGCACCAAGTGGGTGGTTCGGCACACCACTGCCCAGATTAGAGATTTTGATTTTTGAAGGGAGCCCGATATGCGATGCACCAAGGGCAGGTGCGGCACACCTATACCTGATCTGAGTTTTCTGTATGATTGGTGCGACGCACCACTTGGGAGGTGCGACGCACCACTTGGGAGGTGCGACGCACCTGATGCCCAGTTTGCACAAAACATTTCGTTTAGCTTATAGATCGATCTTATACTCGTTCTAGGTTGTCGGGAGCACTTAGCAAGCACTGTAAGGCATACGTAACTCATTGCTAAGCAGTACCAAGGTAAGATACATGACTTTTCTCACGCTGGAGGCACAACAAAAAGTGGTTTTCTATAATTAACCTCTTAATTGGATTATCTTATGTGTGTTGGTTTTCCGGGTTATGCGAGAGGTTAGGTGGGAATGTATGCATGCTGAAGTGGTTTATTATGTTATGATGACGCTTAAATATGAAGTAGTTATGTGCATATGTAGTACTATGAACATAATGTTGCTCCCATGATATCTTAACGATATTTATTGTGATGTTGATTATATTGATGCTATGATTGATTATGATATATGATGAAATATTAGTGGGATTTAAGTGTGTTACCCGTAGGAATGCTATGATCTGTACATGTTAGTAGGATTAAACACTAAAGTAGATGTGGGATTAATGATGTTGATGTTATGATTTGACGATGATACGTGATGAATTATATGTGAGACTTAAGTGTGAAAATGTCTAGTTCACTAGATATACGTAAGAAATGTTATGAGTTGTGTACGTTAGTGGGATCAAATGTTAAAGTAGATGTGTGATTAGTTAGGTAATGAATATACCTAATGTTAAAGTAAAGTGTGAAATGTGGGAAATCGTTCTAGCCTTAGTGTTAGTGCATAAAAGTAAGAAAGATATAAATACGTGGGAAATGCTATAGCTAAATACATGAGATTGACGTGGGAAGTGTTAAGCTTAACCCGTGCTAGTTTATGCCAAGCTAGTGCGTAATATGTAAACTGATTAAAGATGTAAGATGTGGGAATAAGTTGATTAAGATAAATATATGAATATGTGAGAAAGATGTACATGTAATTTAAGACGTGGGAAATCGTGCTAGTTATAAAGCTAGTGCGTAATATGTAAACTGATTAAAGATGTAAGATGTGGGAATAAGTTGATTAAGATAAATATATGAATATGTGAGAAAGATGTACATGTAATTTAAGACGTGGGAAATCGTGCTAGTTATAAAGCTAGTGCGTAATATGTAAACTGATTAAAGATGTAAGATGTGGGAATAAGTTGATTAAGATAAATATATGAATATGTGAGAAAGATGTACATGTAATTTAAGACGTGGGATTATAATGTGATGTGGGATTTAATGAGATGTGTTCAGACGTGTGATAAGAACGATACATAGGCACAATTAGGAGTATATATCCTACATGTGCTATACATATATGTGCGATATGTTTATGTGTGATATGTAAGACGTGAGATGAAGTTGATTAAGCTGATTAAGTTGATAATAAGATATGTGTGAAAGAAATATATGTGCTTTACATTGTGAGATCACGATGTGACGTGAGAATATGTGCTAATATGAATACGTGTGACAAGTTTATGTGTGAAATGCCAAGATATGATATGAAGTTATGTTTAAGTGGTAAGTCTATGTTGATATGATATAAGATATTGATTAAGAAGAGGGTATATGATGATATGATGTATATGTTGATATGAAATGAAATGTGATACAATGTGGGAAAAGGGATGTATGGGTTGATCTATGATTGTTGTGGATGATATGTAATGTGGTTATGTTTGATAAGTAAAATATGACGAAGTTTTATGAAAGTAAAATGAAGAACGTTTTATCAAAATGTGTGTATCTTACTTAGCTAATTTTATTAGCTAACACTTGCTTTTATGAAAATGTTGTGTCCTTCAGGATAAGCAGGTATAAGCTAGTGAAGTGCGTGGATCGTGAGATGGGTAGAAGAATAAAGGAAGATTAGCATTAGTCTCCCTATGATTAGACTTTACCCATAGCCATATGTTCGGCTACTTTATTTATAATTTACGTCTCTTGTAGTGTTGATGGCAATTATGTTAGTGCCATAACTTGGATTTTAGTTTGACTATTACGATGATGCTATTAGTAACACCAAACTTTAATGAAAGGTACCATCCGTTACGGATGAAGCAGTTTTTTTAAGTGATCCTATTCCCGCTACGTTTTAAACTCCGTTTGGCAAAAGTTTTTTGAAATCCAGGTTTTTAAAATGACGGGTGTTACAAAGGGGTAATCCTATTGCTAGGATTCCCACAAGTAAACAATTGCCTAAACTTGGTGGTCAAGTTAAGCATAGAGAGGACAGGTCAGTATTACATGAAGAACATGATGATTTTATTTCCAAACTAGTGAATGCATTGAAAGATGATAGCACTTCAGACTGGGTTGATCCCTTGGAACCACCCACTGAAGATGTGCCAAAGTTTCCAATATGTGACAAAGATACCCATTGGAGATTGAAGGAACCCAAGGTATCCAATACTTGAAAACTTTAGTATCATTCTATACTTTTTCTTGTCAAAATCATTAATAACTTTCAAGTAATTTAATTTCACAGATTGGTGAGAGGTATGAGGGTCCAGAGCAATTGAAAGAATGTTTGTCTTATTATGCATTGGCCAATGGTTATTCACTGTGGTATGAGAGGGCTTCCAAAAGTCACATCATTGCAAGATGTGGAGTTAGGCCACCGAGGATAAAAGATCCCAGTATTGGCAAACAGAGAAAGAACAAAAGATATCAGCCCCCTCCACAAAAATGCAATTGGAGGTTGGCTGCTTCATGGATGACTTCAGAAAGATCTTTCCAGGTGAAGAAGCTAGTTGATGACCACACATGTGCAAGAAATTTCATGTATGGTAGTTTGATCAATTACAAGTGGATAGGTAGACACTTTGCAGACAGAATTAGACAACAACCTGAAATCAAATGCTCTCTACTTCAAGAACTGGTAATGAAAAAATATAAATGTTTTGTAACACAACAGCAAGTCAAAAGAGCTAGAGCATGGGCATTGAATGAGTATGAGAAATCTTGGGAGGAGCACTATGCAATGCTGAGGCCTTATGGAGATGCCCTGTTAAGGACAAACCCAGGTTCAACTGTGCAATTAGGGACTACCACAAATCCAGATGGGAAGACCTACTTTGATAGGTTCTATGTTTGCCTGTTTGGTCTCAAGGAAGGGTTCAAGAAGGGATGTAGGAGAATTGTTGCCTTAGATGGATGTTTTCTGAAGTCATCATGTGGAGGGGAGTTATTGACTGCAGTTGGGAGAGATGGAAATAACCAGATATTTCCTATTGCATGGGCAATTGTCAATGTGGAAAACAAGGACAATTGGACATGGTTTCTTACACTACTGAGCAATGACCTTGATGCCCCCAATAGATTTCAACTCACACTTATGTTAGATGGACATAAGGTATGCAATTACTTACCTTTGTAGTACTTACATGTTTAGTAGTGAATGCTTATATGATGTATATATGTACAGGGACTGATTGAAGCTGTGAAAGATGTGATGCCAAGAGCTGAGCACAGGCATTGTGCAAGGCATATATATGAGAACTTCAGGAAAGTATATAGTGGGGTTGAATTCAAGAATTTGTTTTGGAGAGCTGCTAAAGCTAGTTACCCTGCACAATTTGACTCTGTGATGAAAGACATTAAAGCTGCCAACCCAAATGCCTTCAAGTACTTGATGGAAAGGAACCCAAAGTCATGGAGTAGGGCATTTTTCAAGACTGATGTATGTTGTGAATCTGTTGAGAATGGCTTCAGTGAATGCTGGAACTCTGTGCTGACTAAGGTAAGAACCAAACCAATTATTACTCTCTTAGAGGCATTAAGAGTTATTGTGATGATTAGGTTAGAAACAATTAGAGAGAAATGCTCACTTTGGGAACATGATATTTGTCCTGCTATAAGAAAAAAGTTAGAAGTAATAAAAACTGGAAGGGCAGATTGGTTAGTGATACATGCAGGTGGAAACAAATTTGAGACTAGGAACTATAGATATGCATATGGTGTAGATATGGACATGGGTACTTGTGATTGTAGAATGTGGGATTTGAGTGGTATACCATGTGTTCATGCTATGCAAGCAATGTATAAAACAGGAATCCTGAGGATTTCTTAGCCATTTGGTTCAGGAAGTCTCACTTTATGTATGCATATGAGCACTACTTGAATCCTGTTGGGGGAATGGACACATGGTTATCATTCCCAGGTTCAGTTGTGCCACTGCTACCCAGGCCAAGAACTATACCTGGAAGACCAAATAAGAAAAGGATGAGGGCAGCTCATGAGCCTAGAGTGTATGGTTCAAGGGTAACAAAACATGGGGTAGAGATGAGTTGTTCAAACTGTCTGCAGAAGGGCCACAATGCTAGAGGTTGTAAGAATGAAAAAGTTGAAAAACCAGTGGTTAAAAAGACCAAAGGGAGGCCACCAAAGCAGAAACCTAGTGAAACCATGAGTAGTGGTAGTGCTGCTCCAAGTCAGAGACCAAGTGCACAAGTAATGAGTGAGGGCAACCATATACCTAGCCAGGGACCACAACCTCAGGGTACTACTTTCACTGGTGTTCCACAAAATGAAAGTCAAACTTCTAGTGTGAAAAAGAGACTGTTTCAAGAGAGTCAGAATGAACCAAATCAACAAAGTCAGTCAAACAGTCATGGTAAGGCACCAGTTAACTCAACTCAAGAGACACAGGCACCTGTTCAATTCAAAGCAAGTATGTCTTCACCACCACTGAGTCCAGGCAGAAGAGTGGGAGTTACCAAAGGAGGATACAGGTTTCCTGTTCCTGTGCCAGAAAATTCAGGTATGCAAAACTATTTTTGTTTTAAAAGGCATGTAACTGCTTTGTGAAATGCATTTTTATACTTGTTATAGTTAAGACAGTGTTACTAATATGCAATGACCTTTTTGATAGATTGTGTTGACAAACTGCCTCCTAGATTTCCAAAAACAAAGAGGGGTGGTGGTACCTTAGGGTTAGGAAGGGGTGTACCAAGAGTTGCATTTGGAAGGACAATGCCATGTTAGGTCCAGATTTACTAGACTCGCTCCAGACTCGACTACTGGAGCCTTACTGAAGATCTGTCCAGAAACGTGTTCTACTGGACCTACTCCAGACTTGGAATCTGGAGTCCCTCTGAAGATTTGTCCAGAAATAATGGAAGACCAGTGAGCAAATACTTGTATAGGAAATCTGGAGTATTCTCCAGATTAGCTCACTGAACTTCACCCAGTCCAGATCTACTATACTGAAGACGTTCTCACTAAAGTCAAAGACTGAAGTCAGAATAAAGAAGACTGATAAATGGCGGAGTCCACTGGAAGTCTTACCAGATCTGTACACTGGAGGATTGTCAGTGTTCTAGACCTTACAAGTCTGAACACTAATATCGAGGAATTGACTTTTGCCTTTACACACTTTCCAAAGAACACTCCACTTGTTCTTTACCAAAGTTTATACGTGTGTAAAGGTGGTTGGTTAAAAGGATAATAAGTCATTTGATGTGACTTTATCCTTGTACATTAACCAATGCATTTAATGTTCTTGTCGGTTCATTAAATGAATGCAACCATATTTGTACGACACAAAATTCACTGGTGAATTTTGTTACCTATAAATACAAAGCCATTTCTTTGAGAAAATTACTTTAAAGCATACATTTAGCATTAGAGTGAATTTGTCTAAATACTCTCGATCTTAAACAGGGATACTTCACAACTTTAAGTATCTCAATCCAAAAGAGTTATTTGACAAATATAGATCATTTGTAGTTCATAGGTTGTTAGGATACATACTTATTTGTATTATCTTGATTCCGCACAACCTTGTATTTTATTTAACATAATAAATAAAATACACCTTGAAAAATACATAATGTTCCACTTTACTTGTTTATTGCTTTAACTCGTGTATTACTTTATTTATATACTTGCATTTATATTTAAGTAATACTAGTCCATTCTAGTGATTATTAGACTTGTTATATTATACACTTCTGGGTTAACCATCGTATTTGGGACCTCACAATTGGTATCAGAGCAGAAGGTTAAACATTGCCTAGATCTGCTTCTTTGATGGCCACCCCTGAAAATACACAAGGAAGTTTTAATTTTGGTCCCGATCCTAATGTTAATATTAATGATCAAAATAATGAACCACCTATTGTTAATAACATTAATCCACCACCTCCTCCTCCTACTCCTGCTTTTCCACACGTGCATGTGCACTATTCAAATAATCCTGTTCCTAAATTCAGTGGGAACAGTGATGAGTTTGGTACGTGGAAGGCTAGGATGATATTGCATATCACTGGTATTGAGAGGAACATGATAAAAATCTTAAATGAAGGTCCTTATGTCCCTACATCACCTCTCAATGCTCTTCTAGATCCTACTGGTTCTAGAAGAGGAAGGGAAAAGAGGGAGGAACATTGGTCTGAAGAGGAGAGGAGATTGGTGAATCTAGACACCCTTCTCAAAAACATGAT
The DNA here is from genome assembly GCA_034093135.1 of Erigeron breviscapus. NCBI lineage: Eukaryota > Viridiplantae > Streptophyta > Magnoliopsida > Asterales > Asteraceae > Erigeron > Erigeron breviscapus. The sequence goes on along the minus strand of CM067172.1, from coordinate 68,974,875 downwards.
CCTCTGGGCCGTTCCAGAAACCCTAATTCCCACATTAGTTCTTTTTCCCAGTGCTAAAACCATGTGGGATGAACTTCTAAACCAGCATAAAGGAGGAGATGACACCATTGTCACCATAAAGGTCTCCTTAAACAAGAGGTATGAGTCATTTTTTGCTCAACCTAATGAGTCTCTCACTGGTACTTACACCAGATTTATGAGTATCATAAACCAGTTGAGAGGTCTTGGGGTTGAGAAGGACAAGGATATACTTCTGCAGAAATTTTGTGATATCCTGCCCACCAAATGGTCTCACATAATCCTGGTCTTACGACAAGGTAAAACTCTGCACACACACACTCTCTCAACTTTATATGGAGCTTTCAGGTACACTGAAGAAAATCAAGCTCAGAGAGTGGTTGCAGAACAAGATGCTTATAACCATGCCTCCAGTAGTCCTAATGTGGTTAGTCATACTGAACCACAAAGTACAACACTGATATCTTCTGAGAATGTATTTTCTATGAAGAAGATGGTGTCTGAACTCATGGATTCTGGAGAGTCCAGTCAAATCTCTCCAGACTATTGTGATGAAACTGATGATGATGACCTTATTGCAATGATTGCTAAAACGTTTAACCGTTTCAAAGCAAGAGTAAATAGGCCATCTGGACAATTTGCATCCAGTTCTTCAACTGATAAGACAAATTTGACATGCTTTAAGTGTGGCAAAAAGGGTCATTTCATGAAAGATTGCAGGTCTAGCCAGTTTGTATCCAAGCCTGGTCCATTTTCTTCAAATAATAAGCCTGATGATAGCTATAAATCTAAATATAAAAAGCTTAAGGCTCAGATTGCTCTCATGGCACAACAAATGGAAAACAATAATAAGTGCATGATTGCAACAACTGAAGAGAAGTGGGTTCCTTCTGATGAATCATCTGCTGATGAAGAAGAAGAAAGAGATTGCTGTTACATGGCTCTGGCAGACGAAGAGCACCTAGTGAAGGAAGATGTCACATCTGGACGATGGGTGGACATTGTTATTAAAAAGGTTAGTGATTATGATACTGCAACTGACCAAGAATTAAAACTGGACATCGCTGAAGCTCTTAATTCTGATTTAATATTTGTTGAAATTGTTAGATCTGACTGTGTAAATGGTCTAGAAACAGATTTTTCTAAAATAACTGTTTTAAAATCAAAATTGAAAGAACTTCAAGACATTGAACTGGCATTTCAAGCCCAGGTTCTGGTAACTGAACAATTGATTCAAGAAAAACAAGATCTTGAAGTCATTTTAGAGAAAGAAAAACTGGTGATTAAATCATGGCTAGAAACCAGAAAGCCATATGATGCTGGAGTAAATCAATTTCCTGCTCAAAAACGTGCATATTTAGATGGAAATACTCATGTAGCATCATTAATACCAGTAATCGATCGATTACCAGAGGGGTTCAGGCCCACCACTGTTTATGATGAGCCTGTAACTCCCAAGGCCAATATTTTCCCAGTTCAATCCCCAGAGGTTAAGACTGGAGCATTCCAGATGACTGCTCCAGTTAAAGAGGTTTATCGGAATAAACCTTTGCCTTAGACCAATCCCCTACCTAAGCCTAGAACTGGAAAGGCTAAGGTATCATCTGATGAAAATGTTTTATCAAGGTTAGAGAGCCAGATTAAACTACTGACTCGTTAATTTCAAAGTTTTAATGCAAGATTAAACTTTATTGAGGGTACTTCATCTGGCCCTAGACAAAATACAAAACCTTTTGCAAAGAAAGATAAATTTATTTCTCCAGTTGAGAAAAAGAAAAAGGTTTCAAAACTATCAACCCTAGTGGTCTTTTCAACTAAGACCACTGTTGAAGAAAGTGAACTAAACCAGATTGCCCCAGGGACCTATAAGGGAGGGTCCAGTGAACCCATCAGTCGATGGGTTCCCAAATCTAACTGATAATATCTGGTGGATATGCAGGGCGATCGAAAGAAATATATCTGGTATCTTGACAGTGCTGCTGGCAGGACGATGACCGGATGTAAGACCCTGCTGGAGGAGTTCACCATTTCTGATGGACCCTCCATTACTTTTGGAAATGATGGTTGTGGAAAGACTGAGGGATACGGTGTTCTGAACAATGGACAAGTCAAGTTCAGACGTGTTGCATTTGTGAATGGTTTGAAATATAACCTGATCAGTGTAAGCCAACTGTGTGATGATGGCTATCAAGTTTTATTCAATATTGCTCATGGTATCGTATTCAACAAGGACTGGAAGGTAGTGTTGATTGCTCCCAGAAAAGGGAATGTGTACGTGATGGATATGGAAAGCTCTCCTTCAGAGCAGTGTTTCTATACTCAAGCTGATGAAGACACAAACTGGTTATGGCACAAAAGGTTATCCCATTTAAATTTCAAGAATATTAATAAGTTGTCCAGAAAACAACTTGCAGATGGGATACCTTCAGTTTCCTTCAAAAAGGAAAGGCCATGTCCAGGATGTGAGATGGGTAAGCAAAAACGTACCAGTTTCAAGACCAGACAAAATTTCAGCATATCTGAACCTCTTCATATGCTCCATATGGACCTCTTTGGTCCAGTGAATGTTCAGACTCGTGCTGGTAAAAGATACACCCTGGTAATAGTAGATGAATTTTCCAGATATTGTTGGGTTATCTTTCTCAGGTCTAAAAGTGAAGCTGCTGCTGAAATCATCAGTCTTATCAAGCAAATTGAGCTCAAGTACCGTCGAAAGGTGTGTCAATTAAGAAGTGACAATGGAACAGAATTCCAGAATACAACTCTGGAGTCATTCTGTACTGACACTGGCATCTCCCAGAATTTCTCATCAGCCCGCTCTCCAGAACAGAATGGAGTTGTGGAAAGGAAGAATCGAACGCTGATAGAAGCTGCCAGGAGTATGCTTGCTGAATCTGGTCTGTCTACCAGTTTCTGGGCTGAAGCAATTGCTACTGCTTGCCACACCCAGAACCAGTCAGTGTATGTGAAGCGACACAAAAAGACAGCCTATGAAGTCTTAAGAAATAGAAAACCAAATATTGGTTATTTTCACGTTTTTGGATGTCCAGTTTACATCCTGAACGACTCCAGTCAGTTAGGCAAATTTGATGCCAAAGCTGATGAAGACACAAACTGGTTATGGCACAAAAGGTTATCCCATTTAAATTTCAAGAATATTAATAAGTTGTCCAGAAAACAACTTGCAGATGGGATACCTTCAGTTTCCTTCAAAAAGGAAAGGCCATGTCCAGGATGTGAGATGGGTAAGCAAAAACGTACCAGTTTCAAGACCAGACAAAATTTCAGCATATCTGAACCTCTTCATATGCTCCATATGGACCTCTTTGGTCCAGTGAATGTTCAGACTCGTGCTGGTAAAAGATACACCCTGGTAATAGTAGATGAATTTTCCAGATATTGTTGGGTTATCTTTCTCAGGTCTAAAAGTGAAGCTGCTGCTGAAATCATCAGTCTTATCAAGCAAATTGAGCTCAAGTACCGTCGAAAGGTGTGTCAATTAAGAAGTGACAATGGAACAGAATTCCAGAATACAACTCTGGAGTCATTCTGTACTGACACTGGCATCTCCCAGAATTTCTCATCAGCCCGCTCTCCAGAACAGAATGGAGTTGTGGAAAGGAAGAATCGAACGCTGATAGAAGCTGCCAGGAGTATGCTTGCTGAATCTGGTCTGTCTACCAGTTTCTGGGCTGAAGCAATTGCTACTGCTTGCCACACCCAGAACCAGTCAGTGTATGTGAAGCGACACAAAAAGACAGCCTATGAAGTCTTAAGAAATAGAAAACCAAATATTGGTTATTTTCACGTTTTTGGATGTCCAGTTTACATCCTGAACGACTCCAGTCAGTTAGGCAAATTTGATGCCAAAGCTGATGAAGGGTATTTCTTAGGCTATTCAGCCATTCGCAAGGCCTTCAGAGTCTACAACAAGAGACTGAAGAAGGTCCATGAGTCAATTCATGTCACATTTGATGAATCAAATGCTGCAATCAACAAGAAGCCAGCCCTTGACACTCCCCCAGTAACTCTAATTGTCTTATGTGAATCTGATCCTATCAACTACAATAAAGAAGATTCAGAAGACACAGTTTCCAGTCATCCTGATCTGGAACCTGTTCAGAAAAAGAAATGCTCCAGTGGTACTCCATTATATCCTTCTATTATTTTCAAACTACCCTCTGAAATTAATATTGGATCAGATGTTCGTACTACTCCCCCAGTATCAGTGTCAGTTGAGAATATACCAGAAATGTCTTCTTATGAAGAATTCTAAACTGAACCAGTACTTCAAGAAATGCCTTCAAATGAAGAATTTCATGATGCAAATCGTGATTTAAATGACTCAGATGAAGATGCTGAAGTAGTCTGGCAAGATCCTCCTCCTGAAGCAACTCCAGAGGAGACTCAACTGAATTCTTGCACTGATATTGTTGTCAGTAACAATCCTGGTCAGTACTCCAGATGGACAAAAGCTCATCCTATTGATCAGATCATAGGTGACTCCAGTAGAGGAGTTCAGACCAGAAGAGCCTCCAGTAATCAATACTTATATGTTAGTTTTCTATCATTGATGGAACCAAAGAAGATTGACGAGGCTATGGAAGATCCAAGCTGGGTGACTGCTATGCAAGAAGAGCTTCACCACTTTGAAAGGAACAAGGTCTGGTATCTGGTTCCTTTCCCAGTTGGAAAGAAAGAACCAATTGGAACAAGATGGCTCTTCAGGAACAAGGTAGATGAAGATGGCCACGTAATCAGAAACAAGGCCAGACTGGTAGCACAAGGCTACTGCCAGTCAGATGTCGATTTTGATGAATCGTTTGCTCCAGTGGCTAGACTTGAAGCGATCAGAATATTCTTAGCATTCGCTGCTTATCATCAGTTCAAGGTCTACCAGATGGATGTAAAGAGTGCTTTCTTGAATGGAAAAATTGAAGAAGAAGTTTATGTCAGACAACCACCAGGTTTCGTTGATGAAAAGCATCCACATTGGGTATATCGTCTGGACAAAGCGCTTTATGGCCTCAGACAAGCCCCACGTGCCTGGTATGACACTCTGACTAAACATTTATTGAAAAAATGGTTTCAAAAGAGGTGCAATTGACAATAACTTATTTATTCTTCATGAAAAAGGTAATCTGTTAACGGTATAAATTTATGTTGATGATATTATTTTTGGGTCTACTGATGAAAACATGTGCAAGAAATTTTCGAAAATAATGTGAACTGAATATGAAATGAGTTTGATGGGTGAATTAACGTATTTTCTTGGACTCCAGATTAAACAAAACAAAGATGGCATTTTTATTAATCAGGAAAATATGTTAGAGATCTTTTAAAGAAATTTGATATGAACTCTTCACCATCTAAACCAACTCCAATTTCTGCATCACTGACACTGGACTCCGATCCAGATGGTAAACCAGTGAACACCACTATTTACAGAAGCATGGTTGGTTCACTGATGTATTTAACTGCCAGTAGACCAGATATTATGTTTTCAACATGTTTATGTGCCAGATATCAGTCTAATCCAAAGGAATCTCATATGCTTGCTGTAAAGCGCATACTGAAGTACCTTAAGGGTGTCCCCAGTTTGGGTCTTTGGTATCCCAAAGGCTCAGGCATGGATCTAATGGGTTATTCAGATTCAGATCATGCAGGTTGTAAGATAGACAGGAAATCCACTACTGGTGGATGTCATTTCCTTGGTGGCAAACTGGTCAGCTGGACCAGTAAGAAGCAAACTTCAGTTTCATTGTCCACTGCTGAAGCTGAATACGTGTCTGCAGCCAGTTGTTGTGCTCAGATACTCTGGATGAAGAACCAGTTGCTTGATTATGGTATTAAGTACTCAAAGACCCCAATCTTTTGTGATAATACCAGTGCCATTGCGATCTCGAACAATCCAGTCACGCACTCCAAAACGAAGCACATTGATCTCAGGTATCATTTTATCCGTGATCGTATTATGAAAAACAACATTGAACTCCATTTTATTTCCACGGACAAACAACTCGCTGACATTTTTACTAAACCTCTGGATGTCAAAACTTTTGAATATCTTGTTGGTGAGTTGGGAATGTTAAACCCTTAAATCTGGAACCTTGGTATTGAACGCCATTGTGTACTACTGAGGATCTTTGATTTAAAGATCTATAAATTTATGACTGCTCAGATATTGAACGCCGTTGTGTACTATCTTTGCATTAATAGATTTCTAGATCAACATTCCAGGGGGAAGACTTGAAAGATATTTTTGTTCTTAAAAATGTTTTATTTTTCAGGGGGAATTTATTAATTTATTTTCTCACTGGACAAATTCTTCAGAAAATATTACTGGTACTTTGTAAATGTGTCCCTCTCACTGGTAATTGGACAGGTTAAAGTGCGTGTTTGAGGTGACTTTTGTCTCCTTGTAAATGTGTCCCTCTCATTTGTCTGTATTAGTTGACGTGTATGTTTGAGGTCACCAGTCTCTTTCAAATGGTTTTCACTGGTACTTTACTGGAGTGTCCCTCCAGTGTACCATCAGTACATGCGTCACTGGACTAATCCACCAGTGATACTGGAGTGTCCAGTCAACCTCCAGATGCACTGAAATGAGTCATAATATTTTTTAAATACTTGGTCATTGTGCGTGCCACATAAGCAAACTTTTTAAAGATATTTATCTTATAATCCTACGTGGCATGTAAAATTTTCAAAGAAATGATGGTATTTTTACCTTGGGAAGACAAAAAGTGCAACTTGATACTGTTTGTGGGCTGTAAACCGTCACACATTTATGTGTGGTGTGATGTAATTAATGCGGATCTCAGAACCACGATCAAAATTATATTTGATAATTTCAACTTAACCGTTTGAGTTCCACATTCCCTCTCCTATATATACCCACTTTCAATTTCATTTGCATTTACTTCGAACATATTTACTCCCAAATCTTTCAAATTCCTTCATTTATTTCTTCATTCAATTTCCAATCATAATCATCTCTCATATTTACTCCATTTCCATTCAATTTTTCATCAAATCTTCATCAAAACCCTAAATATTCAATTTCATCTTCATCTATTCATCATAAAATGGCACCAAGACAATCCAAATCGCCTAAAAATCTGCTCGCCGCTGAATATGCTCCGACTGAAGATGTTGAAAGGGCACCTCATATCACATTAGAGGCAAAAGCTATAAGAATAAACATGAATAACTGGATGGCCAGACTTTCACTTTCCAGTGTTCATAATGCCCAATCCGTTATTGAGAGATTAAATACATTTTTTCTCTCATGTCCATTATATGGTGCTTTGACCTTAAATCCAGGGAGGATGTACCACGATTATCTATGTGAATTCTGGTACACTACACAATATGATGATGCAACTTCATTAATTACTTATTCTCTGAATCAAGGTACCAGATCCTTGGGTTTCACTGTTAGTTTACTCAGGTCTGTTCTACAATTGAATTATTTTGAACAGAATGAGTTGCCCATCGAACTTCCCTCTGGTATCAATACAAGGGAAGTGCGCAGACTGATGGGGCACACAGATATTGTGGATGAGCATGGCCAGCTATCCAGGAAGGGAACAGTCTACATGAGCAAACTGACAGACTCATGGAGATTCTTCTTCACGCACATTGTTGAATGTTTGGGAGGCAGTTCTGGAGGGTTGGACCAGATAAATCAAACTCATCTCCAGATTGCCTATTGCCTCTGGTTTGGACTCAGAGTGGATTTCGCTCAGATCCTATTTGATGATCTGGTAGAGCGTCTTAGGGTGAAAGGTAGAAAAGCTTTTGTTCCATATATACGCTTTCTTTCACTGATGTTTAAAAGAGCTCTTGGAGACCAGTACGATTATGAAACTACTCACGTTTCTGTAAGTGAGTATATGAGGGATCTGACCAACCTAAGATCTCCACTGAATGAGGTAGCTATTCCTCAGTCCATGCTCTCTTTTCAAAGGGAAGAAGTAGAATTGGCTCCAGGTAGAGGTCAAGTTGGTGAAGGATCCTCTGGTGACCAAGATGTTCAGATTATAGAAGCTGTACAACCCATCAGACAAGTGGCTCCTGAAGGTCAACAACCAAATGTTGAGCCTTCCAGACGACCTAGATCAAACAGGCGTCTGATGAGAGATGGAGTTCAGGTGAATCCAGAAAGACATCCTGGTGATGTAATGAACATTGATGGGTCTCCTATTTTTGAAGAGGAGAATGTTGAAAATATACAAGTTATTGAGCAGACAGAAAATATTGTACAGACTGTTGTACAAGAAGAAAATGTGGCCCAGATTATTGAGCAGGTTGTTGAGCAGGTAGAACAAATTGTTCAGGCTGATGAACAAGTATTTGGTGAGCAAGAGGCTCGAATCGATTTGAATGTTGAAGCAAGTGAACAGGCTGGTGAACTGGTTGGTGCTCAGGCTGGTGATACAACTGTTGGTGAATGTTTTGGGATGAGGCTGATTCTCCCATGTCAGAAGATCAGAATTTTGATGTGAATATGAACTTTCTGGGTGAGGATGTTGTACAAGTTGAAAGTCTACCAGAAATGCCACCACCTCCACCAGAAACAAATATGCCGCCACCAGAATCAGAAATGCCACCACCTCCACCAGAAACAAATATGCCGCCACCAGAATCAGAAATGCCACCACCCCCACCAGACTCAAACATGCCACCACCACCACCACCTTCAATTCCAGAAAATACTCAATACTTCACTCCTCCAACCATTCAAACTTCACAATCTCAACCTCCACCACTTGAAACTCCAGTCAACGTATCTGAACAACGTGTGCTGGACCCAACAGTTGTTACTGATGAAATTGCAACTGAAGAGGTCTGGGCACAAGTACCTCTCATGACTAGATTGACTTCCAATCTTGAACCTCCCAGTGGTCTCTCCACTTCGTCTTCAGCCAAGGTCCAAGGCCTTTTAAGTAAGGTGGCGGACCTGGAGAGATCACTTCAGTCATCATCCCAGGTTGTTTCCAATTTTAAATCTTTATTATCGAACAATCTAGCATCTGAAATGAATATATTTGCTGGGAATGAAAAGCTTGTTTTTGAGAAGCTGGATGAGCTGGTACTAGCCACTAATAACAACACTGAAAACATCAAAGTGGCAGTCCAGGGATTGGAGACAGGGCTGGTGAATGCTGTTCAGACTGCAGTGAAAGGTGAACTTGTTCAACCACTGACAGGTCTGAAGGATGAGGTTCAGAAGTTGGTTACTAGGGTTAGTTCATTGGAAAGCAGGCCCACACTTGATCAGACTGCTATTGTTAGCACGATTAGTGATGAATGTGCAAAGAAGTTCAGACTTAGTATGTTGAAAGAAATATCTGAAGAAATTTCTGAGTCTGTTCTTCGAACTATTCAAGATGGGCTGTTACCCCAAGTGGAGAAGTTGATAGAAAAAGAATTGCCAAAGCACTTGCCTCAAGAAGTTGAAAATGTTAAAAAGGAAGTGCAGGCACTCAGAAAGAATGTGAATGATACAACTCCAGTGATTGGAAGAACTTTTGGTGCACTGGACAGACACATGCTAGAACAATTATGGAATGATCTCAAGTCCAGAACTGGTGATCATTCCAAGGGGAAAAAGTCGTCTGGTGTCCAAGAAAGGTTGATTAGAAAGAAGGAAGTTGTTGCCAGTGCTGTTGAAAGGGCCTTTGCTACTGAAAGCATTGTGCAACAAATACAAGTGACTGGTACTGATGCCAGTACACGATTAGCACAGAGAGCATTTGGCACTAAAGCCACTATGCTGACTGAAGAAGCTGCTGGTACTGAAGCCAGTGAGCCCCAGTTTGAATCTTTCCCAGATATTCCAACTACTCTGAAGTCTTTAAAAGGAAAAGAACAAATGGTATCTGGTGAAGAAGAACAAACTGTTGAAGGTTCATCAGAGTTTCCCACTGCTGATGATGAAACCTCTAAGAAACTGGAACAAGAATGCATAATGATAGAGATCTTTAAGAGAAATCAAAAAGATGAACTGCTTGGCCCATCAAAGGGAGATGGAAACTATGGGGACTCTGGATTCTTATAATGCTGGCAGGTTGGGCATAAACATTGATGTGTACAAAAAGATGAAGGAAGACCCCAGAGTTCATCAATGTCTGAATGCATTGAATGATGTTCATGTACGCTCCTTTTACGTTGAAGAAGAACAAATTAATGATTCAATTATTTATAGCGTTAGTGTACCAGAACTTATCAGGCAGAGAAAGGAGGAACTGGTGAACCTCCAGAAGAAGATAAGGAAAAATGATGGTGCTCTGGAGTTAGAGTACAGAAAGAAATTGACTGGCTTACCTAAGCTTACTGCCAAACAGCTCAAAGAAATTAAAGATGCAGATGTGAGCACATTAATTCCCCTGGACACTTCTCTGAAAATCAATCGTCAACAACTCCAGTCTGCTGTAGAACAACAGAGAGTATCAAAGGAAACTGAAGCAATGATCCAGACAGCCAAATGGAAAGACAAGTATAATGAAATGTTGAATTTCAGGGCTGATGCTAGAAGGATCACTGGTGCAGAGATTAAGCTTGTTGATAATCATGAAGGTATGTCAAAGTTTGAAATAAAGTTGACCAGGGAAGGTAACTTTACTGATGAAAGAAAGAGTACTTCAGTCCAGGCGTTTGGATGTACTGAACTGAAGGAGATTGCCTTAACGTTCAGGGGGAAGATAAATTTGTCGACTGATGTTAAAGCATTTCTGAAGAGGGTTGAGAAGGTATGGAGAAGAAAGCAACAGATGGAAGTTGCAATAGGCATGAAATCGCCAGAATCAGTACCATCTTCTCCATCACCAAAGAGAAAGGCTTCTGAAGATGCTCCAGGACAGACATCGAAGAGAAGGGCCTGACTCTTATATCATTTACTTATTGTAATTTATTGTTTGATGAAAATTGTGACTATTTATCAGTTGATGTATGTAATATTAGTTGCAATTTTTGATTCATAAAAGTAAATGATCAGATTTAGTCTAAGTTAGAACTTAAAAGGTGAAACTGAAAACACTCATGATCTATAAAGTGTTTTCCAGTAACTTAGATTTTTTAGACTAAGTCAAAACTTGTGTTTTTCAAGCATACAAAATTGTATAGATATAAGCTTGAAAACACTTGCATTATTTCTAAACAAATAGGAGGAATTTGTTAGGTCCAGATTTACTGGACTCGCTCCAGACTCGACTACTGGAGCCTTACTAAAGATCTGTCCAGAAACGTGTTCTACTGGACCTACTCCAGACTTGGAATCTGGAGTCCCTCTGAAGATTTGTCCAGAAATAATGGAAGACCAGTGAGCAAATACTTGTATAGGAAATCTGGAGTATTCTCCAGATTAGCTCACTGGACTTCACCCCAGTCCAGATCTACTCTACTGAAGACGTTCTCACTAAAGTCAAAGACTGAAGTCAGAATAAAGAAGACTGACAAATGGCGGAGTCCACTTGAAGTCTTACCAGATCTGTACACTGGAGGATTGTCAGTGTTCTAGACCTTACAAGTCTGAACACTGATATCGAGGAATTGACTTTTGCCTTTACACGCTTTCCAAAGAACACTCCACTTGTTCTTTACCGAAGTTTATACGTGTGTAAAGGTGGTTGGTTAAAAGGATAATAAGTCATTTGATGTGACTTTATCCTTGTACATTAACCAATGCATTTAATGTTCTTGTCGGTTCATTAAATGCATGCAACCATATTTGTACGGCACAAAATTCACTGGTGAATTTTGTTGCCTATAAATACAAAGTCATTTCTTTGAGAAAATTACTTTAAAGCATACATTTAGCATTAGAGTGAATTTGTCTAAATACTCTCGATCTAAAACAGGGATACTTCACAACTTTAAGTATCTCGATCCAAAAGAGTTATTTGACAAATATAGATTATTTGTAATTCATAGGTTGTTAGGATACATACTTATTTGTATTATCTTGATTCCGCACAACCTTGTATTTTATTTAACATCATAAATAAAATACACCTTGAAAAATACATAATGTTCCACTTTACTTGTTTATTGCTTTAAGTCGTGTATTACATTATTTATATACTTGCATTTATATTTAAGTAATACTAGTCCATTATAGTGATTATTAGACTTTTGGGTTAACCATCGTATTTGGGACCTCACATGCCATGGTTAAGTAGTGGGGTGGGTACATCTGAGAAAGTCACATTTTCTACAATAAGGAGAAAAATGCAACCAAAAAGGCAAGTTTCTGCACCAAACATGATGGCTGAACCACAACTGGGAACACAAGAGTCAGTGAATGAAGGCACAAGGAAAAAACAACACCCAAAAAAGCAACACCCAAGAAGCAACAACCCCATTGAAGAGAAGGATTCCAAGCCAGAGGATCTTGGAGAAGAAACTGTGCAGGAAGGAGAATGATGATCGCCCTGGACTCACTGAAGATGATGCTATTACTATATTGTAATTTGGTTCTGAATTATGTAACTTTGGGTAATGTAACTTTGTACTGTAATATGTAGGTCTAGATGCATGGTATGGGCAGTTTGTTACCATTTTGTGTAACTCATCTTTTGTGTATCTTGTAACAAACAAACTTAATTGTTGGGTTTTATGTACCTAACATGTGACAAACACTAATCTTTTGTATATCATGGTTTGATGAAGCCATGATATGTAATGCAGTTGCAGTTATTGGCTAATTTACATGTGTTTTCCTCTATTTATGTTTATTTTCTGTTTGATTGCTTAAACTACTGCCATTATATTGCTTTCACAATGTCAAATTTTATGGATATACTCATAACACAATCAAACACTTTCTTTCAACTTATAATTCAATCAAACATAAATATAACCAAAAACAGATACCTTCCATTATTTAATCAGAGCCCATTACAACACAAACCTAGATAAAAACTAAAAGTCCCAAGTTTGCAACGATTATGTAATTAAACAACTAATGTAAATTACACTAAGAAAGCAAGACAAGAAAGTAAACACGTTTAATCATAAGTAGTATTAATTAAACGGTGAATACATGGTTGGTTTACAAAGAAAGAAAGAAAGAAAGAAAATATTGTTAAGTTTTTGCACACACGAAAACTTAACAATTCTACAATGAGAGAAAAACACACTAAGTGACTATTGTAGAATGAACCAACAACTTGGCGGCTAGGTCAAGTGATGCTTTATATAGGGAAGAAAAGGCATCACATGACAACCCAATAGATGTTGACACATGAAGGTTGTCAACTATCTATTGGTGTGTAAGACTGGTCTTTCAGACATCTCTGTTTGCCATCTTATTTCTTTCCCAAAACGGCATGAAAGAGAAACACCTTAGTACTATTTGTAGAATGAACCAACAACTTGGCGGCTAGGTCAAGTGATGCTTTATATAGGGAAGAAAAGGCATCACATGACAACCCAATAGATGTTGACACATGAAGGTTGTCAACTATCTATTGGTGTGTAAGACTGGTCTTTCAGACATCTCTGTTTGCCATCTTATTTCTTTCCCAAAACGGCATGAAAGAGAAACACCTTAGTACTATTTTGGTACAAGGTCACATGGCTCCATCTTGATCTTGCAACACGTGTCCTTGGGACCAGTCTTCTTATCTTCATTTTCCCGCCTATATTTGACTTACATCATATGACGGTGAATCATTGAACTTATCCTTTAACACGAAGATAATAGTGGTCGTTGAAGGCTCGCTGATGAAACTTCTCGCTGAGGCTGTCAGCGACTACTTGACTCAGCAAGTAATCTTCAGCGAATCCATGACTCAACAATCTCCCCCTATTCGCTGAGGAGACTTAGCTGAGTATAAGTTACTTCTTAGAAGTACAATAGATAGAAATGAAGGAATGCTGATCTTATTTATTTGACAAACAACTTTACAATAAAAATAGCATTACAAAGGTTACAAGTCTCCTTAATCCCATTGCGACTCTTGCTTAGCCTCGATGAAAGCTCTGTCTTGTTGTCTTTCAGGCTTCAGCAGCTCTTGATCAATTAGCTTTATAAATTCGGGATTGTTAGACGACTGAGTACAATACTTTCTTATTTTCAAAATAAAAGTAGAGGGGGCAATTCCAATTTCATTGGTCCTGAAGAAGAGTTCATGACCATGGACATTGCAAAAGCAGAAACCTCCCAGCTTGTCATCATAAGCTCCATCCATAAAGAGGGTCCTAGAAGGCATTCTTAGATTTAGCAGAGGCTCCTCATCTATATCAGTCTTTGGAACAGCTCTGAGAATGAAGGGACGCTGAGATATCTCTTGACCAGAAGCTATTCTCTTCACACCACTTCTTGGTTGCTGAGGAGGAGGAGGAGGAGGAGGATATGGATGTCTTGCAGCGCTGAGCAAAGAGTCTTTGACTTTTCTTGATGTTCCCTTGCTGAAATGGGAACCTTTGGTGGCTTGCTTTGAGTAACCACAGCTGCTTTACCCTTATCGGCATATCTCTTTTCAAGGGCAGCGTGGAACTCAGCAGTAGGCTTGAAGATAGAAACATTTATTGGTTTTGCTGGCACATTCTCAGCAACAACCTTCTCAGCTTGCTCCCCCTGAATACTTGCTGCCGGTTTAACAACCTTCTCAACAATTGTTGTTTGCTCCCCCTCAACGTTTGCTGCCGGTTCATCAACCATCTCAGCATTACCAATGTTTTCAGTGAGGGGAGCTTGGGAAGATTAGATGCTGGATCCTTCTCAATATTTTTCTCCCCCTTGGAAGTAGCTGAGGGACTAGCTACTTCCACTTTATCTTTCGTGAGGAGGACCAGCATTTCAACCATCATACCCTTCAGATTTTCAACCTCTTTTTCAAGCTTCTTGGTACGATTGACAGATTCGTCAAGTAGCTTTTTGTCAACAGCTACTTGGAAAGGAGTTTGAGAGAATAGTTTATTTTTGAGAGAATGGATTTCTTGAGTGATGGAAGTGCAAAAATTATCTTGTTGAGCGGAGAAGGATGAGACAGTGTTTTGTAGTTGATGGAGGTGGGCGGTGAAAAGAATGTTTGATTGAGAGAGTTGCTGAAGAGATGATAAGAGACCAGGCTATTCGGTGACCTTTGCTGAATGGACAAAAATATTCTCTGGGTCCGCCATGATGCAATTATTTGCAGGAGATGCATGGATGAAATCCAGCATTGGCTTATACCCTTTTGTACCTTTTGGTACGTCAAGCGAGCCAAGATGATTGTTGGGTTTAACAATCATCTTCGAGGGGGAAAAGGAAACCTTTGAAGATTTATTTACATTAACAGGAGTATAGACTGGAGAGTTTAAATAGGTAATAGGAGTTTGTTCCTGAACTTGGGGTTCAGGAATAGGTGGATTTTGTGCAGCGGGGGAGGAAGAAGAAGTGTAACATCCCGAACTTTTATTGAACGTTTGACTAATGCCGTTAAGTCAATTTGGGGTGTCGTTAAGTCTTTACTTAATATTTGAATGTAGTTATGTGTGGTTAACGTAGATAAAGTAGTTAGGTTTAAAAGCCTAAATTTTAATGACGAATAAAAGTGTGATTAATGTCGCTTAAAGGCTATGTAGTGCCTTTTAATGAAGGACTAATGTTGTATATGGTCAATAATGCAGTTTGTGGCCAATAATGAAGGGTTTAGAAGTTCAGGGACTGATTTTGACATAGGTTGAAATCTAAAAACGGGATTAAGGCTTTGATGGGTGTAATTAGGGTTGATTGATCAGCCATTAGCAAATAATAACTCATACACAAAGTCTCTCTAATCTTTTCTTGATTTCTAAAGCAATTAATCTAGTTTTTGGGTCTAACGATTGGGTATTTTGGTGTTGGAATCGATCAGCCATCTAGCAAGCAGGTAATCATTGAATCGTTGGTTGTATTTTCAGGTTTAGGGGTTGGTTAATTATGAAATAGATCTGATTAAAATTGGATTATACACGTAATTAGGGCTTAGATGGTGTTTGGTCAATTAACGTGCAAAACGATGTTAAACGAGTCTTTAATCGATCTTGATGATCAAAAGGTGTTAAATTGTGTCGAAAACATGTTTTGAGTGAAGCCTAGATGGATCGTTTTCTGGAAAATCGAAGAACTTAGTCGTTTTTGAAAAACGAACGAATTTAGCGAATCTGTTGCTAAGTTCGTACGAACGAAGGCTATCTTCGTAAGAAGGATTTCTGAAGTTAAATTCGTAAGGCAAAAATTAAGTTCGTAAGAAGGTTTTTATGCTAGATTCGTAAGAAGGATTTCAAAGTTAATTTCGTAAACTATCTTCGTTGGTTTTATAAATTCGTTCAGAGATCATCTTCGCAAGTTATAATCATTTTCGTAAAGTATTAAACGAAGTTTATGTTCGTACGAAGATTAACTTCGTATGAATGATTTTTGGGTTATCTTCAGCAGATCAACTAAATTCGTAAAGAAGCTATTTTCGTAAAGTAGATCGAACGAAGTTTAAGTTCGTACGAAGGTTATCTTCATAAGGTGTAATTCTGGAATTTTACGTAGTCAGTCTTAAGTTCGTACGAGGG
This sequence comes from Erigeron breviscapus, assembly GCA_034093135.1. Lineage (NCBI taxonomy): Eukaryota > Viridiplantae > Streptophyta > Magnoliopsida > Asterales > Asteraceae > Erigeron > Erigeron breviscapus. The sequence goes on along the minus strand of CM067172.1, from coordinate 68,958,318 downwards.
TCCATTTAAGGTCCTAAATGACTTATACTTTATATGTTAATGTACGATAGGTGTCGGGAATTACTGATAAGCACTATTAGCTATTTGTTTGCACGCGTACGCTACTACCAGGTAAGATACACTACTCTGACACGCTGGGGGATCAACTAAAAGCTGGTTTCAAATCGTAAACACTTCCATTCGGTACCTTATTATTGCATGTGGGCATATGGGTTACTTGGGAGGTATTATGGGTTATGCAGTTGACCATGAGACCTGAGATGCAGTCCCTATTGTAGTGTAATGTAGTATTGCTTAATGTAGTATGTAGCTATGCAGTTGATGTAATTTAATGAAGTATCTTGATATGCATGATATATATAGAAATGAAGTTGATGTGTGATATGCATGCTTGACCTGTACGCCTAGTTCACTAGACTTGCTAGGTTGCTATGTCACTTGCACGTTTAGGATCCAAACGTAATGAAGTTAAAGTGTGTGAATGTCTAGGAATGTGTGTTACCTAGACTATATGTGTGTGAATGTTTGGGAATGCAGGGACCCAATCTATATGTGTGAAATTGAGCTCATAAAACAGATGCAGTGAAAAGTGTTAAGCTTAACCCGTACTAGCCTTAGCCGGGCAAGTGCGTAGATGCAGTTGTTGCTTGGGTGGCTCCTCGCAACTTCTTTCTTTCTCCCCCCCCTCCTTACCACCCCTTCTTTTGCTTTCCTCGCAACGTGGTCTCTATAACGCAGGGCGAGTAATACGAGGGGTTTGACCAACCTACATATACGGATTACTCAAGGATTGGCTTGCCATTCCTTAACGACGTAAGATGAGTAGTCTTTTGACTAATCATCGAGTCGGGTGTGATGCAGGGCACACTTATATGCAGTTAACGAAGATACGTGTGACAATGTGTGAACTAATGCAGGATAGGCACATTTAGGATGAATATCCTAATTGAAACGAAGTTGAAATGCAGTATATGTGTGAACGTGTGATGTGTGTTGTGCCTAATAAAACTTGTCTAATAATGAAGATTGTTTTAATTGGACAATGCTTTTAAATTAAGTGTTATCTTACTTAGCTATTCTTATAGCTAACACTTGCTTCTTAATGTGGTTGTTCCCTCAGGTTTAGCTTGATGGAAACTAGATGCAGGACGTGTGAGCTTGGGTAGATGCAATGCAGGAGCCTTAGCTACCCTTAGACGATGCTTTCTTTAGACATTCATTACATTTCGTATTTAATGTCGAATTTATGTAGTGATGTGTGAACGGTTGTTTTATGTTGGGCAACCGTTGGGTTTTCATTTGAACTATTGTTTGCTTTTTCCCAAAGCAACAGGGATCAACGGATTTTATAAGTCTTTACCAATAACCGTTTGCTATTGGACTAGATGAAGACTTTTAGCTCTTCATTGCTATTATTTGCTTTTTCCCAAAGCAACAGGGATCAACGGATTTTATAAGTCTTTACCAATAACCGTTTGCTATTGGACTAGATGAAGACTTTTAGCTCTTCATTGCTATTATTTGCTTTTTCCCAAAGCAACAGGGATCAACGGATTTTATAAGTCTTTACCAATAACCGTTTGCTATTGGACTAGATGAAGACTTTTAGCTCTTCATTGCTTTGAGATCAGCGAGTAAGACTGACTTAAGCTCGCTGAATTAGCATACATGACAAGTCATGTCGCTGATTCCCCATTCAACATTCCTAACTTGCTAACAAGCAGTTTGAATCTAGTTTCATCCAATGGTTTAGTAAAGATGTCAGCTAGTTGATCATCAGTTGGAATGAAGTAGATCTCGATGTCACCTTTCATGATATGATCACGAATAAAGTGATATCGAATATCAATATGCTTAGTTTTGGAATGTTGAACTGGGTTGTGTGTAATAGCAATAGCACTTGTATTATCACACATGATTGGAATTTTAGAGTATTCCAAATCATAGTCAGCAAGCTGATGTTTCATCCATAGCATTTGGGCACAACAGCTCGCTGCAGAGACATATTCTGCCTCAGCTGTGGAGATGGAAACTGTGTGTTGCTTTTTACTAGTCCAACTAGTCAGCTTCCCCCCCCCCCCCCCCCCCCCCCCCCCCCCCCCCCCCCCCCCCCCCCCCCCCCCCCCCCCCCCCCCCCCCCCCCCCCCCCCCCCCCCCCCCCCCCCCCCCCCCCCCCCCCCCCCCCCCCCCCCCCCCCCCCCCCCCCCCCCCCCCCCCCCCCCCCCCCCCCCCCCCCCCCCCCCCCCCCCCCCCCCCCCCCCCCCCCCCCCCCCCCCCCCCCCCCCCCCCCCCCCCCCCCCCCCCCCCCCCCCCCCCCCCCCCCCCCCCCCCCCCCCCCCCCCCCCCCCCCCCCCCCCCCCCCCCCCCCCCCCCCCCCCCCCCCCCCCCCCCCCCCCCCCCCCCCCCCCCCCCCCCCCCCCCCCCCCCCCCCCCCCCCCCCCCCCCCCCCCCCCCCCCCCCCCCCCCCCCCCCCCCCCCCCCCCCCCCCCCCCCCCCCCCCCCCCCCCCCCCCCCCCCCCCCCCCCCCCCCCCCCCCCCCCCCCCCCCCCCCCCCCCCCCCCCCCCCCCCCCCCCCCCCCCCCCCCCCCCCCCCCCCCCCCCCCCCCCCCCCCCCCCCCCCCCCCCCCCCCCCCCCCCCCCCCCCCCCCCCCCCCCCCCCCCCCCCCCCCCCCCCCCCCCCCCCCCCCCCCCCCCCCCCCCCCCCCCCCCCCCCCCCCCCCCCCCCCCCCCCCCCCCCCCCCCCCCCCCCCCCCCCCCCCCCCCCCCCCCCCCCCCCCCCCCCCCCCCCCCCCCCCCCCCCCCCCCCCCCCCCCCCCCCCCCCCCCCCCCCCCCCCCCCCCCCCCCCCCCCCCCCCCCCCCCCCCCCCCCCCCCCCCCCCCCCCCCCCCCCCCCCCCCCCCCCCCCCCCCCCCCCCCCCCCCCCCCCCCCCCCCCCCCCCCCCCCCCCCCCCCCCCCCCCCCCCCCCCCCCCCCCCCCCCCCCCCCCCCCCCCCCCCCCCCCCCCCCCCCCCCCCCCCCCCCCCCCCCCCCCCCCCCCCCCCCCCCCCCCCCCCCCCCCCCCCCCCCCCCCCCCCCCCCCCCCCCCCCCCCCCCCCCCCCCCCCCCCCCCCCCCCCCCCCCCCCCCCCCCCCCCCCCCCCCCCCCCCCCCCCCCCCCCCCCCCCCCCCCCCCCCCCCCCCCCCCCCCCCCCCCCCCCCCCCCCCCCCCCCCCCCCCCCCCCCCCCCCCCCCCCCCCCCCCCCCCCCCCCCCCCCCCCCCCCCCCCCCCCCCCCCCCCCCCCCCCCCCCCCCCCCCCCCCCCCCCCCCCCCCCCCCCCCCCCCCCCCCCCCCCCCCCCCCCCCCCCCCCCCCCCCCCCCCCCCCCCCCCCCCCCCCCCCCCCCCCCCCCCCCCCCCCCCCCCCCCCCCCCCCCCCCCCCCCCCCCCCCCCCCCCCCCCCCCCCCCCCCCCCCCCCCCCCCCCCCCCCCCCCCCCCCCCCCCCCCCCCCCCCCCCCCCCCCCCCCCCCCCCCCCCCCCCCCCCCCCCCCCCCCCCCCCCCCCCCCCCCCCCCCCCCCCCCCCCCCCCCCCCCCCCCCCCCCCCCCCCCCCCCCCCCCCCCCCCCCCCCCCCCCCCCCCCCCCCCCCCCCCCCCCCCCCCCCCCCCCCCCCCCCCCCCCCCCCCCCCCCCCCCCCCCCCCCCCCCCCCCCCCCCCCCCCCCCCCCCCCCCCCCCCCCCCCCCCCCCCCCCCCCATACCAAGCTCTAGGAGCTTGTTTAAGACCATATAAGGCTTTATTTAGCTTGTAGACATAGTGAGGATGCTTTGGATCCTCAAAGCCAGGAGGCTGCTTAACATAGACTTCTTCTTCAAGATCACCATTTAAGAAGGCGCTCTTGACGTCCATTTGATAGACAATGAAGCCTTTGTAAGCAGCATGAGCGAGAAAGAGACGAATGGCTTCAAGACGAGCGACTGGAGCAAAGGTCTCGTCATAATCAATGCCTTCAGCTTGAGTATAACCTTGAGCAACCAATCTTGCCTTGTTTCTGATGACCACACCAGTTTCATCCATCTTATTCCTATAAACCCATCGAGTGCCAATGGGTTCTTTATAGGGAGGAGGAACAAGGAACCAAACATGTTGTCTTTCAAATTGTGTTAGTTCTTCTTGCATGGCTTCCACCCATGAGGGATCAGCCATGGCTTCACCAATATTGGCAGGCACAATTTGAGATAGAAAATTGACATAGAGACAAGTATTACTTGTCGCTGAGTGAGTTTGGACACCATTGTGTGGATTACCAATCACATGGTCAAGAGGGTGATCAGCAGTCCATTTGAGTGCTGGTGTGTGAATAGAAGAATGATTCATAGCGGATACTGTGGTGGTAGTTTCACTAGGAGTGGGAGTATAGGAGGAGAGATCAATGGTTAGCAAGGGTTCAGAGTTGCTGACAGGAGGGTCACTGAGAACAGTGGGTACCTCTTGCTGAGGAGTGTCATCCTCAGTGTCTCCTGAAAGAGGATTCGCTGAGGCATCATGAAATGTTTCCTCAACGGCACCGTCAGCATCTTGAGGTTCAGTTGAGAGAGGAACATTAATGGAAGTGGCATTAACTGTTCGAAGAAGAGGCTCAACTGGATCTATAGAATAAATGTGAGCAGCAATGTACTCATCATTTGGTGAAGGACTTGGAGACTCAGCGATAGGTTGTTCAGCAACATCATGATGTGTCGCTGATACCTCAGACGAGTCAGATAGATCGCTGAGAATTACTTCAGCAGATGACTCATTTGAGAGATCACCTAAAGCTGAACAGCTTTCATCAAAAGTAACATGAATTGATTCATCTACTTTTTGAGTGCGAGTATTGAAAACTCTGAAAGCTTTGCTTATAGAAGAATATCCCAGAAAGTAGCCATCATCAGCTTTGGGATCAAACTTTCCTAAATGATCCTTATCATTTAGGATGAAAACTGGGCAACCAAAAACATGGAAGTATCCAATTTGAGGTTTCTTGCCCTTGAGAACTTCATAGGCAGTCTTATCATGTCGCTTGACAATAAGACACCTATTTTGAGTGTGGCAAGCAGTACTGACTGCTTCAGCCCAGAATTTACTAGGAAGAGAGGACTCACTGAGCATGGTTCTTGCAGCTTCAATGAGAGTTCTATTTCTCCTTTTAGCTACCCCATTTTGCTCAGGAGTGCGAACAGAAGAGAAATTTTGTCTAATCCCTTGATCAGCACAAAAAGTCTCAAGAGTGTGGTTTCTGAACTCAGTGCCATGATCACTTCTGAGTTCTTTAACACGTATGCTGTTGAGGTTTTCCATCTTTTTAATGAAATTAATTATTTCCTCAGCAACATCACTCTTAGAATGAAGAAAGATTGTCCAAGTATATGAATATAGGGCAAATTAAGGTGATGGTTGTAACTGCCCTTGGTTAGGTTACAAGTTAAACAGGTGTGCGTTAGGAAAGCAGTCGAAATGGTTACACATTGTTCCCGATCGAAACATGTTGGATCGGAAAAGCAAGGCCACCCATAGATTTGAAGGAATAATAATCGGTGTTCTGTTTTACCTATAATTCCAAAAAATATATCATTACGACAAGTTTACTGTCATAAGTTATAATTTAGTTTTTATGAATAAATCAATTTAAGAGGCTGTATGCATTAAATTATATGAAAGGCCGCTTTCTAACCTGTTTGTCCTCTCTCACCTGATTGATCTATCGACCGGTCTCGTTTGTAGCTGCATGTTTTCGCAAGTCCTACGTGTTAGGTTAAATTAGTCATATTTGTCTATGCCATCACAATGTGAAGTGTCAAAAATCTATATTCTTGTGACAAACATAAGTTGTAATTACCAGGATAAGGAAGTGGAGAAAGAAGAAAGGGAAAACTGGAACAGAGCCCGAAAACGCAAGCGGCTATCCCCAACTTGAGTTTAGGTGATGGCAGGCAGAGTGGATACTACAAGTCTACAACTACTTCAACAGACCTGTTATTCAATTGGGATGCCCTCACATGAAAGATGCAGGCCCAAAGTTCCTTTAGTTTTAGTGTTTATATCTACTCATATTTCCAGTACTAGGTGAAACCCGTGCGTTGCACCAGTCTATGCAAAAACGCTAATGAAGCAACTCAAGCCAGTCCTGGTTGAGATGACGGGAAACACTTTTTTTCAAAATCTTCAATTATGTATGAATATGACTAAAAGCATTATACTACCAATTAACAATCAGTATATTTTTCGGGTAAAGCAACCTATAAGGTTTTATGCATGCAAAATATATTATAGGAGGTTTGACTACAAAATTATCAAATAGATACAGACTTCACCAAAATTTAAATTTAAAGACTAACAATGAAATGGATGAGCTCAAATATCCCAAAGTCATTGTACAAAGGCTAAAAAAACAACTGTTAGATTCAAAACAAAATCAGTCATAGTTGAGCCAATGTCCGCAATTTGGACAATAAGGGACATTCTGATATAAACCTGCATGATAATAAAAATAGCCAAAACTCAATATGAAATACATTAGAAAACAAAGCACCAGAAACAAAATGCCTTTGGGAGTTTTATTTGTAGTACCTATGCTTGGCATCGTTGTTGTTCAAGGCTTCCTCAACACCAGTGTAGTTCCAGTTCTTGATCAGATTATACGTCCCATCTGGATTCCAACTTCGATGGTGTACCCTCCATTGTTTAAGAGGATTATTATGCTCGTATGTTTGTGGTGCATGACCATATCAAAGAAAGCAATGTAATGTCTAAATTTCCATACCAAAGAAATCAATGTGATGTCTAACTTTCCATATAAATTCACCTGAGAATCAATGTAGCCCTATTAAAACGCACATGTTCACATACATATAATACATTAATTCATACACGTAAATTGAGCCAACCTTACTTACATGATTAGCAATCTTCCTTCAAGGATGACATTCTCTAAAAGCATTCAAAAAGGTTTGATTAGATCTAGATAAGACATGCATCATATATTTACTTGAACTTGTGCCAATCAAATAACCTGTAAAAGAGGTTTTATAAGAAACAAATGCACTAAGGTATTTTAAACCAACTATATTCAAAAACCATGTATAACCACTTCTAATTACTTTTTGAGAACCCCAGCTGGAGGATGTGTTAATAGACACCCATTAGCCTCGGCATCTTCTTTCTAAAAAACTTGTAGGAATCCAACCCAATAGGAATAACCTGAAAAAATGTGTTATCATATCCTAAGAGTTACTACAATATGACTAACACTCTAATTAATGTTAAATGAGCCCAAAATCAATGTCAACAGTAGATGTGGCAACGTCGGCGAGCTGGGTAACGGGTCAAACATATCGTGTTGAATAACGATGTGTACTTAGGATAAAATAAGTTATAGATAATATAACTGATCTGAGCTAGATTTAAAATAAGCCACTGATCTGAGGCTTAGAAAGGGAGTATTGAAGTCCATGTAAAATATACAGTTAGTAAAATAGTCCTAAATTTTATAACTTTAATAAAAGAACTTTAGAATCGATAAGCATACAAAAGTGCATAACATACCATAAGATACCAAAATCCTTCCTATGGATACTTTTCATGATTACTCTACTTTATCTAATCACCATCTTCACTGTGAACTGATCTTAGTTCAATTACGTCTTTAGTGGAGACAGAAGTAAGACAATAAAGCACTGTCAAAAGTACGTACAATTAAGAACCAGTGTTTGATATCAAGTATGCTGATGTTCGATGGTCACTTGGTTGCTCGATTCATGTGAGGTTCTAAAAGTAAAATGATGTAGCGTTGTGTATAGGTGTCATGTGATCCCTAACTTTTTTGTGTTTTCTGTCAAAGCATTGATTAAATGTAGATGTAATATGGTCGCCTTTTTCTGTGACTTGTAAATGGAGGCCTTACATAATAGACGACAAATAAATATCTCTCAAAAACCATGTATAACCACTTCTAATTACTTTTTGAGAACCCCAGCTGGAGGATGTGTTAATAGACACCCATTAGCCTCGGCATCTTCTTTCTAAAAAACTTGTAGGAATCCAACCCAATAGGAATAACCTGAAAAAATGTGTTATCATATCCTAAGAGTTACTACAATATGACTAACACTCTAATTAATGTTAAATGAGCCCAAAATCAATGTCAACAGTAGATGTGGCAACGTCGGCGAGCTGGGTAACGGGTCAAACATATCGTGTTGAATAACGATGTGTACTTAGGATAAAATAAGTTATAGATAATATAACTGATCTGAGCTAGATTTAAAATAAGCCACTGATCTGAGGCTTAGAAAAATAAGATGATTATAGATAAAATAAACTGATCTGAGCTAGATTTAAAATAAGCCACTGATCTGAGCTTAGATAAAATAAGTTATAGATAATATAACTGATCTGAGCTAGATTTAAAATAAGCCACTGATCTGAGGCTTAGAAAGGGAGTATTGAAGTCCATGTAAAATATACAGTTAGTAAAATAGTCCTAAATTTTATAACTTTAATAAAAGAACTTTAGAATCGATAAGCATACAAAAGTGCATAACATACCATAAGATACCAAAATCCTTCCTATGGATACTTTTCATGATTACTCTACTTTATCTAATCACCATCTTCACTGTGAACTGATCTTAGTTCAATTACGTCTTTAGTGGAGACAGAAGTAAGACAATAAAGCACTGTCAAAAGTACGTACAATTAAGAACCAGTGTTTGATATCAAGTATGCTGATGTTCGATGGTCACTTGGTTGCTCGATTCATGTGAGGTTCTAAAAGTAAAATGATGTAGCGTTGTGTATAGGTGTCATGTGATCCCTAACTTTTTTGTGTTTTCTGTCAAAGCATTGATTAAATGTAGATGTAATATGGTCGCCTTTTTCTGTGACTTGTAAATGGAGGCCTTACATAATAGACGACAAATAAATATCTCTCAAAAACACTGACCTCGTGGATAATCATCAAAGGTGGACAACAACTCAACAAATCCCCATGGAGCATTTGTGCTTCTTTTGACTTTTGTGGTGCTTCATACAACTTTACCACTGAGAGTGTAATTAACGAAACATGTTAGTGAGACATAAGAATTAGATTAATGCAAAGCTCTATTACAACACCCAACATGTTAGTGAGACATAAGAATTAGATTAATGCAAAGCTCTCTTACAACCCTCAAATATGACAAGATATGTGAAGTGAAACTGCTAACTTTGGCCTGACAAAAAGAGAGGGTTGCGTTGGGTATCGGGTTGGCGTCAAAATGGGTAAAATCTTAAAAACAGGTTAGACGGATCGACAGAATTGGGTAACGTTCATAATTAATTTCCTAGCAGCAATAAGACTACTTTAAAGCAAAACGCACAAAAATTTCAACATCGCCATTTGAAAGGAGAAAACACAAACAATTATAATTGCAAATGACATTAGTAATATAAAAGAGAAAAACTAAGGTAAATCAAAAAATCAAAACGGCTCTTTTTTTACTCGAATAAAGAAACATTCAAACTTCCAAAGTAGTGCCCTTGTTATATTTAGAAATGTTAATCACAATATATGAGAAACTCATACTGATACGTATGATACACCAAACACATGCACATTTAAGTTAAATCTAAAATGTCTATATTTGAATGTCCATGTTATATTGGTAAAGAGATTTATAAATACAACATGTAGATACAAATAGAAGAAATAAGAAAAACATAATTTAAGATTTGCAAGGGAATGATCATACCTTTTTCTTTGTAACGGAAAATGACTCGTAACCACCACAATGCAATAGGTTGTTTAGAAAGTTGTAATTATCTATGTTCAAGCTCCACCACCTAATGATCTCATCCCAAATTACTTGTAAGAAAATTACAGGGATAATGATAAAGCTTGAAACTAATATCTAAAACCATAAGCAACAGCATACCCGAGAATAGCCACTGGGTGATCGAAACTGAAAATTTTGGCGCACATCAGTAGCCCATTTAACCCTCTGACCAAAACCAATAGCAGGAACCAATTTTATCAGCAAGAATAAGAGCCATTAAGAACCTTAATTAGCCATCAACTGAAAAAGAAGAAACCAACAAACATCTTAACTATGAAGCAACGGATTTTTAATCCATTTATCCCAACAGAGATGATCGTTTTTGAACATCTATGGCTCTATGCATGTACCACTGAAAGGAAAAACTAATCATAGAGTCCACAATGCTTATTCAAAAAAAAAAACCTATTTCATATTCAATCTAGTATCCTTCAAAAAAACATGTACATTCTGATCTCATATCAAGTCACGAATAACGTTAATCAATAAACTATATGATACAATGATGATCAGATACTTTGTGACTTCAAAAGTGACAAGCGCTACGCTAAGCACAGTTTGTGTAACATGAATTTTGTACAGTTCTTACAATCACAAATCGAAAAACGTAGAATGCTACTAAATTATTACACATAACCAATAAAATGAATATACTTTGGTAATATATAGATATAAATCACACAAAAACATCATCAATTTATATATAAATGATACAAACATTCAAAAGACCATCGGATAAGTATTCATGATTTATATGTCGAAAAAACCAATTTAATCAAATCTGATTTACATTTTCAAAGCACATTACAAAACCCTAGATACATATAAACATTTTATCACGATTTCTATTCACATACATTAAAATAAAAACTGATTAAACAAAAATACAGAACCAAGGATCGAAAATTGTTACCTTGAAAATTGTTTTCGTGATGCTATTAGTCGGAATAACAAAATATATGTGTTTCGTGATGTGCTGATATATATATATATATGAGATATATGGGGATTTAGCCATTATTTTAAAACCCTAAATCCCTAAAGATTAGGGATTTGAGGTAATCTGTAACGATGAAAATTAGGAATTGATTTGGAGAGAAAATAGGAAAGGATTTTCGGAGATTACATTTGAAAGCAGAAGAAAAAATGAAAATAGGGAGGCTGCTAAAGGGATGTGGATGTTTATGGATCTGGATGTTTTTTTTTCAAAAAAGCCGTGTAAATGAATCCTTATTAGTAGTCAGTTTGACAAATCTAAACAAAACTTCCTTGGTTGAAGTGGTAAACGTGCTGAGCTATTGAACATAAGGTCCCGGGTTCGAAACCCAGAAACCCCTTTTTTTTTAATAAAGGGTATATTTATGCCTTGCATACTTATGTGGACCTTACACATCAGCACGTAAAATGCTGACGTGCCATTTGAATCGCTCTGGTAACGCCACATCAGAAAAGGCTGACATGGCGGGCTCAGAGAGCGTCACCCGAGTGCTTTCTGATAGCCTTTTATATATAGAGAGAGAGATTTGAACTATTCTAAATTAGTTGCCGAGTTAGACTTTGCTTCCTTTTATTTTGTTGCCATGATCAACGTGGGAATCATGGGAGTTAGTTATCTTGTGTAGTCTTTTATTTAAGGATGATGAAGTAAATGAAAAAGGGGCTTTTCTTTGGTTCATCTATTATCTTCAAATTCAATTTTGAGTCTATTGAGAATCCTAGCTAGCTTTCTTTGGCAAACGAGTTGTGATCAGAGGATCACGGTTTAAGTCCTCAGTGGTGAAACCTGTAACCGGGAACTTGAATCGTTGCCCAACGGTTAACGAGTGGTGTAACTGTATCTTCTTGTCCGTTGTCTTTTAAATTCTTAGAGAAAATTTCATTACATACCCCTGTGGTTTGCCATATTATCAAGTTTCACCCCTATGGTTTTTTTTTATCATTAGATACCCGTATGGTGGATTTTTGTGTCATTACATACCCCTGCCTCAAACGTCCGTTAGTATGGCTCCGTTAACCTCCTCATGTGCGTTGCACATGAGGGTATTTTGGTCTTGTAACCTCTTATCATCTTCCTCGAAAGCATATATACATCTGGACTTCAATATTACCTTATTGACTTCACAACCACATTTCTTTCTTTTAACTCTTTGAAGATCTTGATTTTTTCATCTCAAAAAAATCTAACCCCTTACTACAAACCCTTTGATATATAATCATCATCATTATATTCACATAAATAAATATCCAAATATTTTGCAAAATCTCCTATTATCATCTGATTATTATATTACAGTACTTATCTAATTTCTTTAATCTCCGACACCACTGCATCGGCATTCTTTCCGGTAGCCACCACCAACCACCGAAAAATAGACTTCTTCATCTTTATTGGGACCAGCCATCACAATCGACTATAAGCACCATCGAGACCATCAAACCACCGCCACCATCGAGACCATCGAACCGCCGCCACCAGCGAGAAAATCCAATCACCACCATCATCGGGACCAGCCATCACCGTTTCCGATAGAAAGAAAGACACAACAATATATAGCTAGGAGTTGTTATTTTTCCTTTTGATTATTTTTGTAAATCAGAATTTATCAATGATTAATAGGGTTTTTAGATATGATATGATGTAGGATATATAGTTATACATATATATTACCGGTAAGGGTAATTGATTGATTTGTTGTACTTATTTTGTTGATTTAACTTGAAGAAGTGGTGGTCGGAATTTTGAACTGCTGGGTTATTTTTAGATATGATATGATGTAGGATATATAGTTATACATATATATAGCTAGGAGTTGTTATTTTTCCTCAAACTTGATTATGATTTTAGGGGCTTGTTAGATCTGGAAAAAAAAAGCAAAGAGAAGAAGAAGAGAGTGTTTAGAGCTAAAAGACAGAAATACCCTCACGTGGAACACACGTGAGGGGGTTGACGGCGGGGTACAAACGGACGTTTGAGGCAGGGGTATGTAATGACACAAAAATCCACCATACGGGTATCTAATGATAAAAAAAACCATAGGGGTGAAACTTGATAATATGGCAAACCACAGGGGTATGTAATGAAATTTTCTCAATTTCTTAATTGAACTTTTGTCTGGTCGAGTATTGCTCATAACATTAGGAGATTCTGTTTTAATGTATCTCGATTTGAATTATGTATCCTCAAATGGGTCAACCAAAAGATTAAAGAGACTGATGTAGTCAAATTGTTTCAGCATCTTAACGATTTTTTTTTTTCATATCCTACTTTGTTAACATTACAACGTTTAGATATTATACTAGACCAGAGTGCAGCCCATATGCACGGCTACAGTAAAACATCATGAAACGGGCCCAAGAACCCCCGCCTTTGTATCTATAATGACTACCGGTTTAATTGAAGCCATGTCAGATATAGACAAAAAATTACATATATACTTCTGCTGTCACAAAATAATATGACCAGGTCCAATTTCTATGGCCAAGAATGAAGATAACCACCGCATGTCTTGCTGTAACACCCCAAGCTCGGCCCAGGATATTACAAAATTATATAGCACACAGTGGAATTATCGTAGAACATAAACTACATGAAATAAAAGGATTCGGTGAATCCAAACTAACACTTAAGGTACAAGATGTATGATAAACAAGAAGTCATAAACGGAATTCAAAACAAGATATTACTCTAAATTTAAATGGTTCTAAACATAAATCCTAAGAGGGCAAACGGATACGGATCCATGAAAGTCCCAGTCTAAGCCCTAGCAAGATTAACAAGTAGCCATCAAGTCTCCAATTTCACACGAAAACCTGAAAAGTGCACTAAACAAAGTCAACACTAGCTTGGTGAGTTCGTAGTGATGGATCACAAGGAACCATCGTCTAATAACATATAAGTATAAGATAAGGTGAGTCACGACTTACAAGTGGACTTTATAAGTCACAATGTCAACCAAGATAGGTAAACTTATACTAAACCTCGTCACATAACAAGCCGATAATGTATCATGAATAATGAGAGATTCGTGTCATAAATACGCATAAGTGATGTCAATATCAAATTATGTGTCGTATGTAAGCAAATGTCATAATGTATATCATATGTGTGTCAACCACATCATAAATGTAACAAAAAGAATTTGCTTGCGTGTGTACAGCTCAAATAGAGTATGCTTGCGTGTGTACCGCACAAATAGAGTATGCTTGCGTGTGTCTAACTCAATCTCACCAAAAAGTCCACCAACCGACTCCCATAAACCGGTCTCCCCAATTCAAACCACAAGTCAAGCATCCAACCGACTCCCATAGATCGGTTTCCCCAAATTCAACCACAAGTCAAACATTCAACCAACGGCCAAAACAACATGTACATACACTTCGGATGATTCTACTTTCATCGAATCATAGATGCTTATATATAGGGTACCCGCATCCTTCTCATCACATCTATAACCCTTTGAAGGCATAATCGACTTCCATGTATGCACAACTACCCTAATCACAATATATAATCATAAACGAATGCATAATAAATCCAACAATCCAATCAAACCACCAATAAATCAATCAAACACGTATGTGTGCACTTTCCAGCCTGAATCTCAATCGAGTAAGGAGCTATGGAACTCACCTTTGCCAAGCAATAACAAGTTAAGATTGAGTTATAAACGTTCAATCGCCAAGCGTCCACAACCTATCAATGTACATAACATGTTTACAAATCAAGACTTTACATATGGTTTTTAAATAGTTCGTATAAATGTTATCAAACTAAATCCTTAGAACTAACGGAAGTTAAAACCTAACAGATCCAGGTTCTGATTAGTTCATCTAGGTTGTGAATTGTTGTCACGAACAGTCCTCAAAACTAACATGCATTAAAAACTAACAGATCTGGGTTCTGATTAGTTCATCTGGGTTGTGAACAGTTCTCAAGAATAGTCCTCAAAACTAACGGCCACTAAAAACCTGTATAAATTCGACCCAAACTACACCCAAGCTTCATTTTGACCTCAAAAATCATTTAGGAAACACTTCCAAACTCATTTCCAAGCATAAATGAACATAACCCAAAACACAAACTCGATCCATAACATCTAATCTTGTCCAAACCCGTTCTTGACCCAAATCATAACCCTAGGAAAACCCTAATTCGACCCAAAAATCGTTTTGACCATTTTGGAACCATTTGGAAGCCACTTATCATGTTACCAACATAATTTGAGCAAAACTCATCATCAAACTCTTTCCATAACACAAATATAAGACAAATCACACCCAAATCCACCTCAAAACCTTAATTTTGACCAAAACTTAAAATTGACAACCAAGATGACCCAAGATATTAAGATTTGACCAAGAATCAAGATAAACAACATATGAAAATGATTTTGAGCTAAAGAACACTTACCAATTCGACCTGCAATTTCCAAATCCGGGTTTTGAGTTAGAAAAGGGATGAACTCTTGCAATAACCAACAAGTTCTTGAAGTTTTGATGAAGATTATTATTATGGAATGATTATCTAACACTTTTGATTACTACAAAACTCTTAGATCTGAAAATTTGGAAAAAAAAATGAAGTGGTGGTGTGGTGTTCTTGCTTTTGAGAGAATAAAAGAAAAAAAGAGAGAGATAAGTGGGTGAGAATGTGAGAAATGAATGAATGGATGAAATGTGTGTAAGAGTTTTGGAGGGATAGGGTTGGGTAGGATCCATGGGTCATGGGTTGAGGGTCTTGGGTATGGGTTTGACTTGTTTAAGTTTCTAGTTAAATTCACGTGTCGTCTAGCGTCGTTTAACATAATAAGTCGATGAATCGACCCGACAAATCCATCACTGGTTGTTTAGTCTCAAAATAAATGAAAATACATTACTAACTTAATTCATTAGTATCACGTATAAAGTCATTCGGTCAAAATTTACGGATGTTACACTTGCAAAGCAAAACATCAAGAATAAAGATAACTGATGTGTATTTTCTAGTTTTAAATTTATATCACGAATTACCTAGCTATTGTCTACTACACACTTGCGGGCAGTGTACCCGATCGTATGCAATATAGTTGACTTGGCAAATCCGAGGTCGAACACAAGGACTTAATTAAGCAATTGTTAACAATAAAGTAATTCAGAAAGAAGGGGGGTTTTGTGACCGAATTGTCACTTTGCAATTATTTAGAGAATTTGTTAGTAATCCCTCAAGATTAATCGAAAAGAGAGTTTGTTTTGAACAATAATTTAAAAGGCATCCATCTTGATTTCGCTAGACAACATGTTCAGATTGCACATAAATGAAGTTCAAATTCAATTTAGTTGACAAAGATAATTGTGACAAAATAAAGACACAAACTGGTACCACCAACGTTTGTAAAATCATTTTAATCACCTAATTAATCAGTTCCTTTGTAAAAGCCGGTACCACCAATGCTTAAAACAATTTCCCTAACCAACTAGTTTGTTTGACTATCAAATTAACAATTGTGTCTATGCGAAGATAACGTGGTACCACCAACCGCTATACAACACGTTGATAAAATAACTCCTTTTATTAAAATGATATTCACTATCATACCATGAACTAGTGACAATTGATTATAGATAATTAATTGAAATCACATACATATTCAACTAGTACCACTAACGAAGAACACATACATCACCAATATCAAAATAATAATTAATAAGGAATTAAATCATCAAGATCTCGACACAACGACAATTGACATCAACTTGAATTAATAAAATAGTGCAATCTTACATATTGTTTTGCTACATCAAGATGGATGATAAAGTGATTAGCCACTCATATTAAATATGAAAGAACAAATCAAAAGCGAAGAATTCATATTATACCAATAAATTGCAAGAATCCGGTAGCAACAATGATTGTAATCTAAAGCTCCAAAGATAAAAACCCTAACAGCTTGTTTGCTCTTAATCAATAGAAGCTATGAGAAAACTATGAAAAAGTCTAACAAAATTCGTCCATAATGCAGAACCCTAATCGAGTATTTATATAAAATTCCCGTGTAACACCCGTTACAAGGTGAATTTCTGAAACAACCCTAACGGTCGTTACTTATGTAACGGGCGTTACATCCTTCAAAATCCTTCACGGCATTTATGCAACCCGTTACAGTGGAGACACACGTAACGGGTGTTATGATCCTAACGGGCGTTACAAGCGTCAGAACTTGTTTTCTTTGTCTTTCACTTGATTTCAACCGAACCTTTCTCTCGTTTCTTCCATGGATCATCAAAATCAACCAATTCATCCGTATAATCGTTCTCCAACCTGAAAACACTCAACACTACCTCAAAGCATCGAAAGTTGGATATAAAACTATAAAAATTACGAATAATCGGTACTAAAAATCATGTGGGAAATGGTATAAAATACGACACATCAAATCCCCCCACACTTAAGCTTTGCTTGTCCTCAAGCAATTCCAAGCTGAAAAACATAAATTACCTTGGTACATCATGGAAACCACATTTCATTAATCAAAAAGAAGCTCAACCATAAAATGAAATGAGATGGTTAGGCAGTTTTAATCTTAAATGAAAACCGGAATGTTTGACAATACTTGACTGATAAACAAGCCTCAATAACACGACTAAGCACAAAAGAATCGAATCAATGATATCTCATCTATCCTACTCCATCTAACTTACTTTTGGAATTGAATATTTGAATAATCACTCAATGCCTAGTCGTGATGCATAATCTTTTACCATAGGCTTGAACTAGGTTCGTTCCTTCACCACCATGGCGCAAGCACCACAACGTTAATCAGAAGAGGTCTTTAAGGGTTGTAATGTTTTCAGGGTTTAAACAAGGTATTTAAGAGGGTATGGAAATTTGAGATAACAAATGGTGTCAAAAGAAAATAACACAACATTTAACAGATTGTTTACATAATAGTCTAAACCATAAATCCCATGTCATCAGTTGCCAACGGTCCAAAACCCTAGAAGTTGTCCCGACAATACCCCCAATAGAACGATTAAAAACCGACACCATTGTGGTGTATGACAATCAAACAACTCAATCAACCAAGACTAACCATGTTGGCTTAAACAAACGTGCCAACCCACGAATAACAACTTAAAGTTATAGCATTCCAAGATCCTTTTGTTGGTGTAATTGATGTACCAACTTACAAAAATGATTTGACCTAAAGTGAGAAATACCAACTGACAGCCCAAGCTCTTTTTTCATTTTTTCTACTTTTTTTTTCTTTTTTTTATGTTTTTCAATTCTTTTATTCTTTTCCTTTCTCTTTTTTTTTTGTGAGCTACTTTTTCTCTGACTAATTGGCATTCTCTTAATAATGTTGAAACAGTGACAAATCATATACTCATATGCTCAAATGAACGATCCAGACTTTATCCAAACAAACATGACGAAATCAATTTATTCCCAGCAACCGAGAATATCCCAACCCGACATAAAGGACAACCCCAGACCATCCACTAGCATAGGCAACCAATGACCCACCAGGACTTCGACTATCGGTATGGCTAGGAAAAGGTGTATATTAAGGGTGGATTTAATAACAAAGAACAGGCTAGTGACAACATGTTTTCTATTGTTTCTTGCACTAAAAATGAGTGCAACACAAGGGTTTCACAGGTGGTTCACTAACCAATGTAGTTAGCTACTAAGCACATTAACAAAACATGCACATAGCAAATGTTTACAAAACAAGGGGTGAACAAACAACGAACAAATGGTTTTATCCTAAGTTTGCCTCTTCTTATAAATAACACGGAACGATCAACCAGGACAAGTTCTAGAATCAACGCAATCACCGGCACACTCATAGCAAATGAAAATAATCCGGAAATGGAAAAACCAACCTCGAACTTGCACATAGCAGTTCAGAGCTCTAAATAGAACCCTTACTCTTGGATAAATCCAAAAGCCTACGAGAGGGACAAATTTACAAGGCTAATAATTCCAAAACCGTAAACACCTAGCATAACTAGAAATGAATCAATAATCTCACAAAATTGGGTGTTTTGGTGCTATAAGCGTGCTAGTCATATTATTAATCCAGAAGAGATTGCCTAATTAATCAGTCAAAACACATTCCACATATTAAACTTTGTACCAAGGGTGTAGTTAAATTGCTCATTAATATCTATAATTAAGTGACAAAAGCAATTAACTACAAGGACAAGCATGCAAAAGTTTAAAATTCTCTAAAATACCCGACTTTTTCCTATTTACCCCCCCCCCCCCCACACACACACACTTGAGTTGGACAATGCCCTCAATGTCCAATGAACTAAGGCAAACTATGGAAATAGGGGAAAGTAAACAAAAAAAAATCAAGAACAAGAAAAACTTGTCGGGTATGACGGTGTTCCATGCTTGAATCATGCCAACAAGAATATTGCGCTGAACTTACTGCCAGCATATGCACATGACAATCAACTTGCTATCAACATGAACACACAGATCAACGCAAACAGTGTAACAACCCTCCTTTTCAATATTATAGATGTGCTAGTTGTGTTGCTTATGATCCCGCAAGCCATAGTTATATTAGAAGCTAGTAGATAATGCCCCTAAATTAGCAATCTAAAGCTATTATTTAGTCTTAATTAAATCAAATGAGATACCATTGAACAAAATTTAATTGCTAATTAATCAAGTTATATAAATAATAATGTAAGTCTCACAAGTTGAGATAACCATCGAAAATCCTTATAACTACCCAACAATTTAATCACTAAGTTAATTAAAATATAAATGAACATGAAAATGGAATTTCTATCTCAAAATATATTTATAAATTCATATGTAACTAAAAATGCTTGAAATATTAATAAATGTATATATATATAGGTATCTAAAATAAAATACAAGTTTATAAATAATGGCTTATGTAACGAAATAAAATCACAAAGTATGTGTATACATACATATATACACGACATATATATATATATAAACACTAGTGCAAATAACTAACTATACTTACAAATAAACATATATTACACTTATAAAACAAATACCTACTTAAAATATACTTACATACACATATACTTACACCCTTTTATAAAACAAAAAAAAAATATAGAAAAGCCCCTTCATTTCCCCCCTAGGCCGGCCCCAACACACACACATACACCTTCATTTCAAAATTTGCATGCACATTTAGTCTTGGAACTCACCACTTAAACACATACTACACACTCTCTTTACACACACTAATCATTTTCTCTCTCAAAAACTCCTTCTCTTCTCTTTTTCTTCTTCTTGGTTCGGCTCAAACAAAAGGGAAAAACATAAGGAAAAATCATACTTAAACTATATTAATAATTCGGGTTGTTATGGAATAAGCAAGGATTATATCAAGCTAAGGTTTAAGGGTTAGTATAGGCTTAGAATAAGGGTTATTTGGGTCTCTCAAGGTCACGAAAAATCTGCCCATTTTCATCATCAAAACCGAATTCAAGAGGGTAGAAATCTTCATCCTTTTTGCTTGATTTAATCTTGTTCTTGTTTATATTCAAGGGTTTTATCAAAAGCTTACACTTTCTTCTTGATTTCTTTATAATACACACTTGATGAGGGCAAAGTTGATAGGATCTTTCTTCTCATGCACATGCATGTCGAAATCTTGGAGAAAGATCCAAGGATTCAACAAGTTTAAGACCTAAAGTGTTGGTATAGATTAAGTAGCTTTTAAAGTGATTTTTCCTTTGAAAGATGGATATATTCTTGCATATTATGATGAACATATTTCTGGGATATTTCATTAAAAATGTGTTTTTATATTGTTGGATAAAAGTTTGATAAAGATTTGTTGTGAAAATGATGAGATGAATGCATGCATGTTAGATTTAAGAAAGTTGGATCTTTTGTTGGATTGTGAGATGGATATGGACTGGCCATGATTAAGAAATATGTTCATATTGATGATAATATTCTGGAAATAAAAGTATTTTTAAGAATTAATTAATAAGTCAATAAAATGAATAAATAATTAATTAAATAATGTTAAATTAAATAAATGAATATAAATCAGAAAATAATCCTAAATATCAACATTATAAAGTTACTAATATCAAAGAACATGAATAAGCAAAGCGTACAATGAAAACCATGACAATCAAAGCCAAGTTACCGAAATTCCAACAAACGTGTAAATACGTACAATGAGAAAATGACTTTCTCCACCAAATATCTTCAAATCAAACATGGTGAGAAATATAATACACTTGAACTCCATAATTTAACAACAATCAAAGATGGGCAAGTCTACTAGTATACATCTCATGATCTAGCTTACTAGTTCATGTCACACGAACTTACGTTGTGAATATATACATATTATGGTTTAGGCTTGCTTGAGGCGCAACAAATCTAGGCGAAGGACACGTGTTTGATCAGCCCTATCAACTCTCAAACAAGTGAGTCATAGCCTCCTTTCAAACTTTTTTATGTGTTTTACTCACGGGGTGAAAAGCATGGTAAATAAAATTGCTTAAGAAATGAGGCTAAAATCACTATTTCGGTAAACGATTTTTAAGTTTAAAGTCCTCAAAATAAGCAAGACACAAGAGAGGTTGAATTGATATGAATTTTTATTGATAAAATTTGCCTAAAAGGCCTGGGATTTTTGGCTAAAATGTTTAGTGGTGATTTCTAAGAATTTCCATGATTTATTGAATTTAAATGGTAATTAAAAGGCATATAAATAAATAAATAAATTATGTAAATCATGAATTTGGTTAAATCTTCATAACCAATGATGAAAATGACTAAGACCTACTGGAGTAAAATTATTAAAAGTCAAGAAGTAAGTGTTTCATATTTTAAAAGTAAATAAGTAAGTAAAAATCACTAATTAATCACTATTATTAAATTAATAGAAGATTTCATAAATAAATGTATAAATCACAATAATATAACTTAAAAAGTATAAAAATCAGAATATAACTCAAATATAATTATTTATAAATTATAAAGACAACTTTGATAATTAAAAGTATTTTTAAGGAATTATTTAATTAATAAATCAATAAAATGAATAAATAATTAATTAAATAATGTTAAATTAAATAAATGAATATAAATCAGAAAATAATCCTAAATATCAACATTATAAAGTTACTAATATCAAAGAACATGAATAAGCAAAGCGTACAATGGAAACCATGACAATCAAAGCCAAGTTACCGAAATTCCAACAAACGTGTAAATACGTACAATGAGAAAATGACTTTCTCCACCAAATATCTTCAAATCAAACATGGTGAGAAATATAATACACTTGAACTCCATAATTTAACAACAATCAAAGATGGGCAAGTCTACTAGTATACATCTCATGATCTAGCTTACTAGTTCATATCACACGAACTTACGTTGTGAATATATACATATTATGGTTTAGGCTTGCTTGAGGCGCAACAAATCTAGGCGAAGGACACGTGTTTGATAAGCCCTATCAACTCTCAAACAAGTGAGTCATAGCCTCCTTTCAAACTTTTTTATGTGTTTTACTCACGGGGTGAAAAGCATGGTAAATAAAATTGCTTTCTTTTATGAAATGATATTCGAAAGAATGATTATGATATGGGAATTATATTGTATGTTCAACGTGTTATATATTATATGATGAGCTTGAGTACTGTCAAACGGTGGTCCCCTGTACACTACTATTAACTCATTGAGGCCTGTAGTTAGAGGGTTGCGCAACTAGGATTCGTCCCCTCACTCACATCAGTGGCGACAGGTTGATTGGCCGCCTATGTGGCCGCCTTCAACGGTGTCGGTCATGGGGTGCTCTAATCTACTTTATATATTATTGGTCGTCTCCATGGCACGACCCCTTTATTATCATTATTGCACGTGGTTGACAGCATGTGCTTCTATTATAAATTCTTCGGGACATATTATCACTATTATTATTTGGACGTGAAAGGGTCTTAGTAGTGGCTCAAGACAAACTCATCGAACTATGCCTTTGGCCAAGTGTTATTGATATTATTTATGGTTGGTCATTATTGTTGGACATACGGTTTGGGTATGGATATTATGATGGAACTCTCGGAAATTTTATGACAGATTACTTCTTGAATTGGTTCAAATATATATATGTTGTAGCATAAACCTATGAACTCACTCAACTCTCGTAGTTGACACTCTTTCTTCATGCTTTTCAGGTGTAGATCAGTAAGCGCCTAGCATGTCTGAATCTTTGGATGCTTATTTGTTGTATGCTCGACGGTTGTAATGCAAACAATTATCTTTTGATTATGGATTTGGGTTATGTAATGAATTTAAACGTCAATTTGAACTATGTAATCTTTTGAACGTGTATGGAATTTGGAACTTAATGTCGATGTTTTATGTTTAAATCTTTTGTACCATGTCTGTGACATCTCGTGTTTCCGCCCTAGTCGGGGTGTTACAGAAAAATGGTATCAGAGCCAAGGTTATAGAGAATTTTTACTATAACCTACGTATTTTCAAAACGAGTCGAACATCTCTTAAAGAATCAATTCGATCATAAAATGTTTGCCTTAGCGAAGCGTAGCTTGGCCAACTACGACTAGCTAAGCATGTAACATGGAGCGATCGAATTAATTGTCTAAGAAATGTTCAAAAATGAGTCTCTTGAAAATAAACTTGAAAAATAAAAAAAGATTCTTGGTACAAAAGACACATAACCAAATTCAATGTTTGCATTACTTATTGGAACCCTTAGTTAATACCCCCACTTGGCTAGAATTACCTTGCCCATATAGATGTAATGTATGAGAGCTATGCCCAAGTCGATTTCTAGTTATTATGTTGATTATAAATGGTCATATTTGTCGTTGGAAGTCAAGGTTGGTCGTCGGTAGTCGTGTTGGTTGTTGTTGCTATGTTGGTTATGGATCGTCATGTTACGATTCGGTCGTCAAGTTTGTGAGTCGTCGGTCGAGTTGGTTGGTTGGTCGTCGAACGGTTAAGGTCGTCATGCGGTCCGTTAAGTCGTCTTGCTGCCCGCAAATTGTCGCGTGAGTCGTCAATGGTCAAGTCAGTCGCGAATGGTCGTCTAAGCATCAGGTCAAGTCGGCATCTCACGCTTTGTGTAACTTGTGCAGGAGTACCATGTCGCAAAGGGATGGAGCATCGAGGTCCTCCAGTTACCTAAGGAACCTCTATGGGTTCGTGGAAAGGGTAATGGATCGACAGGAGAGGCAAGAAGAAGAAGAGTCCGATCCCTCAGAAAGATCCGAGTCTACTAGGAACACTCAACAGCCTCCCCAGCCTCGCCAAGAAGAGGAAGGATCCGAGCCTATGGAGGACTCATCGGAGAGTGAGAGGGCAGCTAGTGTTAGGAGCGTCGCTTCTAACCGGTCTGGGCGCCGCTCACCTATGTCGCCACCATCACCACCAGCCCCTCGAGTTCCTACTCCTCCAAGGCGAAATGTCGCCTTGAACCTTAGTGATGGGCGCTTCCCAGATCGAGACCCATACTTTCCACCGCGCCTTCCTCGTCATCACCCCCTACCACTTTGGACAAAGACATCATGGAGAGGACCCGCATCGTCCTGTTTACGGAGTACCCCCTCCACCTAGTTGGCATGACTCGGGAAGAAAGGGAGCGAGTATGTGTGTGAGTCCCTTAATTAACGAGATGGTTAACCAATAGAAAGTGTAAAATACAACAAGTCTAATAATCACTAGATATGGACTAGTATTACTTGTAAATAAAGATGCAAGATATATAAACAAAGTAATACAAGACTTAAAGCAATAAACAAATAAAGTGGACCATTATGTATGTTTCATGGGTATTTTATTTATTGATGTGTAAATAAAATACAAGGTTGTTGCGGAATCAAGATAACACAATTAAGTGAGTATCCTAACAACCTATGATTACAATATGATCTATGTTTGTCAAATAACTCTTTAGGATCGAGATACTTAAAGTTGTGAAGTATCCCTGTTTAAGATCGAGAGTATTTGGACAAATTCACTTATATGCAAAAGGAATGCTAAAAAGTATTTTTGTTCAAGGAATGACTTAGTATTTATAGGCAACAAAATTCACCAGTGAATTTTGTGCCGTACAAATATGGTTGTATACATTTAATGATCCGACAAGAACATTAAATGTATTAGATAAGAATAAGGATAAAGTCACATCAATGTGCAAGTGTATCCTTATTACCCAACCACCTTAACACACGTATACTTTTGTTAAAGAACAAGTGGATTGTTCTTTGGAAAGTGTGTTAAAGGCTAAAGTCAATCCTCGATATTAGTGTTCAGACTTGTAGGATCTAGAACACTAACAATCCTCCAGTGTGCAGATCTGGTAAGACTTCCAGTGGACTCCGCCATTTGTCAGTCTTCTTTCTTCAGACTTCAGTCTTTGACTTCAGTCAGAATGTCTTCAGTAGAGTAGATCTGGACTGGGGTGAAGTCTTCAGTGAGCTAATCTGGAGAATGCTCCAGATTACCTGTACAAGTAAATGCTCACTAGTCTTCAATTATTTCTTGACAAATCTTCAGAGGGACTCCAGATTCCAAGTCTGGAGTAGGTCCAGTAGAATATGTTTTCTGGTCAGATCTTCAGTGAGCTAATCTGGAGAATGCTCCAGATTACCTGTACAAGTAAATGCTCACTAGTCTTCAATTATTTCTTGACAAATCTTCAGAGGGACTCCAGATTCCAAGTCTGGAGTAGGTCCAGTAGAATATGTTTTCTGGTCAGATCTTCAGTGAGCTAATCTGGAGAATGCTCCAGATTACCTGTACAAGTAAATGCTCACTAGTCTTCAATTATTTCTTGACAAATCTTCAGAGGGACTCCAGATTCCAAGTCTGGAGTAGGTCCAGTAGAATATGTTTTCTGGTCAGATCTTCAGTGAGCTAATCTGGAGAATGCTCCAGATTACCTGTACAAGTAAATGCTCACTAGTCTTCAATTATTTCTTGACAAATCTTCAGAGGGACTCCAGATTCCAAGTCTGGAGTAGGTCCAGTAGAATATGTTTTCTGGTCAGATCTTCAGTGAGCTAATCTGGAGAATGCTCCAGATTACCTGTACAAGTAAATGCTCACTAGTCTTCAATTATTTCTTGACAAATCTTCAGAGGGACTCCAGATTCCAAGTCTGGAGTAGGTCCAGTAGAATATGTTTTCTGGTCAGATCTTCAGTGAGCTAATCTGGAGAATGCTCCAGATTACCTGTACAAGTAAATGCTCACTAGTCTTCAATTATTTCTTGTTAACCCTTCTTGAACACCAGATCTCAATTCTTCCCCCTTGGAATGATCTCTAGTCCTTGACTTCAGATCATTCCATAACTCTTCCATCATCAACCTATCAAGCGAACCAAAGGTTCTTCCTTGTTCTGGAAATGAAGCAGCCATACCAGTCTGAAGTGCCTGGACTTCCCTTTTAAGATTTTCAATTTCTACTGGCAAGTCCTTGGGAAGTTCAACCTCAATCTTCCTTACAACTTCTGGCAATATCACATCCTGAAATGACCTTAGGATTGATCCAGATACTTCATCAGATAATTCTTTCAGTAAATCACCCCTGACCTTTCTAACCACTTCGTCACTGAGGGTGTTGACCAGTTCAGTCTGGTCATCAATGGTACTTGTGTCCAGTCCTCTTCAGATTCAACATTAGAGACTGGCACACTTGGTTCAGTTGGGTGTACTGGTGATTGAGTTTGTGTTGGTGTGAAGTATGGGGTTGATTGAGGAATTGATGGTGGTGGTGGTGGCATTGAAGGTTCTGGTGGTGGCATATCTGGTGTAGGTGTTTCGGTTTCTGGTGGAGGAGGTGGCATTTCTGGTGAACTTATAACCTGTACATCTTCACCCAAGAAATCCATATTTATATCCAAATTCTGATCTCCAGAAATAGGAGAGTCAGTCTCTTCCCAAAAAGAAGCACCAACCACATCTATCTGTTCACCAGACTGTGCACCAGATTGTGCACCAGTCTCTATACCAACATCAACATTTAAATCAAGTGGAGCCTCTTGCTCACCAGCAGCTTGATCTTCAGTCTGAACAACCTCTTCAACAACCTGGCCAATATCTTCTTGTACTACAGCCTGGACTTCAGTGTCCACTCTCTGTTCAATTTGTACAAGAGATTCAATATTTTCTTCAAAGATGGGAGAACCATCAATATTTATTGTATCACCAGGATGGGTTGATGGGTTTACCTGGACTCCTCCCCTCATCAGACGCCTATGAGTTCTTGGTCGTCTGGAAAGCTCATCAACTGCTTGACTTGAACTTTCAACTGGAGCCACTTGCCTTATTGGCTGTACCATTTCAACAATCTGAACATCTTCACTACCAGTAGGTACATCAACAACTTGTACCCTTACTGGTGCCACATTCTCTTCAATTCTTTGAAGTGTCAGCATTGCTGGAGGAATATCTACCTCTCCATCTCTGGACCTCAAGTTGGCCAGATCTCTCATATACTCACTCATTGAGAAGTGAGTGGTTTCAAAATCTACCCTTAGCCCAAACCATAAGCAATAGGCAATCTGGAGGTGTGTTTGATTGATTTGATCCAATCCTCCAGAACTACCTCCAAGACATTCGACGATGTGTGTGAAGAAATATCTCCACGAATCCGTCAGTCTGCTCATGTAAATGGTCCCTTCCTCAACAACTGGCCAATATCTTCTTGTACTACAGCCTGGACTTCAGTGTCCACTCTCTGTTCAATTTGTACAAGAGATTCAATATTTTCTTCAAAGATGGGAGAACCATCAATATTTATTGTATCACCAGGATGGGTTGATGGGTTTACCTGGACTCCTCCCCTCATCAGACGCCTATGAGTTCTTGGTCGTCTGGAAAGCTCATCAACTGCTTGACTTGAACTTTCAACTGGAGCCACTTGCCTTATTGGCTGTACCATTTCAACAATCTGAACATCTTCACTACCAGTAGGTACATCAACAACTTTCTTCCAACCCTTGTACTGCCATTCTTATATTTTGAAAATTAACATTCGTGGCCAGTACCAGCTCATCCAGTTTGTTGAAAACTAGCTTCTCATTACCAGCAAATGCATTCATTTCAGAAGCTAAGTTGTTTGATAACAAGGATTTGAAATCAGAAACAACTTGGGATGATGACTGGAGTGATCTCTCCAGGTCCGCCACCTTACTAAGAAGGCCTTGGACCTCGGTGGAAGAAGAAGTGGAGAGACCACTGGGTTGTTCCAGGTGAGAAGTTACTCTGGTCATCAATGGTACTTGTGTCCAGTCCTCTTCAGATTCAACATTAGAGACTGGCACACTTGGTTCAGTTGGGTGTACTGGTGATTGAGTTTGTGTTGGTGTGAAGTATGGGGTTGATTGAGGAATTGATGGTGGAGGTGGTGGTGGCATTGAATGTTCTGGTGGTGGCATATCTGGTGTAGGTGTTTCGGTTTCTGGTGGAGGAGGTGGCATTTCTGGTGAACTTATAACCTGTACATCTTCACCCAAGAAATCCATATTTATATCCAAATTCTGATCTCCAGAAATAGGAGAGTCAGTCTCTTCCCAAAAAGAAGCACCAACCACATCTATCTGTTCACCAGACTGTGCACCAGATTGTGCACCAGTCTCTATACCAACATCAACATTTAAATCAAGTGGAGCCTCTTGCTCACCAGCAGCTTGATCTTCAGTCTGAACAACCTCTTCAACAACCTGGCCAATATCTTCTTGTACTACAGCCTGGACTTCAGTGTCCACTCTCTGTTCAATTTGTACAAGAGATTCAATATTTTCTTCAAAGATGGGAGAACCATCAATATTTATTGTATCACCAGGATGGGTTGATGGGTTTACCTGGACTCCTCCCCTCATCAGACGCCTATGAGTTCTTGGTCGTCTGGAAAGCTCATCAACTGCTTGACTTGAACTTTCAACTGGAGCCACTTGCCTTATTGGCTGTACCATTTCAACAATCTGAACATCTTCACTACCAGTAGGTACATCAACAACTTGTACCCTTACTGGTGCCACATTCTCTTCAATTCTTTGAAGTGTCAGCATTGCTGGAGGAATATCTACCTCTCCATCTCTGGACCTCAAGTTGGCCAGATCTCTCATATACTCACTCATTGAGAAGTGAGTGGTTTCAAAATCATACTGGGCTCCAAGGGCATTCTTGAATATAAGAGAAAGAAAGCGAATATATGGCACGAATGGCTTTCTCCCCTTTGCCTTTATACGCTCCACCAGATCATCAAAAAATATCTGGGCGAAATCAACCCTTAGCCCAAACCATAAGCAATAGGCAATCTGGAGGTGTGTTTGATTGATTTGATCCAATCCTCCAGAACTACCTCCAAGACATTCGACGATGTGTGTGAAGAAATATCTCCACGAGTCCGTCAGTCTGCTCATGTAAATGGTCCCTTTCCTCAACAACTGACCATTTTCATCAACTATCTCTGTATGCCCCATTAATCGGCATACCTCCCTGAAATTGATACCAGAAGGGAGTGGCATTGCCAGCTCATTCTCATCCAGATAGTTTAATTGAAGAGCCATTCTGAGAGAATGTACAGACATATTCAAGGGTCTGGTCCCTTGCTCAAGAGAAAATTCAATACAGGAATTTGCCTCATTGTATTCGGCTGTATACCAGAATTCACAAAGATAATCATGATACATCTTTTCTGGATTTAAAGTTAGGGCACCATATAGTGGACATGAGAGAAAAAAGGTGTTTAATCTCCCAATTATAGATTGTGGATCATGGACACTGGATAGCGTGAGTTTTGCCATCCAGTTATTCATATTCATCCTTAAAGCCCTAGCTTCAAGGTTGATATGACGTGCTCTAACTACATCAGCTGAAGGAGCATATTCAGCGGATAGAAGATTTCGTGGTGAGTTTGATTGTCTAGGAGCCATTGGAATTTATAGAAGAAGATGAAATTGAATGAAGAAATTTAATGAAGGAATTTGAGAATTTGGGAGTAAATGTTCGAAGTAAATGTAAGTTGAAAGTGAAAGTGGGTATATATAGAATTGAGAATGTGGAACTCAAACGATTAATTTGAAATTATCAAATACAATTTTTGATTGTGTTCTGAGATCCGCATTAAATTGTATCACATCACCCATAAATGGTTGATGGTTCACCGCCCACAAAAACTAACCAACTTGTACCTTTTTGTTTTCCCAAAGTAAAAAGACCATCATTGTTTTGAAAATATTATGACATATTTCAGTGCATCTGGAGGTTGACAGGACCGTCCAGTATCACTGGTGGATTAGTCCAGTGAAGCATGTACTGATGGTACACTGGAGGGACACTCCAGTAAAGTACCAGTGAACAACCAATTTTGAAAGACTGGAAACCTTAAACTTGCACGTCAACTAATACAGACAAATGAGAGGGACACATTTACAAGAAGACATAAGTCAACTCAAACACGCACTTCAACCTGTCCATACCAGTGAGAGGGACATATTTACAAAGCACCAGTAATATTTTCTGAAGAATTTGTCCAGTGAGAAAATTAATTCCCCCTGAACTTAAACATTTTTAAGAGAAAATATTTTTCAAGTCTTCCCTGGAATGTTGATCCAGAAATAAATTTTTGAATCTTTAAATCAAAGATCCTTAGTAGTACACAATGGCGTTCAATACCAAGGTTCCAGATTTAAGGGTTTAACATTCCCAACTCACCAACAAGATATTCAAAAGTTTTTACATCCAGTGGTTTAGTAAAAATGTCAGCGAGTTGTTTGTCAGTGGGAATAAAATGGAGTTCAATGTTGTTTTTCATAATATGATCGCGAATGAAATGGTACCTTAGATCGATGTGTTTGGTTCTGGAGTGCATGACTGGATTGTTGGAGATAGCGATGGCACTGGTATTATCACAAAAGATTGGAGTTTTTGAATATTTAATACCATAATCAAGCAACTGGCTCTTCATCCAGAGTATCTGAGCACAACAACTGGCTGCAGACACGTATTCAGCTTCAGCAGTGGATAATGAAACTGAAGTTTGCTTCTTACTGGTCCAGCTGACCAGTTTGCCACCTAGGAAATGACATCCACCAGTTGTGGATTTCCTATCTATCTTGCAACCTGCATGATCTGAATCTGAATAACCCATTAGATCCATTCCAGAGCCTTTGGGGTACCAAAGACCTAGACTGGGAGCACCTTTAAGGTACTTCAGTATGCGCTTTACAGCGAGCATATGAGATTCCTTTGGATTAGACTGATATCTGGCACATAAACATGTTGAAAACATAATATCTGGTCTACTGGCCGTTAAATACATCAGTGAACCAACCATGCCTCTAAAGACAGTGGTGTTCACTGGTTTGCCATCTGGATCCGAGTCCAGTGTCAGTGGTGCAGAAATTGGAGTTGGTTTAGATGGTGAAGAATTCATATCGAATTTCTTTAAAAGATCTCTAACATATTTTTCCTGATTAATAAAAATTCCATCTTTGTTTTGCTTAATCTGGAGTCCAAGAAAATATGTTAATTCACCCATCAAACTCATTTCATATTCAGTGGACATGATTTTAGAAAATTTCTTGCACATGTTTTCATCAGTAGACCCAAAAATAATATCATCAACATAAATTTGTACCATTAACAGATTACCTTTCTCATGGAGAATGAATAAGGTATTGTCAATTGCACCTCGTTTAAAACCATTTTTCAACAAATGTTTAGTCAGAGTATCATACCAGGCACGTGGGGCTTGTCTGAGGCCATATAGCGCTTTGTCCAGACGATATACCCAATGTGGATGCTTGTCATCAACGAAACCTGGAGGTTGTCTGACGTAAACTTCTTCTTCAAGCTTCCCATTCAAGAAAGCACTCTTTACGTCCATCTGGTAGACCTTGAACTGGTGATTAGCAGCGAATGCTAAGAAAATTCTGATCGCTTCAAGTCTAGCCACTGGAGCAAAAGATTCATCAAAGTCGACATCTGACTGGCAGTAGCCTTGTGCTACCAGTCTGGCCTTGTTTCTTATTACGTGGCCATCTTCATCTACTTTGTTTCTGAAGACCCATCTTGTTCCAATTGGTTCTTTCTTTCCAACTGGGAAAGGAACCAGATACCATACTTTGTTCCTTTCAAACTGGTGAAGCTCTTCTTGCATAGCAGTCACCCAGTTTGGATCTTCCAGAGCCTCGTCAATCTTCTTAGGTTCTATCAAAGATAGAAAACTGACGTATAAGCATTGATTACTGGAGGCTCTTCTGGTCTGAACACCACGACTGGAGTCACCTAAGATCTGATCAAT
This sequence comes from Erigeron breviscapus, assembly GCA_034093135.1. Lineage (NCBI taxonomy): Eukaryota > Viridiplantae > Streptophyta > Magnoliopsida > Asterales > Asteraceae > Erigeron > Erigeron breviscapus. The sequence continues at coordinate 68,926,200 of CM067172.1, read as the reverse complement.
AGGGTGAGCTTTTGTCCATCTGGAGTACTGACCAGGATTGTTACTGACAACAATATCAGTGCAAGAATTCAGTTGAGTCTCCTCTGGAGTTGATTCTGGAGGAGGGTCTTGCCAAATTACTTCAGTATCTTCATCTGAGTCATTTAAATCACGATTTGCATCATGAAATTCTTCACCAGAAGACATTTCTGGTAAATTCTCAACTGACACTGATACTGGGGGAGTAGTACGCACATCTGAACCAATATTAATTTCAGAGGGTAGTTTGAAAATAATAGAGGGATAGAATGGAGTATTACTGGAGAGTTTCTTTTTCTGAACAGGTTCCAGATCAGGATGACTGGAAACTGTGTCTGGTGAATCTTCAAATTTGTCGTTTATAGGATCAGATTCACAAAAGACAATTGGTGTTACTGGGGGAGTAGTACGCACATCTGAACCAATATTAATTTCAGAGGGTAGTTTGAAAATAATAGAGGGATAGAATGGAGTATTACTGGAGAGTTTCTTTTTCTGAACAGGTTCCAGATCAGGATGACTGGAAACTGTGTCTGGTGAATCTTCAAATTTGTCGTTTATAGGATCAGATTCACAAAAGACAATTGGTGTTACTGGGGGAGTAGTACGCACATCTGAACCAATATTAATTTCAGAGGGTAGTTTGAAAATAATAGAGGGATAGAATGGAGTATTACTGGAGAGTTTCTTTTTCTGAACAGGTTCCAGATCAGGATGACTGGAAACTGTGTCTGGTGAATCTTCAAATTTGTCGTTTATAGGATCAGATTCACAAAAGACAATTGGTGTTACTGGGGGAGTAGTACGCACATCTGAACCAATATTAATTTCAGAGGGTAGTTTGAAAATAATAGAGGGATAGAATGGAGTATTACTGGAGAGTTTCTTTTTCTGAACAGGTTCCAGATCAGGATGACTGGAAACTGTGTCTGGTGAATCTTCAAATTTGTCGTTTATAGGATCAGATTCACAAAAGACAATTGGTGTTACTGGGGGAGTAGTACGCACATCTGAACCAATATTAATTTCAGAGGGTAGTTTGAAAATAATAGAGGGATAGAATGGAGTATTACTGGAGAGTTTCTTTTTCTGAACAGGTTCCAGATCAGGATGACTGGAAACTGTGTCTGGTGAATCTTCAAATTTGTCGTTTATAGGATCAGATTCACAAAAGACAATTGGTGTTACTGGGGGAGTAACAGGGACTAGCTTCTTGTTGATTGATGCATTTGATTCATCAAATGTTACATGAATTGACTCATGGACCTTCTCCAGTCTCTTGTTGTAGACTCTGAAGGCCTTGCGAATGGCTGAATAGCCTAAGAAATACCCTTCATCAGCTTGAGTATAGAAACACTGCTCTGAAGGAGAGCTTTCCATATCCATCACGTACACATTCCCTTTTCTGGGAGCAATCAACACTACCTTCCAGTCCTTGTTGAATACGATGCCCTGAGCAACATTGAATAAGACTTGATAGCCATCGTCACACAGTTGACTTACACTGATCAAGTTATATTTCAAACCATTCACAAATGCAACTCGTCTGAACTTGACTTGTCCATTGTTCAGAACACCATATCCCTCAGTCTTTCCACAACCATCATTTCCAAATGTGATGGAGGGTCCATCAGAAATGGTGAACTCCTCCAGTAGGGTCTTACATCCGGTCATCGTCCTGCCAGCTGCACTGTCAAGATACCAGATAAGCTTCTTTCGATCGCCCTACACATACACCAGATATTGATCAGTTAGATTTGGGAACCCATCGACTGATGGGTTCACTGGACCCTCCCTTATAGGTCCCTGGGGCAATCTGGTCTAGTTCACTATGTTCAATAGTGGTCTTAGAAGAGAAGACCACTGGGGTTGATGGTTTTAAAACCTTTTCATTTTTCTCAACTGGAGAAATAAATTTGTCTTTCTTTGAAAAAGGTTTTGTATTTTGTCTAGGGCCAGATGAAGTACCCTCAAGAAAGTTTAATCTTGCATTAAAACTTTGTGATTGACGAGTCAGAATTTGAATCTGGCTCTCTATCCTGGACAAAATATTTTCTTCAGATGATACCTTAGCCTTTCCAGTCAAAGGCTTTGGTAAGGGTTTGGTCTGAGGTAAAGGTCTATTCTGCTTCACCTTTTTAACTGGAGCAGTCATCTGGACAGCTCCAGTCTTAACCTCTGGGGATTGAACTGGGTCTAAATTGGTCTTGGGTGTTTCAGGCATATCATAAACAGTTGTGGGCCTTAACACCTCTGGTAATCGATCGATTACTGGTATTAATGATGCAACATTTGTATTTCCATCTAAATATGCACGTTTTTGAGCAGGAAATTGTTTATGTTTTTGAAGTTTAAATGGGATAACCTTTTATGCCATAACCAGTTTGTGTCTTCATCAGCTTGAGTATAGAAACACTGCTCTGAAGGAGAGCTTTCCATATCCATCACGTACACATTCCCTTTTCTGGGAGCAATCAACACTACCTTCCAGTCCTTGTTGAATACGATGCCCTGAGCAACATTGAATAAGACTTGATAGCCATCGTCACACAGTTGACTTACACTGATCAAGTTATATTTCAAACCATTCACAAATGCAACTCGTCTGAACTTGACTTGTCCATTGTTCAGAACACCATATCCCTCAGTCTTTCCACAACCATCATTTCCAAATGTGATGGAGGGTCCATCAGAAATGGTGAACTCCTCCAGTAGGGTCTTACATCCGGTCATCGTCCTGCCAGCTGCACTGTCAAGATACCAGATAAGCTTCTTTCGATCGCCCTACACATACACCAGATATTGATCAGTTAGATTTGGGAACCCATCGACTGATGGGTTCACTGGACCCTCCCTTATAGGTCCCTGGGGCAATCTGGTCTAGTTCACTATGTTCAATAGTGGTCTTAGAAGAGAAGACCACTGGTAATCGATCGATTACTGGTATTAATGATGCAACATTTGTATTTCCATCTAAATATGCACGTTTTTGAGCAGGAAATTGTTTAACTGAAGCATCATATGGCTTTTTAGTTTCTAGCCATGACTTTATTACCAGTTTTTCTTTCTCTAAAATGATCTCAAGATCTTGCTTTTCTTGAATCAATTGTTCAGTTACCAGGACCTGGGCTTGAAATGCCAGTTCAATGTCTTGAAGCTCTTTTAATTTTGATTTTAAAGCATTTATTTCAGAAGAATCTGTTTCTAGACCATTTACACAATCAGATCTAACAGTTTCTACAAAAATTAAATCAGAATTTAAAGCTTCAGCAATGTCCAGTTTTAGTTCTTGGTCAGTTGCATTATCATAATCACTAACCTTTTTAATAACAATGTCCACCCATCGTCCAGATGTGACATCTTCCTTCACCAGGTGCTCATCAACTTCCAGAGCCATGTAGCAGCAATCTCTTTCTTCTTCTTCATCAACAGATGAGTCATCAGAAGGAATGTTGGTACATATTCTAGTGACAACAGATTATAGAAATATAGTTTTAAGTTAATTGTGTATTGAACGATATGTTTTAGCGTTAAATAAGGTCGAAAGTCAAGATTGACCAATCAATGTCATGGTGGTCGAATTTGACACCATATGGTCAAATTTGACACCATATGGTCGAATTTGACACCATATGGTCAAATTTGACACCATATGGTCAAATTTGACACCATATGGTCAAATTTGACACCATATGGTCAAATTTGACACCATATGGTCGAATTTGACACCATATGGTCGAATTTGACACCATATGGTCAAATTTGACACCATATGGTCGAATTTGACACCATATGGTCAAATTTGACACCATATGGTCGAAATTGACACCATATGGTCAAATTTGACACCATATGGTCAAATTTGACACCATATGGTCAAATTTGACACCATATGGTCAAATTTGACACCATATGGTCAAATTTGACACCATATGGTCAAATTTGACACCATATGGTCAAATTTGACACCATATGGTCAAATTTGACACCATATGGTCAAATTTGACACCATATGGTCAAATTTGACACCATATGGTCAAATTTGACACCATATGGTCGAATTTGACACCATATGGTCAAATTTGACACCATATGGTCGAAATTTGACACCATATGGTCAAATTTGACACCATATGGTCGAAATTTGACACCATATGGTCAAATTTGACACCATATGGTCGAAATTTGACACCATATGGTCAAATTTGACACCATATGGTCGAAATTTGACACCATATGGTCAAATTTGACACCATATGGTCGAAATTTGACACCATATGGTCAAATTTGACACCATATGGTCGAAATTTGACACCATATGGTCAAATTTGACACCATATGGTCGAAATTTGACACCATATGGTCAAATTTGACACCATATGGTCGAAATTTGACACCATATGGTCAAATTTGACACCATATGGTCGAAATTGACACCATATGGTCAAATTTGACACCATATGGTCAAATTTGACACCATATGGTCGAAATTGACACCATATGGTCAAATTTGACACCATATGGTCAAATTTGACACCATATGGTCAAATTTGACACCATATGGTCAAATTTGACACCATATGGTCAAATTTGACACCATATGGTCAAATTTGACACCATATGGTCAAATTTGACACCATATGGTCAAATTTGACACCATATGGTCAAATTTGACACCATATGGTCAAATTTGACACCATATGGTCAAATTTGACACCATATGGTCAAATTTGACACCATATGGTCAAATTTGACACCATATGGTCAAATTTGACACCATATGGTCAAATTTGACACCATATGGTCAAATTCGACCTTAGGGTCGATTTACACATAGGGTCGAATTGCAATTTTTTTTCTGTCTATAAGTACTACTTGTTTCATCATTCAATCGGTTGGTTATTTTTTAACTGTTAATTTTACTTTTGGTTTTGAGTTTTGTTTGAGTCTTTCGTAATTGATTTTGAACTTCATAAAATTCGTTTGAGTTTTGGTTTGAAATCTGAAAATTCGAAAGATTCTTTTAACTTAGAAACTCGAAAAAAAAAAATTCAAAAGTATTTTCTTTAGATCATACGAATTTTAGAGAAAAAACAAAAAAAAAAAAAAAAAAAAAAAAAAAAAAAAAAAAAAAAAAAAAAAAAAAAAAAAAAAAAAAAAAAAAAAAAAAAAAAAAAAAAAAAAAAAAAAAAAAAAAAAAAAAAAAAAAAAAAAAAAAAAAAAAAAAAAAAAAAAAAAAAAAAAAAAAAAAAAAAAAAAAAAAAAAAAAAAAAAAAAAAAAAAAAAAAAAAAAAAAAAAAAAAAAAAAAAAAAAAAAAAAAAAAAAAAAAAAAAAAAAAAAAAAAAAAAAAAAAAAAAAAAAAAAAAAAAAAAAAAAAAAAAAAAAAAAAAAAAAAAAAAAAAAAAAAAAAAAAAAAAAAAAAAAAAAAAAAAAAAAAAAAAAAAAAAAAAAAAAAAAAAAAAAAAAAAAAAAAAAAAAAAAAAAAAAAAAAAAAAAAAAAAAAAAAAAAAAAAAAAAAAAAAAAAAAAAAAAAAAAAAAAAAAAAAAAAAAAAAAAAAAAAAAAAAAAAAAAAAAAAAAAAAAAAAAAAAAAAAAAAAAAAAAAAAAAAAAAAAAAAAAAAAAAAAAAAAAAAAAAAAAAAAAAAAAAAAAAAAAAAAAAAAAAAAAAAAAAAAAAAAAAAAAAAAAAAAAAAAAAAAAAAAAAAAAAAAAAAAAAAAAAAAAAAAAAAAAAAAAAAAAAAAAAAAAAAAAAAAAAAAAAAAAAAAAAAAAAAAAAAAAAAAAAAAAAAAAAAAAAAAAAAAAAAAAAAAAAAAAAAAAAAAAAAAAAAAAAAAAAAAAAAAAAAAAAAAAAAAAAAAAAAAAAAAAAAAAAAAAAAAAAAAAAAAAAAAAAAAAAAAAAAAAAAAAAAAAAAAAAAAAAAAAAAAAAAAAAAAAAAAAAAAAAAAAAAAAAAAAAAAAAAAAAAAAAAAAAAAAAAAAAAAAAAAAAAAAAAAAAAAAAAAAAAAAAAAAAAAAAAAAAAAAAAAAAAAAAAAAAAAAAAAAAAAAAAAAAAAAAAAAAAAAAAAAAAAAAAAAAAAAAAAAAAAAAAAAAAAAAAAAAAAAAAAAAAAAAAAAAAAAAAAAAAAAAAAAAAAAAAAAAAAAAAAAAAAAAAAAAAAAAAAAAAAAAAAAAAAAAAAAAAAAAAAAAAAAAAAAAAAAAAAAAAAAAAAAAAAAAAAAAAAAAAAAAAAAAAAAAAAAAAAAAAAAAAAAAAAAAAAAAAAAAAAAAAAAAAAAAAAAAAAAAAAAAAAAAAAAAAAAAAAAAAAAAAAAAAAAAAAAAAAAAAAAAAAAAAAAAAAAAAAAAAAAAAAAAAAAAAAAAAAAAAAAAAAAAAAAAAAAAAAAAAAAAAAAAAAAAAAAAAAAAAAAAAAAAAAAAAAAAAAAAAAAAAAAAAAAAAAAAAAAAAAAAAAAAAAAAAAAAAAAAAAAAAAAAAAAAAAAAAAAAAAAAAAAAAAAAAAAAAAAAAAAAAATGCACAAGAAAAGGCTGAAAAGTTCGATTGGAGTACTATTGTGGATGAATCAGGAAATTCAGCCAATGCTTTTATGGCTGAAATTATTGATCTTGCTACCACAGCTTTTGAAAATAAAGTCAAAGAATTGAGCACTGTCCAAAAGGATTTAGTTGAGGCAAATGCTCAAATAACTGCCTTAAAGCTTAAAATGAAACAAGATGAAAAAGATCGAACTGTTTTGAAAGCTAAAGTCTGTGAGCAGGGTCAAATTATTGATCTTGCTACCACAGCTTTTGAAAATAAAGTCAAAGAATTGAGCACTGTCCAAAAGGATTTAGTTGAGGCAAATGCTCAAATAACTGCCTTAAAGCTTAAAATGAAACAAGATGAAAAAGATCGAACTGTTTTGAAAGCTAAAGTCTGTGAGCAGGGTCAAATTATTGATCTTGCTACCACAGCTTTTGAAAATAAAGTCAAAGAATTGAGCACTGTCCAAAAGGATTTAGTTGAGGCAAATGCTCAAATAACTGCCTTAAAGCTTAAAATGAAACAAGATGAAAAAGATCGAACTGTTTTGAAAGCTAAAGTCTGTGAGCAGGGTCAAATTATTGATCTTGCTACCACAGCTTTTGAAAATAAAGTCAAAGAATTGAGCACTGTCCAAAAGGATTTAGTTGAGGCAAATGCTCAAATAACTGCCTTAAAGCTTAAAATGAAACAAGATGAAAAAGATCGAACTGTTTTGAAAGCTAAAGTCTGTGAGCAGGGTCAAATTATTGATCTTGCTACCACAGCTTTTGAAAATAAAGTCAAAGAATTGAGCACTGTCCAAAAGGATTTAGTTGAGGCAAATGCTCAAATAACTGCCTTAAAGCTTAAAATGAAACAAGATGAAAAAGATCGAACTGTTTTGAAAGCTAAAGTCTGTGAGCAGGGTCAAATTATTGATCTTGCTACCACAGCTTTTGAAAATAAAGTCAAAGAATTGAGCACTGTCCAAAAGGATTTAGTTGAGGCAAATGCTCAAATAACTGCCTTAAAGCTTAAAATGAAACAAGATGAAAAAGATCGAACTGTTTTGAAAGCTAAAGTCTGTGAGCAGGGTCAAATTATTGATCTTGCTACCACAGCTTTTGAAAATAAAGTCAAAGAATTGAGCACTGTCCAAAAGGATTTAGTTGAGGCAAATGCTCAAATAACTGCCTTAAAGCTTAAAATGAAACAAGATGAAAAAGATCGAACTGTTTTGAAAGCTAAAGTCTGTGAGCAGGGTCAAATTATTGATCTTGCTACCACAGCTTTTGAAAATAAAGTCAAAGAATTGAGCACTGTCCAAAAGGATTTAGTTGAGGCAAATGCTCAAATAACTGCCTTAAAGCTTAAAATGAAACAAGATGAAAAAGATCGAACTGTTTTGAAAGCTAAAGTCTGTGAGCAGGGTCAAATTATTGATCTTGCTACCACAGCTTTTGAAAATAAAGTCAAAGAATTGAGCACTGTCCAAAAGGATTTAGTTGAGGCAAATGCTCAAATAACTGCCTTAAAGCTTAAAATGAAACAAGATGAAAAAGATCGAACTGTTTTGAAAGCTAAAGTCTGTGAGCAGGGTCAAATTATTGATCTTGCTACCACAGCTTTTGAAAATAAAGTCAAAGAATTGAGCACTGTCCAAAAGGATTTAGTTGAGGCAAATGCTCAAATAACTGCCTTAAAGCTTAAAATGAAACAAGATGAAAAAGATCGAACTGTTTTGAAAGCTAAAGTCTGTGAGCAGGGTCAAATTATTGATCTTGCTACCACAGCTTTTGAAAATAAAGTCAAAGAATTGAGCACTGTCCAAAAGGATTTAGTTGAGGCAAATGCTCAAATAACTGCCTTAAAGCTTAAAATGAAACAAGATGAAAAAGATCGAACTGTTTTGAAAGCTAAAGTCTGTGAGCAGGGTCAAATTATTGATCTTGCTACCACAGCTTTTGAAAATAAAGTCAAAGAATTGAGCACTGTCCAAAAGGATTTAGTTGAGGCAAATGCTCAAATAACTGCCTTAAAGCTTAAAATGAAACAAGATGAAAAAGATCGAACTGTTTTGAAAGCTAAAGTCTGTGAGCAGGGTCAAATTATTGATCTTGCTACCACAGCTTTTGAAAATAAAGTCAAAGAATTGAGCACTGTCCAAAAGGATTTAGTTGAGGCAAATGCTCAAATAACTGCCTTAAAGCTTAAAAGAAAGCAACATAAAAAGGCGCACAAATCAAAGTTAGTTAACTCTATCGAATCTCCATTTGAACTTCTTCATATGGATTTGTTCGGTCCGATTCAAGTGAAGAGTATTGGTGGTAAACATTATTGCTTGGTTGTGACTGATGATTATTCTCGATATTCTTGGGTATTTTTCTTAGCTTTGAAAAGTGAAGCGGTTAGTGTCTTAATCAACTTCTTCACTGAAGCTGAGAATGTGTATAATACACGGATCAAGAGAATAAGAAGTGATAATGGTACGGAATTTAAGAATCATGCTATGGAAGTTTATTGCCTAAGCAAAGGAATACAACATCAGTTTAGTGCACCGTACACACCACAACAAAATGGAGTCGCTGAGAGGAAAAATAGGACACTGATAGAGGCGGCTAGAACGATGCTGGCAGATTCAAAACTTCCTGCTATATTTTGGGGGGAGGCTGTGAATACTGCGTGTCATGTATTAAATCGGGTTTTGACGGTTAAGCGTTTTAACAAGACTAGTTATGAACTCTTGAATAACCGTAAACCAAATTTAACTGGGTTTGAGCCGTTTGGTGTCCCGTGCACATTGTTGAAGACTAGAGATAGACCTAAGTTTGGTGAAAAAGTTGACGAGGGTTATTTTCTGGGTTATAAATCTGGATCTCCGATAAAACGAGCTTGGAACAAAAGAGTTCGTGAGGTTCAATGGGTTTTCAACATTGAAGTTTCTAGCTATAAGGCTGAAGAACATGATGGACACGAGGCATTGTTTAACTATGATGCAGTTTTTACCCCGTTTTCGTTTTCTAAGGCTGATGAAGATTGCTCAGCTATTGATCCAGAATGTCTTTTGCAGAGTACTGATGATGGAGTTGTTCCAAGATCGAGCATACCAAGTTCAGTGTCTGACTCATATGAGACTGGATCCCCTCAGCCGGTAAATGATACTCCGTCTTCTAGTGGGACTTTTGAACCTTCTAGTGGATCTCCTTCATTTGATACAATGATCAATGAGGATGAATTCGAAGGTGAAGTTCCATTTGAGACTTATGGGAATTATCGTGTTCATAAGGATCATCCTCTTACCAACATCATTGGTAGTTTGGATGATGGGATGCAAACTCGTGCTAGTCTTACAAGACAAACTAGCTTGTTTGCTGAGGTTAAAGATAAAGGTGACTTCAATGAATGTTTGTATAGTTGTTTCATCTCACAAGTCGAGCCGAAAAATGTTCAAATGGAAAGATTACTTTAGAGAAAGTAAATTATGTTGAGCAACTCAATCACAATTTAATGAGTGTGTCTCAGATTTGTGATAAAGGAAATGCTGTACATTTTAGTGTGACTGAAGCTGTGGTTCTCAAACCGGGATTTGAGATACCTGAAGATTGGATAGTTATGCGGGCACCAAGAGTAAAGGATACTTACATCATGGATATGAGTGTTGAAGATCCTGATATGGATGCTACATGTCTATTATCTAAAGCTTCTGAGTCTGATTCAGTCCTTTGGCATCGAAGGATGGCACACTTGCATTATAGGAAAATGAATTACATTACGAAGAATGGTTTAGTGCAAGGTGTACCATTGAAGAATTTTGTGTCTGAGGATAGATGTGTGCCATGCTTGAAAGGAAAGCAACATAAAAAGGCGCACAAATCAAAGTTAGTTAACTCTATCGAATCTCCATTTGAACTTCTTCATATGGATTTGTTCGGTCCGATTCAAGTGAAGAGTATTGGTGGTAAACATTATTGCTTGGTTGTGACTGATGATTATTCTCGATATTCTTGGGTATTTTTCTTAGCTTTGAAAAGTGAAGCGGTTAGTGTCTTAATCAACTTCTTCACTGAAGCTGAGAATGTGTATAATACACGGATCAAGAGAATAAGAAGTGATAATGGTACGGAATTTAAGAATCATGCTATGGAAGTTTATTGCCTAAGCAAAGGAATACAACATCAGTTTAGTGCACCGTACACACCACAACAAAATGGAGTCGCTGAGAGGAAAAATAGGACACTGATAGAGGCGGCTAGAACGATGCTGGCAGATTCAAAACTTCCTGCTATATTTTGGGGGGAGGCTGTGAATACTGCGTGTCATGTATTAAATCGGGTTTTGACGGTTAAGCGTTTTAACAAGACTAGTTATGAACTCTTGAATAACCGTAAACCAAATTTAACTGGGTTTGAGCCGTTTGGTGTCCCGTGCACATTGTTGAAGACTAGAGATAGACCTAAGTTTGGTGAAAAAGTTGACGAGGGTTATTTTCTGGGTTATAAATCTGGATCTCCGATAAAACGAGCTTGGAACAAAAGAGTTCGTGAGGTTCAATGGGTTTTCAACATTGAAGTTTCTAGCTATAAGGCTGAAGAACATGATGGACACGAGGCATTGTTTAACTATGATGCAGTTTTTACCCCGTTTTCGTTTTCTAAGGCTGATGAAGATTGCTCAGCTATTGATCCAGAATGTCTTTTGCAGAGTACTGATGATGGAGTTGTTCCAAGATCGAGCATACCAAGTTCAGTGTCTGACTCATATGAGACTGGATCCCCTCAGCCGGTAAATGATACTCCGTCTTCTAGTGGGACTTTTGAACCTTCTAGTGGATCTCCTTCATTTGATACAATGATCAATGAGGATGAATTCGAAGGTGAAGTTCCATTTGAGACTTATGGGAATTATCGTGTTCATAAGGATCATCCTCTTACCAACATCATTGGTAGTTTGGATGATGGGATGCAAACTCGTGCTAGTCTTACAAGACAAACTAGCTTGTTTGCTGAGGTTAAAGATAAAGGTGACTTCAATGAATGTTTGTATAGTTGTTTCATCTCACAAGTCGAGCCGAAAAATGTTCAAATGGCTTTGAAGGACAATTCGTGGGTGGAAGCTATGCAAGAGGAGTTGTCTCAATTTGAAAAATTGGGAGTATGGCATTTAGTTGATTTGCCTGACGGACACTATCCGATAGGTACTAAATGGGTTTTTAAGTGCAAGAGAGATGATCGAGGTGTAGTAGTGCGAAATAAAGCAAGGTTAGTTGTGAAAGGATGTGCACAACTACCGGGAATTGATTATGATGAAGTGTTTGCACCGGTTGCTAGGTTAGAAGCGATTCGTTTGTTTTTAGCTTTTGCATCGTTTAAGGGCTTCAAGGTTTACCAACTTGATGTAAAGAGTGCTTTTCTTTATGGTGAAGTCCAAGAACAAGTGTATGTTGATCCACCGCCAGGGTTTGCTGATCCTGAATATCCTGATAGAGTTTATCGTCTGGATAAAGCCTTGTATGGTTTGCATCAGGCACCTAGGGCTTGGTATGAGAAACTGTCAAAGCACCTTTTAGAGAATGGTTTTGAAAAGGGGCAGATTGATAGCACTTTATTCATAAAGTGGAAGAATAAAGACTTTCTGTTAGTTCAAGTTTATGTCGATGACATTATCTTTGGATCATCGGATATCAGCTTGTGCAAAGATTTTGAAAGGGTGATGAAAAGTAAGTTCGAGATGAGTGCAATGGGGGAATTAAATTTCTTCTTGGGATTGCAAGTTGATCAGAAAAAGGACGGCTTTTTCATCCATCAGACGAAGTATGTTCATGATATCTTAGAAAGATTTAAGATGACGGATGCAAAATCAATAGCTACTCCAATACCGGTCAATCATCAACTTGGAGCTGTTGTAGATAGTGATGAGCCTGTTGATCCCACTCTTTATAGAGCGATGATTGGTTCACTTATGTATCTAACGGCTTCTCGCCCTGACATTATGTTTGCTGTTTGTATTTGTTCTAGATTTCAGGCTGATCCAAGAGCATCACACTTATCTGCAGTGAAGCGAATCTTACGTTATCTGAAAGGAAGACCAAAACTGGGAATTTGGTATCCTTCGGAGGGTAACTTGGATTTTGTAGCTTATTCTGATGCTGATTATGGAGGCTGTAATCTGACAAGAAAGTCTACTTCTGGAGGTTGTCAATTTTTAGGAGGAAGGATCGTGTCCTGGCAGTGCAAGAAGCAAACGTCGGTTGCTAATTCGACGTGTGAAGCTGAATATGTTGCTGCTGGCAATTGTTGTTCTCAAGTTCTTTGGATTCAACAGCAGTTGCGGGATTACGGTTTGAATTTCACTAACACTCCTATTATGGTTGATAATGAGTCCACAATCTCCATTACTAATAATCCGGTCAAGCATAGTAAGACTAAACATATTGAAATCAGACACCATTTTATTCGTGATTGTGTTGAAAAACGTTTGATTCATATGGTTAAAGTTGATTCTGATTATAACTATGCTGATCTGTATACTAAGGCTTTTGACAGATCGCGTTTTGACTTTTTGCTTCAAGCAAACGGAATGAGGAATCCCGAATAACGGATCTGGCATAAGAAACATGTATAGTAAGTTATTTACTTTTATGTACTTTGTTTATGAAAAAAAAAAAAAAAAAAAAAAAAAAAAAAAAAAAAAAAAAAAAAAAATGAAAAAAAAAAAAAAAAAAAAAAAAAAAAAAAAAAAAAAAAAAAAAAAAAAAAAAAAAAAAAAAAAAAAAAAAAAAAAAAAAAAAAAAAAAAAAAAAAAAAAAAAAAAAAAAAAAAAAAAAAAAAAAAAAAAAAAAAAAAAAAAAAAAAAAAAAAAAAAAAAAAAAAAAAAAAAAAAAAAAAAAAAAAAAAAAAAAAAAAAAAAAAAAAAAAAAAAAAAAAAAAAAAAAAAAAAAAAAAAAAAAAAAAAAAAAAAAAAAAAAAAAAAAAAAAAAAAAAAAAAAAAAAAAAAAAAAAAAAAAAAAAAAAAAAAAAAAAAAAAAAAAAAAAAAAAAAAAAAAAAAAAAAAAAAAAAAAAAAAAAAAAAAAAAAAAAAAAAAAAAAAAAAAAAAAAAAAAAAAAAAAAAAAAAAAAAAAAAAAAAAAAAAAAAAAAAAAAAAAAAAAAAAAAAAAAAAAAAAAAAAAAAAAAAAAAAAAAAAAAAAAAAAAAAAAAAAAAAAAAAAAAAAAAAAAAAAAAAAAAAAAAAAAAAAAAAAAAAAAAAAAAAAAAAAAAAAAAAAAAAAAAAAAAAAAAAAAAAAAAAAAAAAAAAAAAAAAAAAAAAAAAAAAAAAAAAAAAAAAAAAAAAAAAAAAAAAAAAAAAAAAAAAAAAAAAAAAAAAAAAAAAAAAAAAAAAAAAAAAAAAAAAAAAAAAAAAAAAAAAAAAAAAAAAAAAAAAAAAAAAAAAAAAAAAAAAAAAAAAAAAAAAAAAAAAAAAAAAAAAAAAAAAAAAAAAAAAAAAAAAAAAAAAAAAAAAAAAAAAAAAAAAAAAAAAAAAAAAAAAAAAAAAAAAAAAAAAAAAAAAAAAAAAAAAAAAAAAAAAAAAAAAAAAAAAAAAAAAAAAAAAAAAAAAAAAAAAAAAAAAAAAAAAAAAAAAAAAAAAAAAAAAAAAAAAAAAAAAAAAAAAAAAAAAAAAAAAAAAAAAAAAAAAAAAAAAAAAAAAAAAAAAAAAAAAAAAAAAAAAAAAAAAAAAAAAAAAAAAAAAAAAAAAAAAAAAAAAAAAAAAAAAAAAAAAAAAAAAAAAAAAAAAAAAAAAAAAAAAAAAAAAAAAAAAAAAAAAAAAAAAAAAAAAAAAAAAAAAAAAAAAAAAAAAAAAAAAAAAAAAAAAAAAAAAAAAAAAAAAAAAAAAAAAAAAAAAAAAAAAAAAAAAAAAAAAAAAAAAAAAAAAAAAAAAAAAAAAAAAAAAAAAAAAAAAAAAAAAAAAAAAAAAAAAAAAAAAAAAAAAAAAAAAAAAAAAAAAAAAAAAAAAAAAAAAAAAAAAAAAAAAAAAAAAAAAAAAAAAAAAAAAAAAAAAAAAAAAAAAAAAAAAAAAAAAAAAAAAAAAAAAAAAAAAAAAAAAAAAAAAAAAAAAAAAAAAAAAAAAAAAAAAAAAAAAAAAAAAAAAAAAAAAAAAAAAAAAAAAAAAAAAAAAAAAAAAAAAAAAAAAAAAAAAAAAAAAAAAAAAAAAAAAAAAAAAAAAAAAAAAAAAAAAAAAAAAAAAAAAAAAAAAAAAAAAAAAAAAAAAAAAAAAAAAAAAAAAAAAAAAAAAAAAAAAAAAAAAAAAAAAAAAAAAAAAAAAAAAAAAAAAAAAAAAAAAAAAAAAAAAAAAAAAAAAAAAAAAAAAAAAAAAAAAAAAAAAAAAAAAAAAAAAAAAAAAAAAAAAAAAAAAAAAAAAAAAAAAAAAAAAAAAAAAAAAAAAAAAACAAAATGGGTTTTAGCTTCTAAAGCAACTATTAAAACCATCATGATCTCGATTGGCTAAATCAAAGTACCGAAGAATCAAGAAATCATGAAGAATAGTCAAGAAGTATCATCAAATAATTCTGAAGTATCAAATTGCTGCTCATTAATGAAGTTAATCTCAAAGAAGCAATGAAGAATAGCCAATTCGAATCATGCACTAAGCATCAAATGTGTTTGTTCTGACCCTTGATCGTAAGATCATTAACCATGGTGACTATCAAAGTTGTAACGCTTATAAACACATCTGGTTAAGAACTTTAATGCTCTGTCGATTTTAAGTGTATGCTTGACTGTGGGTCACATAAGTTCGCAAACTAAAAATGTGGCATGAGTAACTTACTAGGTTACATGGTGACTGTCCTTGGCTCAAGTAATACGAAAGTGTCACAAAGGAAACTGGAAGTACCGAGTGTTTAAACGGACAAATATATCGGTAATCGTCTTGGATCATTGGTTATACTAATAATAATAAAGAGAATTGGATTTCTCTGTGCAAACCTGGCTTAAATTGCTAATCTGATTGTTTTCGTAGTGATTCTAACCAAAATTTTGTATTTGTTTGTTTATATATAATTATATAATAATAAGTACATGTGGTGTTTCTTATGCTGCGAAAGATCGTTACGGATGAACATCATTCTGTTAAGCAAAAGGTACGATGTTTCATATCGTTGATGAACGACTGATCTTGTCTGAATAATTTTTAATTAAATTATTTTGAAGGCTGTTTTAGTATGATCAGTAAATTATTTAGTTTTGAAATTTATTTTTCTGCAAACTTGAATGAATAAGAAGTTTTTAATTAAAATTCTTATTTGGTTATGAAAAATACTTTTTCTTAGAAACTGAAAGTTTACAAGGATTAATATATTTTTCTGAAAAACTTGTCAATTTAAAAGGTTTTTAAGTAAACTTTTTATCTAGTTTTGAAAGATATTTTTTTTTTTTTTTTTTTTTTTTTTTTTTTTTTTTTTTTTTTTTTTTTTTTTTTTTTTTTTTTTTTTTTTTTTTTTTTTTTTTTTTTTTTTTTTTTTTTTTTTTTTTTTTTTTTTTTTTTTTTTTTTTTTTTTTTTTTTTTTTTTTTTTTTTTTTTTTTTTTTTTTTTTTTTTTTTTTTTTTTTTTTTTTTTTTTTTTTTTTTTTTTTTTTTTTTTTTTTTTTTTTTTTTTTTTTTTTTTTTTTTTTTTTTTTTTTTTTTTTTTTTTTTTTTTTTTTTTTTTTTTTTTTTTTTTTTTTTTTTTTTTTTTTTTTTTTTTTTTTTTTTTTTTTTTTTTTTTTTTTTTTTTTTTTTTTTTTTTTTTTTTTTTTTTTTTTTTTTTTTTTTTTTTTTTTTTTTTTTTTTTTTTTTTTTTTTTTTTTTTTTTTTTTTTTTTTTTTTTTTTTTTTTTTTTTTTTTTTTTTTTTTTTTTTTTTTTTTTTTTTTTTTTTTTTTTTTTTTTTTTTTTTTTTTTTTTTTTTTTTTTTTTTTTTTTTTTTTTTTTTTTTTTTTTTTTTTTTTTTTTTTTTTTTTTTTTTTTTTTTTTTTTTTTTTTTTTTTTTTTTTTTTTTTTTTTTTTTTTTTTTTTTTTTTTTTTTTTTTTTTTTTTTTTTTTTTTTTTTTTTTTTTTTTTTTTTTTTTTTTTTTTTTTTTTTTTTTTTTTTTTTTTTTTTTTTTTTTTTTTTTTTTTTTTTTTTTTTTTTTTTTTTTTTTTTTTTTTTTTTTTTTTTTTTTTTTTTTTTTTTTTTTTTTTTTTTTTTTTTTTTTTTTTTTTTTTTTTTTTTTTTTTTTTTTTTTTTTTTTTTTTTTTTTTTTTTTTTTTTTTTTTTTTTTTTTTTTTTTTTTTTTTTTTTTTTTTTTTTTTTTTTTTTTTTTTTTTTTTTTTTTTTTTTTTTTTTTTTTTTTTTTTTTTTTTTTTTTTTTTTTTTTTTTTTTTTTTTTTTTTTTTTTTTTTTTTTTTTTTTTTTTTTTTTTTTTTTTTTTTTTTTTTTTTTTTTTTTTTTTTTTTTTTTTTTTTTTTTTTTTTTTTTTTTTTTTTTTTTTTTTTTTTTTTTTTTTTTTTTTTTTTTTTTTTTTTTTTTTTTTTTTTTTTTTTTTTTTTTTTTTTTTTTTTTTTTTTTTTTATTTGTTTTTTTTTTTTTTTTTTTTTTTTTTTTTTTTTTTTTTTTTTTTTTTTTTTTTTTTTTTTTTTACTCAGTATGATTCGAACTCGTGTGATATGAGTTTGTGTCTTTGGTTATATGTTTTTGATATAGAGGCCGACCTTTATGTTTTGAAAGCTAGAAGTATCCGACTTTGAGGGTTCTACTTAAAGAGTTTGTGATAAACTCAAATTCTTCATTTGTGAGCAAGCTAATTTAGTTTGTGATAACTTTCGGTTTTATAAAAAAAAAAAAAAAAAAAAAAAAAAAAAAAAAAAAAAAAAAAAAAAAAAAAAAAAAAAAAAAAAAAAAAAAAAAAAAAAAAAAAAAAAAAAAAAAAAAAAAAAAAAAAAAAAAAAAAAAAAAAAAAAAAAAAAAAAAAAAAAAAAAAAAAAAAAAAAAAAAAAAAAAAAAAAAAAAAAAAAAAAAAAAAAAAAAAAAAAAAAAAAAAAAAAAAAAAAAAAAAAAAAAAAAAAAAAAAAAAAAAAAAAAAAAAAAAAAAAAAAAAAAAAAAAAAAAAAAAAAAAAAAAAAAAAAAAAAAAAAAAAAAAAAAAAAAAAAAAAAAAAAAAAAAAAAAAAAAAAAAAAAAAAAAAAAAAAAAAAAAAAAAAAAAAAAAAAAAAAAAAAAAAAAAAAAAAAAAAAAAAAAAAAAAAAAAAAAAAAAAAAAAAAAAAAAAAAAAAAAAAAAAAAAAAAAAAAAAAAAAAAAAAAAAAAAAAAAAAAAAAAAAAAAAAAAAAAAAAAAAAAAAAAAAAAAAAAAAAAAAAAAAAAAAAAAAAAAAAAAAAAAAAAAAAAAAAAAAAAAAAAAAAAAAAAAAAAAAAAAAAAAAAAAAAAAAAAAAAAAAAAAAAAAAAAAAAAAAAAAAAAAAAAAAAAAAAAAAAAAAAAAAAAAAAAAAAAAAAAAAAAAAAAAAAAAAAAAAAAAAAAAAAAAAAAAAAAAAAAAAAAAAAAAAAAAAAAAAAAAAAAAAAAAAAAAAAAAAAAAAAAAAAAAAAAAAAAAAAAAAAAAAAAAAAAAAAAAAAAAAAAAAAAAAAAAAAAAAAAAAAAAAAAAAAAAAAAAAAAAAAAAAAAAAAAAAAAAAAAAAAAAAAAAAAAAAAAAAAAAAAAAAAAAAAAAAAAAAAAAAAAAAAAAAAAAAAAAAAAAAAAAAAAAAAAAAAAAAAAAAAAAAAAAAAAAAAAAAAAAAAAAAAAAAAAAAAAAAAAAAAAAAAAAAAAAAAAAAAAAAAAAAAAAAAAAAAAAAAAAAAAAAAAAAAAAAAAAAAAAAAAAAAAAAAAAAAAAAAAAAAAAAAAAAAAAAAAAAAAAAAAAAAAAAAAAAAAAAAAAAAAAAAAAAAAAAAAAAAAAAAAAAAAAAAAAAAAAAAAAAAAAAAAAAAAAAAAAAAAAAAAAAAAAAAAAAAAAAAAAAAAAAAAAAAAAAAAAAAAAAAAAAAAAAAAAAAAAAAAAAAAAAAAAAAAAAAAAAAAAAAAAAAAAAAAAAAAAAAAAAAAAAAAAAAAAAAAAAAAAAAAAAAAAAAAAAAAAAAAAAAAAAAAAAAAAAAAAAAAAAAAAAAAAAAAAAAAAAAAAAAAAAAAAAAAAAAAAAAAAAAAAAAAAAAAAAAAAAAAAAAAAAAAAAAAAAAAAAAAAAAAAAAAAAAAAAAAAAAAAAAAAAAAAAAAAAAAAAAAAAAAAAAAAAAAAAAAAAAAAAAAAAAAAAAAAAAAAAAAAAAAAAAAAAAAAAAAAAAAAAAAAAAAAAAAAAAAAAAAAAAAAAAAAAAAAAAAAAAAAAAAAAAAAAAAAAAAAAAAAAAAAAAAAAAAAAAAAAAAAAAAAAAAAAAAAAAAAAAAAAAAAAAAAAAAAAAAAAAAAAAAAAAAAAAAAAAAAAAAAAAAAAAAAAAAAAAAAAAAAAAAAAAAAAAAAAAAAAAAAAAAAAAAAAAAAAAAAAAAAAAAAAAAAAAAAAAAAAAAAAAAAAAAAAAAAAAAAAAAAAAAAAAAAAAAAAAAAAAAAAAAAAAAAAAAAAAAAAAAAAAAAAAAAAAAAAAAAAAAAAAAAAAAAAAAAAAAAAAAAAAAAAAAAAAAAAAAAAAAAAAAAAAAAAAAAAAAAAAAAAAAAAAAAAAAAAAAAAAAAAAAAAAAAAAAAAAAAAAAAAAAAAAAAAAAAAAAAAAAAAAAAAAAAAAAAAAAAAAAAAAAAAAAAAAAAAAAAAAAAAAAAAAAAAAAAAAAAAAAAAAAAAAAAAAAAAAAAAAAAAAAAAAAAAAAAAAAAAAAAAAAAAAAAAAAAAAAAAAAAAAAAAAAAAAAAAAAAAAAAAAAAAAAAAAAAAAAAAAAAAAAAAAAAAAAAAAAAAAAAAAAAAAAAAAAAAAAAAAAAAAAAAAAAAAAAAAAAAAAAAAAAAAAAAAAAAAAAAAAAAAAAAAAAAAAAAAAAAAAAAAAAAAAAAAAAAAAAATAACTAGTTTGCATGCTGTTTGGCTGAAAATAACCTGTTTGCATGCTGTTTGGCTGAAAATAACCTGTTTGCATGCTGTTTGGCTGAAAATAACCTGTTTGCATGCTGTTTGGCTGAAAATAACCTGTTTGCATGCTGTTTGGCTGAAAATAACCTGTTTGCATGCTGTTTGGCTGAAAATAACCTGTTTGCATGCTGTTTGGCTGAAAATAACCTGTTTGCATGCTGTTTGGCTGAAAATAACCTGTTTGCATGCTGTTTGGCTGAAAATAACCTGTTTGCATGCTGTTTGGCTGAAAATAACTAGTTTGCATGCTGTTTGGCTGAAAATAACCTGTTTGCATGCTGTTTGGCTGAAAATAACCTGTTTGCATGCTGTTTGGCTGAAAATAACTAGTTTGCATGCTGTTTGGTTTTTTATACAAAAGTGCTAATATACTTGCATAATAATTCTTTGGTGTGTTTTAAAGAGTTATTAGGTATATTTTAACTTATATTTTGGTTCTGTATTTTTGGAATGGTTTTATGTTTGTTTTGCAGTGGCTGATATTAAACCTGAGTTTCACATGATTCATAATGCCCGATACACTCCGGATGCAAGTGATCAGACTACTGTGACATATCATCCAATCATACATTTTCTTCAAAGATCACGGATTGCACACTTACTGACTATGGATCCTCCTATCTATGATCGTTTGGTTCAAGATTTTTGGGCTACTGCTACTTATCATATTGATGGCGATCAGTCTTATATTAAGGCTCGTGTTTGTGATAGGGTTTTGACTTGTTCGTTTGATAATATGAGAGAAGCATTACAGCTTCGAGATGACTCACAGTTGATTGCGCGTATCGAGTTTCCACCTTCTTTGAGGGACGGTGCTTGTAGGAGGATGGGATTTCATCCATCTATTTCTAAAAGGCATGGTGTTCCTAAGAAAGGTTTCTTTGAACAATGGCGATTCTTGGCTCATGTCATAGTTTCATGTTTTGGGCAGAAACGTGCTTTAGATATTCTAAACTTGAGGGAGTTCTCGTTGATGATTGCTCTCACATATAACAAGAAATTCAACTTGGCGAAATTCTTGTGGGAAAACCTTCGAGCAATGTGTGCAAATACCATTTCTAATCGCTATGTTTTGTATCCTCGCTTTATTGCTGAGATTATCCGATTTTGTTTGCCGGATCTTGTTCCTGTTGGTAAAATTCTTCGGGTTAATCAAATTGGGGATGCAAGAACTTTTCTTCGGATGAGTTTAATCAAGATTGATGGAGCTACAGCTGAGACTTTACGAACTCCATTGTTTGGACATTTGGTAAATGAAAACTATGTGGAACCTCTTAATGATGGTTGGGATGATGATATTCATCACATAGTTGTTCCTCAACCGCCTCAATGTGTTGCACCTCCTGATCAGTTTGGCGATCTTTGTGCTGGTATTGACAGTGGTAATCTTGGTGATTTTGGGGATTTACCGGATGATTTCTCTCTTGATGTGGATAAACTTTATGAAGATTTTGGTCCAATGAATTGGAATGGTGTGGATGATTTGGACATTTCTTGGCTTTATGAGAAGATTTCGTGTAAAGGTGGTCCTTCTGTTGATGGTCCTTCTACAGTGGCTACTCAAGCTATGAATTGTGATAATTCTAATTTGAATCAAGTCTCTGGTTCGCCGATGAAAACACGAAAGCGAAGACGAGTGGTTCTTTCTGATTCTGATACTGAGACTACGCCTGATACTGCTACATGTGCAGCGGCTGTACCGGTTGTATCTGGTTCTAGTTCTTCTCTGCTTTGTGAAGATCGTCTTGCTAAACTAGAAGCTAACTATGAGTTGTTACTTGAGCGATTGGCTACTAGTGAAGCTGCCAATGTTGAATTAAAGGAACATTGTAATGTTCAAATAAGTACGCTTACTGATGCTATGCAGCAACAACAAATTCAACATGATAAGAAGATTAGTGATGTGCAACTTCTGGTTACTAGTTTATCTTCTACTGTTACTGATCTTGGTTTACAGTTGGAGACTTCTACTAAGAATTGGGCACAAATTCTTCATAAAGCTGATGGTATTGAAAAAACCATGGAAGATCGAATCAAAGAGGCCAAGACCTTACTAGGTAAGCTGAATGATACGCTTGTGGCACATCAGAAGTCGATTCTCAATTACTGGGAAACTTTTGATAAGATTGAGAGCTGGATTAAGCATTTTGAAGATCGTCTCGCAACTTTGACATCTAGGGGGAGTGTTAGGATCCCTAGTGTTGCTGGTAAGACTGGAACTTCGAGAGATGCTTCTGATGATTCTGAAATTCCTAAGGGTAGAAAGATGCCAAAGCGCTCGACATCTTACTTCTAGTTGAAGAGCTTGAAGACATGTTTGAAGTTTGATATACATTTTTGAAGACTATTGAAGATTTCGATAATGCTGATGTCACGGGGGAGTTTGTTGGTACATATTCTAGTGACAACAGATTATAGAAATATAGTTTTAAGTTAATTGTGTATTGAACGATATGTTTTAGCGTTAAATAAGGTCGAAAGTCAAGATTGATGGAGCTACAGCTGAGACTTTACGAACTCCATTGTTTGGACATTTGGTAAATGAAAACTATGTGGAACCTCTTAATGATGGTTGGGATGATGATATTCATCACATAGTTGTTCCTCAACCGCCTCAATGTGTTGCACCTCCTGATCAGTTTGGCGATCTTTGTGCTGGTATTGACAGTGGTAATCTTGGTGATTTTGGGGATTTACCGGATGATTTCTCTCTTGATGTGGATAAACTTTATGAAGATTTTGGTCCAATGAATTGGAATGGTGTGGATGATTTGGACATTTCTTGGCTTTATGAGAAGATTTCGTGTAAAGGTGGTCCTTCTGTTGATGGTCCTTCTACAGTGGCTACTCAAGCTATGAATTGTGATAATTCTAATTTGAATCAAGTCTCTGGTTCGCCGATGAAAACACGAAAGCGAAGACGAGTGGTTCTTTCTGATTCTGATACTGAGACTACGCCTGATACTGCTACATGTGCAGCGGCTGTACCGGTTGTATCTGGTTCTAGTTCTTCTCTGCTTTGTGAAGATCGTCTTGCTAAACTAGAAGCTAACTATGAGTTGTTACTTGAGCGATTGGCTACTAGTGAAGCTGCCAATGTTGAATTAAAGGAACATTGTAATGTTCAAATAAGTACGCTTACTGATGCTATGCAGCAACAACAAATTCAACATGATAAGAAGATTAGTGATGTGCAACTTCTGGTTACTAGTTTATCTTCTACTGTTACTGATCTTGGTTTACAGTTGGAGACTTCTACTAAGAATTGGGCACAAATTCTTCATAAAGCTGATGGTATTGAAAAAACCATGGAAGATCGAATCAAAGAGGCCAAGACCTTACTAGGTAAGCTGAATGATACGCTTGTGGCACATCAGAAGTCGATTCTCAATTACTGGGAAACTTTTGATAAGATTGAGAGCTGGATTAAGCATTTTGAAGATCGTCTCGCAACTTTGACATCTAGGGGGAGTGTTAGGATCCCTAGTGTTGCTGGTAAGACTGGAACTTCGAGAGATGCTTCTGATGATTCTGAAATTCCTAAGGGTAGAAAGATGCCAAAGCGCTCGACATCTTACTTCTAGTTGAAGAGCTTGAAGACATGTTTGAAGTTTGATATACATTTTTGAAGACTATTGAAGATTTCGATAATGCTGATGTCACGGGGGAGTTTGTTGGTACATATTCTAGTGACAACAGATTATAGAAATATAGTTTTAAGTTAATTGTGTATTGAACGATATGTTTTAGCGTTAAATAAGGTCGAAAGTCAAGATTGACCAATAAATGTCATGGTGGTCGAATTTGACACCATATGGTCAAATTTGACACCATATGGTCAAATTTGACACCATATGGTCAAATTTGACCTCAAGGTCAAATTTGACACCATATGGTCAAATTTGACACCATATGGTCAAATTTGACACCATATGGTCAAATTTGACACCATATGGTCAAATTTGACACCATATGGTCAAATTTGACACCATATGGTCAAATTTGACACCAATGGTCAAATTGACCATATTCAGACACCATCTTCTTCATAGAAAATACATTCTCAGAAGATATCAGTGTTGTACTTGGTGGTTCAGAATAACTAACCACATTAGGAGTACTGGAGGCATGGTTAAAAGCATCTTGTTCTGCAACCACTCTCTGAGCTTGATTTTCTTCAGTGTACCTGAAGGCTCCATATAGAGTTGAGAGAGTGTGTGTGTGCAGAGTTTTACCTTGTCGTAAAACAAGTATCATGTGAGACCATTTGGTGGGCAGAATGTCACAAAATTTCTCCAGAAGTATATCCTTGTCCTTCTCAACCCCAAGACCTCTCAATTGGTTTATGATACTCATAAATCTGGTGTAAGTACCAGTGAGAGACTCGTTAGGTTGAGCAAAAAATGACTCATACCTCTTGTTTAAGGAGACCTTTCTGGTGACAATGGTGTCATCTCCTCCTTCATGTTGGTTAAGAAGTTCATCCCACATGGTTTTGGCACTAGGAAAAAGAACTAGTGTGGGAATTAGGGTTTCTGGAACGGCCCCGAGGATCATGTTTTTAAGGAGGGTGTCAAGATTCACCAATCTCCTCTCCTCTTCTGACCAATGTTCCTCCCTCTTTTCCCTTCCCCTTCTAGATCCAGAAGGATCAAGAAGTGGATTGAGAGGTGATGTAGGTACATATGGACCTTCGTTTAAGATCTTCATCATGTTCCTCTCAATACCAGTGACATGCAAAATCATCCTAGCTTCCACGTACCAAATTCATCACTGTTCCCACTGAATTTAGGAACAGGATTATTCGAGTAGTGCACATGCACGTGTGGAGAAGCAGGAGTAGGAGGAGGAGGTGGAGGATTAGTGTTATTAACGTTTTGTGGTTCATTTTGATCATGCATATTTACATTAGGATCGGGACCAAGACTAAAACCTTGTGTATTTTCTTGGTTAGCCATCAAGAACAGATCTAGGCAATGATTAGCCTTCTGCTCTGATACCAAATGTGAGTCCCTTAATTAATGAGATGGTTAACCAATAGAAAGTGTAAAATACAACAAGTCTAATAATCACTAGATATGGACTAGTATTACTTGTAAATAAAGATGCAAGATATATAAACAAAGTAATACAAGACTTAAAGCAATAAACAAATAAAGTGGACCATTATGTATGTTTCATGGGTATTTTATTTATTGATGTGTAAATAAAATACAAGGTTGTTGCGGAATCAAGATAACACAATTAAGTGAGTATCCTAACAACCTATGATTACAATATGATCTATGTTTGTCAAATAACTCTTTAGGATCGAGATACTTAAAGTTGTGAAGTATCCCTGTTTAAGATCGAGAGTATTTGGACAAATTCACTTATATGCAAAAGGAATGCTAAAAAGTATTTTTGTTCAAGGAATGACTTAGTATTTATAGGCAACAAAATTCACCAGTGAATTTTGTGCCGTACAAATATGGTTGTATACATTTAATGATCCGACAAGAACATTAAATGTATTAGATAAGAATAAGGATAAAGTCACATCAATGTGCAAGTGTATCCTTATTACCCAACCACCTTAACACACGTATACTTTTGTTAAAGAACAAGTGGATTGTTCTTTGGAAAGTGTGTTAAAGGCTAAAGTCAATCCTCGATATTAGTGTTCAGACTTGTAGGATCTAGAACACTAACAATCCTCCAGTGTGCAGATCTGGTAAGACTTCCAGTGGACTCCGCCATTTGTCAGTCTTCTTTCTTCAGACTTCAGTCTTTGACTTCAGTCAGAATGTCTTCAGTAGAGTAGATCTGGACTGGGTGAAGTCTTCAGTGAGCTAATCTGGAGAATGCTCCAGATTACCTGTACAAGTAAATGCTCACTAGTCTTCAATTATTTCTTGACAAATCTTCAGAGGGACTCCAGATTCCAAGTCTGGAGTAGGTCCAGTAGAATATGTTTTCTGGTCAGATCTTCAGTGAGCTAATCTGGAGAATGCTCCAGATTACCTGTACAAGTAAATGCTCACTAGTCTTCAATTATTTCTTGACAAATCTTCAGAGGGACTCCAGATTCCAAGTCTGGAGTAGGTCCAGTAGAATATGTTTTCTGGTCAGATCTTCAGTGAGCTAATCTGGAGAATGCTCCAGATTACCTGTACAAGTAAATGCTCACTAGTCTTCAATTATTTCTTGACAAATCTTCAGAGGGACTCCAGATTCCAAGTCTGGAGTAGGTCCAGTAGAATATGTTTTCTGGTCAGATCTTCAGTGAGCTAATCTGGAGAATGCTCCAGATTACCTGTACAAGTAAATGCTCACTAGTCTTCAATTATTTCTTGACAAATCTTCAGAGGGACTCCAGATTCCAAGTCTGGAGTAGGTCCAGTAGAATATGTTTTCTGGTCAGATCTTCAGTGAGCTCCAGTAGTCGGGTCTGGAGCGAGACCAGCAAAACAAGTTTTCGTAACAAACCTAAGTAAGGTTCCAGTAGTCCAGTCTGGAGCCAGTCCAGTAAGTCTGGACTAAATCTGGACCTAACAATGTGGTATAGCTAATGGATTGAGGGACGCAAGGGTAAGAGTTAGGCATCAAGAGATTATGATGGAGAGGGCTATGGGGATAATGGATCGATCGGCGGGGTATTCGGGAATGGCTATATCGGAGGTTCGTAGGATTAACGAGGTGATTCTAGTGATGGGATGTGTACTCTCAGCCGTATGCGTTCTTGTGATTGCTCTCATACTTAGGGCATGGACCTAGGGACGTTCTTTTTATTTATGGACCTATCTTAATGTATGAACTAATATGTCTTGTTTCCGTTTCTTGAACATTTCTATTTGTGTGTGACGATGTTCGCGATGCATTTGGGATTTAGCAAATTTTGTAAACTTATCTTGGATGATATATATATGCTTAATGCCTTTCTATGGTTACATGATGTGTTACTTCCTTCGTATTATTGTTATCCTCGTTATGAAGAGTGTTGTTGCGATAGAAATCCAGTTTTGACCACTTTTGGTAGGAAAATCATAACTTGAGTTCTACTCCGTCTTTTGACCTGATTCCAGTGGGAAGTGAACGTTAACTCATAGAGCTACGTTTCATATTTTATAAGTTTTTCCCAGTTCGTCCATCTTAAACCACTTTTACACACTCAAGTTCAGATACAGATTCTGTGAACTTTCTTGGTCTTATAAGAGCATGCTTGCTTTAATTTAAATTACCCAACCACTTGTTTAATTATTATGGGAAGCTCGGCGCGAATAGGAAAGGAAGATGGATTTAGACGTACATACATATATGGTGGTCATGTAATGACCTTATGTAAAGCACATTAGCGCAAGTCAAAGCTCAACTATTGTAGCTATAAATAATAAGTTCGAACTTGGGATAGGTAATCATATAAGTATATATATACGCATATGTACTCGTGTGTGATCATGGAGTCGTGAGTTGAATCTATATCATACGATTTAGCGCAAGAATAACTAAACTACCTTACTCTTTGTTATAGAACTATGGCGCCCCGAAGAAACACCGAAGAAACAAGCGAGGAGGCTCAACGCCGAGCGGAAGAGGCCCGACGACAGACTGAGCTGGCCAATTTGATCTCCCAGCAGATCAACTCCGTCATGCCGACCATAGCCACTCAAATTGCGGAAAGCGTGACCGCCACACTTAACACGAACCGAAGGCAAGATGGAGGAGGAAATGCTAATGACAGGAATGCTTACAAGACCTTCACTTCTTGCAACCCTAAGGAGTTCTACGGGACGGAGGGTCCCGTTGGATTGCTCACTTGGTTCCAAAGCATAGAAGCCAATTTGAACATCATTGATTGTGCACCAGCTGACCGTGTTAAGTTCGCTGCTAGTAAGCTTCAAGGAAGAGCTCTTACTTGGTGGAATCTCCAAGCGACTACTAGAGGTCCTGCAGTGGTCAATGCTTTGACTTGGGAGCAGTTCAAAGAAGAGTTGAAGCGTGAGTATTGTCCTCGGGAAGAGGTACAAAAGCTGGAGATGGAGTTCTGGAACCATGCCATGAGGGGACTGGAATTGGAGGCATATGTGATCCGCTTCCATGAGCTGTGCGTGTTGGTGCCGGAGATGGTAACCCCTGTGGCTAAGAAGGTTGAAAGGTTCATTTACGGGTTGGCACCTGAAGTTAGGTTAATGGTCACTGCCGCAAGCCCTACCACTCTTGAGCAGGCTATAAGCTTGGCAACCAGGCTAGTGAATGACTTGGTTAGGCGTGGGAAGTACACGAGAGAAGAATCAAGTTCAAGGCAAGGTGAAGGAAATTGGTTTGGTGATCGCAAGGGGAATGGGCCTGATAAGAGGCAAAAGATTGTGAGGAACTATGGTGTTGTGGATGCTAACCCCAACCCGAATCGTGGCATGCCTCCAAGGTGCAACCGATGTGGTTATAACCACCTTGGTGAATGCAAACGTTGCACAACTTGCAACCGAATGGGGCACCTTGCTGCATACTGTCGGAGTGGAGCAAGGGTTGGAGGAAACCCAGGGGGATGCCGCGAGTGTGGAAGCATGGATCATTGGAGGAACGCATGTCCTAGGTTGGGAAGAGCGCTAGGAAACCGTGGGAATGGAAACGGCAATCGTGGCAACTTTAGAAACGTGGGAAACCGTGGGAACCAGGCAAACCTAGGCAACGTTGGGAACCAAGCCAATCGAGGCAATGTCGGAAATCAAGAAAATGTTAGGAATCAAGTGAATGTGGGAAACCAAGGGAACAATGCAAATCAAAACCGTGGGAATCAAGGAGGCAAAGCAAGGGGAAGAGTCTATGCCATGGGCGTGAATGAGGTACGTGATGACCCTAATGTCATCGTAGGTACGTTTCCGCTAAATAATGTCTATGCATCTATGTTATTTGATTCCGGAGCTGAAAGAAGTTTTATTTCCTTCGATTTTAAAGAATTGATTGATAAGAAACCTAGTGAACTTGATGAAACTTATTATGTTGAATATGCTAATGGAAATGAGTATGAAACTAAGGAAATTATCCCTGATTGCAAGCTAACCTTAGATGAGAAAGATTATAGTATAGACTTGATTCCCATAGAAATAGGAAGTTTTGATATAATAGTAGGCGTGGATTGGTTGTCGAAAGTGCGTGCTGAGATTAATTGTCATGAAAAGATCATTCGAATACCCTTAGGTAATGGTGAAGTGTTGATAGTACAAGGCCATAAGGCGGGAGTTCAACCCAAGTTAGTGTCGTCTATGAAAGTAAGGAAGTATTTACGTAAGGAGTATCACACATACTTGGCACAAGTATTGATAAGCGAGTAAAAAGTAAGGACCCTCACAAGGTGACGGTGGTCAGGGACTTCCTAGACGTGTTTCCTGACGAACTACCTGGACTTCCACCTACGAGACAAGTAGAGTTTATGATCGATTTAGTTCCCGGGGCAGCCCCCGTAGCTAAGGCACCATATAGACTAGCGCCCTCCGAGATGCGAGAACTCTCTGAGCAATTGCAAGAATTGCTCGATAAAGGTTTGATCCAACCTAGTTCGTCGCCATGGGGTGCGCCAATCCTCTTTGTCAAAAAGAAGGATGGGTCTTTGAGGATGTGCATCGATTATAGGGAGTTGAATAAGCTGACCATCAAGAACAAATATCCGCTGCCACGAATAGACGATCTGTTCGATCAACTTCAGGGAGCGTCGTATTTTTCAAAGATCGACCTTAGATCCGGCTATCACCAGTTGAGGGTACGAGAAGAGGATGTACCTAAAACGGCTTTTAGGACTCGCTATGGACATTATGAGTTCCTAGTGATGCCATTTGGTCTTACCAATGCACCGGCCGTATTCATGGACTTGATGAATAGAATTTGTAGGCCATACTTGACAAATTCGTGATAGTGTTCATCGATGATATTTTGATATATTCAAGAAGCAAGGAGGAGCACGAGAAGCATCTGAGGATGGTCTTGCAGTTACTTAGAGACGAAAAGCTATATGCTAAGTTTTCTAAGTGTGAGTTTTGGCTACGCCAAGTCCAGTTTCTTGGACATATCGTGAACGAAGAAGGAATTCATGTAGATCCATCCAAGATTGAGGCAATCAAGAAGTGGGAAGCTCCCAAGACGCCAACGGAAGTGCGTAGTTTCCTAGGCCTAGCGGGCTATTATAGAAGGTTTATTCAAGGATTCTCGAAGATTGCTGTACCCCTAACTCAATTGACCCAAAAGTCAAGAGAGTTCGTGTGGGGTGAAAAACAAGAGCAAGCGTTCCAAACGCTAAAGAACATGTTGTGTGAGGCCCCAATACTAGCATTGCCGGATGGAATGGAAGGTTTCGTAGTGTATTGTGATGCGTCGAATAAAGGGCTAGGGTGCGTACTAATGCAAAGGGACAAGGTCATTGCATATGCATCTAGGCAATTGAAGCCACATGAGAAGAATTATTCGACACACGATTTGGAGCTAGGAGCCGTGGTGTTTGCCTTGAAGATATGGCGACACTATCTTTATGGCACCAAGTGCACCATATTTACCGACCATAAGAGTTTGCAACACATCTTTGATCAAAAGATGCTGAATATGAGGCAAAGGAGATGGGTGGAGCTGCTAAATGATTATGAGTGCGAAATTAAGTACCACCCCGGAAAGGCAAATGTTGTTGCTGATGCACTTAGTAGGAAGGTGAGCACTAGGGTGCCAAGGGCAAGAATTAATCACCTACGAGTGAGAATGTCTCTAAGAGACCGATTCTTAGAAGATCAAGCTAAGGCCTTTGAAGGAAAGAATATTGAAGAAGAAACCTTGAGTGGGATAGAAACAAGGTTCGATAGGGATGATGAAGGCATCTTGTATTTTAAAGGAAGAGCTTGGGTTCCAAAGATTAATCGTTTAAGGGATGTACTTATGAATGAAGCCCATGATTCAAAGTATTCAATCCATCCGGGAGCGGATAAGATGTACCAAGATCTAAAAAGGGATTTTTGGTGGCCCGGGATGAAAGGAGACGTGGCTCGATTTGTGAGCCAGTGCATGATCTGTGCAATGGTTAAGGCAGAGCATAAGAATCCTTCTGGGTTCTTGACACAACCAGAAATTCCCGAGTGAAAGTGGGAGCAAATAGCAATGGATCTAGTGACGAAACTGCCCCGCACCAAGAAGGGCCATGATGCAATATGGGTAATTGTCGACCGTCTTACAAAATCAGCCCACTTCATTCCAATAAAAGAAGATTGGAATACCGAACGCTTAGCCCGTGTCTATGTTGAGAAAATTGTGACGCTACATGGCGTGCCATTGTCCATTATTTCTGATAGGGATGGTAGGTTTACCTCACGATTTTGGGGTCTTGTGCAAGAAGCGATGGGGACAACGCTAGCCTTAAGCACGGCTTACCACCCACAAACGGATGGGCAAAGCGAGCGAACGATACAAACTTTGGAAGATATGCTAAGGGCATGTGCATTAGAATTCGGTGGAAATTGGGATGAGCACTTGCCGTATGCGGAATTTACTTATAATAATAGTTATCACTCTAGCATACAATGTGCACCATTTGAAGCATTGTATGGACGCAAATGTAGATCACCCATGTGTTGGATTGAGACGGGTGAAAGGAGGTTGAAAACGGTTGATTATGTCCAAGAGACAACGGACAAGGTGGCAACTATTAAAGAAAAGCTCAAAGCCGGGAGAGATCGGCAAAAGAGTTATGCAGATCAAAGAACGAAGCCTTTAGAGTTTCAAGTTGGAGATATGGTACTACTGAAGGTATCGCCCTGGAAGGGAACGGTAAGATTTGGCAAGAGAGGCAAGTTGAGCCCACGATACATTGGGCCGTTCAAGATTATTGCTAGAATAGGCCCCGTGGCCTACAAGTTGGAGTTACCCCAAGAATTGGGAGATGTTCACGACACATTCCACGTGTCAAATTTAAAGAAATGTGTGGCGGATGACTCAAAAGTGGTTCCACTCGAGGAACTACGAGTTGAAGATAAGCTCCAATTTCGAGAGGAGCCGGTGGAGATTCTAGATCGCGAACGAAAAGCGCCTTAGAGAAGCAAGATCCCTATCGTTAATTCGAAACGCGGACCCGAATTCACATGGGAGCGCGAGGACTTTATACGAGAGAAATATCCGCACCTTCTCCCTAAGCAAATTCAAATTCCGAGACGGAATTCTTCTAAGGGGGTAAGGATGTAACAACCCTCCTTTTAATATTATATATGTGCTAGTTATGTTGCCTATGATCCCGCAAGCCATAGTTATATTAGAAGCTAGTAGATAATGCCCCTAAATTAGCAATCTAAAGCTATTATTTAGTCTTAATTAAATCAAATGAGATACCATTGAACAAAATTTAATTGCTAATTAATCAAGTTATATAAATAATAATGTAAGTCTCACAAGTTGAGATAACCATCGAAAATCCTTATAACTACCCAACAATTTAATCACTAAGTTAATTAAAATATAAATGAACATGAAAATGGAATTTCTATCTCAAAATATATTTATAAATTCATATGTAACTAAAAATGCTTGAAATATTAATAAATGTATATATATATAGGTATCTAAAATAAAATACAAGTTTATAAATAATGGCTTATGTAACGAAATAAAAACACAAAGTATGTGTATACATACATATTGGTCGTCTCCATGGCACGACCCCTTTATTATCATTATTGCACGTGGTTGACAGCATGTGCTTCTATTATAAATTCTTCGGGACATATTATCATTATTGCACGTGGTTGACAGCATGTGCTTCTATTATAAATTCTTCGGGACATATTATCATTATTATTTGGACGTGAAAGGGTCTTAGTAGTGGCTCAAGACAAACTCATCGAACTATGCCTTTGGCCAAGTGTTATTGATATTATTTATGGTTGGTCATTATTGTTGGACATACGGTTTGGGTATGGATATTATGATGGAACTCTCGGAAATTTTATGGCATATTACTTCTTGAATTGGTTCAAATATATATATATGTGTAGCATAAACCTATGAACTCACTCAACTCTCGTAGTTGACACTTTTTCTTCATGCTTTTCAGGTGTAGATCAGTAAGCGCCTAGCATGTCTGAATCTTTGGATGCTTATTTGTTGTATGCTCGACGGTTGTAATGCAAACAATTATCTTTTGATTATGGATTTGGGTTATGTAATGAATTTAAACGTCAATTTGAACTATGTAATCTTTTGAACGTGTATGGCATTTGGAACTTAATGTTGATGTTTTATGTTTAAATCTTTTGTACCATGTCGTTCTGTGACATCTCGTGTTTCCGCCTTAGTCGGGGTGTTACAAACAGGAATACCAAACAAATAGCATAACCATAACCATCATCAAAAAGTTTATTCAAAAACACAAACAAACAGAAAAATGCAAATTTAAATTTAAATAACAAAATAGAAGACACGGGTTGCCTCCCGAGAAGCGCTTAATTTATTAACGAGTCGTTAGCTAGACTCTTACCCCAAAGAATTACCATGGTGGGGTCTCTGACGCCCCCACACTTAAAGTGTTGGGCGGTCTACCCTTAAACGGTGAAAAACAGGTACCTTTCACCTTTTCAACAATCCAATTATTTGCTCGACCAGAAGTATCAACAACCATCATCAGCTCCTCTTTCTCACTTGTTGATAAATTCGAGCACAATTCTTCAGATAACTTAACATTTCCATGAGAGACAGCAGATTTCAAACGGCTATAAAGTTTACGGATCTTAGCACTCGGGCCATCCGTAGGGTTAGAAACTGGCACTGCTGTCGCCTTCAACTCAACCTTCTTTTTCTCAAGCTTCTTATCTAACCATTCGTCAACCTGCGAATCCAAAGAGCTAACACAAGCAGTATCAACAGAGTTAGCAGCATCAGGTAAAGAAACAGAACAGGTGTTCGTAAATGTCACCGACTCATTTCCTGCTCTCAAAGTAAGTTTACCACGACCGACCTCAAGTTTAGCATCGGCCGTAGCAAGGAAAGGTCTCCCTAGGATAAGAGGTACATTTAATGCTTCATCTGCTTCAATGATCACAAAATCTACGGGAAAAACCAAACCGCCCACCTTAACTAACACATCTTCTAGAATTCCCATTGGTCTAATTTCAGATTTATCGGCCAAATGGATTTTCATATTAATCGGTTTTGGTTCTCCCAAATTCAGCTTAGAATAGATAGACGAAGGCATTAGGTTAATACTAGCCCCTGAATCATTTAAGGATCATTTCACCGATAAATTACCAATCTTACAAGGGATGGTAAAACTACCTGGGTCCCCGCGTTTCTCAGGGAACTTACCTGTCACAACCGCTGAGCAAACATCCTCAAGCACTGTAGTCACCACTCCCGCCAGATTCTTCTTGTTCATCAGAATTTGCTTCAAGCACTTTGCATATCCTGGTATCTGTATAATTGCATCTAAAAATGGAATATTAATATGCAATTTACTGAGGTGACTCACAAATTTCTCCATTTGCTCCTTTAGCTTATCTTTCGCCAATCTCTGAGGAAATGGAATCTTGGGCTTGTAAGGTCTCACTTCCGGTTTTTCAGCTGGTTTAGATGGAACGGCCGGAGTCTGCACGGCTGGGTTCGGCTCCACCTCTATATCATCATCAACCGCCTCCTCGTCTTCATGGACCTGCACAGCTTGGGTAACATCATCAGGTAAGGGATTTACTGAGTTATACGTATTACCTAATCGAGTTGTGATGGCATTGACATGCTCATTTCTAGCATTAGGATGAGTATATTTCTGCCCTTGGTCGTTTGCTGGAGGCCTTGGATTCTGTTGAGTGTGGCTCGGTAGAGTACCGGGCTGTCTATTAGAGTTTCCTAACCTCTCAATCCTTACCTTCCAAGTCTTTTATGGTGGCTTGCTGGTTCTTCGCGTTTTGATCCAGCTTGTAACTCAATCCATCCAAACGAGTAGTCACAGCATCCAGCGCAGAATTCATCTTCTTTGAGTCTTCAGCTACCTGCTCATTCGTTGCTCTCTGCATGCTAATGAAGTCTTTCATTATCTCTCTCAGCTCTTCATTCGAATTTTGCTGACTGTTAAACCTGCTAAACCTGTTGCCACCATAACCAGAATTATTAGTATTAAAATTAGAAGAGGGGTGAGAAGTACCTGACTGTCGGTTTTGATAACCGGTGTTTTGGCTAAAGTTCCCCTGCTGTTGATTTTGAATGTAGCTAACATCCTGGGCTGGCTTGTCCGGGCAATCCTCACTATAATGCAAATTTCCACAGTAGTCACAACCATCCGCCATGACCTTCACATCTCTCTCAAGGCTCTTGAATTGACTTTCTTGATTATCAAACCTCTCATTCATTTGCTTTGAGAGAGCCTTGACTCAGCAACAAGTTTTGAGTCTTCACTACTTTCTACCTTAGCCACAGTGCTTCTACTGGATTTCCTGTCTCGGTCCTCATCTCTGGTTGAATACTCTTTCGCCATATCTTCAAGAATCTTGTATCCTTCATTCGGGGAAATGTTGTTTAAACTACCCCCAAATGCATAACCGAGTTCCCTTTTAGTCTTTCTATCCAGTCCATCATAGAAAATCTCAAAACTCTCCTCAGTACCCATACTATGTTCGGGGCAATTCCTTAGCATTTCCTTGAACCGTTTCCATGCATCAACAACATCCTCACCACTGTCTTGAGTAAATCCTCTGATTTTATTTTCCAGTTGCCTTTGAGTTCTTAATGAATAGAACTCATCAATAAATCCTTCACGAAGTACGGCCCAAGTGGTGATTGAGTTATCGGGTAACTCCTTAAACCAAGCAGTTGCATCTCCAATGAGAGTTAATGGAAATAACTCAAGTTTAACAGCTTCAGCTTGCCCTGTTCCATACTGATATAACCTGCAGATCTTCTCAAACCTCTCAAGATGTGCATAAGGGTCAGTTCTTCGAATCCCATCAAACTTGTCCTCTTCAACACTTTTGAGACGATTTCCTTTCAAAGAGAAATCTACCGAAATTACAGGAGGGCGAATTGCAGTGCCCCGGTTAGCCGGTATGTCTCTTCTTCGTTCACCGTAAGGACGGGTGTTCGGATCTCTCGGTGGTGGATCACCCATTGTGTTAACCCTTTGTTGTTGATTTATATTTCTGTTAACTCGAGGGAATACAAGTGCACTCGGTTCAGGTGTTTGAACTTTATCTTCTGGGTCCGAGTCTTCTCCTGTTCTAAAGATCAAGCTGTATTTTTCGAGCTATTAACCGCTTGATCTTCTGATGTTGACGCTTTCTTGGTAAAGTGTGCGTCTAAATCAACGTCCTGTTGGACTTGGTCTGCTGTTTCTGAATCTATTGTGTCTGATGTGGATGGCTCCTTACTAGGTTTTGGCACTAAACAACGTCTGACTTTCTTTGGATTAGACAAAGGGCTAAGCAAAGGTCGGCCAGAAGCTCTTGTGTTCATCAACTATCAAGAACCTGCACAATCACCACAAACAAAAAAAAAAAAAAAAAAAAAAAAAAAAAAAAAAAAAAAAAAAAAAAAAAAAAAAAAAAAAAAAAAAAAAAAAAAAAAAAAAAAAAAAAAAAAAAAAAAAAAAAAAAAAAAAAAAAAAAAAAAAAAAAAAAAAAAAAAAAAAAAAAAAAAAAAAAAAAAAAAAAAAAAAAAAAAAAAACTAAAAACTTGATGTGTATTTTCTAGTTTTAAATTTATATCACGAATTACCTAGCTACTGTCTACTACACACTTGCGGGCAGTGTACCCGATCGTATGCAATATAGTTGACTTGGCAAATCCGAGGTCGAACACAAGGACTTAATTAAGCAATTGTTAACAATAAAGTAATTCAGAAAGAAGGGGGGTTTTGTGACCGAATTGTCACTTTGCAATTATTTAGAGAATTTGTTAGTAATCCCTCAAGATTAATCGAAAAGAGAGTTTGTTTTGAACAATAATTTAAAAGGCATCCATCTTGATTTCGCTCGACAACATGTTCAGATTGCACATAAATGAAGTTCAAATTCAATTTAGTTGACAAAGATAATCGTGACAAAATAAAGACACAAACTGGTACCACCAACGTTTGTAAAATCATTTTAATCACCTAATTAACCAGTTCCTTTGTAAAAGCCGGTACCACCAATGCTTAAAACAATTTCCCTAACCAACTAGTTTGTTTGACTATCAAATTAACAATTGTGTCTATGCGAAGATAACGTGGTACCACCAACCGCTATACAACACGTTGATAAAATAACTCCTTTTATTAAAATGATATTCACTATCATACCATGAACTAGTGACAATTGATTATAGATAATTAATTGAAATCACATACATATTCAACTAGTACCACTAACGAAGAACACATACATCACCAATATCAAAATAATAATTAATAAGGAATTAAATCATCAAGATCTCGACACAACGATAATTGACATCAACTTGAATTAATAAAATAGTGCAATCTTACATATTGTTTTGCTACATCAAGATGGATGATAAAGTGATTAGCCACTCATATTAAATATGAAAGAACAAATCAAAAGAGAAGAATTCATATTATACCAATAAATTGCAAGAATCCGGTAGCAACAATGATTGTAATCCAAAGCTCCAAAGATAAAAACCCTAACAGCTTGTTTGCTCTTAATCAATAGAAGCTATGAGAAAACTATGAAAAAGTCTAACAAAATTCGTCCATAATGCAGAACCCTAATCGAGTATTTATATAAAAATCCCGTGTAACACCCGTTACAAATGTAACACCCGTTACAAGGTGAATTTCTGAAACAACCCTAACGGCCGTTACTTATGTAACGGGCGTTACATCCTTCAAAATCCTTCACGGCAGTTATGCAACCCGTTACAGTGGAGACACACGTAACGGGTGTTATGATCCTAACGGGCGTTACAAGCGTCAGAACTTGTTTTCTTTGTCTTTCACTTGATTTCAACCGAACCTTTCTCTCGTTTCTTCCATGGATCATCAAAATCAACCAATTCATCCGTATAATCGTTCTCCAACCTGAAAACACTCAACACTACCTCAAAGCATCGAAAGTTGGATATAAAACTATAAAAATTACGAATAATCGGTACTAAAAATCATGTGGGAAAGGGTATAAAATACGACACATCAATAAATACTCCATATCTTGCAAAGCAAAAGATTGGTGCCAACTGTGAACAATACGATCAATGACAACCGGTCTATTACCTGTTAAAATGATACCGTCTACAAATACCAACCTATGTAAAAGACGACTATTAGATTGTCACACCATAGTGTCTACTTATACTAATATGGTTTGGAACCTTATACAAAAAAGGGCGTTTTCTTTCAAATGATAACCAAATGAATACTGCCTCTTCCTGCTGCGAGGACATTGCACGAAACCAACCCCCACCCCCCGATCGCTCAAGTAGCAGTTGCTTTGCAGGTAATCTACTACCATGTTAGCTTTCAATTTGTATTAGAAAGAGATTAAATGGACACAATTGCAATGTATGATGGACAAATGGTCATTTACAAACTTACATGACACTAGTACAATCTCTTATATTAAAAGAGATCCGTTAAATAGAAAAATGAAAAAATCTGGACCATACGTTGAATTTCATTATTTATTTTTTACCATTGGATCAAAATGCTTACATCATCTTTGACTGAACTTTTAGTCAAAGACGTTTTTAGTCTTCCAACTTCCACTATCTATAAACCCTTATAAAACATATTGAAACTCTATTTTAGGTAATTTAAGCACTTTTTTCAATATCTCCATATTGCCCCTAATTCACACATTACCTCTAATTATATATCTTTAAACACAATTAGACAAACATCATACCAAGATCTAACACACAGTCACTTCTTTCTCTCATTACTATTTACACACACGCATATCAATTCCTCCCCCACTGTTTTGTATTATCATCACCGTTTAACCGCCGCAACGCGCGAACACCAACCCTTGTTTTTTTAAATAACACTCATACATTTCAATCTTTTGCAACTTTTCACTAATTTTTTCATAATATAAATTGCAAGAAATATGAGAAACACTCTTTTAAGTGCAATCAAACGAATTTTACAACAAATAATGTCCAATATATTTGTAACAAAACAATCTGAGAAACGCTCTTTTAAAAGAATTTTTAACTTTGATCCATATTTTAATCAGGGTTACAAGTTTACAAATTCTTGATTGTTTAATATGATGATATGATCATTCCTTCATATCCTAATTAGAGTTTTTCTTTACAAGATGATTAAAAATACAAGATAAATAAGGTAATTAAAGTATAAAAATTTCTTGATTACGGTATATTTTTTCTTAGCTCTTCTCTCAGTTTTTTATACCTTTTAATTTTTAATTTTTTTATCAGCTTTTTATATGTACAAATATAACTATTTTTATATGATTCTTCCGCATTTCATACTGGTTATAAGCTAGTAACGAATTAAAATGACTACTTCGAGTCATGCAAGTCAAGACAGTAAGACACTGGTCAAAAACAACCGTTAGCTTAAACTGACTGTTCTTAAAATATTTGCGAGATCAAGTAGAGTCAATCTCATATGTCACAAATTTCACGACTCAAATGAGGCTAACTACTACTCTTTGAAAACCAAAACCATTTTTACCTAACTATAACTGTAGTCACATGAAACGAACAACACGACTTTACCAACAAAGGGTGTTTTGTAACTATATAGTGTATTCATGTTCTCACCTATATAATATAGTCACTCAAACGAATTGCAATGGTTCAGGGCTAGTCGCTCGATTTTATTTCTAAAAAAAAAAAAAAAGACTCGCATATAGGCAAATGCACAATTTCCGGTCTTATTTTTACTGACTTTCTCCTTGACCGAAGGCCCCATCACTCTTTATAGCAAGTTCGAGGTAGGTAGTAGGAAACTTGGACCCGATAATAAAATTACCATCAGAAGAGCATCAGGTATGGGAGGGTTCACCCCGACCCCGAACGTGATGTGGCATGTCGGCAAAGAACCAGCCACCATTCCGCCCCTTTCGGCGCCGACCCTTGATTCGTGGTCCGGCATCTGAAAGCCGATACTCGGCGTTATTTTCTCTTTCTCCCTTTCTGTCTTTGTCTTTGTTTTATAAATACTTTTATGTGTGTATATATAATATAATATTAATATATATACCTTTGTGTATAATAGAATGAAACTAACCGATGTCGTTTGAAAAGATGTGGAAGTTGATTTAATTTGATTTATGCGGGATTTGGTAGTGGGATGGTGGATTCTATACATCCGCCGGTGGTTGTGATGATTAATTGTTTTCCGATGATGATGATGTTCGTGCATTGTTGTGTCCAAGCACCGAAAGAAAAAGATGAAAGAGGTGGGTTTTATTTGAAGCAAAATTTTTAGGAGTTGCAAGTTGTATTTTAAAGAAATTCTTTGACTAAAAAAATGTGATGGTCGGCTGTTATTTTGGAGAAGATAAAGTGGTAGAGCAAGCGGAGAAGACAGAATTCTTATCAACATTCAATATGTATATATGCTTACTAGACGAATGCCCGCGCGATGCAGCGGTGATGGTGGTAGCGACGACGGTGTAACAAAAGCAGCAATGGTGGCGCCGATGTGCGGCGGTGGCAGTGGTGGTGGTGTTGGTGGCGTGGTAGCGATTATAAATTAATTGATGTAAGAGGGGTTAATATGGTTATTTAAGGGTTGGAGGATCTATGTTGTAAGTTATTTCATTAAGGATATTATATGTATATTGGTGAAAATGTTTAAATTAGTGAATAAAGAAGAAGTACTATGGTCATTTCAAAGTCTTAATTACTTAAAAGGATGGATAGTTTGCTTTACATAGTAGTATAAATATAGATAATAATAAAAAAATACAGTAATGATATACTATAATAATTAGCTGAATAAATAAGATTGTAAAAAAAATCAGTAAGTTAGTACGTAGTAATTTAAGCAAAGTAAATTCATATATAATTGTGTTAGGCAATCATATTTACAAAATAGTTAGCATTCGTTTTATAGTTATTGTAAAAAAAATCAGTAAGTTAGTACGTAGTAATTTAAGCAAAGTAAATTCATATATAATTGTGTTAGGCAATCATATTTACAAAATAGTTAGCATTCGTTTTATAGTTATTGTGAAGAAAAAATTAATGCATATTTTAGTTTTATTATATGTAACTTTTATTATTGAGTAAAAGGTTTTTAATAAAAGTATATATAATATCTATAGTTAAATATAAAAAAGTGATGTCTGGTTCTCTTTCTGTTAGTATATGATCACGTAGAAATGAACGTATGTCCAGAAATGATTTAAGCCTACGGGGTCACACGTCTCGACACAAATGTATTTAATATTAATTAATATATTGAATGTATTTAATTAATATGATCACGATTTCAATTAACGAGTGGTCGTTAAAAACTAACGGTTACTAGCTAACGGCGTTAGTTAAGGAAGGTTTAATTTGTAATTAGGAGATTCTAGAAGTTTCCTAATTATATAATAAAGGGGGCCGGTTTTAACTAATGAGTTTTAACTCATTGAGTTTAACTTGGTTTCTTATAGACTAATCCTAGTATATATCTAATAACGAATCCTAATCTATGTCAAATACGAAAAGGGTTTTGGATATAAAAAGGAAATAGAAAAAGCCCTCATCACCTCTCCTCCTTCCTCCTTCTCTTCTATTTTCGGCCGAAACTCTCCCAAGAACAAAGGGATTTTCGGTTTAGTTGTTTGACAAAATCAAGAGATAAAGCAAACGTTGCGGTTCGTGATCAAGTACTAGCATACGTGCATTCACGTGTCGTGTGTGCAATCGTAGAGAAGTTTATTTTAAACTTTCATAAAGTTTCTTGATTTATTCTCATCAATTTAAGGTACACGTTTTCTATCTTGGTTAATTAATTAACTACATAGGTTTTATCTTCCGCTGCGTGCTTTGTGATTTGATTTGATAAATTGTTATATAACCCAACAGTGGTATCACGAGCCTACTATGTATGTTTTTTAATTACCAATTAAATCAAAACTTGAAGGGGGGTTAGGGTCTTGATCTTCAAATTTTCGGATATATATATATATATATTTAAATTGTTTTTGTAATTTAATTACATTATTTAAATAAGAAACAAATAATATCTATATTATTAATATATATATGGTTCGAAATTTTCCAGAAAATAAAAAAAAAAAATTGTTTTTTAGGGTTCCTAATCCAAGTTTTGATTAATTACATGTTTATGTGATAAATTGCATGTATATATGGTGTACTTTTAATTATTTAATTGTTAAATAGAAGTAAAAATCATGAATTTTTCATGCAAATTATTCATGATTATTACTTAGATATATTGATATGAAATCTTGATCATTAGGGTTAATTATACTAGATAATTGAATAATTAATTGTGTGACAATGTGATTATGTTTTGTGAAAGTTTCTGTTTGACACCAGTTCACTAAAAAAATCATAACTAATTAACCGTAAGTAGTTGGAAGCTGAAATCTTTACAGTAGATGCTTGACTCATAGGGCTACAACTTTTATGTTTTGTGCTAAGCCCAGTTCGGCCTTCTTCAGGGCCAGATTTGGTCGTGAAGCTGCTGGATTTTCCAGATCAGCATCCTGTTTTATGGTAGATAAACTTGTTATAGATATTTTGGCTTACGCAATCAAGGCAACTTGATGTATGTGGTCTCTTTCCATATGAAAGAGGAGCCAATCTTATACCATAGTGACCAAATTAGGTTGATTACCTTAATTGTTAAGTTGTAAATTTAGTAAGTTTAATTTTGCCTTTTTATGAAAATTGTATGCAAAATTGTTTTTGGAAAAATAAACTTGACTAAATATATTGAAATAAGATTTTGTTTATAAAATTGGTGCCCTAAAATCAAAAGATACACCGGCTCACCCATTTGAACAAACTCTAAGAGAGGTATAAGTCGGAGTGCGCTAGCCTCCTAAAAGGGCGGGTTTTTAAATCGCGTTTATCGCATACCTTTGCCCTTGCGCTTCTTTGTGCGTTCGAATGGAGCTACCGAGCTCTTTTGTATTTAAAGGCAATAAAAATGAGTTTTATAAACATATTATGTTTAGAAGATATGCATGAATCTTCAAACATAACTTTTTGATCACACATCAAATTGATTGACCCAATAAACTTAAGTCATTGCCACCCAACTCGTAAAGGACACTTGTGGCTGTTGTTTTACTCACTGGTACACAGTGGTGAAATGGCAGTTGCATGGCAAATCCCACTCACTGGTACACAGTGGTGGACAAATTTGCGCGTTCTTGGTTGGACGACTTAAAGCGAGTTAAGCGGTGAGACCTTGACCCGTGGCAAAAGATGGGACAAAACATGACTACAAATCACTTGATGAATCAAGTGTGATTTGTAGGTCCTATTCTTACTAGGAATTGCACATGAAATGCAATTACTGCTCGTCACTTACCTTTTGAGTGCAATCATTTCTAGCAGATCAACTGATGAAATGATTGTATGTCAATTGGATCCTAGCCTTAATGAAATTAATTGTTTATTTGATAAACATTGGGTAATTGATTTCTTAAGGATTTATTATCGAAAATACTGATTTTTGAACTTAATCTGTTTTGTAGATGGCAATGAATCCTTCCACAAACACCAATGCTTTTCGGCAAATGTTTGAAAGAGAAAAGCTTAATGGATCAAATTTCAATGACTGGTATCGTCAACTGAGAATTGTTCTAAGAGTTGAGGAACGCATGGATGTCATTGAAAGGCAATGGCCAACCGAACCAAGTGCTGAATCCACAGCAGCTGAAAAAGCTGAATATAGGATTCAGTACACTAGATTCAATGAAGTTTGTTGTTTGATGCTTGCGAGCATGTCTCCCGAGCTTCAAAAACAATTCGAACTCTACACTCCATATGATATGATCACAGAACTTAAATCCTTGTATGAAAAACAAGCTGGAGTGGAACTGTTCGACTTAGTCGTGGAACTTCATGACATGAAACTTGAATCTGGCAAATCGGTTAGCAGTCATGTGCTCAAGATGAAGAGCATTTTTGACAAATTGGATTCGATGGAGTACGCTTATCATAAAGAGGTAAAAGTTGGCATGATTCTCAAATCCCTTACGAAGGAATATGAGGGTTTTGTGCAAAACTATACCATGCACTCTATGAAAAAAAGCGTCAATGAACTTCATGCTATGCTCATTGAATATGAGAAGACGATTCCAAAGAAGGCCAATGACCCAAATGTCCTTATGATTAAGGGGGTCGGATCCAGAAAGCTAAGAAATCGCACCAAGCTAAAGGCAAGTTTGATGGTAAAGGCAAGGGTAAGCAAGCTGCTTATTCCCCCAAACCAAAGAAAACCCCTCCGGCTAAGAAAGAGCATCCGGCTAAAGACCAGACCTGTCATCATTGTAATGAAGTCGGGCACTGGAAGAGGAACTGTCCCAAGTATCTTGCCGAGTTGAATGTGAAGAAGAAGCAAGCAAGCGTTGCTAGTACTTCAGGTATCTTCACTATTGAATTATTTTCCTTTACTAAGCGTAAATCATGGGTTTATGACACTGGCTGTGGAACTCATATCTGTAATGAATTACAGGCTCTTAGGAAAAGGAGGAAGCTGAAGCCCGGAGCTTTGCAGCTGTTCGTGGGCAATGGTCTACCAGCACCTGTTGAAGCTATTGGAGAATATCATTTAGTTCTTCCTTCCGGTTTAATTATTGTTTTAGACAATTGTCATTATGCACCTTCTATCACTAGAGGTGTAGTTTCAGTTT
Source organism: Erigeron breviscapus (assembly GCA_034093135.1). Lineage (NCBI taxonomy): Eukaryota > Viridiplantae > Streptophyta > Magnoliopsida > Asterales > Asteraceae > Erigeron > Erigeron breviscapus. The sequence goes on along the minus strand of CM067172.1, from coordinate 68,881,831 downwards.
CTTTGTTGAAAGACAACGGTTTCATTAATGTTTTTAATGATTATGGCATTTCAGTTTCTAAAAATAATGTTCATTATTTTGATGCTATTACTTGTGATGGTATTTATGAAATTGATATGCGTGGTTGTGATTCAAATAATTCAATGTATAATGTTAGCAAAAGAGCCAAGACTAACTTGGACTCTACTTATCTGTGGCACTGTCGTCTTGGACACATTGGGAAAAATCGCATTGAAAGACTTCAACGTGAAGGGATTTTACAATTAAATGATGAATCATTTGATAAATGCGAGTCATGTGTTTCCGGCAAAATGACGAGAAAACCTTTTTCGCATAAACCGGAGAGGGCTAAAGATCTTCTTGGACTCATTCATACCGATGTTTGCGGCCCATTTAGACATGTGTCAAGAAAAGGAGCTAGCTACTTCATAACTTTTACGGATGATTTCAGTCGTTATGGTTATGTTTACTTGCTTAAACATAAACATGAAGTGTTTGAAACATTCAAAGAGTTTAAAAATGAAGTAGAAAATCAACTCGGAAAGACCATCAAGATTCTTCGTTCGGATCGAGGTGGTGAATACTTAAGCCAAGAGTTTAAGGATTATCTGAAAGCGTGTGGAATTGTCCAACAGCTTACTCCTCCATACACTCCTCAACATAATGGAGTGTCTGAAAGGAGAAATCGAACCTTGCTAGACATGGTGAGATCTATGATGAGCCTTACGACTCTCCCATTTTCGTTTTGGGATTATGCTCTTGAGACTGCTGTACGCATTCTCAATATGGTTCCAACCAAGAAGGTTGACAAGACACCATATGAATTATGGCATGGAAATGTTCCTAATCTGTCTTACTTAAGAGTCTGGGGATGTGAGGCACTTGTGAAGCGCGATACGCCTGACAAACTTGAACCCAGAACTACTAAGTGCATCTTTGTCGGATACCCTAAGGAAACGATGGGTTACGACTTCTATGATCCCGTCAAAACACTGTTCGCGTTGCTCGATATGCTGAATTCTTTGAAAAGAAATTAGTTCCAGAGAACAGTGGGAGGATTGTAGAACTTGATGAGATTCAAGAGGAAGATGTGTCACCTTCTGAAGCTCCTAGCAATCATCAACTTGGGGGGGAAAATGTTCAAAGTGATGAACCTCAAGTCGATGATGATGAAGCGATTCTACTTCGTAGGTCCGAAAGGACAAGACGTCCTACTGACAGATTATGTCTGATGGTAGAAGAAAACGTTTTAGGAGATCTCGATGAGCCTCCGAATTTCAAAGCTGCATTATCAGATCCGGAATCTGAAAAATGGCTTGAAGCTACGAAGGTGGAAATGAAATCCATGAAAGACAATCAAGTCTGGAGCTTGGTTGATCTTCCACAAAATGCTCAAACTGTTGGGTGTAAGTGGATCTTCAAGAAGAAGACGGACATGGATGGACATGTACACACCTATAAAGCTCGTCTCGTGGCGAAAGGTTATACTCAACGTTTCGGTGTTGACTATGATGAGACCTTTTCTCCAGTTGCGGACATTAAAGCTATTAGGATTCTCTTAGCCATAGCTGCGTACTATGACTTTGAGATATGGCAAATGGATGTTAAGACTGCCTTCTTAAATGGTTACTTGGATGAAGAAGTCTATATGGATCAACCTGAAGGTTTTATTGATCCAAAACATCCCAACAAAGTATGCAAGCTTCAAAGGTCCATTTATGGACTAAAGCAAGCATCAAGAAGTTGGAACAAGAGGTTTGATGAAGAAATCAAAAAGTTTGGTTTCGTTCAAAACCCCGATGAGCCATGTGTATATCGCAAAGCTAGTGGGAGTAATGTTACTTTCCTTGTCTTGTATGTTGATGACATATTGATCATAGGAAAACACATTCCGATGTTGCAAGATGTAAAATCCCATCTTGGAAAGTGTTTTGCCATGAAAGATTTAGGAGAAGCGGCATTTATTCTTGGAATCAAGATCTACCGAGATAGATCAAAGCGATTAATTGGACTAAGTCAAAGTGCTTATATTGATAAGGTCTTGAAGCGATTCAAGATGGAGAATTCTAAGCGTGGGTTTACACCTATGCAAGAAGGACTTAGTTTATCTGTCAAACAGGGTGCTACTACACCTAATGAGGTGGAGCGTATGCGAAGAGTCCCTTATGCTTCGGCTGTGGGATCAATTATGTATGCGGTTAGATGCACTAGACCCGATGTGGCGTTCGCGCAAAACATCGTAAGCCGATATCAACAGAATCCAGGTGAAAGTCACTGGACTGCTGTTAAGAGCATTCTGAAGTACCTACGGGCTACTAAAGATATGTTTTTGGTGTATGGAGGAAATCCAGACTTAGAGCTCAAAGTGACCGGATACTGTGATGCTGGATTTCAAACTGATAAAGATGACACGAAGTCTCAGTCAGGATTCGTCTTCGTTCTTAACGGAGGTGCTGTGGATTGGAAAAGCAGCAAGCAAAAAACAGTTGCCATGTCTGCAACAGAGTCTGAGTACATTGCCGCCTCAGAAGCCGCAATGGAAGCAGTCTGGATAAGGAAGTTCATTAGCGGGCTTGACGTGATCCCCTCAAGTGACTTACCCACTGATATGTACTGTGATAATACTGGTGCATTAATCATTGCCAACGAACCCGGAGTTCAGAAAGGTGCCAGACATTATGCTAGACGATATCACTATGTTCGTGAACGGATCGAACTAGGTGAAATCAAATTGCTCAAAGTTCACACAGATTTTAACTTAGCTGATCCTTTCACAAAAGCTTTGTCTAGGCCCAAGCTTGAAAGGCATGCCGAGGGCATAGGACTAAAATTAGCTAGTTATTTCATGTAAATCTGTTGTTTCGGTATTTGGATAAGGGATGTTAAACAATTTATATTTTTGATAATGAAATAAAGTACTTGATATGTTTGATTTCATTTAATATTAATTGTATCCTATATTTGCATGTTTAATCCTTGAATATTTTAATAAATATTCTAAATTGTCCATTGTCGATTAATTATATGGGAATATAATTAAACTAAGACAAATCTGAGCGATTGGTTATATTCTTGGAATATATAATGGATGGTCCCACCAAACTCACATGATATCCATAGTTGATGCATATCGGACTACCCCACTAACGAATTCATCACTTTATGGATCAACGTCATTAAGTGAAATTCGTAAATGGTTACTTTATTGATCCTTTGACTTGAGATACAAGCAGGTCAGCATGTATGGATTGCACTTACTTGATATAGTTCTAACTCTCCTGAATAAGGGAGTACATAAAGGGCTATTTTCAGAAAGCGTAGTGAAGTATGATGACTGACACGTGTAGTCAATATAGGATTTGTTCCTTCAACTTAAAAGTTGAAGTATGATACCATTGGCGCCCTCATTAGGACTAATTAAGATGTTTGCATGGCCGTGCCCAAATAAATCCAGATGGTTCTCGGTTATATTTGGTAATCTCTAATTAGTTATGGAATGAGAAACAGAATCGTTAAATCATGAAATGACATTGATCCGTATTCATGTTTAACACGGTATTTGAACAAAGGGATAATAAATGCCTCAACCATTTAAATATACTTTAAGAAACTATACTTAAATATTTCTGGGAGCATTGGCGTGTTGCTAGACGCTAACCAATGTTATTACCTTCATTTGTTACGAGCTCAAGTGGGAGCTGTTAGTATATGATCACGTAGAAATGAACGTATGTCCAGAAATGATTTAAGCCTACGGGGTCACACGTCTCGACACAAATGTATTTAATATTAATTAATATATTGAATGTATTTAATTAATATGATCACGATTTCAATTAACGAGTGGTCGTTAAAAACTAACGGTTACTAGCTAACGGCGTTAGTTAAGGAAGGTTTAATTTGTAATTAGGAGATTCTAGAAGTTTCCTAATTATATAATAAAGGGGGCCGGTTTTAACTAATGAGTTTTAACTCATTGAGTTTAACTTGGTTTCTTATAGACTAATCCTAGTATATATCTAATAACGAATCCTAATCTATGTCAAATACGAAAAGGGTTTTGGATATAAAAAGGAAATAGAAAAAGCCCTCATCACCTCTCCTCCTTCCTCCTTCTCTTCTATTTTCGGCCGAAACTCTCCCAAGAACAAAGGGATTTTCGGTTTAGTTGTTTGACAAAATCAAGAGATAAAGCAAACGTTGCGGTTCGTGATCAAGTACTAGCATACGTGCATTCACGTGTCGTGTGTGCAATCGTAGAGAAGTTTATTTTAAACTTTCATAAAGTTTCTTGATTTATTCTCATCAATTTAAGGTACACGTTTTCTATCTTGGTTAATTAATTAACTACATAGGTTTTATCTTCCGCTGCGTGCTTTGTGATTTGATTTGATAAATTGTTATATAACCCAACAGGTTCTGCATCCATAACGGCCCAAAATTGATGAAATAGTAAAAGCTGATGTGGAGCTGAGGTGACGTTCTGCATGATTCTGTATGGTTTAACCATACCTGATGCTCGAACCCGAGTCAATCCTCATCCAGTACCTTATTGGGGACCTCACTAGGAATAAAATATTGCCCCAACCGAACCAGATGCCCGATACCAATCGCCATTTATAAAACAAAACCTCACCCGATATGAAATATTTCTTTCGACACTATATCAAACAACTAAAACCTTATAGTATAATTTGACTCAAACGATACGATCTTTCCAAGTTCAAAAGGTAGCACCTTTATGAGTCATATCCATTATGTCTCCTTCATTGTATTTGTTAACATAAGTTGTTATTATATGACAAACTTATCATGTTATTATAATAACAAAACTTATCATTTTTGTTAGCAAAAGAATACACCAAAAGAAACTAATCTTAAAAATGCATAAACTTTGTATTAGGGTCAATCTTGAATTCCTTTGTACTCTTAAGAATCATTTTAACAAAATACCCTTCAATTCTCTAGACAGATTACAGAAAGATAGTATTGGGGACAAAAAATTTCAAACATTTGTAGACACATTTGAATGAACAACCTTGTTTTTTTGCCAGCCCATAAGCCAAAGCAAACTCCTCTTCACAAAAGATGGTGCATTTGATGATGCTGCTACTTGTGGATCAACACTGTGACAACTCTGCACTTCATGATCATGACAACCCGCTTCAGACGCCTTCGATTCATCTCCAGCAACATGTTGCCGAAGCAAGAATTGTAACGAGAATATCGCGGTGGTTGATGGTGGCTCAATGGCGGCTGAACCCGCCATCGTTAAATTAGGCTTTTCTTTTTTTCCTCTAAGCCAAATTTTGGACACTGAAAAACTCTCCCTTCTCATACTTCCACCACTACCGCTTCTTAACGCTTCAATCCCTTTAAAATCTCGCCTTGAATCCCCACCACATTCCGACATTGCTGGCCTATGCCCCGGAGTAATTGGAAGATTTAACTTCTTGTTTGATTGTTTCTTGACTTGTATTCGAATTGGTACTTGTAATGATAAATTATCATCCATCACATACTCACAAAAGATGGTGCATTTGATGATGCTGCTACTTGTGGATCAACACTGTGACAACTCTGCACTTCATGATCATGACAACCCGCTTCAGACGCCTTCGATTCATCTCCAGCAACATGTTGCCGAAGCAAGAATTGTAACGAGAATATCGCGGTGGTTGATGGTGGCTCAATGGCGGCTGAACCCGCCATCGTTAAATTAGGCTTTTCTTTTTTTCCTCTAAGCCAAATTTTGGACACTGAAAAACTCTCCCTTCTCATACTTCCACCACTACCGCTTCTTAACGCTTCAATCCCTTTAAAATCTCGCCTTGAATCCCCACCACATTCCGACATTGCTGGCCTATGCCCCGGAGTAATTGGAAGATTTAACTTCTTGTTTGATTGTTTCTTGACTTGTATTCGAATTGGTACTTGTAATGATAAATTATCATCCATCACATACTCAAAAGATCCCATTGAAAAACACCTCCTCCTATCAATTTTACTCTTTTCATCACCATCCTCACAACCACTAACTCCATCCACATTCTTAAATTTCCCAAGTTTAACCATCACAACTTTCTCTTTATCCTCATCTTCCTTATCTTCATTTCGACCCGAATTCGTTCTTTCAAATTCAAACTCTTCACCAATACTAAAATGTGAATTCACCCTTTGAATCCTACTACTATTTCCACCCTCATTATTCACAATTTCCCTAAAACTTTCTTCACCAGATTCAAGAACAAGCACAAAAGGTGAACAACAAGTATTTGGATTATTGTAATCCAAAAGCAAATTACTTCTACAAAGAGGGCAAGTAGAATGAGACAAAAGCCATGTATCTATACAATCCATATGAAAAGCATGACTACATTTAGGCAGCAATCTAAGATTATCATAACATTCAAACTCACATAGACAAACAGCACAATCAAATGGGCTTTTGTTTACACCAATTATAGACTTATAACTAAAAACAGGAAGTGAGTCAATAAAAGACTGGTCAACCCCAGAATCATGAAGACTAAACAACTGTTGTAATTGGCCTTGAAGTGCACTCACATTATCAAATTCATCAGGGTCTCTATTTGATGGTTTTATAAGAAATCTAACAAGAAGATGAAGTAATCCAGATATGAAAAAAATTATGGCAAGAATTATGATGATTAACAAAACACTTGGACTCACATTGTTGTTTAGGCTTGACCCACCAGCTCCGGCAGCTTGAAACGCCGGTGGCGGCGGCGGTGGTGGTGGCTGACTGTAAAAATATGGTTTTTCATATGGAGAAAGGAGGATTTTTCTGTCCATTTTTTTGTGTGCAAGAAAATGAAAAAAGATTGAAACTTTATGATGAAATCATATGAAATAAAGAAAGCCCATGTGTTGAAATAATGTAAAATGGTGATATATTAATGGGTTGTGAAGGATTGGGACTCTGCAAGTCAAAGAGAGAGAGAATGAAAATGACAGTTGTACAGAAATAAATTTGGATCAATGAAAGATCTTTAATGGCACAGTTAACACCGCCAGGCAAAAGTCAACCCGACCAGGGCATTAGCTGCGACGTCGCCACTAATACTCTGACACTGATAGGGGCCGCTAATTTCTCTGCCAGATTTACCATTACAGACAGGGGGCCCGCAGTATTAGCGGCGACGTCGCCGCTAATACTGCACCAGAGAGAGTATTAGCGGCGACGTCGCCGCTAATAATCTCTCTGGTGGGATTACACTTTTTTGCCTGGTGGGGTTACACTCCTCGTTAATTTAATTTACAGAAAAATAATGATGATCCATGAATATGAAAATTATGGCAGGTCAATCTGGAGAAATTAGTAGTAGGTTTATTGCATGTCAATTATTATTATTATATGTTACAACTTACCATTACAATATATTACGAGACAATTATTTATTTCAAAATGAATAGGATTTAGCTGTTTTCATATGATTATTTTG
>CM067172.1:68831865-68871865 GCA_034093135.1 Erigeron breviscapus | reverse complement strand
AGTTCCGTCATCAAGATTCCATCCTCAACAAAATGCGTTACTCTATTCAACAGTTTCACGTAGCTTACACCCGTTGGGTTAATCGCCATGTAAGTGGCATGACCGAAGCCGACATCCAATCGAATGCCTTGGCCGAATCCAAAGCAGAAAATCCGAATTTCAATTACGTACAAGAATGGATGTACTTAAAGGACACCTCGAAGTTCCATCTTATTCACGATTGGGATCCTCTTAGCACTCGAGGTGAATCGAGTAAAAGGTCGAAGACAACATCCGCTTCCGATCCCGCGGGTGCTCAAAGTGCGGGATCGGATGCGAAGGTTAATATTGACTTAAATGAGGTCGAGTGGGAGGGTGAGACTCGGGAGGCTCGCTACTATCGACCGGTTGGTCGAGACGCGAGTAAAAACAAAGGAAAAGCGTCTGGATCCGGTGGTGGTGGAATGTATACGACCGATTTTGTTGATTTGACCGATAAGTTGGAGGGTTTGATTGGGGTCGGGTGTAACATCCCGAACTTTTCTTTAAGATTTGACTAACGCTGTTAAGTCAACCTCATGTGTGTCGTTAAGTCTAGTGTGAATATATGCATATACGTAGTTAATGTGTGAGGTTTGAAAACCTAAATGTTAATGTAGTATAAATGTGTGAAATATGAAGAATTATGTCTATGTAGTGACATTTAATGAAGGGTTAATGTTGTATATGGTCAATAAAGAAGTTTGTGACCAAAAATGAAGGATTAGGAAGCCTAGGGACTAGTTTTGACATGTGTGGAAAGTCAAAAACGGGATTAGTAGCTTAGAGGCTGTCATTAGGAGGTTATTTGCAGATCTCACTTCTTCTAAACAAGCCCTAACTGATCCTAAGTCATTCCATAGTTTTCTCTCATCAAATCTCAAGCCGAAAAGTCGTTTTGTGTGTGAATTGGTGGTCATTGTCAAGAGTATTTGCATTCTATTTGTCATTTGCAGGTAATAATCAATTCATTGATTGTATTTTCAGATCATGAGTCGTGTGTGTTGAATCAAATCTGATTGAAAAGGGGTTTGTAAAGGAATTAGGGTTTCATTGTGTTCTTGGTTAATTTATGTGTGTTTTAATCAAGTATTTGGCCTAAAACGATTGTAAACGATGTTTTAACGATTTGGATTGATAAGAGATGTTTTGATGATCAAAGAGTAATGTTTTTGTGTCAATTCGATCGGTACTCAAAGAGTTTTGGGGTCATTTTCTGGAAAAAGGTCGAAAAACACGTTTCTGCACTTCGAACGAAGATAACCTTTATCTTCGTAAGAACGAAGATAACCTTTATCTTCGTAAGAACGAAGATAACCTTTATCTTCGTAAGAACGAAGATAACCTTTATCTTCGTAAGAACGAAGATAACCTTTATCTTCGTAAGAACGAAGATAACCTTTATCTTCGTAAGAACGAAGATAACTATCTTCGTAAGAACTGGAACTAACTTCGTAAGAAGGATTTTCCAGACTAAGTTCGTGAGGTTTGTTAAGTTCGTTTGAGTCCCAAATGACTTATATTTCATATGTTAATGTACGATAGGTGTCGGGGATTACTGATAAGCATTATTAGCTATTTGTTTGCGCGCGTACACTACTACCAGGTAAGATACACTACTTTGACACGCTGAGGGATCAACTAAAAGCTGGTTTCAAATCGTAAACACTTCCATTCGGTATCTTTATATTGCATGTGGGCATATGGGTTACTTGGGAGGTATTATGGGTTATGCAGTTGACCATGAGACCTGAGATGCAGTCCCTATTGTAGTGTAATGTAGTATTGCTTAATGTAGTATGTAGCTATGCAGTTGATGTAGTTTAATGAAGTATCTTGATATGCATGATATATAGAAATGAAGTTGATGTGTGATATGCATGCTTGACTTGTACGCCTAGTTCACTAGACTTGCTAGGTTACTATGTCACTTGCACGTCTAAGGATCCAAACGTAATGAAGTTAAAGTGTGTGAATGTCTAGGAATGTGTGTTACCTAGACTATATGTGTGTGAATGTTTGGGAATGCAGGGACCCAATCTATATGTGTGAAATTGAGCTCATAAAACTAATGCAGGGAAAGTGTTAAGCTTAACCCGTACTTGTCTTAGCCGGATGAGTGCGTTGATGCAGTTGTTGCTTGGGTGGCTCCTCGCAACATGGTCTTTATAACGCAGGGCGAGTAATACGAGAGGTTTGACCAACCTCCACATACGGATTACTCTTGGATTGGCTTGCCACTCCTTAACGACGTAAGATGAGTAGTCTTTTGACTGATCATCCAGTCGGGTGTGATGCAGGGCACACTTATATGCAGTTAACAAAGATACGTGTGACAATGTGTGAACTAATGCAGGATAGGCACATTTAGGATGATTATCCTAATTAATATGAAGTCGAAATGTAGTATATGTGTGAACGTGTGATGTGTGTTGTGCCTAATAAAACTTGTCTAATAATGAAGATTGTTTTAATTGGACAAATGCTTTTAATTAAGTGTTATCTTACTTAGCTATTCTTATAGCTAACACTTGCTTCTTTAATGTGGTTGTTCCCTCAGGTTTAGCTTGATGGAATTAGACGAAGGATGTGTGAGCTTGGGTAGATTCATTGAAGGAGCCTTAGTTATCCATAGACGATTCTTTGCTTAGACATTTATTTACATTTCGTACTTAATGTCGAATTTATGTTGTGACATGTGAACGGTTGTTTTATGTTGGGCAACCGTTGGGTTTTCATTTGAACTATTGTTTGATATGGCATGTAACACCAAATAAATGCAGCAACCGAAATGTTTTTATCGGTTTTGACTTTTACAGTCTTTACTTCCGCAATTTAACACCGTTAGGTGAAAAGTTTTGAAAACCCATATTTTTAAACGACGGGTGTTACAAGTTGGTATCAGAGAAGTGGTTTAAGTGAACCAAGGCCTATTAACCATAGGATTTGGACTTAAACTTAAGATATGCATGCTAGGTATTTATAGGATGCCTTAGTTTTAATGAAAGATGATATAGGATGGGTTGGGACGAGTGCGAGTGTGATAGGGCTTATGAGATGTTTACGTTACGATGATATGTTTTAGCCTTATCTTAACAAGCATTTTGCTTTAATTTGCGCTTATCGACTCTACCTTTTTATTAAAGGAAAATGGTTAACACTCGCAACCGCAACTTCCGACGTGATGGAGCTACTGCTAGCATTACCCCACCTGTCCATCCAGGTGCAGGCGCTGCAAATGCTGCTGCTGCTGTTGCAGCCAATGCAAATAGAAATCGAGGAAATCCCCGCCAGGTCAATCAGCAAGGCTCATTGGGTCCTATGCCTCCACCTCCCGGCAATCCACCTAGGGTTAACGAGGAAGTGGTGGAACAAATCCCTAACGCGGCTGAGTTGTACAATCTCGTACGGACTCTCCAGACCCAATTGGCCCAGACACAGGAGCAATTGAACAACGCTCTTGCTGAAAATGCTGAAGGAACTGATGGCAACTATTCAGTGCCTTCTCACCACTCTGAGCCACTGGTCTATGATGTTGTTATTCCCCCTGCAAATGCTGTTGTGGTTCCTCCTAATGTCGTTCAAGCCCCTCGGTTTAAGTTTGAAAGTTTCCAGAAGTGTGGAGGTCAGAAGTTTGATGGAACCCTTAATGCAGTGGGTTGCATGGAATGGCTCGATGATACGGAGATGGTCTTTGAAGCCTGTGACTGTCCCGAGGACAAGAAGGTGTTGTGCGCTAGTCGAATGTTGAAAGAAGGTGCTCGGGATTGGTGGAAGAGCATTACTATTTCGATGACTCTAGCTATGGTATCTGCTATCTCGTGGGCTAACTTTAAGCAGAAATTCATTGAGGAATATATTGGGGTTCATGAGCAGCGTAAGATGGAAAAGGAGTTTCGTGCCTTGACGGCTGAAGTCGGGAAGGTCAACGAGTATGCTCGTTCCTTCATGGAGAAGATGAAGTTCGTGGGTCATTTATTCCGTACTGATGCGGATCAGGTTGCTTGCTATGTTGATGGTTTGCCTCCGAGTTATCGAGGTATCTGCAGGCAGCACAAGACTCTGACTGAAGCTATCAAGGAGTCTAAGAATCTTGACGATGATTTCGCTTCGGACAAGAAGGTTGAGAAGAGTGATGATAAGAAGTCGGGGTTTAAAAGAAGGTCAAATTGGTCTTCCAATAACAATAATAATAAGAAGTTCCGTGGAAGTGGTAGTTCGAGTGGTGACAAGGATAAAAGAAGAATGGTTCATGGTGTACATTTTGCAAGACAATTCATGAAGGGCATTGTACCGACAAGACAAGAAGGTGCCATAAGTGTGGGAAGTCGGGACATCTTGCCACTGAATGTAGGGACAAGACTCGTTGCTACAAGTGCCAAGAAACGGGTCATCTCATTGCCGATTGTCCACAGATGAAGAATGTTGGAAAGAAGACCGCCACGACAGCAACAAAAGTGAGAGCTCTTCAAATGACGGTTGATGACGCAAGGAACAACGATGAAGTGGTATGTGGTACTTTCCTTGTTAACTCAAAGCCTGCCTCTGTTTTATTTGATTCAGGTGCAAATAGGTCGTTTGTGTCCACATTATTTGCTCCTAAGCTAGAAAGAGTCACTACTCCCTTAGATTGTTCATTAGAGGTAGAAATTGCTAATGGTACGGTTAATAATATACGTGTGGGTTATGACGATTGTGACATTGAGATTGAAGGTCGTTCTTTTCCAGTCCAACTATTGCCTACTACCTTAGGTGGTTTTGATGTAGTGATTGGTATGGATTGGTTGGCTAGAAATGAAGCTAGTATTTTATGTTCCCAAAATATAATTCGATTGCCTATGTCCGAGGGTAAAGTGATAACGGTGTATGGAGACAAGAAGAGAGGAGGAATAAAGATTATTAGTATGATGAAAGCTATTAAATGTATAAGGAAAAACAAGAGCCATTTCTTGGCTTATGTCATTGATGCAAGAAAAGAGAAGTCTTCAATCGCTAGTGTTGATGTAGTATCCAATTTCCCCGATGTGTTTCCCGATGATCTACCCGGTATTCCTCCCGATCGTGAAGTTACTTTTCAGATAGATCTTATTCCCGGTGCTACACCCGTTGCTAAAGCACCTTACCGATTAGCTCCTACAGAAATGAAGGAATTAATGACGCAATTTCAGGAGTTACTTGACAAGGGGTTCATACAACCTAGTTCCTCGCCTTGGGGAGCTCCGGTTCTCTTTGTTAAGAAGAAGGATGGATCGATGCGCATGTGTATTGACTATCGTGAGTTGAACAAACGAACGGTCAAGAACAAGTATCCTCTCCCGAGAATTGATGATCTTTTTGATCAACTACATGGTGCTTCGTATTTTTCAAAGATTGATTTGCGGTCCGGTTATCATCAGTTGAAGGTAAAGAAGGAAGATGTAGCAAAGACAGCTTTCCGGACTAGATATGGTCATTATGAGTTCTTGGTCATGCCATTTGGGTTGACCAATGCTCCAGCCGCGTTTATGGACTTAATGAATCGGGTATGCCGCCCCTTTCTAGATCATTTTGTTATTGTGTTTATTGACGATATTTTGATCTATTCTAAGTCAGAGGATGAACACCGTGAGCATTTGAAAGCAGTTTTGGAGGTGTTGAGGGAGAAGAAGTTGTACGCAAAGTTTTCTAAATGTGAGTTTTGGCTCCGAGAAGTGCAGTTTCTTGGTCATGTTAATACATCAGAAGGTATTAAAGTAGATCCTTCAAAGATTGAAGCTGTTTCAAAGTGGGAGCAGCCAAAGACTCCTACCGAGATTAAGAGTTTTCTTGGTTTGGCTGGGTATTATAGAAGGTTTATTCAGGATTTTTCCCGAATAGCCAAGCCTATGACGGAATTAACAAAGAAGGGTGTGAAGTACGAGTGGACTGAAAAGCAGGAAAATGCATTCCAAACGTTGAAAAAGAAGTTGTGTGAAGCTCCTATCCTTGCCTTGCCTGAAGGTACTGATGATTTAGTGGTATATAGCGATGCTTCTATTACGGGTTTGGGTTGTGTCTTAATGCAGAGAGACAAAGTGATTGCCTATGCTTCACGTCAGTTGAAGCCTCATGAGAAGAATTACCCTACCCATGATCTTGAGCTAGCGGCGGTTATGTTTGCATTGAAATTATGGAGACATTACTTATATGGTACTAAATGCACACTTTTCACCGACCATAAGAGTTTACAATATATGTTTACTCAAAAGGAGATGAATGTGAGACAAAGAAGGTGGATGGAATTACTTAAAGACTATGATTGTGAAATCAAATACCATCTGGGTAAAGCCAATGTAGTGGCGGATGCACTAAGTAGGAAAGTGCAAAGCTCTTCTTGTAAGTTGATGAGCATGCAAGTTCAAGCCAAGTCGGGTCTATTAGATCGAATTAAAGAAGCACAAGAGATGGCATTAATGAAGGATAATATTGATAAAGAGAGTATTGGGAAGAAGAAACGACTTGTGATGGAGACTAATAGCCGTGGGTTTAAAACATACAAGGGTCGTATTTGGGTGCCACTGCTTGGTGGTAACCGGGAGTTGATCCTTGAAGAGGCTCAAAGAAGTAGGTATTCGATGCATCCCGGTGTCACCAAAATGTATGCAGATTTGAAGCCGATTTATTGGTGGCCGGATATTAAAGGTGAAGTAGCTCATTTTGTAGCAAAGTGTTTGACATGTGCACGTGTGAAAACGGACCATAAAAAGCCGTATGGTTTGTTGCATCAATTAGACGTTCCCGAGTGGAAATGGGATCATATCACGATGGACTTTGTAACGAAGCTACCGAAAACGCCGAAAGGGAATGATATGATTTGGGTGATTGTAGATAGATTGACGAAGAGTTCTCATTTTCTAGCTACCCGACAAGATGTGCCTTTAAAGAAGATGGCAAAGATGTATATAGATGAAGTTGTCTCGAAACATGGAGTTCCATTGTCTATTGTCTCGGATAGGGACACTAGATTTGTGTCTAAATTTTGGAAGGGTCTTCAACGAGAATTGGGTACTAGAGTGAACTTGAGTACCGCCTATCATCCTCAAACCGATGGGCAAAGTGAGAGAACCATCCAAACCTTAGAGGATATGTTGAGAACGTGTGTACTAGACTATGGTGGAGCATGGGATGAACACTTGAAGTTGATTGAATTTGCTTATAATAATAGTCACCATGCAAGTATTGGAATGCCACCATTTGAAATGTTATATGGAAGGAGATGTAGGACTCCAAGTTGTTGGATGGAGCCCGGTGAAAAGCAGTTAACCGGTCCCGAAATTATTGAAATCTCCGCTGAGAAAGTTAATGTAGCTAAAGAAGCTTTACGTGTGGCCAGAGAAAGGCAGAAAACTTATGCAGATAAGAAAAGGAGACCAATGGAGTTTAATGTAGGTGACTTAGTGATGCTGAAAGTGTCACCATGGAAAGGAGTAATCCGATTTGGAAAGAAGGGCAAGTTGAGTCCAAGATTTATTGGACCTTTTAAAATCTTGAAACGCATTAAGGATGTAGCATATCAGTTGGAATTACCTCCAGAATTGGATGGAATTCACAACACCTTTCATGTATCCTACCTAAGGAAGTGTTTAGCCGAGGAGTCAAGTGTGATTCCAATTCAAGATGTGAGCATTGACCCAATGAAGAAAATGGTTGAAGAACCAGTGGCAATACTTGGAAGGAAGCAAAAGAAGTTACGCAGGAAAGTGATAGATCTTGTCTTGATAAAGTGGAAGCATAATCATGGAGAAAGCTTGACTTGGGAAACTGAAGCAGTAATGAAGGAGAATTATCCCGAGTTGTTCCTTAATGATGAGATTCCGGGGACGGAATCCTCTTAAGGGGGAGATAATTGTAACATCCCGAACTTTTCTTTAAGATTTGACTAACGCTGTTAAGTCAACCTCATGTGTGTCGTTAAGTCTAGTGTGAATATATGCATATACGTATTTAATGTGTGAGGTTTGAAAACCTAAATGTTAATGTAGTATAAATGTGTGAAATATGAAGAATTATGTCTATGTAGTGACATTTAATGAAGGGTTAATGTTGTATATGGTCAATAAAGAAGTTTGTGACCAAAAATGAAGGATTAGGAAGCCTAGGGACTAGTTTTGACATGTGTGGAAAGTCAAAAACGGGATTAGTAGCTTAGAGGCTGTCATTAGGAGGTTATTTGCAGATCTCACTTCTTCTAAACAAGCCCTAACTGATCCTAAGTCATTCCATAATCTTCTCTCATCAAATCTCAAGCCGAAAAGTCGTTTTGTGTGTGAATTGGTGGTCATTGTCAAGAGTATTTGCATTCTATTTGTCATTTGCAGGTAATAATCAATTCATTGATTGTATTTTCAGATCATGAGTCGTGTGTGTTGAATCAAATCTGATTGAAAAGGGGTTTGTAAAGGAATTAGGGTTTCATTGTGTTCTTGGTTAATTTATGTGTGTTTTAATCAAGTATTTGGCCTAAAACGATTGTAAACGATGTTTTAACGATTTGGATTGATAAGAGATGTTTTGATGATCAAAGAGTAATGTTTTTGTGTCAATTCGATCGGTACTTAAAGAGTTTTGGGGTCATTTTCTGGAAAAAGGTCGAAAAACACGTTTCTGCACTTCGAACGAAGATAACCTTTATCTTCGTAAGAACGAAGATAACCTTTATCTTCGTAAGAACAAACTATCTTCGAACGAAGATAACCTTTATCTTCGTAAGAACGAAGATAACCTTTATCTTCGTAAGAACGAAGATAACCTTTATCTTCGTAAGAACGAAGATAATCTTCGTTAGAACTGTAGCTAAGTTCGTAAGAAGGATTTTCCAGACTAAGTTCGTGAGGTTTGTTAAGTTCGTTTGAGTCCCAAATGACTTATATTTCATATGTTAATGTACGATAGGTGTCGGGGATTACTGATAAGCATTATTAGCTATTTGTTTGCGCGCGTACACTACTACCAGGTAAGATACACTACTTTGACACGCTGAGGGATCAACTAAAAGCTGGTTTCAAATCGTAAACACTTCCATTCGGTATCTTTATATTGCATGTGGGCATATGGGTTACTTGGGAGGTATTATGGGTTATGCAGTTGACCATGAGACCTGAGATGCAGTCCCTATTGTAGTGTAATGTAGTATTGCATAATGTAGTATGTAGCTATGCAGTTGATGTAGTTTAATGAAGTATCTTGATATGCATGATATATAGAAATGAAGTTGATGTGTGATATGCATGCTTGACTTGTACGCCTAGTTCACTAGACTTGCTAGGTTACTGTGTCACTTGCACGTCTAAGGATCCAAACGTAATGAAGTTAAAGTGTGTGAATGTCTAGGAATGTGTGTTACCTAGACTATATGTGTGTGAATGTTTGGGAATGCAGGGACCCAATCTATATGTGTGAAATTGAGCTCATAAAACTAATGCAGGGAAAGTGTTAAGCTTAACCCGTACTTGTCTTAGCCGGATGAGTGCGTTGATGCAGTTGTTGCTTGGGTGGCTCCTCGCAACATGGTCTTTATAACGCAGGGCGAGTAATACGAGAGGTTTGACCAACCTCCACATACGGATTACTCTTGGATTGGCTTGCCACTCCTTAACGACGTAAGATGAGTAGTCTTTTGACTGATCATCCAGTCGGGTGTGATGCAGGGCACACTTATATGCAGTTAACAAAGATACGTGTGACAATGTGTGAACTAATGCAGGATAGGCACATTTAGGATGATTATCCTAATTAATATGAAGTCGAAATGTAGTATATGTGTGAACGTGCGATGTGTGTTGTGCCTAATAAAACTTGTCTAATAATGAAGATTGTTTTAATTGGACAAATGCTTTTAATTAAGTGTTATCTTACTTAGCTATTCTTATAGCTAACACTTGCTTCTTTAATGTGGTTGTTCCCTCAGGTTTAGCTTGATGGAATTAGACAAAGGATGTGTGAGCTTGGGTAGATTCATTGAAGGAGCCTTAGTTATCCATAGACGATTCTTTGCTTAGACATTTATTTACATTTCGTACTTAATGTCGAATTTATGTTGTGACATGTGAACGGTTGTTTTATGTTGGGCAACCGTTGGGTTTTCATTTGAACTATTGTTTGATATGACATGTAACACCAAATAAATGCAGCAACCGAAATGTTTTTATCGGTTTTGACTTTTACAGTCTTTACTTCCGCAATTTAACACCGTTAGGTGAAAAGTTTTGAAAACCCATATTTTTAAACGACGGGTGTTACATCGGGAAAGAACGGGCTGAGTTTAACAAAGAACGGCTCGATGTTCAAAAACAAAAACTTGAAAAACAAAAACTTGAAATGAAAAAACAAAAGCAATTCGCCAAAGATTTGAAGACATTAACGCTCGACACTTCCAACCTTCCCGAAGTCGTGTGACTTATTGTTGATAACATGAAAAACCAAATCCGTTCCAAATACGGATTTATTTAGATGATTAGTTCTATTTAGCTTAATATGTAGTTTTTGTAGTTTATTTAGTTTATTAAGTTATGTAATAGGTTAGTATTAGTATTTATCTTTAGTTTATTTAGTTTGTTTAATGTATTTTTAGTTTAGTATATGTTTCTTTTTAAGTTTTTTATTATATGTATAAACATATACTTCTACAAAATTAAAAATATAACAAGAATATAATATACAAATAATAATAAAAAAAACAAGTCAAACAAAAAAAAAGAAATAGAAACAAAAATGGAGTTCTCTAAAACCCCTTATTCCAAAGATTAGAATGGGTGTGAGGTGGAATCCACATGGCATAAAAAGTTAAGGGAGAAGAGTCTAGAGAACCCCTTGCTCCATGACACATGACCAACAAATGTGTCATGTTTCCTCGTAAATGTTTCAATTAAACATCTTTAGGTAACCAGTGAATTGATCCAATACGTTCTACCACTGTTAAGTTGTTTACATCAATTTTTTTCAAAAAAACAAAACTGTGACATTTTTGAATAATCTTAATAAGAAAATCTCATTCTTAGATCCATTTAAAAAGTAGGAGAAAATTACATTTTTCGTCCCTCAACTTGGCAAATTTCACAGTTTTGACCCTAAAGTGAATTAATTACAAAAAAAACCCTAAAGTTGGTCGTTTTTTTCATTTTACACTCCGCGACCTAACGGAGTTAGATTTTGGCCGTTAACCCTTACACGTGCCAAACACGTGAGGGCATTTCTGTCATTTTCACCTTTAAGACCAAAAATGAAAAAATATACAACTTTAGGGACCAAAAGTGAAAACATATACAACTTTAGGGACCAAAAACGTAAAATAATTAAAATTTGGAAAAATGTAACTTTTATATTACACATGTCCTTTCCAACTCTCATCTTCTTCTTCCTTCATCATCATCATTCATCCAAAATTTACAACTCCCATCTTTTTCTTCCTTCATTATCCTCATTCATCCCAAAACCCAAAATTTACATCTGATCTTAATAAAACTCATTTACAACAACTATAATCCTACAAATGCTAACAAACATCAACTATATAAATATGTATCTATTAGTTTTATATATTTATAGATTAAAAAAAAATACAAAAACTCAAACATACACTACAACCACCACCAAACTCCGGCCACCATTACCACCACCAAATTCTGGCCACCGTGAGCACAACAGTCATCGTTATGCTCATCCTTCATCGCCACCATATCTACCTATTACCACCACCACTATATACAGTGGCGGACGTATAGCTTAGGCAGGGTATACATTTGCATACCGTTTGACCATCCAAATTAGTGTAAAAAATTTAAATTGAGTTTTCTTTTGTAAATTTTTTATATAGAATGCATATCCAATGAAAATGAATGAAAATGACGTTATAAGAAAACTCAATGTAAATTTTTTTTTTCATGCATTCTATATAAAAAATTTACAAAAGAAAACTCAATTTAAATTTTTTACACTAATTTGGATGGTCAAACGGTATGCAAATGTATACCCTGCCTAAGCTATACGTCCGCCACTGTATATAGTGGTGGTGGTAATAGGTAGATATGGTGGCGATGAAGGATGAGCATAACGATGACTGTTGTGCTCACGGTGGCCAGAATTTGGTGGTGGTAATGGTGGCCGGAGTTTGGTGGTGGTTGTAGTGTATGTTTGAGTTTTTGTATTTTTTTTTTAATCTATAAATATATAAAACTAATAGATACATATTTATATAGTTGATGTTTGTTAGCATTTGTAGGATTATAGTTGTTGTAAATGAGTTTTATTAAGATCAGATGTAAATTTTGGGTTTTGGGATGAATGAGGATAATGAAGGAAGAAAAAGATGGGAGTTGTAAATTTTGGGTTTTTGGATGAATGATGATGATGAAGGAAGAAGAAGATGAGAGTTGGAAAGGACATGTGTAATATAAAAGTTCATTTTTCCAAATTTTAATTATTTTACGTTTTTGGTCCCTAAAGTTGTATATGTTTTCACTTTTGGTCCCTAAAGTTGCATATTTTTTCATTTTTGGTCTTAAAGGTGAAAATGACAGAAATGCCCTCACGTGTAAGGGTTAACGGCCAAAATCTAACTCCGTTAGGTCGCGGAGTGTAAAATGAAAAAAACGACCAACTTTAGGGGTTTTTTTGTAATTAATTCACTTTAGGGTCAAAACTGTGAAATTTGCCAAGTTGAGGGACGAAAAATGTAATTTTCTCAAAAAGTAGAATGCATAATTTTAGAAAACAATGAAAGCATATGAATTATTAACAGTGTAAAGTGACTAATGATCTGAATACCATTTATAGCACAAATTTTGAACAGCAAATGCATCGAATTAATACTGTGCAGAAACATAATTCGAAATTTAATCAGCTGATGAAGTGATGATACTGTTTTATGCTGTAGTTGACTTTTCAAATCTGAATTACACAATAGCAGAACACCCCAAAATCAATGCACATTTAATACACACTTAATATTATAATGATGGAACCAGTAACAAAGTTTTTGGAAGCAATTAACTAAGATATACTGAAACTTCAAAAATTATTTTATTAAAACAAAATCTAGAAATCCGGAGTCATATGCTTCTATTTTCTTCTAATCACATTCTCTTTTCACACTTCAATGTCAATTTATGTTATTTTATTACTCAATAACATTGGTTTGGCCTTTGGATACTTGACTACAAAAGTACAAAATGTTTGGTTTCAACATAAATTTAATAACGTGAACAGAATGACTGATTAACTATTTTTCAGTTAGGGTGGGGGGAATGGTTGTAGACTTGGTTAGTTTACCCACTATCCGATTCAACCCAATTCTTACCCAAATCACTTGAAATACATACCCAATTCATTAAACTTACCCAAATCCATTTTTTTTTTCTTTTTTTTACGAGCATGGTACCCGCGCAATGCGGCGGTGGTGGTGGGGAAAACGGTCTAGTGGTGGTGGCGGCGGTGTCAAGTGGTGTAGGTTGATGTTATTGTGATAGTGGAAATTTTTAGAAGATAAGGGCTTAAAGTGTTAATTATTAAAATAAAGGTTTAGAGTGTAAATTATAATTAATTAAGGGCAAAACATAAAAAGTCAAGGGTAATTCTGGTAATTCAAAGGTAGAATTACCTAAAATAAAAAGGGTCATTTCCTTTATAAGGGAGTAAAGATTACACCAATAATTTAACTAAACATTTTATTTAAAACTTAATAAAACATTACATAACACTTAAAAAAAAACAATACATAATAAAAAAAATACATTAAAATAAAAACACTAGACTTATTTTAAAAAAAAACTAGTCGTCGAGATATCCCAAGTCTTGAGCCCACACGTGTTCAGTGAGGTCATAGCGAAGACGATGATGGATCTCTTCGTTTAGTAACTCCGCTAAAACGGTGTCGTCGAACACCGGTTGGACCGGCGGGTCCATGATGTGAACCGGTGAGATAGCTCTACCATCGCCTTTTATCACCATGTTGTGCAAAATACACGCCGCGTAAACATACTGCCCAATCTTGTCTTTGATCATGGGTCGGAGAGGGCGTCTAAGAATCTTCCATTTTGCTTTTAGAACCCCAAAAGCACGCTCCACATCTTTCCTCGCCCCCTCTTGTAACTTCTTGAATCTTTTCTCCTTCGGGTCAGTAGGATACGGGTACGCTTTTACAAACGTCGAGTACTTGTTGTAGATGTCGTCGGTTAGATAATAACCGCGTTTGTAAAAGTGGTTGTTAACATAAAAACCTGTGTTGGGTGCCGTGCCATTTCGCTCAGTAAGATACAAGTCGGATTGGTTCAACACGTTGATGTCGTTGTTTGAACCGGGAGCACCAAAATAAGCATGCCAAATCCACATATCTTGAGAAGCGGTTATCTCAAGCATAATAGTGGGAACGCCATGGTCGCCTCTCGTATATTGTCCTTTCAAGTGTCTAGGACAATTTAACCACTCAACATGTGTACAATCGATGCTACCAAGCATCCCCGACATGTGATGGCGTTCTTCGTGGGCTTGGAAAATACGAGCCACATCGTGTTGAGTAGGCTTACGTAAGTACTCACGACCATACAACTTAATGATGGCGTCACAAAAATGATCAAGAGACTCGCGGCTGGTTCGAGCGGCCATATGTAAGTACTCATCGTACTCGTCGGGCGGATTGCCCGTTGCGAGTTGGCGTACCGCCGATGCGACTTTTTGGAGCGGTTTGAAACTGCCTCGCCCACGTGCATCGAACCCGTCTTGAAAATATGGAAAATCGCCTCGATGTCGTCGACGATTTTCAAAAACATGCTTTTTTCCATTCGAAATTTCTTTCGAAAGTAAGCGTCATCGTATTTTGGCTCGTCAACAAACCAATCGTTTAGTAAAATTCGATGACCAATTTTGCGTTGGCGATTTATGGTTCGGCGGTTTTGAACCGCGTTGGAAGATGCCGTGTCTTCCATCCATTGAATGGCGCTATGCAAGAACATACCATCGGATTCGGATGACGAATCCGATCCAACAACGACACAACGAGATTCTGAAGAACTTGAAGACATTAGGGTATGTTGTGTGAATAATATGGGTGTATGTTGTGTGTTTTAAAATAAATGTAAAGTGTATATATAGAGGGAGAAAAGTTTTTTTTTTTAAATAATGAGATGTGGCCGTTTGAGGGGGGTCCCACACCTTTCCAACGTTCAAAACTCATACCCGCACGTCGGTTAAGGAGCTCAAAATGATACCCGAAATTACCCTACCCGAGTCTTACCCAACACCTTGAAATGGTGTACCCGATCGGTTACCAGGAACCCGAGCCCTAGCCGAGACCCATTCCCTCCACCCTAATATATTGTTTAGAGTAACACTATTATCACGATACAAGACAATGTTCATTTTATTTTTCTTATATTATTGATAATAATTCAACTTGTTTCATAAAAGGGGTAGAGATCCTCTCAAGTTACTCAAGGTCAAGTTAGAAGATCTTGACCCTTAGATGAAAATCAAGGGTCAAGATTCAAAGATAATTTTTGAATCTTAGCCCTTGATTTCTATTCAAGGGTCAAGATTTTCCTAACTTTAATCAAGTTGGGGAATCAACTTGAGGGAATCATCATCCGGCTTAAATAGCGTTAAAATGGATATGTTTAGATTTTTAAGATTATACCATAATAATTTTTATTCTTTATTTTGAATTGCAAAAACTGTTATATTACCTCAACTAATATGGGATCGAACTATGAACTCATCCAAAAAGCAAAAGTGGTAACCATGTTTGCGAAGCTACTAGAAATATATAATGTGTAACTTTTATAAAGTTAAAAAAGTTTGATTTTGAAATGCATAAATTTTATTGGGAAAGGACTGTCAACTGTGGGTTGCAGAAAATGATGAAGATTAGATAGTCAAAATCTGGAAAGGATAGATAGAAAGCCAAAGTAAAAAGATGTATGATAAGTCAAACTGAATCCAATTATTTATTCAACTTTTGTTGTCATACAATGCAAGAAAACACGAACCCCACGTCAAGGGGAGAATCTCATACTTTATGTCTCTTTTTGGCATATACATTGTGACACTCCAGAATGTGAACAAAAACAAATACTAAAAGTTGCATGCTTTTAAATGAACGTACAAATTTCGAAATTTTATAGCTAATCATGAGCATGGAATGGCTCAAGTCATTTGACACCTAAAGGAGCTGTTAAAAATAATAAAAAAAAAAAATTGACACCTAAAGGAAATTTGTATAAACAGGTTTTTGTTTCAATAAATTTGTATAAGCAGGTTTTTGTTTCAATAAATTTGTCGAGTATTTATTTATTAACGTTTGTATAAAACTTTCAATGATTTAGAGTTTTTTTCCAAACTAGTATAGTGAGAAAACTTATTTACCATATTAGTATAGTTTATAATTATTTACCAAATTAGTATAGTTTCAAGAATAAATCATTTTTTTAATTTTTTCCACTTCAATTATTTAATCCATTGCATCTATTTTGTTAATCAAACAAAATACATATATAATTTCATCCCATTTTCTTATTGAATTCAAGATTTATCTTGCATAACTTGTAAAATAAAAAACAACAATATATAGAATGCATTAACAAACAAGTTATGCATCTAGAAAAAATGGATACACTAATTCAATGCTTTTTATTCTTTGTTAAATTATGGTAAAACACAAAATGATGCACTTGATTAAAACGAACAGGGAAATACAAAAAAGAATTTGCGACGAAAATGGTGTATTTTGCAACGAAAAAATTCGCTGCAAAAAGTGATTTTTTTTGTAATGAAAAACAATAAACTAGATGCGGGAGGCATCTAAAAAAGAGAGGGAGATGAAAGCAATTAAAATATTGTATACTACTGTATAGTATTTGATGTGTAAAATCGAGTTTAAAAATTAAAACAAGAAATACCCTAGAACTGACTACTACACACTCTCGGGCAGTGGACCCGTTCGTATATAGTATAGCTAAAAGGTAAGTCCAGGATCGAACACAGGGACTAAAGTTAAGTAATTGTTGACATTAAGTAATTCTAATTAAAAAGGGGTTTTGTGACCGAATTGTCACTTTGCAACAAGTAAAAGTAAATAACTGAAATCCGGTATTATATGTAATCAATAACTACCATTAAAGACACACATAAATCACCAATCAATTCAAGATAAATAATAAGGAAGAAATACGCTAAGATCTCGATATAACGTTAAATGAAATTAACATTGAATTAATAAAATCGTGCAATCTTTACATATTGTCTCACTCCATCAAGATGGATGATGAAGCGATTAGCCACTCATATTAAAATAAGAATAACAAAGAAAATATGAAGAAATCATTGTTACCGAATGATAATAATTGAAAACTACGAACGAAATTGATCCAATCGTGTTTGAAATCCTAAAATATGATGAATAGATGAAAATATCTCTGAAAAAGGCTTCAAAAACGGCTGGGAGAAGAGAAGAAGAGTTTTGGGATAATTTTGCATGCTATTTATATGCCTCCAAAAATCTGCCAGAATCGGACCCAGTTGCGGCGCAACTATGTTTGACTCGTGAGTTGACTTTGACTTTCATTGACCAAGGCTGGCTTGAACTTGAACGCATTGCGGCGCAACTGGAAGTTGCGGCGCAACTTATTCTTCTGCTTTTCGGTTGCGGCGCAACTGGACGTTGACTCACGTTGACCTTTGACCAATGTTGACTCGTGGCTGGCCAGGAACAAAATGCGTTGCGGCGCAACTAGGACAGTTGCGGCGCAACTTAACTTTCTGGAATTGGGTTGCGGCGCAATTGTTCTTTTTCAGCTTTGACTTTTGTTGACTTTCTGCAGTCTTCATCCAAATGCTTCCGAAATCCTCCGTTAGCACTTACTTCACCTCAATAATGTCGTTTTCTCCAGATTTACGCTTAAATACCTGTCAGTAACCTGAAACACTAACAAATACCATAAACGCACCAAATGTATACTAAAACGACTCATAAACCATGCAAATTCAACTAAATACAATGTGGGAAATAGGTATAAAATACGACACATCAGTACTCGTATTAAATAAAAAAAATAGACACATGAAAAATAACTTAAAATTGGTTAACATATATATACTCGTACTACGTAATATATAAAAGAATAAATGGATAATAATGTCTATTGAGTAAATTGAGCGAAAAAGGAAAACCAGATTCACTAAGTGAATAACCATTTCTTTACAAATAGATCTTAAATTCAATAAAAATAAATAATGAATTTTTTATTTATAGATTTTGTTTGATAAACAAGATAAATGTTGTACAGATGCAATATATTAATAAACAAATGAGTGGAGAAAATGAAAAAATGGTTTTTTAGAAAATTATACTAATATGGTAAATATTTTTGAAACTATACTAATTTGATAAATAAGTTTATTCATTATACTAATTTGGAAAAAAACTCCAATGATTTATGACATCATCGTAGAATATGTACTCACAGCACGAAAATAATCACCAACAATGGCAAGGGGAGAAAAAGTTGTGTTTGCAATGAGGAGATGCTGGATGGTAGGTTTCCAAGTGCATTGAGTGTGTACTATCGAGCAGTTTGTTGTTGTTTCTTTAATCGCATTGTTGTTTATTAATTCTAAATCAAAAGACACTTCCATCATATGAGAAAGGCATTTAACCTTTTAAGATGACACTAACCCTATGTCAATTTGGAGAAATGTGATCTCATGGTTGATATTGTGGTCTTAATTTAACAAGTTAAACCACTTTTAAATTACTTTAATATTTTAATACCATCCCATGTATATGAAATTTAGCTTAATACCTGGTCATTGATCAGGTTAAATGAAAAAACTATGTACATACAATTTACGAAAGGTGTATTGGAGTTATTTCATCATATAAAATGAAACAAACAATTAAATTCAAAAAGATATTAAGAAAATTTAGAATTCGGAAGAAAAAAACATCTTATGAGTTATGCAACAAAATCTCAATCAAAGAAACATTTCGTGGTCCATATAAAAGATGATACATCTTATAATTAGACCATCGATTAAGTTAAGAAGTTACAGATGAGTTACGTGTATGAAACCATGGATATCAATTTTGGATTGAGTATTTTCGATTTGCCGACCATGAATCCATCAACCTTGGTTTTTCAGGTTAGGTTTGGGTTGGGTTCTTGGTTTGTAAGATGACCCGTTGACCCAAAGAATCTTTTTAAATTACTTTTATTATAACCACTACCGATCGATTTGACCATTGACTCAAAACAAATTCATTTACATACAAAAACAACCTATTTGACCGTTAACCCATTTTACCTAAAAACCAATCAAAGTAATACTTGAATAATGAATAATTGAATACTATCGTAGCAATAATGAACACTATCGTAAGGTACTTATTATAAAAACAATGAATGATGAATCTTGTATACAAAAACCTACATATCTATATCTATACTATAAAGCAAATAAAGTTTCAACTTTCAACTTTCAATTTCAACAATGTACACATGATAATGCATGATGTACCATACATCAATGCCCCACAACTTTCAACTTTCAACTTTCAACTTTCATTTTCATCTCTCTCCTCAAATCTCAACCACTCATTTTTTCCTTTCCTTTCATTCCTCAACTTTCAACTTTCAACTTTCAACTTTCAACTTTCAACTTTCAACTTTCAACTTTCAACTTTCAACTTTCAACTTTCAACTTTCAACTAAGTTTCAACTTTCAACTTTCAATTTCAATATTAATTATCTATACTATATTAAGTTCAACTTTCAACTTTCAACTTTCAACTTTCAATTTCAACAATGTACACATGATAATGCATGATGTACCATACATCAATGCCCCACAACTTTCAACTTTCAACTTTCAACTTTCATTTCATCTCTCTCCTTCAAATCTCAACCACTTATTTTTTCCTCCTCCATAAATCATTTTACTTTCAACTTTCAACTTTCAACTTTCAACTTTCAACTTTCAACTTTCAACTTTCAACTTTCAACTTTCAACTTTCAACTTTCAACTTTCAACTTTCAACTTTCAACTTTCAACTTTCAACTTTCAACTTTCAACTTTCAACTTTCAACTTTCAACTTTCAACTTTCAACTTTCAACTTTCAACTTTCAACTTTCAACTTTCAACTTTCAACTTTCAACTTTCAACTTTCAACTTTCAACTTTCAACTTTCAACTTTCAACTTTCAACTTTCAACTTTCAACTTTCAACTTTCAACTTTCAACTTTCAACTTTCAACTTTCAACTTTCAACTTTCAACTTTCAACTTTCAACTTTCAACTTTCAACTTTCAACTTTCAACTTTCAACTTTCAACTTTCAACTTTCAACTTTCAACTTTCAACTTTCAACTTTCAACTTTCAACTTTCAACTTTCAACTTTCAACTTTCAACTTTCAACTTTCAACTTTCAACTTTCAACTTTCAACTTTCAACTTTCAACTTTCAACTTTCAACTTTCAACTTTCAACTTTCAACTTTCAACTTTCAACTTTCAACTTTCAACTTTCAACTTTCAACTTTCAACTTTCAACTTTCAACTTTCAACTTTCAACTTTCAACTTTCAACTTTCAACTTTCAACTTTCAACTTTCAACTTTCAACTTTCAACTTTCAACTTTCAACTTTCAACTTTCAACTTTCAACTTTCAACTTTCAACTTTCAACTTTCAACTTTCAACTTTCAACTTTCAACTTTCAACTTTCAACTTTCAACTTTCAACTTTCAACTTTCAACTTTCAACTTTCAACTTTCAACTTTCAACTTTCAACTTTCAACTTTCAACTTTCAACTTTCAACTTTCAACTTTCAACTTTCAACTTTCAACTTTCAACTTTTTTTTTTTTATGTCTTTTTTTCTTCTATTTTTTAATGTTATCAAAAGATGAAAACTTCAATTTCACCTGCTGCTTAACAACTCTGGCAAAGGTCAACCGAATATAGGTTACATATTAGAAATAAGTTTAGTTTTTGTATATTTAATTGGTTAAGCTAACTAACTCATATAATTGTGGTGTCAAAGGAAAACAGTTTTTGTCCCTACAAATATAGAGAAGTTAGTATCAAAGTCTTCTTCAATCGATATTAACAGATAATGAATCCTAAATTATAGGCGTCCAAAACCAATTAGAAGATTACATAGTTATGCCTGCGCGATATGGCGGTGTAATGGAGACGATGAATAGTGTAGGTTATTGATGTAATGTGGTTTTGATAAATGGTTGAATTGTGTAATATTGAAAGTTGAAAATGAGATTTGCTTTATTATATATAAAATGGTACTCACTCGATGCGGCCGTGTAGGTTATTAACTTAATGTGGTTTTGATAAATTGTTGAAACTTAAAATTCAAGTTGGAAATTTAAAACTTAAATTTCAACGATTACCTAAATTTGAATATACTAGAACGGTGCCTGCGCGATGCGGCGGTGTAATGGTGGTGGCGGTGATTGGTGGTAGTGGAGTGCGGCGGTAGTGGCGGTGGTGGAGGTGGCGGCAGTGGTGGCGATGTAATGGCAACGGCGGTGGTGGTGGTGGCATGCGGCGGCGACGCAATTGGTGTTTGCGGCGGCGAGTAGTGTATGTTATTGATTTAATGTGGTTTTGATGAATTGTTGAAATTGAATGTTGAAAACTGAAAATGTTATTTGCATTATAATATTGGATATGGATATAGGTAGAGGTATAGATATATAGAGCATAAGTATATTAAGCTGATAAGTTTTGGCCAATGAGCTCAATTGACATGTGGAAATGAATATATATATAGATTATATAGACCATAGGACTTGACATGTGGATATGAATATACATACGGGTTTCATTGAAATGGGCCTTCGGACCATAGGCATTTCCTGAAACTAGTGATTTTGGTGGGCTTTAACTAACAGGCGTATGGGCCTATAGGGTGAAGTTGAATCTTTTTTTCACTAAATTATAATTTCGACCTAGAAAAATATCGGTTTTCTTGAGAAAAATGAACTAAATATCATGTTTGGAGATTACCTTGGGACATGCTCCCTAATGCAATCTCGATCCAAAAGGGTTTGATCTCCTCATGATGTTAGTGTGTTATATGAACGTTGTAACGAGTTCCCAAAATCCGTAAACCACACTCTATCTAAATGAAGGATTGCAAAAAGGGTACAAACCAACACTCTTACACTACCTCAAATATTACTCGTCATTGTTTATGTTTCTACCTGAAATTTCTACCAAAATAAAAATATCGTACTTCATCCGAATTGAGCTAGGGGTCATTCGCATTTGGTAAAGAATTGACCCGTGCATCCCACACTTAAACACGGATCTCACAAGAACTATCAGCAGTAGTTGTGGTGCAAATAAAAAATTTAATAAAACCCTTTATTAAATTGTATGGAGTTACCTAACAAACACAGTTTGATCAATTGAAAAACCCTTTATCTTAAATATAAGTTCAAATCTCAGTAAAAATAGATGTGCAAATTAATGGATTAGGATTTAACTTCAACCATTGGATTAAATCCAATTGTCAAGATTAAAACATCTACTTTTAATCTTGACAAAAATGTAAATTGCTCCGTACGTAAATAATTTATATTTGATAAAGATAAAATGTTGGAGTGTGATCATTTTATTATAAATCGCATGTCCGGGAATAGTTTAAGCCTACGGGGTCACACAAAAAGACACGGTAACTCGATAATATTAATTGATATGTTAAAGTAATATATTAATTAGTTTGATCACGAAATGATTAATTAAATATAATTAAAGGGTTAGTTGTATTTAATTAATTAAAAGGAGGATTAAAAATGTGAAAGTGGTCAAATTCCACCAAGTGGTCAAATTCCACCAAGTGGTCAAATTCCACCAAGTGGTCAAATTCCACCAAGTGGTCAAATTCCACCAAGTGGTCAAATTCCACCAATGGTCGAATTCCACCAAGTGGTCAAATTCCACCAAGTGGTAAATTCCAAAGTGGTCAAATTCCACCAAGTGGTCAAATTCCACCAAGTGGTCAAATTCCACCAAGTGGTCAAATTCCACCAAGTGGTCAAATTCCACCAAGTGGTCAAATTCCACCAAGTGGTCAAATTCCACCAAGTGGTCAAATTCCACCAAGTGGTCAAATTCCACCAAGTGGTCAAATTCCACCAAGTGGTCAAATTCCACCAAGTGGTCAAATTCCACCAAGTGGTCAAATTCCACCAAGTGGTCAAATTCCACCAAGTGGTCAAATTCCACCAAGTGGTCAAATTCCACCAAGTGGTCAAATTCCACCAAGTGGTCAAATTCCACCAAGTGGTCAAATTCCACCAAGTGGTCAAATTCACCAAGTGGTCGAAATTCCACCAAGTGGTCGAAATTCCACCAAGTGGTCAAATTCCACCAAGTGGTCAAATTCCACCAAGTGGTCAAATTCCACCAAGTGGTCAAATTCCACCAAGTGGTCAAATTCCACCAAGTGGTCAAATTCCACCAAGTGGTCAAATTCCACCAAGTGGTCAAATTCCACCAAGTGGTCAAATTCCACCAAGTGGTCAAATTCCACCAAGTGGTCAAATTCCACCAAGTGGTCAAATTCCACCAAGTGGTCAAATTCCACCAAGTGGTCAAATTCCACCAAGTGGTCAAATTCCACCAAGTGGTAAATTCCAAAGTGGTCAAATTCCACCAAGTGGTCAAATTCCACCAAGTGGTCAAATTCCA
Organism: Erigeron breviscapus; assembly: GCA_034093135.1. NCBI lineage: Eukaryota > Viridiplantae > Streptophyta > Magnoliopsida > Asterales > Asteraceae > Erigeron > Erigeron breviscapus. Next base: position 68,848,134 of record CM067172.1, on the reverse strand, counting down.
CCAAGTGGTCAAATTCCACCAAGTGGTCAAATTCCACCAAGTGGTCAAATTCCACCAAGTGGTCAAATTCCACCAAGTGGTCAAATTCCACCAAGTGGTCAAATTCCACCAAGTGGTCAAATTCCACCAAGTGGTCAAATTCCACCAAGTGGTCAAATTCCACCAAGTGGTCAAATTCCACCAAGTGGTCAAATTCCACCAAGTGGTCAAATTCCACCAAGTGGTCAAATTCCACCAAGTGGTCAAATTCCACCAAGTGGTCAAATTCCACCAAGTGGTCAAATTCCACCAAGTGGTCAAATTCCACCAAGTGGTCAAATTCCACCAAGTGGTCAAATTCCACCAAGTGGTCAAATTCCACCAAGTGGTCAAATTCCACCAAGTGGTCAAATTCCACCAAGTGGTCAAATTCCACCAAGTGGTCAAATTCCACCAAGTGGTCAAATTCCACCAAGTGGTCAAATTCCACCAAGTGGTCAAATTCCACCAAGTGGTCAAATTCCACCAAGTGGTCAAATTCCACCAAGTGGTCAAATTCCACCAAGTGGTCAAATTCCACCAAGTGGTCAAATTCCACCAAGTGGTCAAATTCCACCAAGTGGTCAAATTCCACCAAGTGGTCAAATTCCACCAAGTGGTCAAATTCCACCAAGTGGTCAAATTCCACCAAGTGGTCAAATTCCACCAAGTGGTCAAATTCCACCAAGTGGTCAAATTCCACCAAGTGGTCAAATTCCACCAAGTGGTCAAATTCCACCAAGTGGTCAAATTCCACCAAGTGGTCAAATTCCACCAAGTGGTAAATTCCACCAAGTGGTCAAATTCCACCAAGTGGTCAAATTCCACCAAGTGGTCAAATTCCACCAAGTGGTCAAATTCCACCAAGTGGTCAAATTCCACCAAGTGGTCAAATTCCACCAAGTGGTCAAATTCAAAGTGGTCAAATTCCACCAAGCGGTCAAATTCCACCAAGTGGTCAAATTCCACCAAGTGGTCAAATTCCACCAAGTGGTAAATTCCACCAAGTGGTCAAATTCCACCAAGTGGTAAATTCCACCAAGTGGTCAAATTCCACCAAGTGGTCAAATTCCACCAAGTGGTCAAATTCCACCAAGTGGTCAAATTCCACCAAGTGGTCAAATTCCACCAAGTGGTCAAATTCCACCAAGTGGTCAAATTCCACCAAGTGGTCAAATTCCACCAAGTGGTCAAATTCCACCAAGTGGTCAAATTCCACCAAGTGGTCAAATTCCACCAAGTGGTCAAATTCCACCAAGTGGTCAAATTCCACCAAGTGGTCAAATTCCACCAAGTGGTCAAATTCCACCAAGTGGTCAAATTCCACCAAGTGGTCAAATTCCACCAAGTGGTCAAATTCCACCAAGTGGTCAAATTCCACCAAGTGGTCAAATTCCACCAAGTGGTCAAATTCCACCAAGTGGTCAAATTCCACCAAGTGGTCAAATTCCACCAAGTGGTCAAATTCCACCAAGTGGTCAAATTCCACCAAGTGGTCAAATTCCACCAAGTGGTCAAATTCCACCAAGTGGTCAAATTCCACCAAGTGGTCAAATTCCACCAAGTGGTCAAATTCCACCAAGTGGTCAAATTCCACCAAGTGGTCAAATTCCACCAAGTGGTCAAATTCCACCAAGTGGTCAAATTCCACCAAGTGGTCAAATTCCACCAAGTGGTCAAATTCCACCAAGTGGTCAAATTCCACCAAGTGGTCAAATTCCACCAAGTGGTCAAATTCCACCAAGTGGTCAAATTCCACCAAGTGGTCAAATTCCACCAAGTGGTCAAATTCCACCAAGTGGTCAAATTCCACCAAGTGGTCAAATTCCACCAAGTGGTCAAATTCCACCAAGTGGTCAAATTCCACCAAGTGGTCAAATTCCACCAAGTGGTCAAATTCCACCAAGTGGTCAAATTCCACCAAGTGGTCAAATTCCACCAAGTGGTCAAATTCCACCAAGTGGTCAAATTCCACCAAGTGGTCAAATTCCACCAAGTGGTCAAATTCCACCAAGTGGTCAAATTCCACCAAGTGGTCAAATTCCACCAAGTGGTCAAATTCCACCAAGTGGTCAAATTCCACCAAGTGGTCAAATTCCACCAAGTGGTCAAATTCCACCAAGTGGTCAAATTCCACCAAGTGGTCAAATTCCACCAAGTGGTCAAATTCCACCAAGTGGTCAAATTCCACCAAGTGGTCAAATTCCACCAAGTGGTCAAATTCCACCAAGTGGTAAATTCCACCAAGTGGTCAAATTCCACCAAGTGGTCAAATTCCACCAAGTGGTCAAATTCCACCAAGTGGTCAAATTCCACCAAGTGGTCAAATTCCACCAAGTGGTCAAATTCCACCAAGTGGTCAAATTCCACCAAGTGGTCAAATTCCACCAAGTGGTCAAATTCCACCAATGGTAAATTCCACCAAGTGGTCAAATTCCACCAAGTGGTCAAATTCCACCAAGTGGTCAAATTCCACCAAGTGGTCAAATTCCACCAAGTGGTCAAATTCCACCAAGTGGTCAAATTCCACAAGTGGTCAAATTCCACCAAGTGGTCAAATTCCACCAAGTGGTCAAATTCAACCTCTATCATTCTACCAAATCGAAACCAAATCTCAAACATGCACATCACAGTGAAGAGCTCAAAATGGCTAACCAAATGGAGACTCCTACCCTTAGATAAATCCAAAGGCCTGTCAGAGGGACACATTTAGAAGACTGGTTGACTTCTTAATGGCAAAACTTCCGGACAGTAGACACAATAACATCACGCAATTGAGCAACCGATCTTTCTTTAGGAGAAAATAATCTGGAGTTTCTCTCTTGCCATAAGTAATAAGCCGAAGCAGCAATCAAAAGCTTAGCAATAACCATCTTGGCAAGATTAGGCTTTGATGTCAACAATAACATTGAAGTGATATCAGTCCATCGGTTTGGAACCGCATGAAATCCCATTAAGGGGCGAACCAAATTCCAAATCTGCAATGAGTAATTACATTCAAAAAATAAATGTTGATGCGAATCAGGTCCACGCTTGCAGAGGGAACAGATTGTTGATGAATTTAAGGTTATTAAACATGTGTATGTATGCGAAATATACTTGCAGATAACACTAAAATCTCCGACATTTATTTATATGCATACTATAGTTCATTCATTCATTAGTCAATAGATGAGTTGTATAGTATGTAATTAATTTATCTATTTAATATATAGTAGAAAACTAAAACCTCTTGTTGAAGACGGTAAAAAAAAAACAACCTCTTGTTGAATATTTGAGGCACAAAAATTTTAGGCACTGTGCAAGCCCACATTACACAGGCCCAAGTCCGGACCCAACGCAAGTAATATAACATTGACTAAAAATTTATCCAATATATTGTACTTGTACCTAGACGTGGGCATAGGAACCGAACCGGTTCCTCAGGAACCGGTTCTTGGTCAACGTTGACTGGAACCGGTTCTTCAAGAACCGGAACCGGAACCGGTTCTTGGTTAACGTTTGACCATGTTTTTTCGGTTTTTTTCCGGTTTTTTTCAGTTCGGAACCGATTGGAACCGGTAAGGAACCGATTTTTGGATCCAAAGGTGGAACCGGTCCCGAACCGGCGGTTCATGAGGAACCGGAACCAGTTCATCGGTTCCGGTTCTCGGTTTTTTTGGAACTGTTTTTTTGCCCACGTCTACTTGTACCTAAAAAAGTTTATCCAATATATTATACCTATAAACTAATCTTCCACATTTTTTCATGCATTGCATAAAAAGAACACCACCCAAATAATATAACATTGGCTAAAAATAAAAATTAAAAAAACAAAAACAAAAAAAAAACAAAACCTAAATTGGAGGAAATTAATAAAGTTTGTAGCATGTAGCTATGACAACCAAATCTAAGGAAAATACATAGTATATCTTATGAATCACAAAACAGATTACAGAACAATCTTAAAACACACTATGAAACTTAAGATCGAGAAGATACTTAAGAGAAGATATACATTTTAGGATTTTTATATATATTTTTTTTAGACAGATGCAGATCGAATATTATAAGTTTATAACAGAGGATATAGATTAAGTTGCGTTAATCGAGTCTACGCTAGAAAGCACTCACCCAATACCTTGTAGAAGTTTAATATGAAGCTTCATCTTAATAATGATCGTTTCGATATGTAACCCAAAATATTAGGCGTATCGTAATTGTTAATTTGTAATGTAATACAATTTGAAAACTAAACATCATAATACAGATCAATATATATAACTACTAGGTTCCGGTTCGGATTATTCATACACGTCATTTTAGTTAATACGAGTATATCTTTTCAACCGACTACTTATATATAGATAGAAGATTGTTACGGTTATAGGTAATTAAAAAGTGACATTAGCGCTGCCGGGTTTCTATATATAAAAACAAACGTTTCCTAGCAAACTACCTTATAAATCATTCAAACCTAAACCAGCCCCATCCCCCATAATTCGATTTTTCGATCGACCAATCCAATTTCAATTCCCTTTTCGATAATTATTATAAAAGAAAAAAATTAATCGGAAAAAAAATAAATCTCCAAGCATGACTCGTATGAATAATATACATAAGGTTAAGAACAAAAATCCCGCACCTGTTCAAATCACAGCAGAACAGATTATACGTGAAGCAAGACAACTCCATGAAGAAGAACTCAATCAATATCGTCGACGACCAAATTCTACCATCTATGACCTTGAGGAACTCGAAGACTATCGTTTTTGTAAACGTAAAGAATTCGAAGACAGTATTCGAAGTAAATCAAGGTATAACAAGAACGTGTGGGTCAAGTATGCAAACTGGGAGGAGCGACAAAAGGCTTTTGATCGTGCACGATCCGTATGGGAACGATTCCTTGATGTTGATTCCAAAGATCATACAATTTGGATGAAGTATGCCGATTTCGAGATAAGAAATAAGTTTGTAAACCATGCAAGAAACGTGTTGGATCGAGCAGTTATGTTGTTACCGAGAGTTGATGCGCTGTGGCGTAAGTATATTCGACTGGAGCAAACTTTAGGACCCGATGCTGGAGCAAGGATGATATCTGAAAGGTGGATGGCTTGGAAGCAGCCAGTATATATATGTGATCACCAAGATGATGAAGATTATGTATGATCTTTAATTATTTTGTGATTTGTTTATTACAGTAGTATCTTTATGTAATTTTGTTTAAAGGGCGAGAAGGTATGTGATCTTGTTTATTATCTTTCAAAAAAAGAACAATGTTCGCAAGCCCTGCGTTTCTGTAATTATCGTTTTTATGCGTTTTCATCATCAAATACAATACCACAAACAAAACATTGTAAATGTGTTTAATAATTTCGTAATAATTACTATAGAAAACACGGCTGTTCGTTTTTCTTTCATAAGAGCAATACCACAACCTCTACTCCCAAAAGCCACAAAGTAAAAAAAAAAATGTTACCAAATTAACTCAAATCAAAAGACAAACAAATCTTTTTAAATAAAAACATGTTAAAGACTTAAAGTTAGATTTTAAAAAACAAAAAAACCAAAAAAAAGTTTCAAATGTTATACACATATTTATGTTATTATTATTCTACCTTTACCTTGTTCTCTAAGCTTTATGTACATTATATAAAGGGTGAAACCTTATTGTATCCATCATACATACTAATACTAATACTACCTTCTTCTTCTTCTTCTATTGTGCCTCCATTTACATCTTCTTTCTTTATATCTTTATCAATCTTGTATTACTATCATCTTATACTGTTGTGATTAAGATTATATTGTTGATTCAAGATAATTTATTTCTAACACCAAAATCATTTTAAAAAAACTTTGGTTTAAATTTTTTTTAATTTCATTATAAAATATAATTTATCAGAAAAGAAAATAATTAACCAATAAAAATTTCTACCCATAACATTTATTTGTTTATCAAACCCATAATAAGTCAAAATGTCAAATATCATTATAAAAAAAAACTTGAGCAAGCATAGGTGGGACCTCCTTATACAAAAACATGCAGCAAGCGAGTTACGACTGCAGCGGCAGATTCACCTTTAAATGGTCCAAATGGGTAAAGAAGAAGTGCAACATATTTATGTGGAGGGCTTCCATGGACAGAATCCCAACTTTGGCAGCTCTCAAATCAAGAAACTGCACGTTTGGAAGCTTGGAATGCTGTTTATGCGAAGGGAATGAGGAAACGATCGAACATCTACTTTGTTCATGCGAGCTTGCTTTGGAGATTTGGCAAAGAATTAGTCGATGGTGTAAGGTAGCAACGATTTTCCTATTTTCTGTTAGAGATATTTTCGAGGTACACAAGTATGCGGAACTAAGTAAAAGGAACATCAAGATTTCCATAGGCACTTGTTGGTGCCTATGGAAAGCAAGGAACGAGAAAAGGTTCAACGGTGGCAACGTGAAGGTGGAAAATGTTTTCCATGAAATCAAGACTATTAGCTTCCTATGGTTTAAAAATAGAGCAAGACAAAGAAATTGTAGTTGGCTAGAATGGAATTCGTTTGATGTGTATATATAAATATTACCTGTAAGTTACAGGCCACTCCGTTTTCTGGAGTTTGGCGAGTAGTTAATGAAGTTTACTTTTCAAAAAAAAAACTGTTTTTTTAATACCAAAAATTGAAGTGGCTAAACTAGGATTCGAACCCGTGGCACACACTTTCAAAAGTAGATTGTTGACCAACTCTTTCAACCAAACTTTGCTTTGTAGTTACATATTTCTATCTCTACTATAATATAAAAGATTTGTTCCCGTCAAATTGTTTCAACTTTTTAACAACTCATTTTTATCTCTCTCCTCAGATCTCAACCATTCATTTTTTTCTCTCTCATCCATAAATCATTTTATCCTCTAATTCATTCAAAATCTTTTATCTCAAAAACCGTATACGATAAATTATAAAAATTATATGGGTGTTCTTAAAATTTCATGTTCTTTCATTAGAAAGGTCATTCGATATACTTTCGACGAATTTTTAAATCCGAGGGCGGAACCCGTACGACTAAGGCATTTGGTTATCACCCTCTATGACCTATCCCTCCTATCACCTATCATACTCTATGACCTATCACCCCCACTATCTCACCGTCGCAACACGCGGGTAATTTATCTCGTATATACATAATCGGAGAGTCACGCAAAAACAAAATTTCACTATTTATGTCCATTTTCGGTAACAAAGGGTAATTTCAAATCTTGGCATTTATGATCCAGTAAATGTAAATGTAACATTCAATGTCATATTTTACGGGTTTTAAGTCTCAATATTTCGACTCTAGCTTTTAAAGTGAAATTCATGGTTATATAATTTTGATACGTATTAGAGATTAATATGTTGGCTGCTCCAAGTTTTAGCTAATTGACTAGCCCATATGTATATATTGAAAGTTGAAAATAGTATAGATTTTATTTATTGTTAATTTTCTTTTTTTTTTCTTCTATTCGATCATAACACGTTCGTAAACAGCTTCAATGCTCACTTAATCGCTGGATAGTATGATTATGACTGGACAAGTGGCTACAACTGCATATACAATCATGTGCTTCATTCTTAGCTAGCTTTGCTTGTTTTATGATAGTGGTACTCTGTTTTTACATAATATGCTTTTTGAGCTTATTAACATATATGCGGCTTATCGTATATATGAAATAATGTGACAATTCTGTCACATTACTTGTCCTGTAGATTATATTTGTGGTTGGTATAATAATGGATCGGGGTAACCCTTTACCCAAAAAATCGTTCGTTTGGTTATTTACTCTCTATAATTAAATGATGACATATATTGTACCATATAATGAAATTATAATATAATCTTTGCATCTGATCCATCCTTTCTAAATGCAATTTTGAACAATAGTCTGTATACCCTGTGGATGTTAGTTGCGAAAATGCGGAAGCTTGATGTAATTTCAATTTTTCTATGTAAATGTCTTTACTTTTGGCATTTTCTTGGCTCTTGCTCCTCGCCTAGGGCTGTGCATTTCGTCCCGTTTTAAAAAATAATAAGTTTTCATTAAAAAAAAAAAACTTTTTATATATACTTTGATATCGATATAAATAGAAAGTCAAATTTGATATTTTTATTCTAACTACCTTATAAAACATTTGGCTTTTTTAATTTTTTAAAAAAGAACTTGATCTACCCAAACTACTCATCTCTTTTGTTCATTAATTTAAATATCTCCCCCTAATATACCTATAATACCCTTAATTAAATTATTTAAACACATATCCCTCAACTCTTAAGTTAACTACAATACCTTCTTTTATATCAATTACTTTTATATTAATAACAATATCACTCCCAACACCGTCACCCGTTGCCGCCAGTCCCACACTGCCGCCGCATTTGTGCGGGCATGTGACTAGTAACAAGAAAATTTGTTTATATCGTTTTATCTTTCCAGAAAATATCTATACTATAAAGTTGACAAAACATAATATTAGAGCATCTCCAATGGTATAGCTTTTTTCTAAAAGCTTTTTATAAAAAAGCTTTAACTCCAATGACAAAAGCTTGAAAATAGCTTGAAATTCTTTAGAATACAATTATATATGTATGAGAGAGAGTGTAATGACTTCAAATTTACCCAATGGTAAAAAAGTCTTTCTAATAGCTTTTTGTAATAGTAACAAGTCTTATAAAAAGCTTTACAAAATTGTCATTGGAGGTGCTCTTATAAAGCTTTTTAGTCTTTGAAAAAGCTTTTGCAATAACTTGATCTCATTGGAGTGAAAAGCTTTTTTTGAATAGCTTGAAGTTCTTCAAGTCATTGAGAAAATTTAACACTATCTCTCTTCTTTGTTTTGCTATTAAAAACTATTAAAAAGACTTTTTTCTAATTTTTTCCATTGGAGCAAAGAATTGATCAAAAGCTTTTTATAAAAAGCTTTAGACAAAAAAAACTTAACCATTTGGAGATGCTCTTATATAATACCACTTTCATAAATTACTTTATTAATCATTATTACCAAGTTTAGTCGGCCTCAATCCTTATCAATTACAACTAATTTTTTTTTTTTTAATTCGAACTACAATAATAGTCAAAGGACAAGAGCTACAATGTATGAAACAATTTAAGTACCATATCTTTTAAGGAATATATTGTTCAAACATCTGGTGGGTCATCACTGTCTTCAAAAACAAAATTATGATCATAAGCACGACTTCCATTTCGGCATTACAACAAGAGTTTCCTATGTAAATTATGTAAGCTTTTACAAAATCTTATTTATTCTTTTGACATTTTGTTAACAATCTCAAAAACTATTTTTTATTTTCTCTATAAACCACCATTTGGCCTAGGGGTTTGACGTTTTGATGTCTTCATGAGGTTTTAGGTTCGAAATTCACTAGCTATAATTTTTTTGGTGGCCAACGAAAGGGTTCAGAAAGGATCACTGACCCGGTTCGGCCGCGTATATCTGAGTCAAACGACTCGCATTTGTTTACATTGCATTTATATTTTCGTTTTTCCTTTAAAAGTTTTGATTATTTTATGAAATCTTTTGCGGGTGTTGAATATTTGTGATTATAGAGTAATTTATGAAGTGGGGTTATGATGAAGGTTAAATCTTTATGATCATCTTGGATTTTAAAAGAAAATCTGAGTTGGGTTTTTAAATTCTGATTTTGCATGTGTTAATTTGTTCAAGATGAATTAAATTTGGATTCTTGGAATTATCTTTGCTTGATGAATATAGTGTCAAATTCATAAACAATGTGTGTAGACGTACACTTGTAGGTGAAGATACTAGTATTAGGTAGATCTTGCTTACAATCTTATTTTATATGCATGAAAGTAAACTGTTTCATTGGTTGTAAATAGTTTGTTAAGAAAGAAAATAACTAAGAAGTTGTGTGTAATTGGAAGCAATAAACAACATTTCACATCAATGACAACATCATTAATTTTATTTTAATTATTATGTGGAATAGTACTAAAAAAATATCTGGATTTAGGTGCAGGTAATTGTTGTTCTACCAAGTTTAAAGAAAACATTGAAATTGAAACACTCTTCATTGTTTCTTTGTGTAACTGTTTGTAGTTTTTTCTTAAAGAAAAGTGATGGGAATGTTGGGTGTTGTGGGGAACTCGTTTGGATGCTCAGCTTCCGGAGAGCGCCTTGTTTCAGCTGCAAGAGATGGTGATTTTCAAGAAGCTAAAGCCTTATTGGAATATAATCCTAGACTTGCTAAATATGCAACTTTTGGGGGTCGAAATTCGCCCCTTCATCACGCTGCAGCTCAAGGGCACAATGAGGTATACTGTCCTTTATCTTATTATAGTTGTGTCATCAATCTTGATTGAAGGTAGTTTATATGCAACTGGTTGACGTAGTATACTCTGTCATAAACATTGTGCTGCCATGTTTCCCTTTAGATCGTTTCGCTTTTGATCGAGTCAGGAGTTGACATCAATCTCAGGAATTATCTTGGGCAGGTTAGGAACTTATAACGTTGATGATCATCTTATAAATGTGGCAAATTTGGGCAGGTTAAGTAATAGGTCAAAACGAGTGAGTTTCTGGTGCCGGCTGAACATCCCGTTTTGTCCATATCATTTACTGAAAAAAGCAGTTTAGGAGGTTCTATGGATCAAAATTTAACTTTGTTAAACGCTCGACCCAGTTGACATATTTCCTTAAAAGTAACTTTTTTGTACTCCGTATTACACATTGATAAGTAAATGGGTCAAATTGCCATCTTACCCATTAAATGTATTACCATTTTCACATTTTGGTATTTGATAAGGTTATGTATTTTCTTTTCATGTCCATAGACTGCTTTGATGCAAGCAAGTCAATACGGTCATTGGGAGGTTGTCTTGACTCTCGTTCTCTTCAAAGCCAATGTAAGACATAACATAACTTACATTAATTTCTAATAGTGAGAATAAATAATGTAACATATTTATCTAGGTGGAATTGGGGAAGTGTGTTTTGACAACATAAATAACTTAATGATTATTACAATTGAATCTAGATCCATAAAGCTGATTATCTTAACGGAGGTACTGCATTGCATTTGGCGGCTCTTAATGGACATTCACGTTGCATTCGGATCCTCCTTGCTGATTATATCCCTAGTGTTTCTAAACTTTGTAAAAGTGTAAAGAAAAGAGCAAGAACCGAAGAATTTCTCTTTGAAACCAATGAAGGGTATGCTTCTAAAATTAATATCTTGATATCTTCTGTATCAGAATTAGTGATTTTCTTTGGAAGCTTTCTATATAGAGGGTTGGATAATTATTATTTTATTTACATTATTATAATGTTTTATTTATTTATTTTTGCAGCAACTCACTCTACGAAATAATCAATAAACCAGCTGATGGAGGCGTGACCGCCCTTCATATGGCTGCACTAAACGGGCATGTTGATAGTTTGCATTTACTCCTTGATTTAGGCGCATCTACAAATAAAGTCACGGTGGAAGATGGTACCACAATTGACTTAATAGGTAACTCATTCTGTTTTTTAATTACTACACAGATAAATATGTGTGTGAATATGAATTTCAAATAATAGGACTAATAGGAGCTTTTTTTAAGCTTTAGTTACAATATGGAACCATATTTTTCTGGTTTCAGGTGCCGGAAGCACACCCCTCCATTATGCGGCATATGGTGGTAATCCACATTGTTGTCAAGTACGATTTTTCTGCCAAGAATATTATTAGTAGAGGAGTAAAATTCTAATGTTAAACGATCTTTTTGGCTGATGTATTGATATTTGTTTGCATATTCCAGATTCTGATTGCTAAGGGTGCCAGTCTAACTGCTAAAAATGCAAAAGGGTACGTCTTCTATCACCAAATCCATAGTTATAAAAACCGGTTTAGCAATTTATTTATCTCTCAAATACCGTTTTAAATGCTTACAAAGTATGAGAAATTGATGGTCCAAAATCAATTGTACAGAGAATTTATGATAACGATGGATATGTAGGTAACTTGAACTTGTATCTTCAGGTGAAATAATTTTAGTATTTGGTTTTTTCATATCCTAAAAGATGGAGTCCCTTGGAGGTTGCTCGCTCATGGAACAGAGATTGCCTCGAGGGAATTCTTAGTGCAGAACCACATGACCGAACAACTATTCTCCCTTCTCCATACTTGTGCCTCCCACTTACGAGTGTGGTCAGAATTGCACGGTAAGCATTGGTTTAAAGTTTAACTTTCAAATTAGATTATTGACAAGTACATTTGAATTTTGTCATGAATTCTACACCGATATGCAAAATGCGGAGCCACATATAAGGTTGGATGGGCGAAAGCCCACCCTAACAATCTTCATCAAACTCATAAATTCTGCTTATTTAAATGAATTAGTGTATTTGTTCCACTCAAAATAGTCGGTCCATGTAAATTTGTTGGGTCACCATTTGCCTTGCACTTCTACAAACAGTTCGTATATACATTAGTAATTTATTTAATTGATACTCCATGCATGATACACCATTAGTTATGCCAATTATAAAGGTGAAATATTAGAGGTTTTGAATCTTGTATTACGATTTGGCCCATCCTAAAAGAGATTTCTGGCTACGCCAAGGGTTCATGATTTAATCAAAATTTTGAGCTTTCCTTTGTAAGAAATTGGACCAAGTTTGAACTTTGTCCATGACTTCAAAAGCCAATCTCTATCTTATGGTGTTTTTGAAAGGACAGTGAGCAGTGGCGAAGCTAGAAAATTTTTAGTGGGGGGTCGGGATCTAATTTTTTTTTCCTAACGCTAAAATGGGGGGTCGAAACCGAGTATATCGAAATTTTTCTACACGAAAACTATATACTCCCTACATCGCAAAAAAAAATTCGGGGGTCGGGCCCCCCCCCCCCCCCCCCCCCCCCCCCCCCCCCCCCCCCCCCCCCCCCCCCCCCCCCCCCCCCCCCCCCCCCCCCCCCCCCCCCCCCCCCCCCCCCCCCCCCCCCCCCCCCCCCCCCCCCCCCCCCCCCCCCCCCCCCCCCCCCCCCCCCCCCCCCCCCCCCCCCCCCCCCCCCCCCCCCCCCCCCCCCCCCCCCCCCCCCCCCCCCCCCCCCCCCCCCCCCCCCCCCCCCCCCCCCCCCCCCCCCCCCCCCCCCCCCCCCCCCCCCCCCCCCCCCCCCCCCCCCCCCCCCCCCCCCCCCCCCCCCCCCCCCCCCCCCCCCCCCCCCCCCCCCCCCCCCCCCCCCCCCCCCCCCCCCCCCCCCCCCCCCCCCCCCCCCCCCCCCCCCCCCCCCCCCCCCCCCCCCCCCCCCCCCCCCCCCCCCCCCCCCCCCCCCCCCCCCCCCCCCCCCCCCCCCCCCCCCCCCCCCCCCCCCCCCCCCCCCCCCCCCCCCCCCCCCCCCCCCCCCCCCCCCCCCCCCCCCCCCCCCCCCCCCCCCCCCCCCCCCCCCCCCCCCCCCCCCCCCCCCCCCCCCCCCCCCCCCCCCCCCCCCCCCCCCCCCCCCCCCCCCCCCCCCCCCCCCCCCCCCCCCCCCCCCCCCCCCCCCCCCCCCCCCCCCCCCCCCCCCCCCCCCCCCCCCCCCCCCCCCCCCCCCCCCCCCCCCCCCCCCCCCCCCCCCCCCCCCCCCCCCCCCCCCCCCCCCCCCCCCCCCCCCCCCCCCCCCCCCCCCCCCCCCCCCCCCCCCCCCCCCCCCCCCCCCCCCCCCCCCCCCCCCCCCCCCCCCCCCCCCCCCCCCCCCCCCCCCCCCCCCCCCCCCCCCCCCCCCCCCCCCCCCCCCCCCCCCCCCCCCCCCCCCCCCCCCCCCCCCCCCCCCCCCCCCCCCCCCCCCCCCCCCCCCCCCCCCCCCCCCCCCCCCCCCCCCCCCCCCCCCCCCCCCCCCCCCCCCCCCCCCCCCCCCCCCCCCCCCCCCCCCCCCCCCCCCCCCCCCCCCCCCCCCCCCCCCCCCCCCCCCCCCCCCCCCCCCCCCCCCCCCCCCCCCCCCCCCCCCCCCCCCCCCCCCCCCCCCCCCCCCCCCCCCCCCCCCCCCCCCCCCCCCCCCCCCCCCCCCCCCCCCCCCCCCCCCCCCCCCCCCCCCCCCCCCCCCCCCCCCCCCCCCCCCCCCCCCCCCCCCCCCCCCCCCCCCCCCCCCCCCCCCCCCCCCCCCCCCCCCCCCCCCCCCCCCCCCCCCCCCCCCCCCCCCTCACAGTACAATATTAATCACAGGCTGTTTACACGAATTATGCACTCGATGTGCTTTATATCATTGTTCCACTAGTAGCGCCTCAAGTTCAACCAACGGGCCACCGGGTTCAATCCCCTGCCCGTTCTGCCGCCATGGGATTGTCTCATTCAAGAAACTTGCAACTACAAAACAGCGTCTTCAACCATTGAAACCGGGCTCATCTCTCCCTTGCTGCTCGTGTTGTTCAATGCTCAATGATGACAATATAGCCAAAACAGAAACAACTCCATTATGCAACCCAAAACCTGCTTCACGGTCTTCAAACTCCCAAAGTTTTCGGTCAATGACAATAAGGGCTAACATATGTACTAGAAGTACGGACACAATCTCATCATTGGTTAGACGATCTCAGATAGCAAGATACTCAAGGTCAAGTTTTCGGAGTTCTAATTCACATTCAGAAGGCAGAAGATCATGGTTGTGTTCTTTTAATGAACCAGTAGAAATCCCCAGTGATTACTGAAGGGAAAACTGTGAAGAACATGAATATCACATGACACATAATTTGGATGGAAAAGAGAATAGATTTTAATTAATTGTTTTTAAGGTTTTTTATATGGTTTTGTTTAGATATTTGATTGATTAAAGAGCTAATGATGCTTTTGTAAATACACCATATGTGCCAGTGCAACAAATCATTTGGCATTGTAGTGGTTTACCCTTTGTGGATGATGATCTGTACACTACCATTTTTTAACCGTACACCACCAAACATGTTTTACATTATTGTATTGTACAACACCTTAATGCATGTTTGGTGGTGTACGGTTAAAAAATGGTAGTGTACAGATCACTATACATAAAGAATGAAAAGAATATTTCTTTTGGATTGTGATAAAATTGTGCATTTTTAACATGTCCAATCTAAAAATTCATCACAAAATTTATGGCACTAAAAAAAGTATTTTGACGTCGGTATTGCATTTCCACTTTCAACCTAATCTATAGTACACGAGACAACATGACGACGATAATTTAGGTTGGTGAGTGGTAGTGTTGATGAGTGACGCCGATAATTTTATGTTAGTGGGTGGCGGTATTGGTCAGTAAAGAAGATGTCCGTACCACCCATCTCGCATCTTCTTCCCTCTCTTATGCAGGTGTGTAACCGAGAAGGAAAAAACCTGATTAGTTTTGACGGTTAAACCGGTAATCCTAAACTGTTAGTTTACATAAAAATTGAAAAAACAAACAATTTTTATCACTTTGCAATCCACCAAACACAAACCCACCTTAATGGGTTGAATAGTTCCCTTGCCTCTTTCAATAATCAATACCGTGTAGTCGTGTACATTTTTGTGCACAAAGTGGAAAAACATAAAGGTCAAAAACATATGAAATTTTATAATTAATGGAACAAGTTTGGGTTGGGTTAAACCAGTAGAACTTTTATGGTCATTCCTTTCAATGATTATAAAAATAAAGATAAAACTGTTTTGTATTCCGTATGTAGCACCTCAATGGCTAAAAATACGGACCAACCGGTTTAATCGAGACAGACCACGCTTCTAGCTCACTTAACCCCACGTTCCGGGGAAAACCACTGACCCGCCCGTCCGCAGGCACGACAATAGATTAATGGTAAAACCTAGTGCAATCATAGACTTGAACCTAAATTTTCACAAACCAAACCGCCGACTCTCATGTCAAATCCCTCATAAAATGGTTTTGTACATTTGATGATCGGACACGACTTTTTAATTTTAGGTTTTCAACTTTTTGGGTTGCTTACACTTTACTTATTTGTTTGACTCAGTGATTTCAAGTTATATACTTATATATGTATTCAATTTGATATATGTATTCAATTTGAAGTTCAAATTTTTTTCACTGATTGTACAGGTTAGAGATATTTATTACTATTGTTTTTTTTTTTAACTTGGTGTGGCCGCTATGACACATCAGTCCAAATTCGATGGTTGTGTTTGGCTTTTCCTTGCAAAGCTTCTAATTTGTGTTTTTATTGTAAGTTTGTTTTTAAAAGAACACAAAAAGTTAAAAAAAAAATTAAAAAAAAAAAATTAAAAAAAAAAAATTAAAAAAAAAAAATTAAAAAAAAAAAATTAAAAA
>CM067172.1:68749365-68821865 GCA_034093135.1 Erigeron breviscapus | reverse complement strand
TCCGTTCGGTTTTTAGAAAACGAAAACCAAACCGTTTCATTCGGTTTTTGTTCGGTTCGGTTTCTCGGTTTTTTTCGGTTCGGTTTTCGGTTTTTTTCGGTTTTTTGGTTTTTTTCGGTTCGGTTTTTGCTCACCCCTAATAAACCAAATGAATGAACATGAAAAGTTCATGTTCATGTTTTTTTGGTTCTTTCACATCCTACTAAAGACCTGACCCAAATATCCGAGTCGAAATCTATATATATAGAAAGCAAAATAAGAAATTCAAAAAAAAACATACCTAAATAAAGATATTTTTAGAACCGCCTCTTTACATTACATGGTTTGTAGTATACCGCTATCCGAACATCAGATGCAGGATACCTCACGCGCAGACTTGTTGAAGTAGTTCAACACATTGTTGTACGTCGAACAGATTGTGGCACCGTCCGAGGTATTTCTGTAAGTCCTCGAAATGGAATGATGACCGACAGGATTTTTATCCAAACATTTATTGGGCGTGTATTAGCGGATCATATATATAGGTTCGCGATGCATTGCTACTAGAAATCAAGATATTGGGGTACTTGTTAATAGATTCATAACTTTTAGAGCACAACCAATCTCGATTCGAACCCCCTTTACTTGTAGGAGTACATCTTATATTAGAGCAACCCCTTTGGTGATCCATCAACTATGCCAGAAAAGCCAATGCCATCCATTTTCCTATATACTTTTTGAAGCTGGTGCTTTGCTGTTTTTCTTTTAAAGCAGAAGAACTTAGCAATACATTCTAAAATTGATGTGTCCAACCCGAGTTCGAATCTCAATTTCATCTCCTATATTTTGGATGTCTTTGGCAGAATTTAAACTCATGACCCGAAGATGAAACCTCTTAAAAGAAAACACCCTCGCCATTAGACAAAGACCCCAATAGCGGTAGTATGGTGGTTCTAATGTGACCTTCTTAATGCATGTGGAACGAGTAGGCAATTCTTATTAAAAAGTGTATTGTAAGTATTACGTAACTAAGCAAATTTTCATGATTATTGTAGTAAAAATGTAAGTTAGTAAGTACATTGTATTAGTAAAAATGTAAGTTGGTAAGTACATTGTATTTTTGTATGATGTTGTAATTATTAGACTATGAGGAGTGGAGGGGCAAATGGGTCTCCCTAGCGGGCGGAAGCTCCCTCTAAGAGTTGCCCTTCTTTTTCTTGGAGTGAGGCTCCTATGGGGAAGCCCCCCCTTGTTTTTATTATTGTTTTTATAAATATAAATATAAATAACATATATAAATAATATAAATAAATAACATATTACCTTATAATAAATTATAAAAATATAAAAAACACATCAAACATTTTATTTAAAATAAAACACACACATTACACACATTTTATTTAACATAAAAAGACACACAACACAACTAAACAATTATTCCAAACATCACACAATAGAACTAAACAACTAAATGATTAATTGTTTCTAAACTTCGGATTGCTTCGTACCAATTCCCACTCCTCCACGTGGCGAAAACTGTTTCGAGATACCGCATTGTACTCGGCCAAAGTCCTTGCAACCATTGCACCGTGTTCATTGGCGCGACCCTGGTTCACACGGTAGAACATCGTATCGAATACGTGAATGTTTGTGCGCATGCGGTGCCATTTAGCGACCACCGCATCTGAATCTCGATATGTCGATGGTTGGTTTTCATACGTGAGGAAAAGATGGGTCACTCTCGACCAAAACATACGTTCCTTTTGGTAGTTACTGCACAACGGGTCGTCTGACACCTGGACCCAAGCTCGTGCCAAACTTATTTCTTCGGCCCGAGTCCAAGCCATTTGATTATAGGGAGAAAAACTAGAAGATGTAGAGAGAAATTGAGTGAAATATGGATGATTTTTTAGAGCGAAATGGAGTGAAATATGTGTTAGTTTGTTAAAAATGGTGTAGTAGTGTATATATATACAAGTAAAATGAGGTTTAAAAAAAAAAACAAAAACAAAAAATTGAATTTAAGTACAAACTAGCCGTTTGTAACGGCTCATTTTTTTGAAAAAATCAACAAGCCAAGGCGTCGGAAGAGAGATTTTTTGGCATTTGCCGCCCCTCGGGGCGGTGTAGCAGGCGGCAAAGGGGGGCAAAGGGGTGGCGTCGGAGCATTTATCCCCCCACTCCGATCAGTCTTATGGATGCTTAAACTGAAATCTTCCTCAAAGATGTATGTATTTTCAAGTTCTCGATCTTGAAACATATAATCACTTCACTATTTTTATTTTTTAAGAACAAGAAAAGAATACTCCATTGATTACTTCCAATTCAAATTTAGCTGCATCTTCAAATATGTATTGAAAAAGGTTAAGTATATGACCCTAAAATTTCTTCTTATCGAAATCTTCAAATGATTTATAATCCTGATTAATAACCCCGTTTTTTTTTTTACTCCAACTCTATTACACGAGTTAGATATGGTGAACTGAACCAATGATCTTTAGTTTAACCAGACTGAAAGTAAATATGAAAAAAGAAAAGGGGGGTGAAGTAAAAAAGTAAATAGAAAGAGACAGAGAAAGGGTGTAATGTGACGGAACAAAAACAATCACTGCACAAACACATCTTTTACTTCTGAGATACTCTATCAAAGAATAAAGGCTCCTCTCATATACGGCAATGAAATTATTACTTCAAAGAAACATATATTATAAATTTTGAAATATCGATATATGTGACTTATTTAGCAAGCATAAGAATAAAATTAAAGAGATTTAGTACTGGTTTGAAATTCATTCATTGTTTTTGGAATTTATTTTTTGATTAGTCATGTGTTAGTGAAATTTTTTTTAAGAAACAACTGTAATGTAAGGAACCCTAGCTCTAATATCACAATTAAACTCTCATCGAATCACTTCGTATGTATCATATGATGTCAGTATAATAACTTCATCCTAATCCTTATATAATCTGGGCACCTCGAATAGCCGTGTCTTTAGAACTTTACATGTGGCCCTAGGATTCATTGGTAACGGGTACCTTAAAAGAAATGTTTTTTGTGCCAAGGGGGGATCGAACTTGGGACGTTAAGGTCACCAAATATTTCTCTTGCCTCTAGGTCACTCCTTGTTAATACCAAAACTTGAAGTAAGGGTGAACATAGATTCCTAAGTACCGGTCCATTCCTAGTACGGTTCCGATCACAATACCAGGAAGTGATATCGAATCTCAAAGTGGGATCGGGATAGGTACCCACTTTTGTTGGTCAAAGGGATTTGAGACAACAGTGTCGGGGAATGGTATTGGAAAGTGGTGGCCTATCTCAAATAGGACCAAGATTGCTACCATATTTTGGTATTTTATGGACGGGTGCCATTGTTTCGGAATTAGTATGACACGGTATTAGTCTCACACCTATCTTTAATTTTAAAAGAAATTTATAGAACAACCAAATTAATCATATTTACCAATTGTTTAAAGCTTTTTTCAAAATAAGATTCTGCTTTTTGACAAACGAGAGCAAGTACCCGCGCGTTGCGGCGGCAAAATAGTGAGGGTGATAGGTCATAAAGTGTGATAGGTCATAGAGTGTGATATGTTATAGGAAGTGATATGTCATAGAGTGTTATAACCAAATGCCTT
Organism: Erigeron breviscapus; assembly: GCA_034093135.1. NCBI lineage: Eukaryota > Viridiplantae > Streptophyta > Magnoliopsida > Asterales > Asteraceae > Erigeron > Erigeron breviscapus. Next base: position 68,818,244 of record CM067172.1, on the reverse strand, counting down.
AGCTGTACGGACTCCGCCCTCGGATTTAAAAATTTTCGTCGAAAATATATCGAATGACCTCTCTAATGAAAGAGCATGAAATTTTAAGAACACCCATATAATTTTTATAATTTATTAGTCAGCTGTTGTGAGGTGAGGGGGTGGAAGAGGCAAAAGGGTGGGGGAGGGGGGGAGGGGGGGGCCGGGAAAAACTCCTGGGGGTCAAAGGGGGGGAATATGGGGCGAGTAAGGGTTGGCGGCGGGTTGTAACATCGGAGGGGGGAAAGGAAGGGAATGAAAGGAGGTAAGGCGAAACGCCGGGGAAGGGGAGAGGAAGAAAAAACATCAAAAAAAAAAGAAGAAAAGGCCAACGAAGCTAATTGAGGGCAAAAAAAAAAAAAGGTGAGGGAAAAATATAGGGAGGGGGGAGAAGAGGGGAAGGGGGGAAAAAAAGGGGGGGGAAAGAATGAGGTCGTAAAAAAGACAGGGGGGGTGTGGGGGGAAGGGGGGGGGGGGGGGGGGGGGGGGGGGAAAAACCGGTGGAGAGGAAAAGAGAGGGGGGGTTGGAAAAAAAAAAAAAAAGGAACGGGGGGGGGGGGGGAAAAGTTGGGGAAAACGGGGAGGGGGGGGAAGGGGGAGAGGGAGGCGAAAAGAGATAAAGGGGGAGGAAGGGAGAAAAAAGTCAAAGAGGGCGGGCTGAGAGAGTGGAGAGAAAAGCGGGGAAAAAAGGGGAGTGGGGTCCGAGAGTGGGGGGAGGGGGGGGGGGGGGGGGGGGAGGGGGGGGGGGGGGGGGGGGGGGGGGGGGGGGGGGGGGGGGGGGGGGGGGGGGGGGGGGGGGGGGGGGGGGGGGGGGGGGGGGGGGGGGGGGGGGGGGGGGGGGGGGGGGGGGGGGGGGGGGAGGGGGGGGGAATGGGGAGCCGTTGTTAGGCCCAAAGAGTGAAGATGAGAAGAAGATGCGGGGAAAGGATGGAAAAGAAAAGAAAAGTAAGGAGGAGGAAAAAAGCAAAGGAAAATGGTAAAAAAGGGGGGGGGGAGGGGGGGGGGGGGGAGGGGGGAATAGAGGAAAAAGGGAGGGGAAGGATGGGGAAAGGCAAAAAGGTGGGAGGAGGGAAGGGGGGGGGGGGGGGGGGGAGGGGGAAGGGGGGGGGGGGGGGGGGGGGGGGGGAGGAAAGGAGGGCGGGGTCGGGAAAAGGGGGGGGGGGGGGGGCGGGGGAAAGAAAAGGGGGGGGGGGAGAAAGAGGTGGGGTGAGGAAAAAGGGGGAGTGAAGAAGGGGGGAGAAGGGGGGGGGGGAAGAAGAAGGAAAAAACAAAAAAGGGAGAAAGGGGGAAAATGGAGGGGGGGGGGGATGAAAAAGGAAAAGGGAGGGGAAAAAGAGGAAGAAAAGAGGAGAGGGGAGGAGAAGAGAAGAAAAAAAGGAGGGGGGCGGGGGGGGGTATTCGCACGGAGAGGAGAAAGAGGGGAGGGGGGCGGGAGAAAAAAACTCGGAAGGGGGGGGGGAAAAGACGGGGAGGGGGGTACGGGGGGGAGGGGGCGGTGGGGGGGAGGAAAAAGGGGGGAGGGGGGGGGGGTGGGGGGGGGCGGGGGGGGGGGTGGGACGGGAAAAAGAGGGGGTCGGTGAAATGAGGGGGGAAAAGAAGGGGAAGAGAAAGGAAAAGGAAGGGACGAGGGGGAGGGAAGGGGGGTAAAGGAAAGGAGGGGGGGGGGGGGGGGGTGTGAAGGAAGGAAAGAAGGGGGAAAAGATGGGGGAGGTCCAGGGGGGAGGGAAAGGCGAAGGGGGGTAGGTGGAAGGGAAGAGAAGGGGAGGGGATGACGGAAGGGGGGGCGGAATGTAGGGGGGGGAAAAAGCGGGGGATGGAACAAGAGGGGGGGGCGGGGGGGTGGGGAAGAAAAAAGGGGGGGGGGGTGGGGGAGTATGGGAGCGGGGGAAGGTCCGGACAGAGTGCAGGGTGGATGGCGGCTGTAGCCGGCCGGAGGGAGTGGGGGGTGGGGGGGGAAAAGGGGCGACGGGGGGGGAAGAAAAAAGGATGTGGGAAAAGGGAGGGGAGAGGGGGAGAAAGTAGCAGAAGAATCGAGAAAATGGTCCATAGGTGAGAGGTGGATATGGTAAAGGGGTGATGGGTAGGGCGTGTAGTAGACCGGAAGACAAGACGCAAAAACGTCGGAAGGAGAGGGGGGGAGGGGTTCGATAGGGGGCAAAATGGTCCCGAAAAGGAAAAGTAGAAGGGAAAGTGTGGGTCGGTGGTGAGCGGGATTAAAAAAAAAATGACTTATTGGGCCCTAAGGGTGTGTTGTGGGGGGAAATACTCATAGGGAGGCGAGGAAAGCTGACGAGGGGGTAATCGCGCGGGGGGGGGGGGGGGGGGGGGGGGGGGGGGTGGGAGGGGTTAAATGTTTAAAACAGGGATAAAGGAAAATGGCTGGTGGAAACCGCGGTGGGTGGCGAAACCGGGGAGGGACAAAGGGGGGGGAAGGGAAGTAAAGGAAGTGGGAAGGAGGGCGGGAGGTGCAGAGAAGTGGGGGTGGTGGGGGGGGGAGGAGGGGGTGGAGAGAAGGGGGCGGGAAGAAAAAGGGGGGGGGGGGTGAAAAGCAAAATGAGAACGGCAGGGGGGCGGAACGGAAAGGGGGGGGGTAGCCAGAGTAAGGGGGGGGGGGGGGGGGGGGGGGGGGGGGGGGGGGGGGGGGAGAAGCAGGGTCGGTGGCGGAGAGAGGCAGGTTTCTGGGGGGGGGTAAGAAGCGGCGTCATCGGGAGCAGAAAAAAAACAAGACAGACACAAGATAGAGAAGAACGCGAAAAAAAGGGGGGGGGAAAGGGGGGTGGGGAAAAAAGGGGGGGGAGTGCGTGGTAAAAAGGGGTTGGTGGAGAAAATTGCCCCGTGGATTGGGGTTTCAAAGCGCCCTGGGAAACCTAGTGGGAGGGGGAGGGGGTGGGACCCGTGGGTTTTTACATTGAAAGGGGCGTTAAAAGAGTAAACGGAAGAAAAAAACCTGGGTATGAGAATGACAAAAACAGCGGGGGGGACTCAGGGTGCACTCTGCACCTAAATGGTCAAAACATTTAAATAGCTAAATCTAAAGTGATGAAACTGAGAGTTTGGCAACAGAGGTTGCCATGTTGGCTGAAAGATTAAAAAGGAAAAGTTTTTCAAAATTTAAAGGAAAAGGAAAAGGTTTTTCTAAAAATGACAAACCCAAAAAGCCTTTGGATATGTCAAAAATAACTTGTTACAAATGTGGAAAATCAGGTCATATGGCAAATGATTGTAGATCAAAAACCACTCAGCAAGCTGATGTATCTAAGCCCAAAATTGGTGTAAAAGATGGAGGGGGGGGGGGGGGGGGGGGGGGGGGGGGGGGGGGGGGGGGGGGGGGGGGGGGGGGGGGGGGGGGGGGGGGGGGGGGGGGGGGGGGGGGGGGGGGGGGGGGGGGGGGGGGGGGGGGGGGGGGGGGGGGGGGGGGGGGGGGGGGGGGGGGGGGGGGGGGGGGGGGGGGGGGGGGGGGGGGGGGGGGGGGGGGGGGGGGGGGGGGGGGGGGGGGGGGGGGGGGGGGGGGGGGGGGGGGGGGGGGGGGGGGGGGGGGGGGGGGGGGGGGGGGGGGGGGGGGGGGGGGGGGGGGGGGGGGGGGGGGGGGGGGGGGGGGGGGGGGGGGGGGGGGGGGGGGGGGGGGGGGGGGGGGGGGGGGGGGGGGGGGGGGGGGGGGGGGGGGGGGGGGGGGGGGGGGGGGGGGGGGGGGGGGGGGGGGGGGGGGGGGGGGGGGGGGGGGGGGGGGGGGGGGGGGGGGGGGGGGGGGGGGGGGGGGGGGGGGGGGGGGGGGGGGGGGGGGGGGGGGGGGGGGGGGGGGGGGGGGGGGGGGGGGGGGGGGGGGGGGGGGGGGGGGGGGGGGGGGGGGGGGGGGGGGGGGGGGGGGGGGGGGGGGGGGGGGGGGGGGGGGGGGGGGGGGGGGGGGGGGGGGGGGGGGGGGGGGGGGGGGGGGGGGGGGGGGGGGGGGGGGGGGGGGGGGGGGGGGGGGGGGGGGGGGGGGGGGGGGGGGGGGGGGGGGGGGGGGGGGGGGGGGGGGGGGGGGGGGGGGGGGGGGGGGGGGGGGGGGGGGGGGGGGGGGGGGGGGGGGGGGGGGGGGGGGGGGGGGGGGGGGGGGGGGGGGGGGGGGGGGGGGGGGGGGGGGGGGGGGGGGGGGGGGGGGGGGGGGGGGGGGGGGGGGGGGGGGGGGGGGGGGGGGGGGGGGGGGGGGGGGGGGGGGGGGGGGGGGGGGGGGGGGGGGGGGGGGGGGGGGGGGGGGGGGGGGGGGGGGGGGGGGGGGGGGGGGGGGGGGGGGGGGGGGGGGGGGGGGGGGGGGGGGGGGGGGGGGGGGGGGGGGGGGGGGGGGGGGGGGGGGGGGGGGGGGGGGGGGGGGGGGGGGGGGGGGGGGGGGGGGGGGGGGGGGGGGGGGGGGGGGGGGGGGGGGGGGGGGGGGGGGGGGGGGGGGGGGGGGGGGGGGGGGGGGGGGGGGGGGGGGGGGGGGGGGGGGGGGGGGGGGGGGGGGGGGGGGGGGGGGGGGGGGGGGGGGGGGGGGGGGGGGGGGGGGGGGGGGGGGGGGGGGGGGGGGGGGGGGGGGGGGGGGGGGGGGGGGGGGGGGGGGGGGGGGGGGGGGGGGGGGGGGGGGGGGGGGGGGGGGGGGGGGGGGGGGGGGGGGGGGGGGGGGGGGGGGGGGGGGGGGGGGGGGGGGGGGGGGGGGGGGGGGGGGGGGGGGGGGGGGGGGGGGGGGGGGGGGGGGGGGGGGGGGGGGGGGGGGGGGGGGGGGGGGGGGGGGGGGGGGGGGGGGGGGGGGGGGGGGGGGGGGGGGGGGGGGGGGGGGGGGGGGGGGGGGGGGGGGGGGGGGGGGGGGGGGGGGGGGGGGGGGGGGGGGGGGGGGGGGGGGGGGGGGGGGGGGGGGGGGGGGGGGGGGGGGGGGGGGGGGGGGGGGGGGGGGGGGGGGGGGGGGGGGGGGGGGGGGGGGGGGGGGGGGGGGGGGGGGGGGGGGGGGGGGGGGGGGGGGGGGGGGGGGGGGGGGGGGGGGGGGGGGGGGGGGGGGGGGGGGGGGGGGGGGGGGGGGGGGGGGGGGGGGGGGGGGGGGGGGGGGGGGGGGGGGGGGGGGGGGGGGGGGGGGGGGGGGGGGGGGGGGGGGGGGGGGGGGGGGGGGGGGGGGGGGGGGGGGGGGGGGGGGGGGGGGGGGGGGGGGGGGGGGGGGGGGGGGGGGGGGGGGGGGGGGGGGGGGGGGGGGGGGGGGGGGGGGGGGGGGGGGGGGGGGGGGGGGGGGGGGGGGGGGGGGGGGGGGGGGGGGGGAGGTACTCTAAGCTCAGATTAAAGTGCAAGAAACTCAAAGCACAAGTTGCCAAGCTGAGTGAAAAGAGTCTTGTGGCAAAAGACTAGGCTGAGAGTGACACTTCATCTGATGATGAAGAATATGAAGATGCTCAATGCTTCATGGTCAAGGAACAAATGTTCAAATGTTAAGAAATTAATGAAAAGTGCTTAATGGCCAAAGATGCTACTGAGAAGCTACTTGACAATATGACCAAGTTGAGGCAAGAAAGCAATCAGCCTGACAGGTCAGCCTACTCAGCTTCCACAGTTCAAGAGGTATCTCATTTTCTTTCTCTTTCTAATGAAGAAAAACTTGCTAAACTTAACAAGCTTGGTGATGAAGTTCTTTTCCAAAGACATTTCAACAAACAACATAAAATGGAAATTGTCTCTTTAAGAAATGAAATTTCTGTACAGACTCAGAGTATTGAAAAACTTCAGTTAGAAATTAAGGCCTTACAAAGAGTTAATGTTTCTCTCTTACAAGAGGCTAAGCAATCTGAAGAAAAATATTTGAAAATCAAACATATAACTGAGTCCTGGTGTACTAGTGCAAAAAGAACTGCCAAGTGTGTTAATGTTCAAATTCCTGAGCAAATTCAAACCATTCATGAGGGTAACTATGACAGAGCCATTGCCATAAGTGAAGTATGTGCAATGGAGCCCTGTTATCAGCCTATACCTCCCACTATCATTCACACTAAAAGGATTATTAAAAGGCAGACTGAATCCCCTAGCTTAGGTTTTGTATATGGAGGAAATCTAGAACCTTTGTTCAATAGAGAGTCCACATCTGAGAAATCAGAGGTCAGCCTGGAATGTTCCAAGCTGACAGACTCTCCATCTGAATCATGTTCAGAACCCAAGACCAAGGAAAACTCTTCTAAGCTGACTACTAATAAAAATCAGAAAGTTAAAAAGAATAAATCAAACAAGAAGAGTCAGTCTGATCTAATCAGCTCCAAAGCAAAAAGCAAAACACTTAGCTTAGACTCAGATCAACTTATATCTAAGCTGATCAGTCCAGGCTGAGTGAGATTTCAAAAGAAGTTTCTTTTTTAAATAATTTTTCAAAAATTGATCAAAAGAAACTCAGAGCTGAGTCAAGGAAAGCTGGAATTGGTAAAGGAAATTTGAAACAATCTGAATCCAAAGTTATTGAAAACAAAGTTCAAGCTAAAACTAAACAAGAATGGAAAGTAAAGACAAGTGATAAGAGTTCTTCCCTAACTGAATCTGACACTTCAGTCAGCTCAAGTGAACCCATCCCTGGATGGGTTCCCAAAAGGAACTAACTCTTTTCATGATTGCAGGGCATTCACAATGCATTTATCTAGTACTTGGACAGTGGATGTTCCGAGCATATGACCGGATGTAAGTCCCTGCTGTGTGACTTAGGAACAGACTTGGTCCTAATGTCACTTTTGGAGATGATTCTCAAGGAACTACAGAAGGATATGGTTCTCTTACAAATGATCCTCTCACATTCAGAAGAGTCTCTTATGTCAGTGGTCTGAAACACAACTTGATTAGTGTGAGTCAGTTGTGTGATGCTGGATATGAAGTAAGATTTCGAGCTGATAGAGGAATTGTTTGTGATTTAGAAGGAAATGTTGTCTTGATTGCCAAAAGAGATGAATCTCTTTATACCTTTGATATGAGCAAGCCAACTATGTTGAAAGAAGTATGTTTTATGTCGAAAACTCAAGATGAGCTGAATTGGCTATGGCACAAGAGACTATCTCATATGAACTTCAAAGATATAAACAAATTAAGCAAGAATGAATTGGTTTCTGGTCTTCCTGTTATCAAATAGGAGAAAGACAAATTGTGCAATGCTTGTGAAAAAAGGGAAGCAACATAAAGCTTCTTTTAAGTCAAGGACATGCTCATCCATTGAGTCATGTTTAGATTTGCTGCATATGGATCTGTTTGGACCAGTTAGTACTCCATCTTTAAATGGAAAAAGGTACTCATTGGTCATTGTAGATGAATACTCAAGGTTCACCTGGGTCTTCTTTTTGAAAGCCAAAAGTGAAGCTGCTGAAGTCATTATTAATTTCATCAAGAATGTAGAAATACTTTTATAAGAAGCCTGTGAGGCAACTTAGAAGTGACAATGGAACTGAATTTAGAAATCAAACTCTGCATTCCTTTTGTATTGACAAAGGCATATCTCAGTGTTATTCAGCTGCAAGAACTCCACAGCAAAATGGAGTTGCTGAAAGGAACCTTGATTGAAGCTGCTAGATCCATGCTAGCTCAAAATGGTGTAAAAGTTCATTTTTGGGTTGAAGCTATTCACACAGCTTGCTTCACTCAAAACAGATCATTGATTGTTAAAAGGCATCAAAAGACTGCATATGAAATTCTAAAGGGTAGAAAACCTGAAATAGGGTTCTTAAGAATGTTTGGAAGCCCTTGTTTCATTTTAAATCAAAGAGACCATCTTGGAAAATTTGATGCCATAGCTGATGATGGAATATTTCTGGGTTATTCTACACTCAAGAAAGCCTACAGAGTGTACAATAAAAGAAAAAGAGTAATTGAAGATACAGTTCATGTAAAAATAGATGAATCAATCTCAATCAGCTCAGCCCAAGAAGATGGTGATTTTGACTTTGAGGAGCTTGCTGTTCCTGACTGTGATCCTCCTTCTGTCCCTATTGAAGAAGATGATGCACAAACTGAGGGGGAGATTCCTATTTTTCATGATCTTGATGAAGAGCTCAATCAGCCTCATGTTTCTACTCAACCTCAAAGAACAAATGACACTAACTTGCCCATCTGTGAAAATATTCAAGCTGAAAACTCTTTAAATTCAGCTAACTCAGTTGTTCAAGATCTTAACAATATTCAAGCTGATTCTGAGCATCAAGCTGATTATCAGAATATTGAACTTGAAGCTGACTCAGAAGTACAAAATGTTCCTGTACATACTACAAAATGGAAAAGAAGTCATCCAATTGATCAAATCATTGGAGACCCCTCATCCAAAGTTCAAACAAGAAGAAATGCAACAGGAAACTTCTGTATGTTTGTCAACTTTGTTAGCAAGACTGAACCAACTGAAGTTGAAGAAGCTCTAAGTGATCCATCATGGGTGAGTGCTATGCAAAAAGAACTCACTCAGTTTGAAAGCAACAAACTAGTTCCTAAACCAAATGATAAAACTATCATTGGTACAAGATGGGTATTTAGAAACAAGATGGATGAAAGAGGCATTGTGACAAGAAATAAGGCAAGATTGGTGGCTCAAGGGTACAGTCAACAAGATGTAATTGATTATGATGAGACTTCTGCTCTTGTTGCTAGGCTAGAAGCTATCAGAATGTTTCTTGCATACTCAGCCTACAAAGGATTCAAAGTATACCAGATGGATATGAAAAGTGCCTTTCTGAATGGCAAACTTGATGAAGAAGTTTTTGTACATCAACCTCCTGGTTTTGAAAGTTCCAAGTATCCAAATCATGTCTACAAACTAGACAAAGCTCTCTATGGATTGAAACAGGCTCCAAGGGCATGGTATGATACTCTTTCAAAATTTTTGATTAAGAATAATTTTCAAAGAGGTAATGTTGATAAAACTTTATTTGTGAGAAAGAAAGGAAAAGATATCCTGTTAGTACAAACATATGTTGATGACATTATTTTTGGGTCTACTAATGATAGATTATGCAAAAAGTTTTCTGAGCTGATGTCTAAAAACTATGAAATGAGTATGATGGGTGAATTAACTTATTTTCTTGGTCTTCAAATTAAACAATCCGAATCTGGAATATTTATTAATCAGGGAAAATATGTTAAAGATTTACTCAAGAAATTTGGTTATGAAAACTGTTCTCCAATGAAAACACCTATGGGTGCTGCCTGCAAGCTGAGTGAAGACATCAGTGGGAAACCAGTTGATGTCACAGCTTATAGGGGCATGATAGGTTCTTTATTGTATTTAACTGCTAGTAGACCAGATATTATGTTTGCCACATGTCTTTGTGCTAGATATCAAGCTTGTCCAAAAGAATCTCATCTTCAAGCTGTGAAACGAATTTTTAGGTACCTAAAAGGTACACCCAATTTGGGTCTTTGGTATCCCAAAGACTCAGGATTTGATCTAATTGGGTATTCAGATTCAGACTTTGCAGGTTGTAAGATTGACAGGAACAGCACAACAGGAAGTTGTCAATTGCTTGGTAATAGGCTAGTCAGCTGGGCAAGTAAGAAGCAGCATTCAGTTTCAACTTCTACAGCTGAAACTGAATATGTAGCTGCTGGAAGCTGTTGCTCTCAAATCCTTTGGATGCAACATCAGCTTGCAGACTATGATATTATTGTGTCTAAGACTCCTATTTTCCGTGACAACACAAGTGCCATTGCAATTACAAACAATCCTGTAAATCATTCAAGGACTAAGCACATTGATGTTAGATATCATTTCATTAGAGATCATGTCATGAAAGAAGATGTAGAACTTCATTTTATTTCAACTGACAATCAGCTTGCAGATTTGTTTACCAAGCCTCTTGATGAAGCAAGGTTTAATAACTTGTTGAGCAAGTTGGGAATGTTAAATATGGAATAATCTAGTAAGAAAATCTTAAGCTGCTTGACCTTAGTTTTTATCTAAGGATGACCAAGCTGAGTCAGCTCAGCTTGGAGTCAGCTTGGGATTTGCTTAGTAGGTTAATTCATATTTTATTTTTCTTGTCGTTGTGAATAAAATTTTGTTTTACTCTTTTTGTCTTATTTTTCTCTCTATACAAACCCAAACCGTTACTCCCTCCATAGTAAAAAGTAACCGTTGGGGTAAGTGTACTTTCTCTCTCCAGTCACTAAACGGCACATTTTTGGTGGGAAGGTCATATAAAAGCCAACCTGTTTGATCAAATTCACTATTCCATCGATCGTATATCTTCATAATCTCTGTTTTTCTTTGTTTTCTCTCTTAACCCTAATACTCTATTTCTCGACTCTCTAAGCATTAAATTATTTCTAAGTATTTTGTAAATCAGCTTCATATCAAATGGCTTCATCCTCAAATGTTTATGTTCCTGAACCAAAACAAGTCGACAAAATCGGTACTTATTTGAAGGGAGATAAGGTTCCTGAATCTCAAGGAACCAAATGGGTCTCTACACAGATTAAGGTTAGACCCCCTCAATATGCAAATCTCCATCCACCTTCAAGCAAGTCTGATTACTCTGACATGGCAAGGTATATCTTTTATCATCCTATGGGTAAGATTCTGCATCTTTCTCCTGGTTTCATTAATTTTAATCAGCTTTGTGAGTTTTGGCTCACAAGCAGGGTTTCAGTCACCAAAAAGGGTGAGCAATGCATTGTTGGAACTCTTGACAATGCATCTCGTAAGCTTGTACTCACTCTTAACAAATTTAAAGAAATTTTTGACTTAGAGTACAAGTCTGATCCTTCTTATGAGAAAGCCCCATCCCTGGAAGATTCTAAAGCTGTTTTAAGACAAATTGTTTATTCAGGGAGGGTTGGTGGCTCTGTAAAAATTTCTCATTTTTCTGGTATTTATAAAAATTTGATCTCAACTATTGTTAGATCATTGCAGACCAAAGCTGGTGGTTTTGATACTCCAAACACCCTTGAAATGCAAATTTTCTTCATGGTTAACAATAGGTTAATAGATTTTGGTAAACTAATTTTTGATGATCTTGTAACCAAGATCTCTGCTAAAACTGAAAATGTATATTATGGCAGAATCTTGGGTTACATTATTGAAAAATTTTTGAAAGGAGATTACCAAAAGGCAACTGGGGATTTTATAAAAATTTCACCCCTTGCCTCAAATATTTTTGGACCCATTGAGGTTCCACAGACACTAACCCCTGCAATGCAGGATTATTTGAATTTTTGTATTGAAAGGGAAATGGAGAATCTTGGGGATCAATCTGATTCTCAAGAAAGAGCACAGGCTGACCACCCTTCGACGAAAGCTGATCAGCCCCAAGCTGAGTCAGACTTAGCAAATCAGGGTGGTGATCAAGGTATGACTTCTAACATCCCTGAAACTCCTTCTCCATCTCATCGTTCTTCATTTTTCGAGGGTAGGGAAGTGGACCCACAAAACCCCTTCCTAGCCGATCCCTCACAAAATATTCAAGTTTTGCAAAATGAGCCTGTAATATCCCATAAAAAGATTAAAACTCAATAAATTGATAATATGTAAAACATATATATATATATATATAATATGTAAAACATAATATATATATATATATATATATAAATAACTTCTAGTTATCTTAAATTCAAGGACGAATTATTTTTGGAAGGATAGAATTATAATGCCCCAAATTAAATATCTTGTAAATATAAATTAGAAATTTAAAAATATTAATCTCTTTAAAACCATATATGTATATACGCAGTGTATAATGTAACGATAAATAATAGCGTGTTAAAGAAAAATGATAATAATTAGTGACACTAAAATTTTGGTCTATTGCTATGTTACGTGGGTTAAAAAAAAAAGGCATATAATTAGAAGTTTAATAATGTTCTTATAGAATAACTAGTAGTAGTAATAAAACAAAGTCTAAAGCTAGTATACATGTTTTTGGTTATAGCATCGGTTAGAGAATTTGGAATAACATGTAAATATATATATATATATATATATATATATATATATTATATATATATATATATATATATTATATATATATATCTCTAGTATTTAACCATCTGGCAATAGTCCAGTGGTTATCGCCCTGTCAAAGGGGTTCTAGGCTGACGAAGGTCACGGGTTCGAATCTTGAATTAACACTTCGATTCCTCCCACCTAGTTCCCTTGGGGTTTCTAACCTTGGGATGTCAAAGACATGGTATCCAGTGGATACATGAGGCTAAGTGGTCCTCACCCAATCTACCATATATATTAGTATTTAACCATGGATCATAAAAGCAAAATAATGGCAAATAAGTTACAATTATTAAAATGACCTTTTGATGGAATGAGTTTGTGATAAAAGGTACGGTTGTGAAGGAAATGAGAAGTTAAAAAGACAATCCAATTAGTTAAAACCAAAACCTCTGATTATATATAAGAACACTATTTTCTTGCAAATAGGCATTGAGGAAAAAAAAGAAGAAAAGATAACAGGGGAATATAGTATTGGGTGTAATTGTCCAAGTAATTTGCATATGGCAAGGCTTCTAAGTACCATCCTTGGTAAGTCCTTTATCAACTTTATACTATAAATTTTATGATTTAAACACATAATTGTTATTTATTTTATTTTTGTAAACAAATTAACATTTTGTTGAACAAAACTTATTATTATTCAATCTGAGCTTCTCGTAATCCAATATCTACAGGCTTACAAATTTTGACATAAATTTTGATGGCATGTTTTAATAACCCTATAATCTTTAATCTAAATCATACATAGCCAAGTACGGCATCATGATTAAATTTGTAATATCTTGATTTGGTATGAATAATTAAACAAGTATATTGATTTAAAATATTTTGCATGATTGGTTTAGTATTCACTAATGAATTTAATTGTGGTTCGTATTTAGTAACAATTTTTGTAACCATCTGTGTCAATTAGTAGCTCTTAAAATAAACCACTAACTAAATTTCTGTTTGTTGAACATTAGCAAAGATCGAACAACATGTATAAATCCTACTAGATACTTGATATACTAAAATATTTACTTTGTCAAAATCCATTGCAAACCTTCTGTACACTTGCTTAATTTAATGAAACGAAATATAAGGTACTAGAAGTTATTTATAAAAATAAAAAGAAAAATTTGATTACAGTGAGTTACAACTTTTAGTTTATTGTACATGTTTATGTTATTTCAATACAACAACCATAATAGCTAAAAAGAATATGAAATGGTTTTATAGTGAACAAAAAGTGATATTACATCGAATTATATATATTAACCTCATAAAATATAAAGGATATTACACACCTTTATTTGAATGAATTTTGTGCTTATAAATTTTGTATTTATTAGATTCGATTCAGTGATCGCATTCTTTTGGTGGTTCGTTCATCCTTGCAATATTTTTGAGCGGCGATAAGGTACGGATATTCTAGAGGTTATTAGGATCTTTTCGGTACAATCCTTTCCCTTAAAACTTCATTTAAAATCTTGTGAAATTTATATGGATTCGATATGGTTTATTTGAAAAATTATTTGTTGTTAGCCTTTGAATATATTTGTTGATTGGAAAATTATAATATTTTTGATATAAATTAAGTGTGTCAAAACCGTCTCTTGAAACCCAATTTGATAATAGTCCCGAAAGAGTTGCGTTTGGGTGTTACATTTGATGCCATGATTTGTACAAGTTTGTCCCAATTTGTGTACTAATATGTCCCTCCAATATTCGTTGGCCCGAAATATAATACAGTCGCATATTATTAATCATATTTGTGGGCCCTGAAATATTAATACAGTCGCATATTATATGGCATGATGACTCCATTGAAATTTTGTGAGAATTGGGTGGACGGAGATGTGATTTTAAGTGTATATTTAAATGTCTTAAAATATTTTGCTCTAATTGTCAAAAAATTCCTTTTTGTATCTTAAAAACTCATTCGATATATCTATATATATGAGTCGGTCAAAACGGTTTCTTAAGATGTGCATATAAGAGTAACCTATTCATGGAGGTCCCATGGGCGCGTTATTGTGACACCGATGACGTGGCACCGGCCGTAGCGGTGTATTTGATTTGATCTACGGCGTCTCCTTTTGATGACCACCGAGTGGTTATGTGCACTTTGATATTATATTTTGATAGGAGGCGTTTGGATCGGTCCTAGGCATATTTTGTAAGTTTGATGGTGGGCGCTTATCGTAGTGTCATACGAGGTGTTTGCACCAAAAATGAATGATTAGTGGAGTAGCTACCCTATGATTTCATTCGGCCCTTTTGATAAGTAATTTTGTTTGACTCTTATGTGCATTATTTTATGAGACTTGGTTTTATATTTTGGTCTATTGGTTATAAGGCATTTGTGAAACTATACGTATGTGTACTTTGATTTGAAATAAGTTTGTTAAGGTAATAAGTTTGTTTTTAAATTTACGTCTCCGCTTTTCATATTATATTTCTGCTTTTGTCATATCCGTTCACTGGGCTTTTTGCTCAGCCGTATTCCTTTTTCTTTCTTATACGGCAGGTGATCAAGCGGGCTTTGGGTACGAGAGAAGAGCGTATATAGAAGTGGACTTAGCACCCCCTTGCTTTAGAGTTGTATATCAAGCTTTAGAAGTATTTATTTTGATCTATCAGGTTGACTTTAGTTTGATTTGATTAACGCCCTTTTGGCCTTTTAGTTCTTTTGATATCATTTTGCATTGTTTAGAAAATTTGGGGCGTTACAGAATGGTATCAGAGCATAGGTTCTTTCTTGTAGAAACTTAGTCCTAAGTTATGACCTGTGAGTTGTGGGAAAAGTGATTAGTTAATCTTTGGATCCCTTAAGGTTTATACTCGCTCTAGGTTTACTTCCCATAGAAACTTAGACCTAAGTTATGGCCTGTGAGATTGGGTAGACTTTTGGTTAGGATTTTCTTTCAATTATTTTTAGGACGAAACTTAGGTAGGTGGAGTTGTAATATCGAATAAAAATTAAAACACTAAAATTTGATTGTAAAACAATATTTGTATAAGTGTCATAATTTTTGAAGCAAAAAGAAATATTATGTTCAAGAAAAAAAAATGTGAATTATTAACTAAGCTTTGCTCTATATTAATACGAACGTAGTAAAAAAAAGTAATAAATAAATGATCTCTAATATTTCAATGATAGAAAAAAAAACGTGTTATTAGTAGTTCGAAATGAATAAAATAATGTTTTATTTTGTAATTAAAGTTGAGGTTCATTTACATGGATTTGGCCTTTGGGAGAACAGTTAAAATTTTCTTTTGTTGCGATATAGATCAATTTTAATATTTTAACGAAATTTGAATTAAACTTTAGAGAAATTCCGTGTTTCAATTTATTTTTTTTATTTAAATCATGTTAGCTCGGTCATACATTATTCGTATGATTGAATTTGGGGACTAATTCTTTTTAAGGAGGTAATATTGTAATATCCCATAAAAATTAAAACACTATAAGTAAGATAATATGTAAGACATATATTTATATATATAATAAATAAATATATTAAGATGTAAAACATATATATATATATATATATATATATAAATAACTTCTAGTTATCTTAAATTCAAGGACGAATTATTTTTGGAAGGATAGAATTATAATGCCCCAAATTAAATATCTTGTAAATATAAATTAGAAATTTAAAAATATTAATCTCTTTAAAACCATATATGTATATACGCAGTGTATAATGTAACGATAAATAATAGTGTGTTAAAGAAAAATGATAATAATTAGTGACACTAAAATTTTACGGTCTATTGCTATGTTACATGGGTTAAAAAAATAAAAATAAAAAAAGGCATATAATTAGAAGTTTAATAATGTTCTTATAGAATAACTAGTAGTAGTAATAAAACAAAGTCTAAAGCTAGTATACATGTTTTTGGTTATAGCATCGGTTAGAGAATTTGGAATAACATGTATATATATATATACATAAATATATATATTAATTAGTATTTAACCATGGATCATAAAAGCAAAATAATGGCAAATAAGTTACAATTATTAAAATGACCTTTTGATGGAATGAGTTTGTGATAAAAGGTACGGTTGTGAAGGAAATGAGAAGTTAAAAAGACAATCCAATTAGTTAAAACCAAAACCTCTGATTATATATAGGGCAATGATCAATCCTCCTAATTAGGAGGATGATAAATCCTCCTAATTAGTAGGATCTTGACATGTGGAAAATCAGGGGGGAGATTAGGAGAGAGAATTAGTGGATTACATGTGTCAAATGGTGGATATATTAGGAGGATTTTTAGGAGGATTGGTTAGGAGGATAAATCATTTTCCTTATATATAAGAACACTATTTTCTTGCAAATAGGCATTGAGGAAAAAAAAGAAGAAAAGATAACAGGGGAATATAGTATTGGGTGTAATTGTCCAAGTAATTTGCATATGGCAAGGCTTCTAAGTACCATCCTTGGTAAGTCCTTTATCAACTTTATACTATAAATTTTATGATTTAAACACATAATTGTTATTTATTTTATTTTTGTAAACAAATTAACATTTTGTTGAACAAAACTTATTATTATTCAATCTGAGCTTCTCGTAATCCAATATCTACAGGCTTACAAATTTTGACATAAATTTTGATGGCATGTTTTAATAACCCTATAATCTTTAATCTAAATCATACATAGCCAAGTACGGCATCATGATTAAATTTGTAATATCTTGATTTGGTATGAATAATTAAACAAGTATATTGATTTAAAATATTTTGCATGATTGGTTTAGTATTCACTAATGAATTTAATTGTGGTTCGTATTTAGTAACAATTTTTGTAACCATCTGTGTCAATTAGTAGCTCTTAAAATAAACCACTAACTAAATTTCTGTTTGTTGAACATTAGCAAAGATCGAACAACATGTATAAATCCTACTAGATACTTGATATACTAAAATATTTACTTTGTCAAAATCCATTGCAAACCTTCTGTACACTTGCTTAATTTAATGAAACGAAATATAAGGTACTAGAAGTTATTTATAAAAATAAAAAGAAAAATTTTTTTTGATTACAGTGAGTTACAACTTTTAGTTTATTGTACATGTTTATGTTATTTCAATACAACAACCATAATAGCTAAAAAGAATATGAAATGGTTTTATAGTGAACAAAAAGTGATATTACATCGAATTATATATATTAACCTCATAAAATATAAAGGATATTACACACCTTTATCTGAATGATTTTGTGCTTATAAATTTTGTATTTATTAGATTCGATTCAGTGATCGCATTCTTTTGGTGGTTCGTTCATCCTTGCAATATTTTTGAGCGGCGATAAGGTACGGATATTCTAGAGGTTATTAGGATCTTTTCGGTACAATCCTTTCCCTTAAAACTTCATTTAAAATCTTGTGAAATTTATATGGATTCGATATGGTTTATTTGAAAAATTATTTGTTGTTAGCCTTTGAATATATTTGTTGATTCGAAAATTATAATATTTTTGATATAAATATTAAGTTGTGTCAAAACCGTCTCTTGAAACCCAATTTGATAATAGTCCCGAAAGAGTTGCGTTTGGGTGTTACATTTGATGCCATGATTTGTACAAGTTTGTCCCAATTTGTGTACTAATATGTCCCTCCAATATTCGTTGGCCCGAAATATAATACAGTCGCATATTATTAATCATATTTGTGGGCCCTGAAATATTAATACAGTCGCATATTATATGGCATGATGACTCCATTGAAATTTTGTGAGAATTGGGTGGACGGAGATGTGATTTTAAGTGTATATTTAAATGTCTTAAAATATTTTGCTCTAATTGTCAAAAAATTCCTTTTTGTATCTTAAAAACTCATTCGATATATCTATATATATGAGTCGGTCAAAACGGTTTCTTAAGATGTGCATATAAGAGTAACCTATTCATGGAGGTCCCATGGGCGCGTTATTGTGACACCGATGACGTGGCACCGGCCGTAGCGGTGTATTTGATTTGATCTACGGCGTCTCCTTTTGATGACCACCGAGTGGTTATGTGCACTTTGATATTATATTTTGATAGGAGGCGTATGGATTGGTCCTAGGCATATTTTGTAAGTTTGATGGTGGGCGCTTATCGTAGTGTCATACGAGGCGTTTGCACCAAAAATGAATGATTAGTGGAGTAGCTACCCTATGATTTCATTCGGCCCTTTTGATAAGTAATTTTGTTTGACTCTTATGTGCATTATTTTATGAGACTTGGTTTTATATTTTGGTCTATTGGTTATAAGGCATTTGTGAAACTATACGTATGTGTACTTTGATTTGAAATAAGTTTGTTAAGGTAATAAGTTTGTTTTTAAATTTACGTCTCCGCTTTTCATATTATATTTCTGCTTTTGTCATATCCGTTCACTGGGCTTTTTGCTCAGCCGTATTCCTTTTTCTTTCTTATACGGCAGGTGATCAAGCGGGCTTTGGGTACGAGAGAAGAGACGTATATAGAAGTGGACTTAGCACCCCCTTGCTTTAGAGTTGTATATCAAGCTTTAGAAGTATTTATTTTGATCTATCAGGTTGACTTTAGTTTGATTTGATTAACGCCCTTTTGGCCTTTTAGTTCTTTTGATATCATTTTGCATTGTTTAGAAAATTTGGGGCGTTACAGAGCCAGAATCAAAAATCCCCAAAAGAAAAAGATCTCTGAAGAGAAAGAGAGCATCAATTGAGGGGGAGCATGCTGCAAAATCTGCTAAAGTCTCCTCATCTCAAAGGAGACTACCCCTTAAAGCTGATTTGGCAAGGGAACGTTCCCAAGCTGACTCAGCTACACCTGTTGCCAAGCCGATTCGCCCATCTGCATCCTCCAAAAAGGGTGCAGGTAAGATAAAAGGGAAAACTGTTTCTGCTGCACCCTCCCAAAAGGGTGTACACATTGAAAGACAGAACTCCGCCCAAGGTCAGACTGAGTCTTTAATTATCACGCCTTCATCACTCTCCAAAAAGGGTGATGAAATCACTAAAGGGACACCCCCGGACTCAACCCAAGTCCAAAAAGAGTCGAGTCTCCCAAGACAAAAGGTACTCAAGCTGATTCTTCTCTTTTACACTCTGGGTCTGCATAGGCTGTCAATGCTCCATCTAGATCACAAGATGGAGTACATGCCTCAATATTCTGCCCTAACGAGGCTGTGGTGCAACAACACATCACAGAAGAGGGGCCTTCAAATTCTACACAAAACATTACATCAACTACAGTCATCTCTGCATTTGTGGAAACACAAGGGACTGTTTTTGATCCAGAGGACTTGATTTATCAAGGCCTCAATCCGTCTCTTGCAGGTGAGACAGCTACTCATGGTCCTCACGACCCTAGTAGTGATAGACTCATCACCACCACAAGGGGTGATCAGTTACTTGGTCAGTCTGGTAGTCATCCATCCTCAAGGGATGTTCTGATGACTGCCAATGCTGAAGCTGATTCATCAACTCAGCTTCCTGAAGCAGGCAATATTCAGCTTGAACTTAATGTTAATTCTCCTCAAGCTGCTGCCAGACTGACACTTTCTACTCCACCTTTTGAGACTCACTCTCATGAGGAAAATCGCCCAACAACTCCATTAGCTTCACTTCCTCTAAATACACCTAATATGCCGAATATAAGGGTTACCAGTGAATCCTCTGGAAGGATTCAAGCTGAAAAGCAATCTGGTGGTCCTCCCATTACGGCCAGATCCATATTAAAGGATGTGGTAACCAAGCTCACTGAGATGGAAGAAGCCCACAAGGCTGACATCACACAGCTTGGTGCACGTATGGATAATATACAAAGTTCTCAGGCATTGATACAGGATCAGCTTTAGGATGTTGTAACTACAAATTGGATTCTGGCAGAGCAAAATGATGAGATTTTAAATGGAATGGAAGAGATGATGAAAGGTGCCTGCAGAATCAGTAGAACAATAAAGGGTTGGAGTCAAGGCATGAGAGAAGTGAATTTGGAAAATAGAAGACATCTTGATCTTCTTGCCACTTCTCAAGATAAAATGAAAAAGTCAATGAGAACCAGCTTCAAAGCTAACAGGCTCAAAATGCAAGAGCAAAATCAAAAGGTTCTCAAAGACACTAAAAGAATGCTAAAGACTCAACTCCAAGAAGTTGTGAAAGTTCCCTCCAAGGTTGAAGAGTCTGAGGTTCGATTTACAAACAAACTCAATGAACTCAGACTCACAATTGATGAACTGAAGACATCTTGCTCTACAAACAACACTCAATTGACTGAGCTTGATAATTATTTGAAAAATGATCTCACTCAGCTCATTAAGTCAATTGCCTCAACCTCCTCTGCACCCATTGATGATGACAAAAAGGGGGAGAAGGAAGAAGATGTAGGCAATGATGCAACCACAATGGAGGAGGTGAATGAAGAAGAAGTTGAAGCTGCTGAGACAATAATGAATATTGGAGCTGATCAGCCTGAAGTTCAAGCTGATATTCAAACTGAGACTGAATCAGTTCCAATACAACAAGAAGAAGATGTTGTGATGGCTGAAGAAGAAGGAGTGGTGGAAGTAGAAAGGCAAGTTGTTCTTGCTCTCATGGCTGATGCAGATCTCCTGGAATATGAAGATGAGGATTCCTCATCTGATGACAGTGACCAGATTCCTATTGGAACATACTTTACTGAGAGGAGAGGATCTGGATCAGTCTCAGCTATTCAACCCACAGAAGATCAAACTGATCATAACATTCAGACTGAAGGCACTCAGACTGAAAACGTATCAAGGCAAAGGAGTCAGCTTGAGATTGAAGAAGAGGCTAACAGAAAGAACAAAGCCTGAGCTGGAGAGAAGACAAATTGCAAAAGATGCCAGATTGGCAAGCAAACTGATCCTTGAAGAAAAAGAAAGAGAAAAGCTATTAAGGATTCAAGATCAGTACAATGAGGAGGAGAAGATACAAAGACTGAGAAGAGAAGAGGAGGAATCACAAAAAGTACTCCAAGAGCTTGAAGATGAACACATTGATGATTCTCTAAAGAAGAAGCAGTCAGCTCTAGCTAAAAAGAAATCAACAGTTGTCTCCAAGAAGCATTCATTATCGGAAAGGGAGAAACTAGAAAGATTCAAACTAGAGCTATACCTGAAGAAATTTTTGGGGTCAGGCTAACTAAAGCTAAAACAAGTAAATACCCCAAAATTCACATAAAAAGAGAAGGTGATTCATCTGCAAGTGAGGTATTAGAGATTTCAGAACTCTTTACTCTTGGATATGCTGAATGTGTGGAGCTGTATAACCTTCTGATGCTAAACAAGCCAAGCAATTATGGAGTGGTAGATGGGGATTTATCCAGAAGATTTGATAAAATGAGAAACTACAACATAGACACTTCTGGATATCCACAGTCACTTATTTCCGAAGTATATGATGAAGCTGAAAAAGATGAGACAGTGCCTGGTCTCAAGAAAAGAAAGAAAAAGAAAGTAACCATTAAAGACTTTTTGAGAAGAAGAGACTTACATGAAAAGATTCAAAAGTCTGGCTATGGTGAAAAGATGGATCAGCTCAATTTCAGTCTTCCTCCTGAAGTTACAAATCCAGTGGAAGGGCAGATCATTGAAACTCCTGAACTTGGTCTGATTATAAGGACTCACAAAGAAGAAATAGGGCTGCAAAGAGCTTCTGAGCTGACCATGGTTCCAGATGTACATCTATATGCTCTTAAGCTTGTCTGCAATCAAGTAAATGACAACAAAAGCAGATTCATTCAGCTCTAATGATTGAAGGATCAAGAAGAGGTTATGATCTAGACAAGCCCACTCCAGATCACATAAAGGAAGAGTACTATGAAACTTTCCTTTGAGCAAACATGAATCTCTGTCATTTGTGTAAATATTTGTAATTAATGGTCCATGTAAAAATTTTTCAAGTATATATAAAGAAAACCACTTTATCTTTTTCACTTTGTATTGTTTGTATACTCATTAGTTAGTTGAAAAAGATTGAAGGAACTCAAGGAAAGATTGAACAGAGTCAAAGGCATCATTTTATCGATCTGATAACTTTTTCAATCTGCTAAGTATTTCCAAGCTGATCAGAAGAAGCTGTTAAGGTTTTGTCATCATCAAATAGGGGGAGATTGTTGGAGTCAAGTTGCTCATCTATCAGTTTGAAGATTTGAATATGACAAACAGATTCAGAAATACTTAATTCCTTGGTTCTGAAGTTGGGTCAGCTTGGATACTTCCAAGCTGAGTCAGCCTGACAATCTTCATAAAAGAAGATTTGTATCTGTCAAGCTGCATCAAAGAAGAACAAGCACTTGGTCTAAATCAAAGATGAAGAACAAGGATAGAAGATCAAGCTGATGGGTGGAAATCAGCTTGAGTCTTACAGTCAGCTTGGAAGATACATTATCAGCTTGGAGTCTTGCAAGTGCTCCAGTGTTGTTGCAACTCTGTATATATTGATCAATCAACTGGATAAGCATCAGAAAGGACATTCTAAGTGACAGTTGTTGATTGTAAACATTCTATGAGGTGTCCATGAAGTTGTTGCTGCACGATCACTCTTGTTGAGCACATGGGAGACAAAAAGTACAATGTCACTATCATCAGGTACTGATCAAGCAGAAGCCATTAGATCAAGACGCATGGAAAAGAATGGACGTCATCCAAGGCAGTGTTGATGCCTATATAAACCCTCCTTGGATATTCAAGAATGTGTGCATCCATTTCATATTCTCTCACAACGATTAGAGCCTAATCAGCTTGGATCCGTGTTGTACTCAGCTTGAGCTAGTAGAGAAATGAAACAGAGTTGTAACTTGCTATTCAGCCAAGTAGTTAGATTTGTAGGCTAATCTATTCCACAACTACTTGTATTCTTTTTATTACTCAATAAAAGAATTGGTTGAAAATCAGCTTGCACTTTGTTCTTGGATTGCACTTTACTTTTATGTCTTTACATTCTGTTCATTTACTTTATATATGCTCTTACTAAGCTGAATCTATTTAAATACTTAAGTTTATTTATATTCCGCATCAAAAGTATTTTCCAAGCTGAGTTGGTGGTTAAAAGTTAAAAGTTGTATTCACCCCCCCCTCTACAACTCTTTGAGACTATTTTTAGACCATCCTGTTATCTCCTATGGGACCTATCAGATATATATATCCCTATATATATATCTTTTTACGTGATACTAAACACCCGGGAACGGCTCTCCGGACGCACCTTACTTAACACGAGGTAACTTGCAATCTACGAGCCGTTTTGGGGGCCGGGTGTGTTTTTGCGGTTCGTGCACGAGACGAATATTACCCACAAGATCAACCGTGCGTGTTCTTAGTTTTCTCTCTCTAGGATTTGCTCGTTTCTCTCTCTACACTCTTGTTGGAACACGCATGACACACACCCTCTATTTATAGGCAAGGGCTAGGAACACGCAAATGGCTGTTTGCGTCTTCTGAAACACGCAGGCCCATGCGTGTTTCCAAGCCCAGGCCCATTAGGGTTTTGGCCAGTTTGCGTGTTTCTGTGGGTATAGCATACTTTTGCTTGTTTCCACAGAAACTCTCAAACCATTTGAGAGTTCTTGAGAGAAGCATACTTTTGTTTGTTTCTTAGAAACTCTCAAATGAACATTTGAGTGTTCTTACTTTGACCAAGCAAGACTTTTTGCTTGTTCCTAAGAACCCTCAAATAACACTTAGGATATGGTGAGTAAATGTCTTTACTGCAGTCAAGACGCAGAACCGACATTGTACTCTGAGTTAATGTCTTTACTTCTGTCAAGATGCAGAACCGACATTAACTCAACTAATGCTTTAACTGCTGTAAAGATACGCAGAACTAGCATTAGCCTTTGACACATTTCAACTGCTGTGAATACGCAGAAACAATGTCGTCAATATTACCTATTGGAAGTGTGTATATAAGATTAATGTTCATACTGTTGTAAATACGCAGCAACACAAATATCCTAACTTCCCTCTGGAAGTACATTAAGTTAATATCTCAACTGCTGTCAATACGCAGAATCAATATTAACTTAAAGACTCTTTACATGTTATGTCTAAAACCTGCAAGATACAAATAATAAACAAACATATAAACATAAGTTGGATCCCAATTGGCTTTCACAAGATATGCCAGGGTAATATTAAGACAAACAGTAATTACAAGATAATTACAAGACTTGAGATTATACACAAATTTACCACACATATCTAGAATGCTCATGTCACTGAGAATCATGCACTAACAGGCTTAAAAGCTAAAGTATCGTCACGTCTAATCGTCTTGACACAGTGACCTTACTTTGTATTTATTATTTTCTTTTTCTTTTCTGGTTTTTCTCATTTTTATCTTGTTTTTATGACTCTATTTGACTCACAATACAACACGACACATTTTACAAAGTTCCTTTTGAGAGACACTGTCACTATAGATTTCTCATTCCAATCAATTGGACTAACAACTCGAAACGAGTTCGGTCAAAAGCCTTAGTGAACAAATCAGCTAAATTAAAGTCGCTCTCTAATAGAATAGAGATTTTGGTCACTCGACTTTAATTTCTTTTCAGCACAATGTTCTAATTCAAAGAAACTTTATGCTTATTGTGCTTAACAGGTTTATAAACAATGGATATAGTGGATTTTAGTGTCCTTCTTTACAAGAGTATAAAGGAATATCTAACCGTAACTCTCTGATCCTGTGAAAAAGTATTCACTAGCTGTAATATATTCCATATCTCCTCGAAGATTGACATCAACACCTGTCTCTTTCCACAATAACACCAATTTCTTCATCCCTGTGATCAAACTATTGCAATTCTGGAACAGACATCTACCATATCCTAATAACATAAAAACACAACAAGATAAAATATGCACTATAGATTATCACCTAGTCATGATCTTCTATAGTTACTGGTCTATTACAAATTAAGAAAACACAATAAATAATAGAACTAATTAGAACATGTTTTCTTGGGGCAATGATCATCAGTTTCACGGAGTTTCTTTTTTTTCCATTTAACCGATCTTCATAGTCTTTTACAGTTTGTTCATGAGACCTACATATCTCTTCTTGTTCAGGAGTCAGCACCAGAGGCACAACCTTTGGATAATCACGACTGTGATCTTCCTTATTAACTTCAACACTCCAAACTTTATCAATCAAAACCCGAGGAAAACACTCTCTTGAAAATTCTCTCTCGGTAAAAACTCGATCACTACCCTTAAGTGTATAATGAGTAAGATAGATCTTTTCCTTTTCTAAATCCTTCTTAGACATCATAACACCTGGCAAAGAGTCTTGATCCTGTTTTTCAACAAAGTTAACATTATCATTTAAAATACTTCCTTTTATAACTATTCCAACCCCATAAATTTTTCCGCCTTTGGAATCAACCAAACAGACATACGATCCTTTGACAGGAGTAAACTCTGTCACTAGACCCTTGTCTTCCATAATGTGCCTGGAGCTTCCACTATTGATAAACCATAAACCTGCGGTCTTCCTTAGCAGCTCCTGCACATTCACAAACAAATTAGTTTTCACTTGGACCCCTAGCCTTAACGGCTCCGGGTCTATCATTCTCCTCATCAGAGACAATATCTGTCTGGTATCCATCAGTAGGGAACCATGCCTTCACGGTCTTAGGTTTATCATTATCTTCCAATACATGGTTAGTCCAAAACCCTTCTTGTGGCATGCATGCCATAGGTAAGATAATAGATCGTGATTCCCTAGGATCTCTATCTGTTAAGGTCTTGGAAATACTTGACGTTTTCTCATGAGATGAAAAACATTCTTCCCTAGATTGGCACATGGAACCAATGTTCAATCCAGCTAGCCAGTCCAGTTTCTCAAAAGCTTATTTTCGACTATAAATATATTCAAATGATCTAGCATATTTATTCTGATTTGAAACATTTTCTTATATAAACCAGATTTTATCAATTCTGGATTTTGGCAAGATGCCTAATCCCACTACATCCTGTTCTGAGAAAATACAGTCACTACCAACGATTGTGAAATAGATAACTTGGATATATGCTTTTTCCTGTTGAGTATTAAAGTCACTTCTTTTATCAATATATATGGAACTTATAGCATCATTCAAACAAGTTTTTGTTAGGTCAATTTCCCTTCTGAGTGCAGTATTTTCACTAAACAATTTCATGTAGTTTTTGCACATTGAGATAAAGGTATGCAAAGAAAGACTTACCTGTTGCTTTGGAGCTTCAAGATCAGCTACAAAGTTTACTAGCTCTTCTGTACTCAGATTATCAGGTATCTCAATCTTCGCATCTTGGTCCTTTTTCTCCGTTTCCACAGTAGCATTGACTTCAGCAATATCAGCTTCAATAGATGCTACTTTTAGTTCAGCTCTTACTGGATTTGATGGCTCAGGTTCCTCATCTGCCTTCTGATGAAAACTATCAAGATCATCTGTGCTGGCATACAATGTATAGTCGAATGAATTATCAACAAGATCGTTCATCCCTCCATCAAAGTCTTGAATTTCTGCCATGAATGCATGATTCTGATCATCGGCACTAGTTGAACCCGAATTATACGAACCATCAGTTTGAACCACTAAAGCTCTCGAGTTATCCGTTTCTCCTGAGCTTCGGTTCCCAGTGCTAGCATATTGACGTCCTGAATTCTGACCAGCAATAGAACCACCCTGATTGAAGTTTTGACGGCCTATAGCTGATTGTTGTCCCGTCTTGGCCTCTGACATTCACGTGCAAAATGTCCAAAACCATCACAGTTAAAACACTTCACCTTGGTCTTGTCAAACCCTACTTTCCCGTCTATAACCTTTGTTAGGTCCAGATTTACTGGACTCGCTCCAGACGAACAGACTGGAGCCCTCTGAAGATTTGTCCAGAAATTATGAGAAGATCAGTGAACCACTTACTTGTACAGGAATCTGGATTCCACCAGATTAGGTTCACTGGACTTCACTCCAGTCAAAGATCATCTCACTGAAGACATTCTTACTGAAGTCGAAGACTGAAGTCTGAAGAAAAAAGTCTGGCAAACTATGGAGCCACTGGCAGACTTACCAGATCTCATGACTGGAGACCACATCAGTATTCTAGACCTTACAAGTTTGAACACTGATTACGAGGCATTTGACTTATGCCTTTACACGCCTTTACCCGGACAACCCTTTTGTCTCTTGTAAAAGGTATGACACGCGTGTAAAGGTAGTTGGTTAAAGTATCACAAGTCACTATCAAGTGACTTTATTCTTGTACTTTAATTAATGCATTTAAGGAACTAAAGTAGTTTCCTTAAATGCATGCAACCATATTTGTACGGCAAAGGAATTAAATAATAATTCCTTTGCCTATAAATACCAAGCCAAAATACCTCGTCCAAATTAGCTTTTTGCAATTTGGTGCCTTTGCTTAAATACTCTCAATCTAAACGGTTATACTTCATATCTTTAAGTATTTCGATCAAGGAGTTTATTTAGCAAATATCAGATCACTTGTAATTCATAAGGTTGTTTAGATATTTACTTTGTAATATCTTGTTCCGCAACAACCTTGTATTTTATTTAACATCAATAAATAAAATACACTTGAAAACTTACATTGTGTCTCACCAATTTACTTACTTGTTTATTTATTGCTTAAAGTTCTTCATTGCTTTATTTATATTCTTGCATTTATATTTATCGCAATACTAGTCCTCATCTAGTTCATACTTGACTTGTTGTTATTCTACACTTGTGGGTTAAACCATCAAGTGAGGGGACTCACAACCTTCCTTCCTGTAAGTCCCTCGGGTCTTGCACTCTTATCTAACCGAGATTGACTTAAGGATATGTCAAGGTGCAGAAATTCCTCGAGATAAGCCACGTTTATATATCAACCTTTTAGATGATATATATATCACTATATATATATATATATATATATATATATCTTTTTGCGTGAAAGTAAACACTCGGGAACGGCTCTCCGGATTCACCTTACCAAACACGTGGTAATCTAAATCTATGAGCCGTTCGGGGGGCCGGGTGTGTGTTTGCGGTTCGTGCACGAGACGAGTATCACCCACAAGACAACCTTATGCGTGTTCTTAAGTTTCTCTCTCTAGGATCTGCTTGTTTCTCTCTCTACACTCTTGTTGGAACACACATACACACACCCTCTATTTATAGGCAAAGGCTAGGAACACGCAAATGGCTGTTTGCGTGTTCTGAAACACGCAGGCCCATGCGTGTTTCCAAGCCCAAGCCCATTAGGGTTTGGCTAGTTTGCGTGTTTCCCAGAACACGCAAACCATTTAAGAGTTCTTGAGAACAAGCAAACTTTTGCTTGTTTCTTAGAAACTCTCAAATGACCATTTGAGTGTTCTTACTTTGAACAAGCAAAACTTTTGCTTGCTCCTAAGAACCCTCAAATAACACTTAGGATATAGTGAGTAAATGTCTTTACTGCTGTCAAGACGCAGAACTGACATTGTACTCTGAGTTAATGTCCCTACTGCTGTCAAGACGCAGAACCGACATTAACTCAACTAATGCTCTTACTGCTGTAAGTATACGCAGCACCAGCATTAGCCTTCGACAACATTTCAACTGTTGTAAGTACGCAGAAACAACGTCGTCTATATTACCTATGTGAAGTATATAATTAAGATAGTGTTCGCCGTGGAAACACAAGTATCTTAACTTCACTTTTGGAAGTACATTAAGTTAATATCTCAACTGCTGTTAACACGCAGAAACAATATTAACTTAATGACTCTTTACATGTTATGTCTAAAACCTGCAACGTACAAATAATAAACAAACATATAAACATAAATGGATCCCAATTGGTTCAACATTATATGCCAAGGTAATATTAAGGACAAACGGTAATTACAAGATAATTACAAGACTTGAATAAATAAGCAAATATGCTTCAGATATCTAGAATGCTTATGTCACCGAGAATCATGCACTAACAGTCTCCCCCTTGACATTAGCATCTAGATATGGTCTTCATGTCTTTGTTTGTCATCCTAAGTGGTGGCCAATAAACCCTCTTCAGGTGTTCTCTACTTTCTTCTGCTCTTCCTCTTCCTTTTGACTTGAGTTTCTTTCTCAAAATCTGAGTCAGACTCTGTCAGTGAATCTGTGCTTCTGCCTGCAGCACGTCTACGAGCTCTATCTTGATCTGCCGAAGATCCAGGATCCTTTGGCTTGATCATTTCGGCCATTGCATTTTGATATGCCACGTTATCGTGTCCGAACTTGATAAAGATCTCGTTCTTCAGATTCAAGGTGCCAGAAGAGTCAGATGATAAAACATCATCTCCAGAAAGAAATGGAACACTCTGATGACCAACTCCTACATCTCCAGTTGATCGTTCCTGGACACCAACTCTTACATCTCCAGTTGGTGTGGGACCAGCATCGGCAGGTGCTTTTCCCTTGTCTTCAGCTGTGGGGGCTCGAGAGGTACCAGCAGCACCAGGCTAGCTTTGCTCCCCCTGAGATATGGCAATCCTCGTGCCCATTGGAAATCTTGAAGTCTCTCTTTGTCTGCTAGGATCATCTCCCTCGTCCTCTCTACTTTCCCTCCTAAGTGCATCATCCTTGCAGGTTGGCTGTATCTCCTCCTGAGACTTAAGATTTTCAATAATCTCATTCAGCTGGTCATAGTCGTCATCGAAGCTTGTCAAACCCGCAGTCTGGCTCTTTATAACTTCATTGTGATTTTCCAATCTTTCGGCAATCAGTTTCAGGTGCTTGGTTGTCTCAGATTGGATAGATTGTAGAGCCTCCTGCCTTGTTCGAAGTTGAGCATTCTTTGCTTTCAGCTCTTCAAGCTCCTGACGATGTGATGCTTCCTACTTAGACAGATTCTCTGTCAAGCTAGCAACCAAGGCTCTCATATCAACCACTTGCTTTACCAACCCTGATATAACATCATCGTCGGTTCTGGAGCTACTTGGTTGGGAATACATCACTGATGGTCGAGGCGGTATAGTTAGTGGTAAAGTTGGTATTGACACTGGCGGTCTGATTATAGATGCATGTGGTTGCTGAAATGCAGAAGGTCCAACAACCAGAAGTGTAACTGTAGTATATGGAACTGATGTTGTTGCCGTAGTGGTGAAAGATGTGAATGCAGACCCTGTGGCTGAAAGTCTAATTCTTAAGCTTGTTGGATCAACCGGTGGCCTCATCAATCCTTTACCTGCTCCCCTAGGTCTAGCAGTTACCTCCTCAGTATCTCTCTGCACATGCTCAGACTCATGCCCTTGTTCTTCTTCAACTGCCACACTCATCATAGCACTAAGTCTTGGAGACTTTTGTGTGCCAGATGTGCCTTCATCAGCCCTTTGTCTCCTCCTGGACTGTAGAGGTGAACTATCTTCTTCATCCTCCTCCTCAGGCTGGTAATCTGCATCAGCCTTCAGTTCCCTCTCAGATTGAACAGCACGCTTTTCTTGCAAAAGCCTGTGAGCTCGTTTTTGAGGGTCCTCTTGACCATCATCATCACTGGAGCTGTCCTCTGTACTGCTCTCAGTGGCATGAGGATCACTATTTGCCTCATCATCGACCTCGTGATCCTCGAACATCTCATCGATCTCTGCCTCAAGATCTGCATGAGCATTATAATGTTGAACCTGATTGATATCATCATTAGGTTCCAACATTTGCCGTGCAAGCTCCGCAGCTGCTTCAGCATTACCTTGACCTTGTTCCACTTGAAAGAACAAGTCATCGACAGCTTCAACATCAACTGGGGGCGGTTGCACTTGTGGTTGTTGCTGCTATTGTTGTTGTTGTTGTTGTTGTACTTGGTGTGCTGCAGGTGGTGGTTGAGGAACTTGCTGTGGAGCTGCAACAACATTTTCTTCAACATCTGACCCATCATGGGCAAATCCATCATTATCCGGTGCGATGTATGCTGGATTGATGATTGCGCCAAAGAGAGGTCTGTCTCTTGGTCGAGCTGGAGGTGGGAGTGAACCTCTATACTTGTAACTATCAGAAAATATGCGATTAGGCATAGTAGTTACATGCCCAACAAGACCCACCTGTGGAAGATTGGGCAGACGAGCATTGATGATCATCATGACAAACCGAGGATACATCAGAAATCGCTCGTTGGCAACTGCACCAATTTGCCTTCTAATCTCGTTGAAGAAGTAACGAGAGAAGCTATAAGGCTTGTTCAGCACCAGGGAGACAACTTGTGACTGGGTCTCGATATTCAGCTTATCATACTCTCGATCTAAACGGTTATACTTCATATCTTTAAGTATTTCGATCAAGGAGTTTATTTAGCAAATATTAGATCACTTGTAATTCATAAGGTTGTTTAGATATTTACTTTGTAATATCTTGTTCCGCAACAACCTTGTATTTTATTTAACATCAATAAATAAAATACACTTGAAAACTTACATTGTGTCTCACCAATTTACTTACTTGTTTATTTATTGCTTAAAGTTCTTTATTGCTTTATTTATATTCTTGCATTTATATTTATCGCAATACTAGTCCTCATCTAGTTCATACTTGACTTGTTGTTATTCTACACTTGTGGGTTAAACCATCAAGTGAGGGGACTCACAATTGGTATCAGAGCGGAAGGCTAATATATTTGCCTAGATCTGTATTTCTTGATGGCCGACCCAGTGAATACACAAGGAAATCCTCTTAATAATCCACCTATTATTGAAACTACCGAGACCACACCTATTCCTAACAATAATCCTCCACCTCCCACCCCCCCCAATCCTGCTTCTCCTCATGTTCATGTACATTATTCAGATACTCTCGTTCCCAAATTCAGTGGGAATGGTGATGAATTTGGTACTTGGAAATCTAGGATGTTACTTCATTTTACTGAAATTGAGAGGAACATGAATAAAATTCTAACTGATGGACCTTTTGTCCCAAGAAGCCCTCTTAACCAACTTCTTGATCCAACAGGAGCAAGAAATGGTAGGGAAAAGAGAGAGGAACACTGGTCTGAAGAAGACAAAAGGCTGGTTAATATTGACACAACCTTTAAGGTTATGATCCTTGGAGCCGTTCCTGAAACTCTTATTCCCACACTGGTTCTATGTTCCAGTGCTAAAGGCATGTGGGATGAACTGGTAAACCAGTATGAAGGAGGTGATGACACTATTGTTACCAGAAAAGTGTCTTTGAACAAGAAATATGAAACTTTCTTTGCCCTTCCTAATGAATCTCTAACTGGTACTTATACCAGATTTATGAGTATTATAAATCAGTTAAAAGGGTTGGGTATTGATAAAGACAAGGACATTTTATTGGAAAAGTTTTGTGATATTCTTCCATCCAAATGGTCTCATATGATCGTGGTCTTGAGACAAGGTAAAACCTTGCATTCTCACACTCTATCAACTTTGTATGGAGCCTTCAGATATACTGAAGAGAATCAAGCCCAGAGAATTGAGGCAGAAAAAGATGCCATTAATCATGCCTCCAGTAATTCCACTGTGGTCAGTCCTACTGAACCACCATGTGCAGCACTGATGTCTTCCGAGAATGTATTTTCTATGAAGAAGATGGTGTCTGAATTAATGGATTCTGGAGTCACTAACAATATTTCTCCATATTGTGATGAAATTGATAGTGATGATCTGGTTGCAATGATTGCTAAAATGTTTAACCGTTTCAAAGCAAGAGAAAACAGACCCACTGGACAACATGCACCCAGTTCCTCTACTGACAAGGCCAATCTGACATGCTTTAAGTATGGCAGAAAAAGGTTATTTCATGAAGGAGTGCAAGTCCAATCATTTCGTAAATCAGTCTGGTCCATCCACTTCTTACAACAAACCTGATGACAATTACAGGTTAAAATACAAGAAGCTCAAAGCTCAAATTGCCCTCCTGACAGCTGAAAAGGAGAAGAATCAATGTATGGTAGCTGAAGAGAAGTGGGTTCCCTCTGATGATTCATCAGTTGATGAAGAAGAGGAAAGAGATTGTTGTTATATGGCTCTGGCTGATGAAGAGCATCTGGTAAAAGAAGATGTCACATCTGGAAGATGGGTGAATATCGTCATTAAAAAGGTAATTGATTATGACAAGGAAACTAATCCTGAACTAAAATTGGACATCGCTGAAGCTCTAAATTCTGATTTGTTATTTGTTGAAACAGTTCGATCTGACATGTCAAATAATTTTGAAACTGATTCTTCTAAAATGTCAGATTTAAAATCTAAATTGAAAGAACTTCAAGATATTGAACTGGATTTTAAAGCACAAGTTTTGGTAACTGAACAACTGGTCCATGAAAAACAAGAACTGGAATTGGTTTTACAAAAAGAAAAACAAGTTATTCAAACATGGCTTGAGACCAGAAAACCGTATGATGCTGCCAGAAATCAATATCCCTCCCAATGCTGTAGCATATTAATACCTGTTGTTGACCGTTTACCTGAAGTGTTGAAACCAACCACAATTTATGATGAACCAACAACTCCCAAAGCAAGTGTTATTCCTCCAGTAATTTTATCAGAGGTGAAGACTGGAGCATCCCGGATGACTGCTCCAGTCAAAAAGGTCAAGCAGAACAAACCTTTGCCTCAGACTGCTTCTAAACAACCCCAGGTTCAAAAGAAGAAAACCAACCCTCCACCTAAGCCAAAAGTCCAGTCATCTGGAAAGGCTCAAGTGTCATCTGAAGAAACCATTTTGTTAAGATTAGAGAGCCAGTTTCAACTACTGGCTCGTCAAGTCCAAAGTTGTAATGCAAGATTAAACAATTTTGAGGGTACTTCATCTGGCCCAAAACAAAATGCCAAACCTTTTTCAAAGAAAAAAAATATGTTACCCCCATTGAGAAAAGGAAAAAGGTTTCTAAACTGTCAACTCCAGTGGTGTTTGAAGAAAAACCCATTATTTCTGAAAGTGATCTGAATCACATACCCCCAGGAATCTATCAGGGTGGAAAATCCTGTGAACCCATCAGTCGATGGGTTCCCAAAGCTAACTAATCAATCTGGTGGGTGTGCAGGGCGATCGAAAGAAGTATATTTGGTATCTTGACAGTGTTGCTGGCGGGACAATGACCGGATGTAAGACCCTGCTGGAGGAGTTTGTAATTTCTGACGGACCCTTGATTACTTTTGGAAATGACAGTTCTGGAAAGACTGAGGGATATGGTGTTCTGAATAATGGTCAAGTCAAATTCAGACGGGTGGCTTATGTGAATGGTTTGAAATATAACCTTATCAGTGTGAGCCAACCGTGTGATGATGGCTACCAGGTGTTATTTAACATCTCTCAGGGCATCGTATTTAATAAGGATTGGAAGGTAGTATTGATTGCTCCCAGAAGAGGGAATGTGTATGTTATGGATCTGGAAGCATCTCCATCAGAGCAATGCTTCTATTCTGATAAAGACACCAACTGGTTATGGCACAAAAGGTTATCCCATTTAAACTTCAAAAATATTAACAAGTTGTCCATAAAACAACTTGCAGAAGGGATACCTTCAGTTTCCTTCAAAAAGGAAAAGCCATGTCCAGGTTGTGAAATGGGAAAGCAGAAACGTGCCAGTTTCAAGACTAGACAAAACTTCAGCATATTTGAACCCCTTCATATGCTTCATATGGACCTCTTTGGTCCAGTGAACGTTCAGACTCGTGCTGGCAAGAAGTATACCCTGGTGATTGTCGATGAATACTCCAGATATTGTTGGGTAATATTTCTCAGGTCCAAAAATGAAGCTGCTGCTGAAATCATCAGTCTCATTAAGAAAATTGAACTCAAGCACAAGCGAAAAGTGTGTCAATTAAGAAGCGATAATGGAACAGAATTCCAGAATGCAACTCTGGAGAAATTCTGTATTGACACTGGAATCTCTCAGAACTTCTCATTAGCAAGAACTCCAGAAGAGAATGGAGTTGTAGAAAGAAAGAACAGAACATTGATAGAAGCTGCCAGAAGTATGCTTGCTGAATCTGGTCTTCCCACCAATTTCTGGGCTGAGGCAATTGACACTGCATGCCACACCCAGAATCGATCTGTGTACGTAAAACGACACAAGAAGACATCCTATGAAGTATTAAGAAATAGAAAACCAAATATTGGTTATTTTCACGTTTTTGGATGTCCAGTATACATCCTCAACGACTCCAGTCAGCTAGGCAAATTTGATGCCAAAGTTGATGATGGATACTTCTTAGGATATTCAGCCATTCGCAAAGCTTTCAGAGTTTATAACAAAAGACTGGAAAGAGTCCAGGAATCGATCCATGAAACATTCGATGAATCCAACAATGCAATCAATAAAAAGCCAACCCTTAATTCTCCCCCAGAAAATCCAATTATCTTTGGTAAATCAGATCCTATCAACTACAATAAAGATTCATCTGAAGAAGTTTCCAGTCATCCTGACTTGGAACCAGTACAAATTGAGAAACCTCCCAGTGATACCCCATTTTATCCTTCAATAAGTTTCAAACTACCCTCTGAACTTGTTATTGGATCTGATGTGCGTACCACTCCTCCAGTATCAGATACTGTTGACTTTTGAGCCTGTTATTCAAGAAAATCCTTTAAATGAACAATTTCATGATGCTCATCGTGATCTGACTGATTCAGATGAAGATGTTGAAGTTGTCTGGCATGATCCAGAACCTACTACAACATCAGTCACAAATCAACAGAATACTTGCACTGATATTGTCGTCAGTAACAATCCTAGTCAATACTCTAAATGGACCAGAAATCACCCTATTGATCAAATCATTGGTGATCCATCTATAGGGGTTCGGACCAGAAGTGCCTCCAGTGAACAATGTTTATATGTCAGCTTCTTATCACTGATAGAACCGAAGAAGATTGACGAGGCAATGGAAGACCCAAGCTGGGTGATTGCTATGCAAGAAGAGCTTCACCAGTTTGAAAGAAACAAGGTTTGGAATCTGGTTCCCTTTCCAGTTGGTAGGAAAGAACCAATTGGAACCAGATGGGTCTTCAGAAATAAGGTTGATGAAGATGGCCATGTTGTAAGAAATAAGGCCAGATTAGTGGCACAAGGGTACGTCCAGACAGATCTTGACTTTGAAGAATCATTTGCTCCAGTAGCAAGGCTAGAAGCCATCAGAATGTTTTTAGCCTTTGCTGCTCATCATAAATTCAAGGTCTACCAGATGGACGTCAAGAGTGCATTTTTGAATGGAGAATTAGAAGAAGAAGTTTATGTCAAGCAACCACCAGGCTTCAATGATGAAAAGCATCCCCACTGGGTATATCGTCTGGACAAGGCGTTATATGGTCTCAAACAAGTCCCACGAGCCTGGTATGACACTCTGACTAAACACTTATCTGGAAACGGTTTCAAAAGAGGTGCAATTGACAATACCTTATTTATTCTTCGTGAAAGAGGTAATCTTCTGTTGGTACAAGTTTATGTTGATGATATTATTTTTGGCTCTACTGATGAATCTTTGTGCAAGAAATTTTCAAAAATTCAAAATTTGAAATGAGTCTGATGGGTGAATTAACATTTTTTCTTGGGCTCCAGATTAAACAAACCAGTGATGGTATTTTTATTAATCAAGAAAAATATGTTAGAGATATTTTAAGAAAATTTGATATGAATTCTTCACCATCAAAAGCAACTCCAATTTCTGCACCATTGAACAATTGATTCAGATCCCAATGGGAAACCAGTGAACACCACTGCCTATAGAGGCATGATTGGTTCACTGATGTATTTAACTGCCAGTAGACCATATATAATGTTTGCAACATGCCTTTGTGCCAGATATCAGTCTAACCCAAAAGAATCTCATCTGGCTGCTGCAAAGCGCATACTGAAGTACCTTAAGGGTGCTCCCAGTTTGGGTCTTTGGTATCTGTAAGTCCCCCGGGTCTTACCGAACCGAGATTGACTTAAGGATATGTCGAGGTGCGGAATTCCTTGAGATAACCCACGGTTTCTATATCTACCTTTTATGATATATATATATATATATATATATATATCTTTTTGCTATATCTACCTTTTATGTTATATATATATATATATATATATATATATATCTTTTTGCGTGAATATAACACCCGTATTTGGTTACTATAGTGAAACGGCTCTCCGGACAAACTTTACCAACCAACGTGGTAACCTAAGTCTACGAGCCGTCCAAACCGGGTGTGTGTTTGCGGTTCGTGCGTGATTCAACTACCCACAAGATAGGCCGTGCGTGTTCTTGGCTTTATCTCTCTAGGTTTTGCTTGTTTCTCTCACTACACTCTTGTTCGAACACACAAACACACACAACTATTTATAGGCACATTACTAGGAACTCTCAAAATGCCATTTGAGAGTTCTGAAACACGCATATGGCCATATGCGTGTTCCTAAACACGCAGGCCCATTAGCCATATGCGTGTTCCTAAACACGCAGGCCCATTAGCCATATGCGTGTTTCTTTAGTCAAGGCCCAATAGGGTTTTGGCCTGTTTTGCGTGTTTCCCTGAACACACAAAACGTTTGAGAGTTCTTGTGGTCAAGCATACTTTTGCTTGTTTCCACACAAACTCTCAAACCATTTGAGAGTTCTTGAGAACAAGCATACTTTTGCTTGTT
Source organism: Erigeron breviscapus (assembly GCA_034093135.1). Taxonomy (NCBI): domain Eukaryota; kingdom Viridiplantae; phylum Streptophyta; class Magnoliopsida; order Asterales; family Asteraceae; genus Erigeron; species Erigeron breviscapus. The sequence continues at coordinate 68,780,704 of CM067172.1, read as the reverse complement.
TCTTAGAAACTCTCAAATGACCATTTGAGTGTTCTTAATTTGAACAAGCAAAACATTTGCTTGTTCCTAAGAACCCTCAAATAACACTTAGGATATATTGAGTTAATGTCTTTACTGCTGTCAAGACGCAGAACCGATATTATACTCAGAGTTAATATCTTTACTGCTGTCAAGACGCAGAACCGATATTAACTCAGCCAATGTTTAAACTGCTGTAAATATACGCAGAACCAATCATTGGCTAACGACAATGTTTCTACTGCTGTAGATACGCAGAAACAACATTGTCTATATTACCTATTAGAAGTATTCAATAAGTTACCGTTTCTTCTGCTGTAAATACGCAGAAACACAGTTAACTTAGCTTCCCTTTGGAAGTACATTAAGTTAATATTTCAACTGCTGTTAAACGCAGAAACAATATTAACTTAATGACTCTTTACATGTTATGTCTAAAACCTGCAGAATACAAATAATAAACAAACACATAAACATAAATGGATCCCAATATGATCAACAAGATATGCCAAGGTAATATAATTGACAAACGGTAATTACAAGATAAATTACAAGACTTGAATATATACAAATATATGGAACACATCTAGAATGCTTTTGTCACCGAAAAATATGCACTAACAGTCTCCGCCTTGACACTAGCATCTAGATGTGACCTTCAAGTCTTCGTTGGTCATCCTAAGTGCTGGCCCAAAACCCTGTCATCAGGAACGTCAGTATAAGGTACTGGTACTGAAGTACTTGGTTCGACTGTTGTAGGAGGATCAACACTTTGATCTTCCCTTGCTGGAACCCCTACTTCTGCATTTGGTTCAACAGTTGGAGGAACCAAATTTTGTTCCACACCAACTGGATCCCCAGCTTCTGCACCTGGTTTAACTACTGGAAGAACCACATTTTGTTCATTTCCAGCTGGAATCCCTGCTTATGCTCTTGGATCAACAACTGGAGGAACCACATTTTGTTCACCTCCAGCTGGAACCCTTGCTCGTACCCGTCTAGGTATTTCGTCAAAGAATCTTCGACTGTCAGCATGGAGATACTCAGCAAGACAAAACTTCACCATCCTTTCATAGACACCCTTTATGCCTATAAGGAGTTGTGAACTTTCTAGCTGATGCCTATATAGAATCTTCAAGTCTTTTCTTGAAAGATTGATAAGCTGAAGAGGATCGTAGACTCGAAGCAACTCTTTGTGCCCAGTTGCTCTTGTTGACATAACAACAGCGGCTGCACTAAAGTCATCTACTTTCCAATACTCCATGTCACCAAGCATGTTTTGCGGCCATTTCTTCAAAGGAACCCTGCGAACATTCTTGATCTTGTTAATAAATCTAACAACGATCGCTTCGTCCATTGTTCCTTGGGTGACACGCTTCTTTCTCGGAGTTGGTTTGAACATGAACTTTCTTGGATCTGACTCTCCACTCTGTTTGAGATGATTTTCATTCGATCCAGCTCTCAAACAACTTCGCACGCTTGTGATTACCAATAAGCCTAAGCCCTGCAAGAGCATAAAAATCTGCCTTGGGCATTGAATTAAAAGATTCAAGATTAGGCTCAAGGTACTGACATCCATCAAGTCTTTTCATCATATACAGCCTCTTTTCCTCATCGAAGGTCCAGCTGAGGATGAGTTCTTTTAGACTTGATGCACGAGGATCTTTGACATACTCGAAATACCTGTGTGGAAGAGGAACATCCAATTTGCAATATGGATGATTTGGATCTCCACGATAAACGTTTGGTATGACATGATAATACTCATCTTCATCATCAGAAGTAAAAGTATCATTGATATCTCTGCCCTGTTCATCCGTGAAGCTGCTAACAACCAGTTTAGCATCTCTTCCTGTACCTTTCTTATAATAGACTGAGAAGGTCAAATCCTGAACCGGAAGCTCATAAAAGGACTTGATCTTACGTTTCTTCTGACCATCAGACTTGAAGAGATTCGGGTTTATGATGAGTGCATCTTCATATTCAAACCTGTGCTCAGGTGATACCATCACTCCTTTCCAATCTGAGCGAGGTATCCATTCCCCCTCCTCTGAGCCTTCCGAATCTTCTTCAGCTATGTCATCCAAGTCTTTGATAGCATCAATGGTAATGAGCTCATCATCACTCTCGGATTCATAAGCATGAGTCTGGAAACCGACATCTACATCTCCAGTCGGTAATGGGGAAGTATCTTCAATGATACTCATCCCTTTGTCTAGAGCTGTGGGAGCCTGAGAGGTACCAGCAGCATCATACTGGATTTGCTCCCCCTGATATGTAGCAATCGGAGTGCCAATCCAAATACCCCTTGATAATCTTGTGATCTCCTTCTCTTGTCTGCTCGGATCATCATCCTCATCCTCTCTCCTTTGCTTCCTGAGGACACTATCTGAGCAGATATGATCTATCTCCCCCTGAGATCCAAGATTATCAACTATCTCATTTAGCTCCTTGTAATCTACATCAAAGCTTGCCAGACCCTCAGTTTGACTCTCTATAGCTTCTTTGTGCTTATTCAGCCTCTTGACAACTCTTTTCAGATGCTCCATTGTCTCAGACTGAATCTTTTGTAGAGCCTCGTGTCTTGTCTGAAGTTGAGAGTTTTCAATCTTCAACTCTTTAAGCATTTGATGGTGTGATTCTTCTTGCTTGGAAAATCTTTCCGTTAAGCTTACAACCAAGACTCTCAAATCTTCTAGTTCTTTCTCCAGGCGAGACACAATGTCTTCCTTGGATTTTGAGCTGTTTGGTTGAGAAGAGATCACCGATGGTTCACCTCCTGCAGCTATTTTCCTCCTCTTGAGCTGTTGAGATGAACAATCGTCATTATCTTTGGTGAATCCTGACATTGTAAGCTCTTGATATCCTGTAATTCACAAGCTTTCAAAATGTTAGCACCTTTAACCATCGATAAATTAGTCGAACTTTAAAGCTCTTAACATTTTCAAAAACCCTTGAAACTCATAGTTTCATTGGTTCGGAGAATGTTATCAACTTCAACTATCGACAAATTGGTTGAATAATAAAATTCTTGACATTTTCTAGGTTAGCGAAACCATTTGTTTCATAAACCTCCAAAAGTCACTAATTTTACTAAGTCAACACGTCGAAATTAAAACTTCAAAGGTTTTCCAAGGTCGTGAAACCATTTGTTTCATAACCTTCCAAAACCTTAAGTTTTAATAACCGACAAATTGAACTTTATTTAAAATTTAACCGAAAACCATTTGTTTTACTTAAATTTTAAAGTTCAATTTTATAAGGCAATTCACTCTTTCTAATTTGACTCATTTGAAAATTTTCCCTTTTTGAAAATTTTCCGAAGTCCTAGAACAAATGAATTCCTTATACACACACATATGGTGACACTACACACATATGGTGTCGGGTTTGACAAGTCAATGCGTGTTTTAGTTTCATATTTTACTTTTTCAAATTTTTTTATTTTATTTTATTTTTTTTTAAAAAAATTTAAGTCATGAAACACGCATATGCCACAACACGCAAACTGGTGTATTTGACATAGGAACACATAAAACTGTTAATTTGCGTGTTCTTGGTGATGACGTCATCGAAACACGCAAATTCTGGAAAGCTTTGAAGATCTCAAGAACACGCATATGGCGTATGAACACGCATGCGACTGTTCATCCTCCAAAACTTAATCCAGTAAAGTTGAACCCTAAAACTCTTAAATCCGGTACAAATAACATCTTATAAGTCCGATTTATCAGTTTATTGGTTCCATTTCTTCATCCATAACATGTTAATCGTCCCATTTAGTGATTTTATATTCGAAATAAAAACCCCTAAATATTTGGTCATTTAAACATGAAATCTGGACTTAGAAAGCTTGTTAATCATATACCTTTGTTCAATATGTGTTAATGTATGTGTGTCTTGTGTCAACAACACGTAAAAAATCAAGTTTTGTGAATTGATCGTGTGAACAGTGCAGGGAACGCGCAAATGGAGAGGAGGTTATCAAGAACACGCAAATGATTTGAAAATAATCATTAAATGCGCATTTCGTTCTATATATATTCCATACAACACGCAAACCCTATTCAATCACAAGAATGCGCATATGAGGCCCATTTTGCCCACTTGACAAACACGCATATTGAGCCCAGATTGGCAAAACACGCATATGATGTCCACTTGGCAAAACACGCATGTGACCTCAATAAGTTTAACCCGAATGCTCAAGTTGGCGGGTTTTAGTGGACAGAGGGTATGTTTTTCATAAACGGCAGTGGGCATAACATTAATACTTGACCATAAATCAGCTAATGCACTTGAAAAATATTCATTATTAATAGTGCAAGGGATAAAAAAAACTTCCTGGATCTTCAGTTGCTTGCTGCTGCTGTTTCCCGTCATTCAGTGTGTTGGGATTTTGAACTTCTTCACTTCTGCCTGAATCGTCCCCATCCTTCATTTTGCATTTGGATGTGAGCTGGGTACCTAGGTCTTCTTCCGAAATCAAAACTTTTCATGAATCTGAGCTGACGGATTCACCAGTGGCGCTGGTGAGAGACGAGCGGCGCTGGTGGTTCACCTGGGGGCTACCAGCGGCGCTGGTAAGAGGCCAGCGGCGCTGGTTTATTCTTGTAGAGCTTCCAGCGGCGCTGGAGGGTATCTCCAGCGGCGCTGGTGGGTTCTGGACATCCATTTAATAGACTTTAAACTGATGATGAGCTGCAAAAGCTAAGAATATTCTGATAGCTTCAAGTCTAGCAACTGGTGCAAAAGTTTCATCAAAATCTATTCCCTCTTCTTGTGCATATCCTTTTGCAACAAGTCTTGCTTTGTTTCTGATGACATGACCATCTTCATCCATCTTGTTTCTGAAGACCCATCTTGTCCCAATCGGTTCCTTCTTCAGGTTACTGGGACAAGGAACGAGTTCCCATACATCGTTTCTTTTAAACTGGTTGAGCTCATCTTGCATGGCTTCAACCCAGCTTGGGTCTTGCATAGCCTCGTCAATCTTCTTGGGTTCAATTAGAGATAAGAAGCTGACATTTAAGCATTGATCGCTTGTGGCTCTTCTGGTCTGAACCCCTCTACTGGACTCTCCAATAATTTGCTCGATTGGATGTGCTTTTGTCCATTTAGAGTATTGACCAGGATGAGTAATGATATCAGTGCAATAACTTCTCTGAGTAACTTCAGGAGGAGCTTCAGAAAATATATCTTCAACTTCTTCTTCTTCCTGCAGAACATGACTTGCATCATGAAATTCTTCAGTTTGAGGTTGCTCAGTGGAGGCTGATATCAGTGGTGAAGCAGCATGTACATCTGATCCAATAGTCATTTTAGAAGGCAGTTTGAAACTGACTGGATGATAGAATGGAATGTTGCTAGGCTGGTATAACATTGGTTCTGAACTGAGATGTTCAGAAGCAGGTTCAGGTGACTGACCAAATTCGGCAATAGGATCAGAATCACCAAAACTTATTGGACTTTCTGAGGGTGGTACAGGAATGGAATTTTTAAAGATTGCAGAATTGGATTCATCAAAGGTAACATGAATTGACTCATCAACCTTTTCAAGTCTTTTGTTAAAGACTCTAAAGGCCTTGCGATTAGATGAATATCCTAGGAAGTACCCTTCATCAGCTTTTGCATCAAATTTTCCAAGCTGACTGGAATCATTCAGAATGTATACTGGACATCCAAATACATGGAAGTATCCAATATTAGGCTTTATGTTTCTGAGTACTTCATAGGATGTCTTCTTGTGTCTTTTGACATAGACAGATCTGTTCTGAGTGTAGCAGGCAGTTGCAACAGCTTCAGCCCAGAAATTCTTGGGAAGACCAGATTCATTCAACATACTTCTAGCAGCTTCAATCAGCGTACGATTCTTTCTTTCTACAACACCATTCTGCTCTGGTGTGTGCGCTGAGGAGAAGTTCTGAGATATGCCAGTTTCAGTACAGAAGGACTCCAGAGTGGCATTTCTAAATTCAATGCCATTGTCACTTCTGAGCTGACAAACTTTTTGCTTGTGCTTGAGCTCAATTTGTTTGATGAGAGCAATGATTTCAGCAGCAGCTTCACTTTTGGACCTGAGGAAAATCACCCAGCAATATCTTGAATATTCATCAACAACAACCAGGGTGTACTTCTTTCCTGCTCTGGTCTGAACATTCACTGGTCCAAAAAGGTCCATGTGAAGCATGTGAAGAGGTTCAGTTATACTAAAGCTTTGTTTGGTCTTGAATGAAGCTCTTTTCTGCTTACCCATTTCACAACCTGGACATGGCTTGTCTTTGTTGAAAGACATAGAGGGTATCCCATCAACAAGTTGTTTTCTAGACAACTTATTAATGTTTTTGAAGTTCAGATGGGATAATCTTTTGTGCTACAACCAGTTTGTGTCTTCATCTGCCTTTGTGTAGAAGCATTGTTCAGTGGTAGAAGGATTCATGTCAATAATATAAATGTTTCCCTTCCTTGGTGCAATCAGTACTACCTTTCCATCTCTGTTGAATATGGTGCCTTGTGAAATATCAAATAGAACCTTAAAGCCATCATCACACAGTTGACTGACACTGATCAGGTTTTATTTCAAACCGTTCACATATGCAACACGTGTGAATTTGACTTGACCATTATTCACCACACCATATCCCTCAGTTTTTCCATTTCCATCATTTCCAAAACTATTGAGGGCCCCTCTTGCACCCTATATTCCTCTAGCAGGGTCTGATAACCAGTCATGGTTCGGCCAGCAGCACTGTCCAGAAACCATATATTCTTCTTTCGGTCTCCCTGCACACAAACAAAGATTAGTTCTTTTTGGGAACCCATCTATGGATGGGTTCACTAGACTCTCCCTTAGCAGTCTCAGATTTCTTTGGTTCATAAGGAACAGAAGGATCAAAGGGGATTTCAGTCATTATTTCAGATGACAGAAAAATAGTTGGTTTGATGGGGTTTTCAACCTTTTTTCTTTTCAGATTTCTGCTTGATTTGCTTAGAAAAGGGCTTTGAATTTTGTTTAGGTTGAAGAGGAGGAGTTTCAACATTTTTTAAACGTGCATTACAACTCTGCACTTGTCTAGCCAATAGTTGAAATTGACTTTCTAACCTTAACAAAGTTGATTCTTCATTAGACACCTGAGCCTTACCTGAATCTGAGGTAGATGGCTCAGTAGGGGAGATAGTTTTCTTCTTCTTTAGGTCTTTAGGAACCTTAGATGAAGTCTGAGGGGATGGCTTGTTCTTTTTCAAGGATGGATTTTAACTCTTCCTTTTCCAATTCTAAAGTTGCAACCATAGACTGATAACTTTTTAGGGCCAAATGAACATCTTTCAGTTCTTTCAGTCTGGCATGACTGGCGTTTAGTTCAGAAGCATTATTTTCAAACATTTTTAGGCTTTCTGAACGCACAGTCTCAACAAAAGAGATGTCAGCCTCTAAAAGAACCAAAAGGTCCAATTTGTGTTCCTCATTACTTTCAAAGCCAAAATCACTGACCTTTTTCATTACAATATCCACCCAACGACCAGATTCAACATCGGTTTTGACCAAATGACCTTGATCTTCTTGTGCCATGAAACACATGTCCCTAACCTCTTCTTCATCATCAGATGATTCATCAGATTCTTCCCATTTTTCAGTTTTGGCAATCATACAACTGTTGCTTGAGTTGTCTTGTGCCAGAAGAGCCATATGTGCCTTTAACTTTTTGTATTTGGCCTTATAGCTATCATCAGATTTCTGAAAAATAGAATGGTTAGGAGCATATTGTGATGATGATGGTTGACTAGATCTGCATTCCTTCATGAAATGTCCTTTCTTGCCACATTTAAAGCATTCAAGATTAGACTTATCAATAGAAGCGCTGGAAGCAAAAGGTTTGCCAGATCGATTTGATTTGGCCTTAAAACGATTGAACGTTTTAGCCAACATGGCAACCAGATCATCATTGTCATCCTCATCACAATCATGAGTAACATTACCAGAAACACCAGTTTTTAACATTTCAGAAACTATCTTCTTCATCGAGTCAGAAATGTTACTCTCAGAAGATAGTAAAGCAGTACTATGTGGTTCAGAATACTGAACCATACCAGAACTGGTAGAAACATGATTTTTGGCATCATGCTCAGCCACAACTCTCTCAGCTTTGTTCTCTTAAGTGTATCTGAAGGCTCCATATAGGGAAGCAAGAGTGTGACTGTGCAAGGTTTTTCCTTGTCTTAAAACCAAGATCAAATTTTCCCATTTAGAAGGTAAAATGTCACAAAAATTTTCTAACAAAATTTCTTTATCTTTGGTTACACCTAGGGCTTTCAGTTGATTTACCAGATTTGTGAATCTGATATAAGTTTGAGTTAAAGTTTCCCCAGGGACAACAAAAAAAGATTCATATCTTTTGTTTAAAGCAACTTTTCTTGTGACAATTGTCTCACTTGTGCCTTCAAACTGTGTCATTAGTTCCTCCCACATTAATTTAGAATTTTCAAGTAAAACAAGAGTGGGCATTAGGGTTTCAGGAACTGCATATAAAATCATATTTTGTAACTTAGTGTCAAGGTCTACAAGTCTATGATCTTCCTCAGACCAATGATCCTTCTCCTTAGGTGTCTGCCTAGGAGTACCATCGGTATTTCTGACAACAGTAGAAGCATTCATGGGGACAAAGGTTCCTTCTTTTAAGATATCTGGTAAATGCCTTTCAACACCAGCAATATATTTTAACATGCATCCTTCCAGGTTTGAAAATTTTCACTGTTCCCATCAAACTTGGGAACAGGATTATTTGGAAAGTGTACGTGTACATTATGCGATGGTATATTGTTGTTGATGATAGGGGGTGGGGTAGGTGGAGTAGTAGCATTAGGGTCAGGTCGTTCTTGTTGAAAGTCAGCCATCTATGCAGATCAAAGGTTAATGAATTGATATAATTCAACCTGGCTCTGATACCAATTGTGAGTCCCAAATATAGATGATTAACTAAACCCGACTGGCAAGTACAACTGATCTTGATGAATAAGTTCAGTTTACGATCCAGATATGGATAACAAGGAACAATTGACTTAAAGTAAAATGCAAGAACAAAATGGCAGAAACTATATAAAGATATATATAAGTATAATCAAGTATGTAGCATTGAGACACGTTGTTTTCCTCAAATGTATTTGATTTATTGATATAAACAAATACAAGGATTGTTGCGGAACAAAGATAAACACCCAAGTGTAAATATCTAAACAATCCTAAAATACAAGTGATCTAAATAACTTGGAAATACTCGTAAGTTTACTTAGAGTATATCTCACAAGTTGCAATGCTAAGTTTCAAGCCTTTTGCAAGTTATGAGAAGACTTTGTATTTATAGGCCAAGTCCATGATGACATGGACAAGATCGTATAAAAGTGGTTGTGAGCATTTAAGGAATTAAACCTAATTCCTTACATGCTTGTACTAGGAAGAGTATATAAGTCAGTTGATGTGACTTATAATACTATGTTCCAAACCTATACTTTTACCTTGTACCTTTTATTAATAGATAAATCTATTAACTGGGTAAGGTATGTAAAGTAAAAAGTCTTCCTCGTAATCAGTGTAAAGTGTTGTAAATACTTTACACTGAGATGCTTCAGTCTTCGATCTGGTAGAATCACTCTTTGCTCGCTTCTGAGATGATTCTCTTCTTCATACTTCAGTCTTTGACTTCAGAATGAATACTTCAGATTTGTCTTGATCTGAACTGAAGTGAAGCTTCAGTGAAGTAATTCTGAGACTGCTCAGAATTCTGTACAAACGTCTTCACTAAACTTCAAGCTATTTCTGAACAAATTATACTTGGTCGATTTCCGACCTAACATAAGTTTTCCATTCCCAAATTTCATCACTCAATTCTTTAAGTCAACAATGATTTCTTATGGTCAAGCAAGCCCTATGCTTTGGAGTATACTGTTCGTATTGAATATTATAATAACCACTAGAAAACTAGAGCTTAAAGTTCCTGATCTAACCCTAGTTTACAACTTAACAACCTATGGCTCGGGATTCTATATCCTCAAAGTGAAAGATAAGAAAAGGCTTTGATTGGTGAAGTGACTCAGAATGATGACCACTGGAAAACTCGATTCTTTTTTGTTAAAAGAAATTCTCTTCCCATAGGCAGTTATCTCCCCTCTTCTTGGGCATCTGGAGGTAAAATCGTTAAGTCTTTCTACATTATTTGATTGTTTCTTAATTGTGTTCATATGGATCGGGAAGTTTTTCGAGCTGGATAGCGAGGAAAGAAACTTTGGGCATTATATCGTCAAGTCATCATCAAGTAAGACTAGTAACAGCAGTATGGAAGGCAACACTGCACAGTCGGTTCCTTCTAAGAGAAGTCCTTCACCCGATGATTTTGAGGGAAATTTTGATATGAGTGAGACTGCAAAAACACGCCGTCCGTCTGAAACTAACATTCGAGCAAGCAAGAAATTCAAGGTTGAAGCTAAGGTTAAGATTGATTCTGGAATGAAGTCTGATGTGAAAGTGATAGATTTGACTGGGAAGAAGAGTAAACCACTTAAGATTCAAGGTCCTTTGAACTTCAAGACAGTTCAAGAGCAATTTAAAGAGGTATTTTTGTTATCGTTAGTAGTTTGCGTTTCCTTAACCTATGTTCATATTTCGATATATACATTTTTTTTCTTTTCTTTACCATTTAGGCTCTGGAGTTGGCTACTTTTAGCAGTGAATGTGTTTGGAAATTCATGGCGGAAAAAATGGAGGAAAATTCCAATCTAAAACAACAGCTTGATGGCAGGGATAAGGTGATAAGGGGTTTGGAACAGAACTTTGGTAAAACCAAGGATGAGCTCAATAAGATAACCAAGAAACTCGAAGAACAAAAGGTCGAAGCTGACAAACAACTGAAGGCCAGGGCTCGAAGCATTACTAAGAATGACATAGCGAGTACTGAGAGGTCAATTGCAGGTGCAAAAGTTCAAATGGCCCTTGATGCTCGAGCAGCAGGTCTGGTTCTTCCAAAGAAGTGGAATCCGGAGGAGTTGGACAGAGAATACGTTAGCCTTGGGGGTATTTCTAAGTTGAGAGCACCGGTTGGGAAGTTGGTTGATGAAAAAGAGATAGATGAAAAGGGGATTGATGAGAAGGAGATTGATGAGACGTATGATGCGATCAAAGTGGGTCAGGAGGCAGTCATTGAAGCAGGAGGGCTTGAAGGAGAAATAGACGATGAAGATCAGGAAATGCAGGACAAAGATGAAACTGCATGATTAGTTTCAATGGGTTGCGATGCTTTTTTTTTAAATACTCTTATTATGTTATTTTGGTTTGTGGTTTGTAACTTTAAACAATTTCCTTGGGGTGAGGTTAATCTGGAGTGATTAACCGTGGTGGAGTTTCTTAAGATTATAATACTTTTCCTAGGACCGTACTTGCTAAGGGAGACTATCCCAGTGCTTTCCGGCACTAATTTTGAATTTCAAAAATGGAAGTAATTTGGATATTGATTGTGTTGATTTCGTTATAGATTAGTATTGTTAATTCTCTCTTTTGCAAGTGTAGCAGCGCGCTATTATCCAGTTATTTCAAAAATCTATATATTCAATCTTATATTTTTCGCTTAATTGTAGGACATATTATGCCAAAAAATAAGGATATAGTTGTGATACATGCACCTTGTTGAGATATTTATGGTTCCACTTGCTGAGTACGATTTGACAGCTTCTTCCATTCCCATCAGCCTTTTTACTTCTTTTCGTAATGATTATTCCCACTTGTTTTTTCCTGCAAATCTTCACAATAAATACTAAAGTTTTGGCTTCTTTGTGTGGGAATGGATTTTAAGAAGGAGGTTCCTAAAATCCATTAATCCTGAAGGCGTTACCCTTCATATTGTTTAAGGAACATTGGATTCTCAAGATCCAGGGGGTGTCCCAGTCTTTTGAGAATATCGTATGGCTTGATTAGCCAGTTTAAATGAATATTGGGTGGCGTGGTTAGCCAATTTCGGGAGATCGATGGTAACATCGATAATCGGTAGAATTAATTTCGACAACCTTGGAATTTAACCCTTCAGCTGTGAAATTAATCAACGTGCGACACGGGCGAATTTTAAAGAAGGGTGAAGACCCTTAACCAAAAGTTGGCATGAAAGCCAAAAGGTGAAGACCTTGTTCCACGTTGTCAGATATCCGACGATTTAACCACTTGTACCTGAAATGGTCAGTTAATCAAAAATGAATCGATATCTTGTGATTCGATTTCTTCAAACTTAAGTGTTTCTTGTGATACATCTTGGATACAAGATATTCTTCGTCGTTTCAAATCTTCTATCCCCAATATTTCTATAGCATTTGGATCCAAATCTCTAGATCTTTCCACTATCGCTTGGAGTTTAAGGATATCCAAAAATTTGAGCTGGAGTACCCTCAAAACTCTCATGATTTCACAGCTTCTCTGTTCTAGATCTGTTTCAACGCGATCAATGATAGAGAACAAATTATTATTAGCATATAAAAAGGGATATGATAATCCAGATTTTCTTTTTATATCGAGTATTCCTGTATCTCTTCTTTTGAAACACTTTTTCCTTTGCTTATTCGACATAGGTTTTGTAAGTCCCCTTGAATCAGATCATTAATAGTTTACTCCCGTTATCCAGAGGTGCGGAATCCCTCTCTATAACGTGGTGATTCACAACGAAAGCCCCTAGATCACCTGCGGACTCGCAGATCTTCTTCGGGCTAGCGGAACGACTTTGACCTATTAACCTGCACAAATATGCTTGATAATTCGACAAATGTTCAACCCTAATCTCTGTTAGGGTTCGGTATTTATAGGAAACACCCGACATGGGCTTCAGCGAGTCGGCCTCGCATTCTATGCCCAGCCCGTCATAATTACGAGGTCGTAATCTTGATTGGCTCGTATTTGGCCCTGCAAATACGGGGTCGTATTTCTTCTATGTCACCTCGTAATTGACCCTGCAATTACGAGGTCGTAATCCCTCTCAAGCAGATTTATCATTATACATTCAATAATCAAACTTAATCTAGTATTCTATGCATAATCCAAAGTCCATTAATGACAATCACATTACAAAGACATATTACAATAAGCTCAAACAATATAGACTGCTATTGACATAGACGTGCACTTACAGACTCCCCCTTGGCAATAGCTTCTAGACGTTACAATACATGTCTTTGTCTTTGTCATTAATCTACTTCTTCTGCTTCTTCTTCTTGCTCCTGCTCTGCTCCTTCTCAGTCTCAGTCTCATAATCAGAATCTGACTCTGACTCTGAAGGAGTATGAGTTATCCCTAACCGTTCCTTCTCTTGATCCCACATGGATCCTGGATCCACCATGCCTCTCATCCCAGCCCTCAACTATTCATGAGCTCCACGGCTATATCCCTCAGACATCTCCAACCTAGCAACAATTGATGGATGCAACGGAGAATCTGTAGATGTACTTGAGATAGAATCGGTCTTGGTCGACTCATTACCCTGAGCACTAGCAATTTTCTCATCAAGAGCAACAGCAACAGACTGCACTACCAAATCCTTACCCTGATCAAGATCAACACTTTCTGCAGAAGGTTTGGTCAACGGTGCATCAGACTCAACTACTACATTCAACTCTGTGACGACCAGTTCTTGAGTCTGTGGAGCTTCAGAAACTGCCTTGCCAGCAACACCAGCCTGGCTAGACTCACCTTGAGTCTCTGTTCTTAAAACAGAACTTTTCTTTAGCTCCTGAGTAGCTCGGGCAGCATCAGGATCTTCATTGTGATCATCATCATACCTTGCCTTAGCTAGCTCATCACCTTTGCAGCCTAAGCTATCTCTCTCAGCTCTACTCTTGAGATAGTTGTCAATCATCTCATGCAACTTCTTTTCAACGAATGTCACACCTTTTTTCAGTGCATCTGACATTTTGACAGCCTTCTCATCTAGAGCCACATACCTTTTATACAAGTTGAACAGTGCTGTCTCAGCTTTGATCAACTTATCTTCAAGAACCTTGTTCTTGTCACTCACAGCCTTCACTTCTCCAACCAAACCGGTAATCAGACCTCTCATTTCATTCATCTGTCTCTGCAGATCACCTGAAGAAGTCTCTTCACCTGCTTGTTGTTGTGATTGTGGTTGTGCAGTCTCAGGAACAACCATTCTTGGTACACTCTGTGGACCACCAGCAGTAGCAGCAGAAGTTTCTTGTTCCATGACAAGAGTTCTTCTTTTAGGAACTAGCTGCTCTGGCTCCCAATCAGCATCATCATCTCTTGTTCTTCTTCCTCTTCCTTGAATGGCCTGTGTAGGTCTAGGAACCATTTTCGACCCAACTCTAATGAATGTATCAGATCTATAAGGATCGTCATCACCATCACTGTCAGAATCATCATCATCAGAATGCACAGAAGGCTCCCTGGCAGCTTCCATCTCATCCTTTCCTCTACCCACATCATCACCACCGGACCCACTAGCCTGACCAACACCTGACCCACTAGCTTCAATGACACCTGAACCACCAGCTCTTGCTGCTTCAGAACCAACTGCAGCTTCAGCAACATAATCATCTATGTCCTGGAACAGGTTCACATCCACTAGATCATCCTCATTGGAATTGTACCTCTGCACTTGTGCAATATCACCCTCTGGATCAGCCATCTCCTCCAGAATATCATCAACAATCTCTGGATTGGCTCCAGCATGGTCAATCGCATCATTTGCAGCTTGTGCAACAACTTCAGGCTCTTCTGGCACATCACCCTGCACTTCTACATCATGTAGCTGCTCTGGAAGCTCAACATTCACAGCAGCTTCACCATCTTCAGGCTGAGGTCCTTCATAAGCTGATATGACCCCATCCACTGGTGCAATGTAGTTGACATTGATGATCGCACCGAACAATGCAACATCCTGTGCATTTGGGTCATTCGGATATCGAGACACAAACTCATCATAACCACGGCGAATGATCGTAGTCACATGCTTCACTTCCCCTACAGCTGGTAGATTAGGAAGTCTAGCATTTATGATCATCATCACAAATCCAGGATATAATAAAAACCTCCTTCTGCCCGCGTCTGTGATTTGTCTTCGCATCTCTTCGAAGAAGAACTTCGAGAAACTATACGGCTTGTTAAAAACCAAGCCCACCATCTGTGCCTGGGCTTCCTGGTTCAAAGTATCAAAACCAGATTTCTTGTTGCTCAAACTTACATTAACAACATGAGCAAGATACCTCCACCTGCCAAAGAAACCTTTCTTAAACAAAGTTCTACTGGCCAAATCACCTGGAAACCCCATCCTTCTGAAAGCACCCTGAATCAAGTCATGTCAGAATCTGGTGAGACCTGTAGCACCACCTTCCTGCTCAACTGTGCCCAAACGAAGTATATCAATGAGGTCAGCAGCAGTTAACTGTATCTGCTGCCCGGCAACAATGGTATGAAAGATATACACATCTCCGGCACGAACAACATTCGCATTCGCCCAAAAGTCTCTTAAATAACTGAGATATATAACTGGAGAATGTGTGAGAGCATGATGAACTCTTGAACTTCGGAAGAAGGAGAATATCTCATGATAATACTCAGTCCCTTCCTGATTATCATCAAAGTTCATCACGTAGTTATGTGCACCAATGAAATTTCTTGCCATTTCTGTAATCAATAACAAATAATTAATTACCTAAATCGACATAAAAATTCACATGCATAACATACACAACTAGCATTATCTCAGTAATCTAGTCAAAACATATAAATTATCCCTGTAATTTATAATAATCATAAATTATCTCTGTAATTTACATAAACATATAACAAAAATTATCTCTGTAATTTAGTTATAAATACATTAACTCATTTTCAAATATTTATTATCATAAACTTTTGAAAATCTGTTAATCTTAACTTAAATTATCCCTGTAATTAAGTTAAAACGATAAAATAACCTATTTTCAAATATTTATAAAAATAAAACTTTTGAAAATCTGTTAAGTCAAAATACGAGGTCGTATCCGTGTACGAGGTCGTATTTCAAAGTCAAAATACGGTCAACTAAATTCTAAAATACGAGGTCGTATTTTCCAATTTAGCCATGTATTTGGTCCAGGTCGTAAATCCACCTCGCAATCTAGAAGTCAACAATAGTCAAAATCAATTGACAATACGAGGTCGTATTTCCGGGCTAGCAAACCCCTAAATACGAGGTCGCATCACTGTTCATCTTCTTCATCGCGAATTCGTGATTTACCCAACCAAAACTTGTAAAAATTGCATCTATACGTTCGTAAACAAGTGATAATCAAAACCCAACCCTTAGTTTTTTACCAAAAACATCAAATTCAAAGAAACTAAGGAAACCTAATTCGAAAATTTCGAAACCCTTTTTCTTGAATTTCTTGTTGCATGGTTAACTACAGCACGATTAGATAGTATACCTAGATTCGGAATTTCAAGATGAAACTAAAAATATCCACCAAAAACTCTCGATCTAACCGTATATATCGAATCAAAACCGGGGTAGCAAAGGTAATATTCGGGGTCGTAAAGCTCTAAAATTGATTTTATAAGTGTGAGGTCGTATTAGGGTTATTTGGTATATATACCCACTTGACCCGAATGGGTCTGGGTCAACCCGTCCCACCAATTACGATGTCGTATCTGCATAAGGCCCAATAGACCAATTACGAGGTCGTATTCTGCCTCTTGCTAATTACGAGGTCGTAATTATCACCTGCACACTTTAAACTTCAATTTTCGTCAAAGTTTCTGAATAATTGATCAATGTTTACCACGAACTTCCTGGAAATATGAAAACTAAAATGACTAAACCTGTAGACATCCTAATTCATCTTTTCCACGATCTTCGTCTTAAACCTGAAAAGTTAATAAACTTACCGAGATTCTTTAACTTTTCCATGATCAATCTTTCTTAAACAATCTCGAAATGAGCATTCCCCTGATCTGTACCACTTGCAATAAGCTATCTTTCACTTGCATATTTGCACACGAGCTTTAAGCAATAATGTGCACACGTATTTTACACAATTTTTAAAAGTTGTACTCATAGTTATAAAATTGATTCTTCATTTCTTATACTCCCCCTCAATTTTATGACTAGGAAGTATAACTATGATCAATCAATACAACTACCATCATTCTTATGTACTCCCCTCTCAGATTCTGACTGGGATACATAACTATGATTAATTATCAGAGCAAAGTAACACACTTATGTAGAAATTCTTATAATATAATAACATTTTATATCATACAAACTTCAAACATAATATTGATTAACTACTTCATATTCTTATGAAAAACGTTTCACAACTATATGATCTAGATAATCAATCTTTTACCAACATCTTTTACATATATATTTATGTTTCTATATCGAAAGTTTTAAAACACATAAAACTTTTCATATTCAAACATAATACTTATGTCTAAGATAAACATTAACCTTTCACATTCATATATCCGTTTCTATTTCTAAGATTTAGCAAAATCTTTTAAATTCAAACGATATATCTATGTCTAAGGCATCTAAAATACAAATAGCCTTTCACATCAAAACATAGCGTTTCTATGTCTAAGGCATTTACTATGTAAAACTTTTTATATTTACCTATTATAAATGTCAAAAGTCATCAAAAACTTTCTACATTCTTAATAGGTCTATATCTAAAGTACTACATAACCTCTACATTTACATTATGTCTATGTCTAAGGTTATACACAACCTTCTACATTTACATTATGTCTATGTCTCAGGTTTTTTTTTTATACCTAGTTGATAATCTTCTATATCTAAGATCTTCAACTTAAAAGACATAACTATCCATATCTTGTTAAAATTGCATAATAAAACAATTAAAACCTGATATCCTTAGCATTTGTCTTGAAAACATCAGTCTTTTGCTCAGAAATCCTTCTTTTAGATTGAATTCTCTGCAAATACACTGAAAATAATATTTCGAGACAACAAATATAATTGCTACACTCGAAAATTGATGTTCTGAAACTTCAGATTTGAACAGCAAACTTCAAACTCTCTGTATCGTCATAGCAATCAACTAATGCACCAAAGCTTGTTGTAGTTCTCCCCCTTAACATTAAGTATCTCCGAATTAAGCATACTCAAGTCCCTGCTTGCCTTGCATAACCGGCATGTGATAGAGAGGTTGAATTTCCAACAATCAATCCTGAACTAGTTGACTTTCATGAAAACCAGAAACTTTGAATTTTGAAATTCAAACTTCAGGAACATGGAACTTCCTATTTCGAAACAATTTATTTGTCTCTTAATATTCAAAAATCTGATTGTTTCTTCTGATCACTTTCAAAGTCTTCAGAAGATATGACAAAAATCTTCTAGTTTGTCTGAAGACTTTTGTTTCCTTGTGCTATACCTGCACATCGAAACTTAAACGCACAAGATAAAATGATAAATGTTCTTCTTCATTATTTCATCACTACATATAGTAATGACTTAATCTAGAACTACATTTTTCATTTTCTTCTCCAAATTTTGTTATTCTTCACTATCATAAGTCATACATCATGACATTATCTTAGTCTAGAACTACAAAATAATAAAGACACCTTGAGAACATTGTCTCATTGTGTACAAATCATGACCTATAGATATCTAATCTATTCGTCAAATCATATCAAAAAATTAGAATCTTAAGATCTCTGTCTTATCATTCTAAGATAACAATGGATAACTTACCCTGAAGTCTTCCATTTATCTATGGATAACCTACCCAGAGGTCTTCCATTTATCTATTTCAATATGCAAATCTATATTGAGTTAGTTTCAAGTCACTTGATTTTAAATCGGTAAAATCATCTAACTAACATCTAATCACTTATACTTTTGCATACGAAAATGATACCAATTGTTATGCATAAAAGACCTATACAACTCTGTGTATTCGTCTTTCTTGCTTCCATGTTGAGATCTTGCTTGACAACCTACAAAAACAAATATTTGTCTGCTATCCTGCACATCTCAACAAACAATCATCAAATCTTCTCAAAGTAATAGCATACAATCTGAAGAAATGAATGACATAGTAAAATAAGAAATGAATATACTTAATAGTCTATTATTTTACCTAGGTCACATTAAGGTCGAATAATTCACTATTAAGCACTTTCATACTAAGTCAAAATCATTTGATATCTCTGTATCAAATCTTTTTGATTCAACAAAACTCTTTTCAAAGATCAAATTCAAAACTATAAACATCCCTGTGTTTATTCTAATGAAAATCTTCTTTCTAAAGATCAACAATTCTTCTACAGATAAAAATCAAAACTATGAACATCTCAGTGTTCATTCTTAAGAAAATCTTCTTTCTAAGAATCAAAACATTAACCTTTATCAACAAATATTAGGTTAATAAAGCACACTTTCTTTCAGCTTCTGATCCCTTCACTATCGCTAAACTACCCTACTCGTTTATTCGTTGTTCCATAAGAACGTAGTTGAGTCCTCTTGGAAACTAGATTCTATTCTGACTTTGTCTCTCGTGCAATAGGAACTTTTATTTTTACAACAACAACATAAATAAACATTACACATTTTACGAAACATAACACACACAAACACACAAATACTAAACATAAAACAAAAACGAGTTACATAGTTACAAGAGCTAAAGTACTGTATGATTAGATCAGCTTAGCATGTTAGATAAGCCCACATGAGAAATAATTCTCTTATTATTAGTTATGAACAGTGATCCAAAAACGATTACCAATATGTTTGTCCTCTTAAACACTCGGTACTTCCAGTTTCCTTTTAGGTTTGTGACACTTTCGACATATCCTGGCCAAGGACAATCACCATGCAACCCGAGTAGCCTAATATACCACTTAATCAAGTTTGCGAACTTAAGTGACCCACATTCAGATACATTCTCACAATCGACACAAGCACTAAGATTAAGACATTTGGTAAATACAGGGAGCCGGTCTTTAAGAATCAAGTCAGCGGTGACAGGTCGGTGATTCCTCACACGCAAAGCGACATAACTTGACTCATCGTACGGAAATATACCCAACATTGCATAATGCTAAGTACTTATATATTTGTGACATCATTTTAAAGCGCTTATGAAAACCCGTGACTTTCGATGAGACCCGTGTAGCGAACTTTCTGACAACCTATCCCAAGTTGGAAGCTTTAGGTAGGCTAGGCATACAAAGACACCCCAAGGACATACTTTTCCGAATCTCAAAGGCCACATTAGCTCCATAATTTTCAAAAGATATATAAGATATTTGCATATCTTGTCACAAGTATACATCTAAAAAAGCAATACATACACATGTATGTACCCGAGACCTTCTATATAAAAACCAAATATACATAATTACAATGCTAGATCTTTCGTAAGATTTAAGGACCAAATCTAGTCATTTACATGAATAGCTGGCATTCTCAGCCATATATCTGAATATGTTTCCCAAAAGAACATTGTATACATTTAAGTTCAGATTATCAGGAAACTTTGGTACTTTGTGCCTACCGATACATCATATAATGGTATCACTGAGCATTGCAATTTTATAGTACAATTAAGTAGGCTTAAAAGCTAAAGTATCGTCACGTCTAATCGTCTTGACATAGTGACCTTACTCTGTGTTTATTATTTTCTTTTTCTTTTCTGATTTTTCCCATTTTTTATTTTGTTTTTATGACACTTTTTGACTCACAATACAACATGACACATTTTACAAATTTTCTGTTGAGAGACACTGTCACTATAGATTTCTCATTCCAATCAATTGGACTAACAACTCGAAACGAGTTCGGTCGAAAGCCTTAGTGAACAGATCAGCTAAATTAAAGTCACTCGGCACCTTTTCTAGGACTATTAGCTTTTTTTCAGCACAATCACGAATAAAATGAAACCATATGTCTATGTGCTTAGTCCTACTGTGCTTAACAAGATTATTAGTAATGGATATGGTGGATTCATTATCTATTTTAATAGGAGCACAAAGAAAGTTCTGACCGTAATCACGCAGTTGAAGCTGAATCGATAGAACCTGTGAACAACATCCACCCGCTGCCATGTATTCAGCTTCGCAAGAAGAGATAGCAACTGAGGTCTGCTTCTTACACTGCCAAGAGACTAATCTTCCTCCTAAGAACTGACATCCACCTGAAGTCGATTTCCTATCATAATTGCATCCGCCATAGTCAGCGTCGGTATAGGCCACGAACTCAAAGTCTCCCCCAATCGTATACCAAAGACCCAGCACTGGTTGACCTTTGAGGTAGCGGAGAATTCGTTTTACAGCTTTCATATGGCTTTCTCTCGGACAAGACTGATAGCGTGTACACAAACAAACCGCAAACATGATATCTGGTCTTGATGCTGTAAGATACATCAAAGAACCTATCATTGCCCTGTACCGACTAGGATCAACTTCTAGATCATTAAATGAAAATATCCCAAGTTGATGGTTCTTTTGTATGGGTGTATCCATCGGTGAAGTATCTTCCATTCCAAATCTCTTTAATATATCTTGCGCATACTTCGTTTGATGAATAAAGAATCCGTCCTTCTTCTGTTCAACCTGTAAACCCAAAAAGAAGTTCATCTCTCCCATGGCACTCATCTCAAATGTCCCTTTCATAATATGCTCAAATTCCTTGCACATCTTTTCGTCTGATGAACCAAATATGATGTCATCTACGTAAACTTGCACAAGTAGGAAATCCTCTCCCTTCCATTTTGTAAACAACGTGCTATCGATCAATCCTCTTTCAAATCCATTTTCAAGAAGATGCTTTGACAGCTTGTCGTACCATGCTCTGGGTGCTTGATGTAATCCATACAGAGCCTTATTTAGTCGAAAGACTCTATCAGGATGATCTGGATCTTCGAACCCTGGCGGTTGAGTAACATACACCAATTCCTGGACAATACCGTATAAAAATGCACTCTTAACATCCAATTGATATACCTTAATGTCCTTGAAGGCAGCAAAAGCTAGAAACAGTCGAATAGCTTCTAGCCGAGCAACCGGTGCAAACACCTCAGTGTAATCCAACCCTTCCTGTTGAGCAAAACCTTGAACAACCAGCCGAGCTTTATTCCGAGTTACAATACCTTTTTCATCCTTCTTGCACCTAAAAACCCATCTGGTGACGAAAGGATATTCTCCTAAAGGTAGATCGACCAGCTCCCAAACTTGGAGTTTTTCAAACTGAAAGAGTTCCTGCTGCATTGCTTCAACCCATGATGGATATTTTAATGCCATTTGAATATTACTGGGTTCTTCTTGAGATACAAAGCAACTGAACTTGCATTCATCAACTATACCGGTTTCTTTCATCTCTGCGAATAAACCAGATAGCTTATTAATTTGAGCTCTTGTCTTCACTCTTGCACTTGGTTCACCAATGATATCCTCAATCGGATGGTACTTGTTGATTCTATGCTGTGTAGCCTTATCAACTTGAAGATTAACACCCAAGTTCGAACCTATTTCTCCTTCATTCGTTGATACTTGAGGCAGTGGAGTAATTGGTTCAACTTCTTGTGTACATACTCCTTCAGTACCCTTTGATAATCATCTGCTGAATGATCTGACATAAGATTGTCAGGCTTGTTTGCATCATGTTCCTTTCTTGGCTCCGTATCATCCTTCTTGGTTGTGTCAGTCGAAGCTTCTGATGTAACATAACTGTTATTCTTGCTTTGATTTCGTAGCAATGCTACATCTTCTTCCTCTGAACTACCTGCACCAAAAGAAATCGGGCCATTAAAGGAAGTAAAAACATCATCATAATTGAAAAGGATAGAAGACCCTTGATGTACAGGGATATTATAGCTAGAAATTATGACATTGTAACCAACATCAACTATTTCAGCCTTAATATTGTACACCCGCCTATTTGGAGATCCCGGAATGTAACCAAGAAAAATTCCCTCCTCAGCTTTTTCAGCAAATTTGGGTTGGTCACGTACTTTTAAGAACGTACATGGGACTCCAAAAGGTTCCAACCCGTTTAAATTCGGTTTTCTATTGTTTAGAAGTTCATAAGGTGTCTTATTAAATCTTTTAACAACTAAAACCCTATTTAAAACATGACATGCAGTATTCACTGCTTCCCCCCAGAACATAGTGGGAAGCCTTGAATCTGCCAGCATAGTACGGGCGGTCTTTATCAGTGTCCTATTTTTCCTTTCTGCTACTCCATTCCGCTGAGGCTCATAGGGTGCACTGAATTGATGCTCAATTCCTTTGCTCAGACAATAAAATTCTATAATCTGATTCTTAAACTCTGTCCCATTATCACTTCTGATTCTCTTCACTCTAGTGCTGTATTGATTTTCAACTCTTTCAAAGAATTCCATGAGAATTTGAGCTGTTTCATCCTTGGTCTTCAAGAAAAATACCCACGAGAATCTAGAGAAATCATCAGTAACTACTAGACAGTAGTACATATGCCCTATGCTTCGAACATTTACTGGCCTAAACAAATCCATATGAAGTAGCTGAAAAGGAGCAGCAATAGAATTCTGAGTCTTTGGTTTGTGTGGCTTCTTAGTCTGTTTTCCTTTTAAGCATGGCACACAATTATCCTCCACCATAAACCTTTTACTGAGAACACCGAGGACTAATCCATTACATGTAATATAATTCATTTTTCTAAAATGGATATGACCCATCCTTCTATGCCATAGCAGAGATTCGTCCTCTGATGCTTTTGTCAGCAAACAAACTGGCTCCACTGAATCAACAACACCCATATCTAACCCATAGATGTCCTTCTTTCTTGGAGCCCTTAATACGATCCATTCCTCTGGAATAACATAACCTGGTTTCAAGATAAGTGCCTCCCTTTCTGTAAAATGAACCGGATTCCCTTTATCACATATTTGAGAAACACTCATCAGATTATGCTCCAATTGCTCAACAAAATTTACATTGTCCATTTTGATCTTCCCATTGGTGACTTTCCCAATACCTGAAATATTACCACCCTTGGGACCAGCAAAACTGACATAAGAACCTTTAACAGGAGTAAATTCTGTTAATAACCTCTTATCACCTGTCATATGTCTTGAACATCCACTATCGACAAACCAAATCCCGGCAGTTTTCCTTAGTGGTTCAATTTGTTCAATGACTTCCAGATGAGCCATGAAGCTAAAATTACCATCATAATCCTCAGTTTCTACTGGTTCTGATGATTCCGATTCTTCTTCTACCCTTTGGTGATCATTATCATGAACATTTGCACTTACCTCATGATCAAATGAATTAATAAGATCATTCATTTCTTCATCCAAGTCTTGAATTTTTGCCATAAATGCATGATTTTGATCAACCGTACTAGACAATCCCCAATTATATGAACCATCAGTTTGAACCACTAAAGCTCTTGAGTTGTCCGATTCTCCTGAGCTTCTGTTCCCAGTATTAGCATATTGACGCCCTGAATTCTGACCAACAATAGAACCACTCTGATTGAAGTTCTGACGGCCTGTAGCTGAATTGTTGTCCCGTCTTGGCCTCTGACACTCTCTTGCAAAATGTCCAAAACCATCACAGTTAAAACACTTCACCTTGGTTTTGTCAAACCCTACTTTTCCGTCTATGACCTTCCTTCCGGTTCTATCCGTGAAACGCTGAACTCTCAATGTCAACATAGCCAATTGCCAGTTCAAATCCATTTCTTCCAGATCATCTGGATCAACTTGCTTGTAATCCTCCCTAACCAGTTCAGGATCAGTCAGTTTTCCTCCAATTAGCTTTTCATGAGCAGACACAAACGAAGCTAGCATGCCCAGATGTCCCTCTGCGGATCTTGCGCTCATCGGCATACCTGTAAATCCCGAGCTTGGAGAACTACTATTCTGATTCCCATTGTGCACAACAATTGCTGATTCCGGAGAGCTTACATACAACAAGTTGTTGTCAGAATCCATAGTCATTTACATTTTCTCATCATCTCCACTGTAGAAGGCAGTAATCCCTCCACTTGAAGATCTTGAGGAAGGAATGCTTGTCTTGCTATGATAGAGTTCAGGACGCTGAACAAAATCACTGCTGCCTGCTTCCTTCGACTTTCTTTTCATATCTTGGCTTCTCAGCTTTCGAATTATCTGTTCCAGAGTCCATGTGCTAAACTCGGGATTTTGCTGGATGGAAGTGATAAAACCTTCCCACTTAATAGGAAGTGCCTCCAACAACTTCTCGATAACATCTTCTGGATCTGGATTATACCCAAAGTAAGCAAGCTCAACCAGCAGATGACTGTAACGAACTAACGTCTCATCAAGAGTTTCGTCCTTGAAGCTAGTAAAAACGTAGTACTGCTTCTTCAAAAGGTATTTTCTACTCTTCTTGAGATCACCGTCACCTTCACAATGCTCTTTGAGTGCATCCCATAAGCCTTTAGTTGTATCATACTTTTCAAACAGATGCAGAACTTCCCCTTGTAGAGCCATTCGTAGAGATCCCAATGCCTTGCTTTCAGCTTCATAATCTTTCTTTTTATCAACATCCATTTGCTTATATGAAGCTAGCTTAGCACCGCTTGAACCTGGAGCGTCACCTGACACGGTAGGATGAGTATAGCCTTTAGTGATGCATATCCACATCCTCACATCCATCAGTCTGTAGTATGACTCGAATCTGCCCTTCCAATTGAAGTATCTGTCTAGGCTTATCAACTTTGGTGGTGAGTTGGCCTTTCCGGTTTCATGATCCATCATAATCATTTGATTCAGCAATGCTTGATAGTTTGCGGGTAACTGAGACGTCATTTTTACTGAGCTAGTAAAATTCACGAGCTGTTTAAATAAAACGAGGTCATAAAGTTCACGAGGTCAATGAAATACGAGGTCGCAATTAAAACTCGAGTCGTAATTGAACTGTGAGGTCGTAATTGAGCTCACGAGGTCGTATACGAAATGCGAGGTCGCAATTGAATTGGCGAGGTCGTAATTAGCTATCCAAGTCAAAATACGAGTTGGATGAGGTAATACGAGCCCACGAGGTCACAAACGATGCTGAGTCGAGAGTTTTCTTGAATTCGAAACCCTAAAAACCACAAACACCAATTCGACGGCTGCAAACGCTAAAATATAGCAAGTAAACGATTTCCGGTCGTAAACTCGTGAAAGAATCACGTCTAAACGACTCTAAATCAAAGTAGTCTATCACCAACAAACTATAACCTTCCGGTATGAAACCAAGAGGCTCTGATACCACTTGTAAGTCCCCTTGAATCGGATCGTTAATAGTTTGCTCCCGTTATCCAGAGGTGCGGAATCCCTCTCTATAACGTGGTGATTCACAACGAAAGCCCCTAGATCACCTGCGGACTCGCAGATCTTCTTCGGGCTAGCGGAACGACTTTGACCTATTAACCTGCACAAATATG
The DNA here is from genome assembly GCA_034093135.1 of Erigeron breviscapus. Classification (NCBI taxonomy): domain Eukaryota; kingdom Viridiplantae; phylum Streptophyta; class Magnoliopsida; order Asterales; family Asteraceae; genus Erigeron; species Erigeron breviscapus. The sequence goes on along the minus strand of CM067172.1, from coordinate 68,754,251 downwards.
CTTGATAATTCGACAAATGTTCAACCCTAATCTCTGTTAGGGTTTGGTATTTATAGGAAACACCCGACATGGGCTTCAGCGAGTCGGCCTCGCATTCCATGCCAAGCCCGTCATAATTACGAGGTCGTAATCTTGATTGGCTCATATTTGGCCCTGCAAATACGGGGTCGTATTTCCTCTATGTCACCTCGTAATTGACCCTGCAATTACGAGGGCGTAATCCCTCTCAAGCAGATTTATCATTATACATTCAATACTCAAACTTAATCTAGTATTCTATGCATAATCCAAAGTCCATTAATGACAATCACATTACAAAGACATATTACAATTAAGCTCAAACAATCTAGACTGCTATTGACATAGACGTGCACTTACAGGTTAAAAATAAGGTGGAGAATTGTAACGCTCACAAGTTGTTTATTCGAAAAGCACCTTTTGCCCCACGGTGGGCGCCAAATTGTTTTGGTCAAAAATCACCCAAGATAATCACCGTTGAAAACTTAGATCAATTATGTAACCAAACTTTCGTTCGTGAGGTTAAGGGCTTGTAAAATATGTTTAGATTCGAAGATGCGTATAAAATAAGTATGATAAACCAAGATTATATCGACTTAAGCAAAAGAAGGTTGTCAAAAGAATTCGCAAACTGTATAATGATGAAATATAACGTAAATAATGATAAGAAAAACAAGATAAAGAATGATAATCGTAAATAAGTGCAGTAAATAAAAGATTAAGGATCAAAGAACACCGAGATTTGTTATCGAGGAAACGCCCTTAATCCTTTGAGGATTGCCGGCATAAAAACCCCGGGAGGAAGCAATCGTCCCTTCCTTGTTCTTATATTAATTGTGTTAAATTGATTACAATGATGAAGTGGGTTGATCGATCTTTCTAAGTGAGTAAAGTATAAAGTAACAAAAGATGTGTGTGTGTTTTTGAGCAGAAGTGAATAAAAAGCAGAACGTATGAATGTCCTATGATCGATCAGACCCCTTGTTTATATAGAGCTACGAAATAACAAACTATCCGATATTGTAGGGATTCTCCTGGTCTTCGTCAAGTGAACGTTGCTGTGTATCTTGACTTGATATGATAGCCGTTGGAAGATATTCTCTCGTGTGGAAATTATGAAGAACTCCGAATATACTGGCAGAATCGGTCTTTCTTGCGTGTTGATCAAATAAAACATGTGTTGAATCTCTTTATACCGTTAGAGATATTTTCCTTGTGCTTTATATCGAATATTCCAGAACCTGCATAATAATCTTATGTGGAAACAATACTTGAAACATATCGTTAGTAACAAATAATTGGAATATTCAAATATGTCAAGATCCTGGCGGTCCAAGATCTTAGAGCTTCAAGATAATGAAACCTGAAATTTCGCTCATAACACTTGGGTCGAAGATCCAATGAAGGTAAAGGGTTGCTTTTATTCTCATTTTTCAAAAAAATTTTCTCACTTCCCTAATGTCACCTCAAGTCCTAACAGTACCAGATTCAAAAAATTAACAAGCGAACAAAAGACAAAGTTAGAAGCTACAGTTTCTGATCTAGAAATCAAAGAAGCAATATGGAGTTGTGCAAATGATAAGGCCCCGGGTCCTGATGGGTTCACGTTCGGTTTTATAAAAAAATTCTGGGAGATCTTGAAGTCAGACATTATTATGGCAGTTTCAGAATTTTTTTCTGGAGGATCATTTCCCGCAGGATGTAATGCCTCGTTTATTTCCTTGATTCCAAAAATTAGCTCGCCTATGGTGGTAAACGATTATAGACCAATCAACCTTATTGGTTTGCAGTACAAAATAATCTCAAAGATTCTTGCCACTAGACTTGCTAAGATTATGGATTCTTTGGTGGATTCAGTGCAATCGGCATTTATCAAGGGTAGACAAATCTTGGATGGTCCCTTAATCATTAACGAGGCAATTCATCATAAAAAATCGAGAAAAAAGAAAACATTGATTTTTAAGGTTGACATCTCAAAGGCGTATGACACATTGAGTTGGGATTATTTGACTACCATTATGCAATGTATGGGTTTTGGGCAACAGTGGATCCATTGGATTATGGCTTGTCTTCGATCAGCCTGTGCTTCTGTTCTAGTAAATGGTAGCCCGACCAGGGAGTTCCCCATTGAACGTGGTCTTTGACAAGGCGACCCTATGGCTCCATTTCTGTTTATTCTCGCTATAGAAAGCCTACACGTGGCTTTTGAAGAGGCGGTTGAGGCTGGTTATATGCGTGGTCTCCATATTGGCCAGGTTACTCTCTCACACTTAATGTATGCTGATGATGTTATTCTTTTAAAGGAATGGTCAGAGGACAATTTAAGGCATGTGTTGGCCCTATTATAATGCTTCTATTTAGCTTCGGGATTAAAAATCAATGCTGCCAAATCTAAAGTCTTTGGTGTAGGTGTCCCTAATGTTGAGGTGGACAACTTGGCAGAACGTGTTGGTTGTAAGGGAGATAAAATTCCATTTATTTATCTTGGTGTGCCAGTTGGTGAAAGCATGGCTAGAGTTTCTTCTTAGAAAGTTGTTATAGATAAATTTGATAAACGACTCTCAAAATGGAAGGCTAGACTTCTCTCCATTGGAGGTAGGTCTGTGTTAGTATCTTCTGTGCTTGACGCTCTTCCAAATTATTATTTATCTCTCTTTGTTATGCCGGTAAAGGTTAGAAAAACTCTTGAATCAGTACGCTCTAAGTTCTTTTGGGGAGGAGATAAAGATGGATCGAAACTTCACTGGGTTAAATGGGAGTCGGTTTTAGCAAGCAAGAGCAAGGGTGGTCTCGGAATTGGGAGTCTTTATGCCATGAACATGTCTCTATTATACAAGTGGAGGTGGCGATTTTTGACATCCCCAAATGCTCTTTGGGTTAAGATCATTAATAATCTTCATAATCACCCTGCTATCTCCTATTGGGATGATCCGAATATCAGGTTAAAGAGCCCCTGGGGTCGCAGTTGCTCAGTTGTGAGTAAACTTAATAACGATAATATCATCCTTTATAATGCGCTAAGCCGGAAGCTTGGTAATGGCGCAACAACTTCATTTTGGCATGATGTTTGGATCGAGGATTCTACATTAGCAGCTAAATACCCTCGTGCTTATATGCTAGAGCAACAAAACAATTGTTTGGTCAATCAAAGATGGGATGGATCTAGTCTTACTTGGAATTGGAGGCGCAACATTAGAGGTAGAAAAGAAGAATTTCAGTTGCAGAACCTGACAAGTCAAGTTACACAGGTGATTTTATGTGATCGGGCAGATACTTGGAGCTGGGAATTTGGTTCGCTAAAGGAGTTTTCAGTCAAAGGAGTTCGAAATCTTATTGATAATCACCTGCCTTCTACTCATATCACCCCTACTAGGTGGAACAAATTAGTTCCATCAAAGGTAAATATCTTTGTGTGGCGTCTTCTCTTGGACCGTTTGCCTTCACGTCTAAATCTTCTCTTTAAAGGACTCGACATCCCTTCTATTTTATGCCCTTTATGCTCTAATGGTATTGAATCGACTAATCACATTATGAGGGAGTGTCATACCGCGAAGGTGGTTTGGAAGTCAATTTCCAAATGGTTGGACCTCATATTCCCAACTTTTCTTTCTGTTAATGATGTACTTCCTTACATTGATTCACTTGCTCAACCGAAGAAAGTAAAGAAAGTGTTAGAATCCATCATCAACACTGTTTGGTGGAGTATCTGGAGGTTCCGTAACGACAAGATCTTTTCCCCAAATAAGACCCGGGATGTTGTTCTCTTCGACTCTATAGTTGTCCATTCGTTTTTATGGTACAATAATAGGAGTAGGAAACATAAGATTTGTTGGGATGAGTGGCTTAAAAACCCTTTCCTCTTTATGTAATTTTGTGCCCGGTTGAATCTTTTTCAACCGGTTCATGTTAATAATATTTATCTGTTGTTAAAAAGAAAAAAAAAAGTTGTCATCCTATATCTTATGAAATCTTTATTAATTATTCAAAAAATGTATTATAACAAATTTAGGGTATGAATATGGAAAAAATATATACTTTGGAGTCGGGACAAACTCTTCGTGTCCCAAGATTCCATTAAAACATAATCGAAGTTGATGCAACACATGCACACTATCGACGTTTCATGTAAAATAAAAGTTCCTTAAGAACATCCTCGGGCTAGAACGTATAAATGATTTTCAAGGCATTTGCTCAGCTTATAAAAAACCTTTTAAACCATCAAACTAGAAAATGATCATATTATGTATTGCTCATTGAATATGAGAAGACGATTCCAAAGAAGGCCAATGACCCAAATGTTCTTATGATAAAGGGGGGTCGGATCCAGAAAGCTAAGAAATCGCACCAAGCTAAAGGCAAGTTTGATGGTAAGGGCAAGGGTAAGCAAGCTGCTAATTCCCCCAAACCAAAGAAAACCCCTCCGGCTAAAAAAGAGCATCCGGCAAAAGACCAGACCTGTCATCATTGTAATGAAGTCGGGCACTGGAAGAGGAACTGTCCCAAGTATCTTGCCGAGTTGAATGTGAAGAAGAAGCAAGCTAGCAGTGCTAGTGCTTCAGGTATCTTCACTATTGAATTATTTTCCTTTACTAAGCGTAAATCATGGGTTTATGACACTGGCTATGGAACTCATATCTGTAATGAATTACAGGCACTTAGGAAAAGGAGGAAGCTGAAGCCCAGAGCTTTGCAGCTGTTCGTGGGCAATGGTCTACCAGCACCTGTTGAAGCTATTGGAGAATATCATTTAGTTCTTCCTTCCGGTTTAATTATTGTTTTAGACAATTGTCATTATGCGCCATCTATTACTAGAGGTGTAGTTTCAGTTTCAGTGTTAAAACACAACGGATTCATTAATGTTTTTTACT
>CM067172.1:68701162-68748365 GCA_034093135.1 Erigeron breviscapus | reverse complement strand
TTTCTTAATGTTTCAAGTATTGATATTTATTTAAAGATCATATCATATAAATAAATATCATAAGTGTTTGTCTAGCTTGTTATTGGGTATGACCCGACTTGGATCATCACGTACTAGCCACGTCAATTTAATATGTGTCTTGGGCAGACGAATTCCAACATAAAAATTAGTGTGAGGAATGTTTTTTTTTTTTTGAACTGCAAGTTTCTATTAGTGTGAGGAAAGTACTTGCAAGCCCAATCTTGTATTTAAAGGATGAAAAGTTTCTTTAGACCACATGTGAACATAGAATGGCTTCGAAATAAATAATAAAAACATATCATATAAAAGTGGCAATTATAATTTGAGGCTAAAATTAAATTGTTATATTATCTTATTATCTGCCACTAGCTTTCCTGGAACCCAAGCTTAGATATATCCACATGTGATGCACCAAGTTCTTTGATCAATAAAACCATGAAGAAAATAAATATATTGGAGTCTGACTCGTCCAAGCACTCGTCTGTAATCATATCACTAATATCAAACTTAATACAAAAGTAGATGATGTTATAATAAAGTATCTATCTATTATATATATACATATATGGTGATATATATATATATATATATATATATATATATCTAAAGTTGGATGCATGAAGCTTCCTAAGTGCTTAATTATGATGATATTAAATCTATTGTTGTGATGTGTATAGATGGATTGATGAATTTTAATGTTTATGTATTTATGTCATGCATTAGTAGGGGTTTACATTTACATGATGTATACATGGATGGATACATGATGTATTATGGATGTTTGTTTTAATTGTGGGCTTTTCACTTTCTTTTTCAATAAATACTCAATCCATTACCGGAATAACGGGTTTTAGTTGTAGGTGAGAAGTCTTTAGCTTCCGTTCCATTATTGCTCCGGCCAGCCACTAAATTGTTCCACCACTCTGCACTCTTCTCTTTTTCTCTCTCTCTCTCTCTCTCTCTCTTATTTTAATTTTATTATTTCTATATGTTTTTATACCTTTCTGTTCGGTATTTGTGGATTGTTGTTTATGCTTTTGAATCAAACTTTTTTTTTTGTTTATTAATCTTCAGAATCGTAATAACTTTCTCATCTTTTTTTTTTCTTTTTTTTTACAGGAAATTTAAGATCGTGGAAATCTTTAAGGTTAGTGTATTTTAATTTATATCTTTTGTTGGTGTATATACTTAGAAAAGTTTGATTTGTAATTGGGTTTTTTATTTTGGGGTTTATGGAGTGGATTCTTCATGAACACATAAGTTGTAGTATGAGGTTTGAGAAATTGATAAAGTTTATGAATAAAAATTAAATTTATTGTAAGATTTTTGAAGTGCATGAAAGATGCTTCATAATTAGACTTTGTTGTTGTTGTGCTGCTAATTATTGCACTGCTGATTTACACATAGACCATTAAGTAAGCTATTCACAAATTGTATTCGTGAATGACCCATAAGTCTATAACCTCCGGTTTCAATATGAAAACATGTTTGAGGTGATCTTTTAATAATTTGTTTCATAGATTCGTCATCTACGACTAAAAAACCCTCTGGCGTCGCTGCTAAATCCACAATCAGTGATAGTAAATCTAACCTCTATTTTTGTTATTATTTCGTTTTTCTGTCACTATCCTTTATCTTTCCATGGGTTAAGGGTGGATATAAGAATGAACTAAATGTTTCTGGAATCTCCTTAATGTGCATGAACCATTTTCTTAATTTATTCATGTTGCTCCTAAAATGTTTGTTACATTTGAGGTACAAATTGTATAGTGACAGTAATATAGTGGTTTCTGAAGTTGAGGTTCAGCACTTGACCATGCCGCCAATGGCCTTTTTGCTGTGTTGGTCTTCACTACTGGTAGACATCAGGTTAACTTCATTAAACGTTCGAAGAGGGGTAACGTACTGATATGATATCCAGCTAGCAATTTTAGTGTTGTTCTAATATTTTCACTATATCACATCTGTTTGTTTTAGTGCAAGATGAGTTAACTATATTATGTATATCACATAGTATAACTATATAATGTTAGGCCTAACTGGGAAGTGATTGAATTCATAGTTGCTTTCCTTTTCATCTGCCAATAGTTATCCAAATAAGCTTAACATGTGGTTTTCTCGAATATAAAGTGACGTGCTTCTGATTTGCATAAATGCAATACAATACGATGCACCAGATACAATTTACTATAAACAGGTATCTACTATGACGTTTACATCTTTCCCTTTTTTTTAGCTTCTTGCTCAGGTCTTTTATCTCACCACAATAATAAATTGGAAAGGCAATCTCTACTCAAGAGCATGCAAAATTGAGATTCCCGAGGCTAAGGACTAATATTGATCGATCAGAGATAGAACCCAAATCAGAGCAGGAAACATTACCAAGTTTCTCACTACCTAACAAACAGTTAAAGAAGTCAGAGGCCCTGAACGTAGAGGACCCCGTTGGCTCGGAAAACTTCCCCATTGGTAAGGTGTTTAATCTCCGTCTTATGAGGGGGTGAATAACTATAAATATTTAATTCTTAACTATTTGAAGTATCTTTACTATGCCTGATTGCCTGATCACATCCATGTACTTTCAATGAAAGTGGCTTCTCCATCTAATCATGTTTTCTTAGACTGTGATATCTATCACGACCTTACTTTGTGCTGATTGCCTGATCACATCCATGTACTTTCGATAAAAGTGGCTTCTCCATCTAATCATGTTTTCTTAGACTGATATCTACCACGACCTTACTTTGTGCTCTGCAGTTTGCTTTAGTATGAATGCCTTTATTCAATCAGGGGTTGGATGCACATTTTGGAATTGATTGTATCATATCACATTAAATATCCCGCTGGAAAAAAAAACAAGATGTAGTAGATTACGTTTAGATGTGCTGCTACGGTTTGAAGTTCTAATAGTAGGACAAAGATGCAAGTTACTTCTTATGAACATTTTTGATAACAAAATGATTACATTTTAGTTACAATTTGAAGTAAACTGAGAGGTTAAATAATTAGAAGATATAGTAACACATTATGTTTCCATCCGGGCTCATTTTCTATCTCTTCTCCAAATTTCAGGATCACTTTTTCTCCTTTTTGCTATTGTCGGAATGCTTATTGGCCAACAAGGAACAGAACGCAAGAAAATTTGGGGTTCATATGTTTATATACAGTTGCCTTATTCTTGCATACGGTCTCAACCGGACGACATATTTTATAGGTTATACCGTTCACTCTAAAAGATGTCACACATATTGATATTGGTTTTTTTTTATACCTTTTTGTCACTAGACATTGAAAGACATCCTAATTCTTTATGGAATTAGATTCATGTCATTCCACCTTTTGCTGGAAGATAGAGGCTAATTTTGTCTATTGGAAAAAAGACCGCTATTCAATTCTTCACATACCAGGTGGATTTGATAATATATTGGGATATAACATAAAAGGGCCGATGTTCTTTAGAGTTTGAGGAGTAAAGTTTTGGATTTTCAGAACCATGACATATTCAATATATGTAGTGCTTTGTATTTGTACTTCATATTTAATACTTTTCTGATCCACTGGATTTGACCCAACATTTGGAGCTTTATTCGAAATAAGTACACAAGTCCCAAGAGGATCAGTTGCAATCTCAGTTCCATCTTGTTAGCTTTAAATTATAGATTAGTGCTTGTTTGTAACTATGTAAATAGAATTGTCCTTGTGGTTAATCATGTTTATGTAGAAGGATGTTAGAGTAATTAACCAAGGACTCTCTTGTAATTAGGGAGGGGGTTTAATGCAAATGTCAAGCCTATATAAACCCCCTCACCTCTCATTTGTAAACAACTCTTGCAAATACAAATCCCTTTCTTCCTTTCTCTCTCTAGCTTTCTCTCTCACTCACATAACACTCAATCACGATTTAGCATATTCTACAATTGGTATCAGAGCAAAATCACAACTTGTGTAAGATCCATTGCTTGATTTTGTTCTATTTTAGGCTAAATTGTGTTTTTCCCACTTTACCGAAAAATCCAATCTTTACCCTCTTAACATGTTAAAGGTTCTTCCTTTTTAGTTTCAATCTACTCATTACCTTCCTATAATCATCCTCAAGAAGTTTCAAATCTCAATTCTAAACCAAATGACTTAAAATTGAATTTTTAGCTTTCTGATCTGAAATCCGGTTTTCATTTCCGGTTTTCATTTCCTTTGAATTTCTGTTGTAAAACCGGCTTTCCCTCCGGTTTTCCTTCCGGTTTTCCCACCGGTATTCCTTCCGGTTTTCATTTTGATAAATTTTTTAACTTTAGTTGTTATATTCCAAAATATCTGGTTTACACCAAAACCGGTATTTGTTCTTCATTTCTTCAATTTTGTGAAAAGTCACTCTGTTCAAGTTTTCAGACGAATACCGGATTTTTCCCCTCGAAAACCGGATTTTCTATACATTTTACCATTACCGGTATTTGTATAGATTTTATCTTGAAAACCGGTTTTATTATAGATTAATACCTGGTTTACACCAAAACCGGATTTTGTGAAGATTTGGGACTTAAAATATCATTGTGTGTGTAAATACCTGGTTTATCCCAAAACCGGTATTTGTTCCTAATTTCTTCACTTTTCAATTCGAAACTCTACCAGTTTTTCCCCTCGAAAACCGGATTTTCTATACATTTTACCATTACCGGTATTTGTATAGATTTTATCTTGAAAACCGGTTTTATTATAGATTAATACCTGGTTTACACCAAAACCGGTATTTGTTCTTCATTTCTTCAATTTTGTGAAAAGTCACTCTGTTCAAGTTTTCAGACGAATACCGGATTTAGAACACTTTTTGTGAAACCCGGTTTTTTTCTATACATTTTACCATTACCGGTATTTGTATAGATTTTATCTTGAAAACCGGTTTTATTATAGATTAATACCTGGTTTACACCAAAACCGGTATTTGTTCTTCATTTCTTCAATTTTGTGAAAAGTCACTCTGTTCAAGTTTTCAGACGAATACCGGATTTAGAACACTTTTTGTGAAACCGGTTTTATTATAGATTAATACCTGGTTTACACCAAAACCGGTATTTGTTCTTCATTTCTTCAATTTTGTGAAAAGTCACTCTGTTCAAGTTTTCAGACGAATACCGGATTTAGAACACTTTTTGTGAAACCCGGTTTTATTATAGATTAATACCTGGTTTACACCAAAACCGGTATTTGTTCTTCATTTCTTCAATTTTGTGAAAAGTCACTCTGTTCAAGTTTTCAGACGAATACCGGATTTAGAACACTTTTTGTGAAACCCGGTTTTATTATAGATTAATACCTGGTTTACACCAAAACCGGTATTTGTTCTTCATTTCTTCAATTTTGTGAAAAGTCACTCTGTTCAAGTTTTCAGACGAATACCGGATTTAGAACACTTTTTGTGAAACCCGGTTTTATTATAGATTAATACCTGGTTTACACCAAAACCGGTATTTGTTCTTCATTTCTTCAATTTTGTGAAAAGTCACTCTGTTCAAGTTTTCAGACGAATACCGGATTTAGAACACTTTTTGTGAAACCCGGTTTTATTATAGATTAATACCTGGTTTACACCAAAACCGGTATTTGTTCTTCATTTCTTCAATTTTGTGAAAAGTCACTCTGTTCAAGTTTTCAGACGAATACCGGATTTAGAACACTTTTTGTGAAACCGGTTTTATTATAGATTAATACCTGGTTTACACCAAAACCGGTATTTGTTCTTCATTTCTTCAATTTTGTGAAAAGTCACTCTGTTCAAGTTTTCAGACGAATACCGGATTTAGAACACTTTTTGTGAAACCCGGTTTTATTATAGATTAATACCTGGTTTACACCAAAACCGGTATTTGTTCTTCATTTCTTCAATTTTGTGAAAAGTCACTCTGTTCAAGTTTTCAGACGAATACCGGATTTAGAACACTTTTTGTGAAACCCGGTTTTATTATAGATTAATACCTGGTTTACACCAAAACCGGTATTTGTTCTTCATTTCTTCAATTTTGTGAAAAGTCACTCTGTTCAAGTTTTCAGACGAATACCGGATTTAGAACACTTTTTGTGAAACCCGGTTTTTGTACTCTTTTTCTGAATACCGGATTTTATATCGTGGGTCATATCCACAATGGAAAAAACGATTTTTGGATTGGATTGACAGACAACCTCTGGGAGATGACATCAAAGCTTCATATAAAGAAGGCCCTGCTGTTCATATAAATCCAGTCACCAAAGAACTAATTCCAAAAGAAAGTTGGAGCACAACTCAAAAGAACCGCACACAGGCTGATAATCTTGCAAGATCCCATCTCTACATGGCTCTTCCCAACGATATTTATTCCAATGTTGACTCATATGAGACTGGGAAAGAGATATGGGATGAAATTGAAAAACAACTGCAAGGCTCTGAGGTGTCCTCCACTATCAGACTATCCAATGTTCTTGATATGTACGAGTCATTCAAACAAGAGAAGAGTGAAACGTTAGAAGAAGCGTATACACGATTCTGTAACGTGATCAATGAATTGAGGAAAAATGCCATCAGAAAGACCGACTTGGAACTCAACATCAAATTTCTGAGAAATCTTCATGAAGAATGGCAAGTCTTTGGTGCACAACTCAACCAACAAGATGAATTTGGCAAACTCTCTATTCATACCTTGTATGAGAAGTTGAAGATCAACCTGCGAGCTGTCCAGAAGCAACAAATAAAGACTGACGGAAGCTCCTCATCAGATCCACTTGCTCTTGTTGCTGAAAGAAAATCCTCCAGATCGTCAAGGAAGATTGTGGTTGAAACAGCTGAAGATGATGATTCAAGTGACACCAGTGACCCAGACATGGATGACAAAGAAAAGGAAATGTACAAAGACTTGGCCTACTTTACAAGAACCTTCAAGAAGAAATTTTTCACGAAGAAACCCACCAACAACCAACTTCGGACTTCATCAGTCTCTTCCTATGTCAAGAACTCACAAGCTCCAAAACTTGACAACCACTACAACCATGCTGGTGGGGAAAGGAAGTATGATGCTCCAAAGAAGTTTGAGAAGAGGGTTCTTGAGAAGAAGACCGAAGAGAAGAAATGCTACAATTGTGGTCTTACTGGTCACTTTGCTATTCACTGCACCAAACCTCGTCAGAAGAACTCTACATACTACCAGAACAAGCTCTTGCTTGTGAAACAACAAGAAAGTGGTATTGCTCTTCTTGCAGAAAACGACGAATGGTTGCATCTGTCTGATGAAGAGACTGAAGAACTTGCTGCAAATGTTTGTTTCATGACAAAGATTAAGCGATCAAAGGAACTTGAAGATGGTGGTATCAGTTCTGAATCTGATGATGATGAGGTTTGTACTATTCCCAAACGTGAACTTGATGAATACATGAACAAAGCTGTCGAAACAAATAAATCTTTGAAAATTGAAGTTACTAATTTAACTGAATCTTTGAAAATTGAAGTTACTAATTTAACTGAATCTTTGAAAGAAAAAGAAAAACTTTTGAATGATTTTCAACTCATACAAGAAAAACTTCAAAAAGATTTTAATGAATTGACAGCTAATCAGTCCTCTATTTCCTTTACACCTTCTTCCGTGTTGCAACTTGCAAATCAAGAACTTGAAACCAAAGTTTTTGAATTAACCAAGACCATCAAAGAGACGCAAGTTGCAAAGTCAAATGAGACGCTTCGAGCAAATGCTTTGGCTGAAGACATTGAGTCCTTGAGACTTAAGCTAAAAGAGTCCAACCCGGCTTTGAAAGAATTAGAAAACAAAATTTCCGATTTAAACTATGCTTGTTACATAAAAGATTCAAATAATCAACAACTTGATAAGAAAATTGATCAACTCAAGGAAGAAATCAAATTCTATCAAGAAAAGGTTTACAGGATCGATCGATCTAACAAACAAATCTTTTTAAACAAGCCTAAAGATTTTGAATTTGGGTTGACTCATGGGTTAGGTTTTGAGAATCCGAAGAATTTGCTCAAAGCACAACAGGAAGTTCCATCTCTGTATGACGCCAATTTAATGCGGTATGGCATGACCACTCAGTTTGTGAGACCAAGTTATGGTGATATTGAGACAGATTATTATCTAGCAAAATGTGCTATTCAATGCAAGTATGATCAAATTAATGAGTCAAATGATCTTTTTAATCTTCCACTTGTTCCTAAAAGAAAAACTCACTCTGTTACAATCGTTGAACTTGATGAATACATGAACAAAGCTGTCGAAACAAATAAATCTTTGAAAATTGAAGTTACTAATTTAACTGAATCTTTGAAAGAAAAAGAAAAACTTTTGAATGATTTTGATACTTTGTCTAAAAAATTTGATAACGAAAGAGAACAACGATTAAATGTACTCGCTGAACTTAATAAAATTAAGATGGAAGTGGCGTACAAAAATATTGTTATTCAAGCTTTCGCAGATAATAAGATTGAAAAAGCGTCAAATTTACTCAAGGGAAGTCATTGCCCAGTCAAATTCGGTGATTTAAGTCACTCAAAGTTGTCAAAAGAAACCAATGCATCAATCTCATCCATTGAAAGTTCTTGTCCCAAAGACCCAAAAGTTCCCAGTGTGAATTTGGAATCCAAATCTAAAGTCAAAAATGCCAAAATGAAGTTTTCAAATCTTCCTAATCTAAATCACTTTTTAGAAGAAGATCATTTATATGATCATGATTTTGAAAAACAGTTTGTCCCAAAGACCCAAAAGTTCCCAGTGTGAATTTGGAATCCAAATCTAAAGTCAAAAATGCCAAAATGAAGTTTTCAAATCTTCCTAATCTAAATCACTTTTTAGAAGAAGATCATTTATATGATCATGATTTTGAAAAACAGTTTGTCCCAAAGACCCAAAAGTTCCCAGTGTGAATTTGGAATCCAAATCTAAAGTCAAAAATGCCAAAATGAAGTTTTCAAATCTTCCTAATCTAAATCACTTTTTAGAAGAAGATCATTTATATGATCATGATTTTGAAAGTTCTTGTCCCAAAGACCCAAAAGTTCCCAGTGTGAATTTGGAATCCAAATCTAAAGTCAAAAATGCCAAAATGAAGTTTTCAATGATGTTCATGTTTCTATTCAAACAGACTGTGAACACGAAGGTGAAAACGATCAGTTCTTTCCAAACATTTTTGATACTGAACCTTTTAAGTTTTCTGAGGAAACCCAAACTTACTTGAATGATTTTGATACTTTGTCTAAAAAATTTGATAACGAAAGAGAACAACGATTAAATGTACTCGCTGAACTTAATAAAATTAAGATGGAAGTGGCGTACAAAAATATTGTTATTCAAGCTTTCGCAGATAATAAGATTGAAAAAGCGTCAAATTTACTCAAGGGAAGTCATTGCCCAGTCAAATTCGGTGATTTAAGTCACTCAAAGTTGTCAAAAGAAACCAATGCATCAATCTCATCCATTGAAAGTTCTTGTCCCAAAGACCCAAAAGTTCCCAGTGTGAATTTGGAATCCAAATCTAAAGTCAAAAATGCCAAAATGAAGTTTTCAAATCTTCCTAATCTAAATCACTTTTTAGAAGAAGATCATTTATATGATCATGATTTTGAAAAACAGTTTGTCCCAAAGGAGGAAAAGATTGATGTTTCATTAAAAAGGATTCCAAAAACACACTCCACAAATCACACCACTGTCAATGAGAAGTTTCAGAGACCAAAGACCAAGCCTGTACCCAAAACTTCTACTGCACCAAAGCCTCATACCCAGAAACCCAAACTCAAAAAGATGAAACATTATACTGGCAGTAATCATGCTTCTGCACAACCTAGAAACCACAGGTATTCTAGCTCTCCTAAGCAATCTCCGGCTACACCTAAGTCTGTCCTAAAGGTATTTAGAGATGATGCTGTTGGAATAGTTAGATATCAAGATCAGTATGGTTGGTTTTCTCCAACTTACAAAAAGCAAACACAACCTGCCAAAAAGACCATCAAGCAGAAACCTCACAAGAACACACAGTCTTCCTCTAACCTTAAGAATGTTCATGTTTCAGGTCACTTGTGCTTAAATTGTCAAAGTAAATGGCTTCCTAAGGATAGATACTTGCATGCGTCTAGGAAAGTCAAGCTTGATGGGAACTCAACTTCTGTAAAACAAGAGTGGATAGTTCGTAGACCCAATGCTCTAGATAGATCAAATGCTTCTAGGACTAGTCCTTCTTGTTCTATATTTTTGTAATAATTGTTTTCTTCTGTAATTCGTATCGTTACTTTTGAACTAAGTTTGTGTGTTTACTTGCTTTCAATAAAATTCCATGTTGGATTGTGTGTTTGTTCTATTGTATGTTTAAATGTTGATGTTTTTCTTAAGCCTTCGTTTGTCTGTTTCTTACTTGTTTTTTTTTTTTTCAATAAATGTGATTGCGTGATGACTCCCTAACCTTTTTTTTTTTTTTTTTTTTTTTTTTTTTTTTTTTTTTTTTTTTTTTTTTTTTTTTTTTTTTTTTTTTTTTTTTTTTTTTTTTTTTTTTTTTTTTTTTTTTTTTTTTTTTTTTTTTTTTTTTTTTTTTTTTTTTTTTTTTTTTTTTTTTTTTTTTTTTTTTTTTTTTTTTTTTTTTTTTTTTTTTTTTTTTTTTTTTTTTTTTTTTTTTTTTTTTTTTTTTTTTTTTTTTTTTTTTTTTTTTTTTTTTTTTTTTTTTTTTTTTTTTTTTTTTTTTTTTTTTTTTTTTTTTTTTTTTTTTTTTTTTTTTTTTTTTTTTTTTTTTTTTTTTTTTTTTTTTTTTTTTTTTTTTTTTTTTTTTTTTTTTTTTTTTTTTTTTTTTTTTTTTTTTTTTTTTTTTTTTTTTTTTTTTTTTTTTTTTTTTTTTTTTTTTTTTTTTTTTTTTTTTTTTTTTTTTTTTTTTTTTTTTTTTTTTTTTTTTTTTTTTTTTTTTTTTTTTTTTTTTTTTTTTTTTTTTTTTTTTTTTTTTTTTTTTTTTTTTTTTTTTTTTTTTTTTTTTTTTTTTTTTTTTTTTTTTTTTTTTTTTTTTTTTTTTTTTTTTTTTTTTTTTTTTTTTTTTTTTTTTTTTTTTTTTTTTTTTTTTTTTTTTTTTTTTTTTTTTTTTTTTTTTTTTTTTTTTTTTTTTTTTTTTTTTTTTTTTTTTTTTTTTTTTTTTTTTTTTTTTTTTTTTTTTTTTTTTTTTTTTTTTTTTTTTTTTTTTTTTTTTTTTTTTTTTTTTTTTTTTTTTTTTTTTTTTTTTTTTTTTTTTTTTTTTTTTTTTTTTTTTTTTTTTTTTTTTTTTTTTTTTTTTTTTTTTTTTTTTTTTTTTTTTTTTTTTTTTTTTTTTTTTTTTTTTTTTTTTTTTTTTTTTTTTTTTTTTTTTTTTTTTTTTTTTTTTTTTTTTTTTTTTTTTTTTTTTTTTTTTTTTTTTTTTTTTTTTTTTTTTTTTTTTTTTTTTTTTTTTTTTTTTTTTTTTTTTTTTTTTTTTTTTTTTTTTTTTCCTAATTTTACAGGAATTTCTCATCTGTGTCTGGTATGTCGACTCCGGATGCTCTAGACACATGACTGGTGATAAATCCCTGCTTAAGAACTTTGTTGAACGTTTCATGGGAACAGTGAGATTTGGAAATGATCATCTTGCTCCCATTCTTGGCTATGGCATCGTCGTCTCTCTCATCTTAATTTCCATACAATTAATACCCTTGTTGATAAACAACTCGTCGATGGCCTTCCTGATTTCAAGTATGACATACACCATGTTTGTTCTGCATGTTCAATTGGAAAACTCAAGCGAGCGTCACATAGACCAAAGAAGCATCTCAGCACTGATGCTCCTCTTCATCTCCTTCACATGGATTTGTGTGGCCCTATGCGTGTCCAAAGCATTCATGCAAAACGATACATTCTTGTCATTGTTGATGATTACTCTCGCTACACTTGGGTCTATTTTCTTCGTGAAAAGAGTGAGGCACCTCACGTAATCACTGATTTCATCAAGAGGACACAAGTAAATCTTCAAATCTCTGTTAGGATTGTTCGTTCTGATAATGGTACCGAATTCAAGAACGCTACTCTTGGATCGTTCTTCTCTTCCATCGGTATCACTCATCAATTTTCAGCTGCACGAACACCTCAACAAAATGGAGTAGTTGAGAGAAGAAACCGAACTCTTGTTGAAGCTGCTCGCACTATGCTTGCTCATTCTAGATTACCACCAAATCTATGGGCTGAAGCCATTGCAACTGCCTGCTTTACTCAGAACAGATCGATTATCAACAAGAGGTTTGACATTACTCCTTATGAAGTCATCAACAAGAGAAGACCAAATGTGAACTATTTTCATATTTTTGGGTGCGTCTGTTATGTCTTGAATGATAGAGACAACCTTGGAAAGTTTGAGCCAAAAGGGGACGAAGGTTATTTTGTTGGTTATTCAAGAGAATCCATTGCCTATCGTGTCTATAACCGTCGAACCAAACAAATTGTAGAGAGTATGAATGTTAAGTTTGATGAACTCTCTGGAATGGTTCTTGAACAACACGGTTCAAGACCCGATCTTCAATATCCACAGACTTCCGCTACACAGAACAGAACTGCTGATACTCTGTTTTTCTCCAAACCAACTGCTAAGGAGTTAGACATCTTATTTGACGAATTTTATCATGATCGTCCTCCTTCTCTGGCCCAAACATTGGATTCACCTGAACAATCGTTGACCAATCCTTCTCAACCTGAAAGCCCATCATCTGATCAACAAAGTTCATCCCCATCCACCCCATCTAATGTATCTTCTCCGGACTCTTCCAACCTGTCTCCTGCACCACCGGACACTACACTATTGCCTGCTCAGCAGTACTATCCAGGATCCAATCAATCCACTGATGCTGACTCTGATGATGCAGAATTTGTCCTCCCAGATGAACCAAGCTTTGAACAAGTAGCTGAACAACATTCTCCAGGCTTTATCAATCCTGATGAAAATAATGCACCTGCTGATCCACTTCCTCACTCAAGGAAATGGTCTCGCTCCATGCTTCCTCATCCTCCCACTCAAATCATTGGAGATCCAAACGCTGGCCCAACCACACGTGCTGCCTCTGCAAATGAATGTTTATTTGTCAACTTCTTAAGCATGGTTGAACCCAGTAATGTCAATGAGGCTCTTCATGACCCGGATTGGGTAAAAGCCATGCAAGAAGAGCTATCTCAGTTTGAGCGCCTTGAAGTATGGAAACTTGTTCCTAATCCTTACACTCATAAAGAACCAATCAAGACAAAGTGGATTTTCAAAAACAAGAAAGATGAGAATGGAGTTGTTGTTAGAAACAAGGCTAGATTGGTTGCCAAAGGCTTTTCTCAACAATATTCCAACTCCATCTTCCAATATTTGCCTTCTATCTAAAGCTTCCGCACAGCAATCTTGGCTATGGCATCGTCGTCTCTCTCATCTTAATTTCCATACAATTAATGCTGACCTTAATGGAAAACCTTACAATCAAAAACTTTATCGCAGTATGATAGGATCCCTCATGTACTTAACTGCAAGTAGACCGGACATTATGTTTGCTACATACATGTGTGCTAGATTTCAGGCAAACCCTATGGAGAGTCATGCTCAATCGGTTAAGCGTATCTTTAGGTATCTTAAGGGTACTATGAACCTTGGTTTATGGTATCCGAAAGATACCGGTTTCGAACTAACCGCCTACTCAGATGCAGACCATGCGGGGTGTAAGTTGGATCGCAAAAGTACGTCAGGGAGTGTGCAGTTCCTTGGAGACAAGTTGGTTGGTTGGTCTTCAAAGAAACAAAGTTGTGTTTCCACATCCACTGCTGAAGCTGAGTATGTCGCAGCTGCTAGTTGTTGCTCTCAAGTTTTGTGGATGAAGACTCAACTCTCTGACTATGGGTTCCAGTATGACAGAATACCCATCTATTGTGACTCCAAAAGTGCCATTGCAATCTCTTGCAACCCTGTTCAGCATTCTAAAACAAAGCATATTGATGTAAGGTATCACTTCATCAAAGATCATGTTGAGAAAGGTAATATTGAACTTTACTTTGTTCCAACTGACTACCAACTTGCAGACCTCTTCACTAAACCGTTGGATGAACAAAGGTTCAATTTCTTGAAAACCAAGTTGGGTATGCTTGATCTACAAACATAACTTCTTCCTTACCATGTATTCTGTGTTTATTTTCTTGGTCAAACCATTGATGTGTGCTTCTGTGCTCTTACATGCAATGTTTGAGGGGGAGAACAAGGGTAGAATGCATGATCTTAGGGGGAGTTTGTAGAATTTATCTTTACTCATTGTATGTCCTTTGTGTATTTTTCATTACTTGTAATTCATTATAGCAGGTATAATCTCTTTTTCGATATTGTCTTTTCAATATACTTCAATTATATGTATATGCTTTGATTTGATAATGATCGTATGTGCTTTAAATACCTTACTTGTTTGAATGATTATGAATGCATTTCTTTCTTTTTATTATTATTATCTGTGTTTGTTTTACTTGTGATTGTCTGTTACAAACAAGTGCATCGATACTTGGAATCCATCCAAGTATCTTGATGCTTTGTCAAAACCAGTTTTTGAAAACCGGTTTTACATAATAAATTCTTCCTTCGAAATTTGAATACCGAATTTTGTTCTTCAATTCTTCATTACCGGATTTCAGGTATATTATTATCTATTTCCGGTTTTTACTTGTTTAAATCCGGTTTTAGTATTTTCTTTACTATAACCGGTTTTCAATCCGGTTTTTAGTATTTTCTTTACTAAAACCGGTTTTCACTCATTAATTGTATACTTTGTGCTTATCTTTCCAGGGGTGATATATTTGTGTCTGTCTGACTTATTTTTCATTACTTGTAATTCATTATAGCAGGTATAATCTCTTTTTCGATATTGTCTTTTCAATATACTTCAATTATATGTATATGCTTTGATTTGATAATGATCGTATGTGCTTTAAATACCTTACTTGTTTGAATGATTATGAATGCATTTCTTTCTTTTTATTATTATTATCTGTGTTTGTTTTACTTGTTTAAATCCGGTTTTAGTATTTTCTTTACTATAACCGGTTTTCAATCCGGTTTTTAGTATTTTCTTTACTAAAACCGGTTTTCACTCATTAATTGTATACTTTGTGCTTATCTTTCCAGGGGTGATATATTTGTGTCTGTCTGACTTATTTTTCATTACTTGTAATTCATTATAGCAGGTATAATCTCTTTTTCGATATTGTCTTTTCAATATACTTCAATTATATGTATATGCTTTGATTTGATAATGATCGTATGTGCTTTAAATACCTTACTTGTTTGAATGATTATGAATGCATTTCTTTCTTTTTATTATTATTATCTGTGTTTGTTTTACTTGTTTAAATCCGGTTTTAGTATTTTCTTTACTATAACCGGTTTTCAATCCGGTTTTTAGTATTTTCTTTACTAAAACCGGTTTTCAATCCGGTTTTAGTATTTTCTTTACTATAACCGGTTTTCAATCCGGTTTTAGTATTTTCTTTACTATAACCGGTTTTCAATCCGGTTTTAGTATTTTCTTTACTATAACCGGTTTTCAATCCGGTTTTTAGTATTTTCTTTACTAAAACCGGTTTTACATAATAAATTCTTCCTTCGAAATTTGAATACCGAATTTTGTTCTTCAATTCTTCATTACCGGATTTCAGGTATATTATTATCTATTTCCGGTTTTCCTTTTAATCCGGTTTTTAGTATTTTCTTTACTAAAACCGGTTTTCACTCATTAATTGTATACTTTGTGCTTATCTTTCCAGGGGTGATATATTTGTGTCTGTCTGACTTATTTTTCATTACTTGTAATTCATTATAGCAGGTATAATCTCTTTTTCGATATTGTCTTTTCAATATACTTCAATTATATGTATATGCTTTGATTTGATAATGATCGTATGTGCTTTAAATACCTTACTTGTTTGAATGATTATGAATGCATTTCTTTCTTTTTATTATTATTATCTGTGTTTGTTTTACTTGTGATTGTCTGTTACAAACAAGTGCATCGATACTTGGAATCCATCCAAGTATCTTGATGCTTTGTCAAAACCAGTTTTTGAAAACCGGTTTTTCAACTCTATATAAGAAATTTTTCATATTTTGTTCAACCATCGAAATCTCATTTTCTTTCAGGGTTGTTCCTTAATGAAACCTTTCTTACACCAATTTTGTGAGTCCAATACTCTTTCTTGAACAACAATCCATGTTCAATGATCTATCAGACTCCACAAACATTTGTCCCTTTACATCTGTCCAAGTGTGCTTTGTTTTTCAAAATGGTTTTACAACACATTTTCCTAATTACTTTTCTAAAACCGGTTTTTCAACTCTATATAAGAAATTTTTCATATTTTGTTCAACCATCGAAATCTCATTTTCTTTCAGGGTTGTTCCTTAATGAAACCTTTCTTACACCAATTTTGTGAGTCCAATACTCTTTCTTGAACAACAATCCATGTTCAATGATCTATCAGACTCCACAAACATTTGTCCCTTTACATCTGTCCAAGTGTGCTTTGTTTTTCAAAATTCTATCTCTCAGTTTACTTAGGATGCAAGGTATCGAACGCCTTGATGTACTACCTTTGTGTGTCCTTTGGCAACTGAGTGATAAAACCTGTTTCATGTACTATTAATTTCTTAAAAATTCTTTTCAATCCTACATTGGTTTTCCCCAAGAAGCAAGGTATCGAACGCCTTGATGTACTACCTTTGTGTGTCCTTTGGCAACTGAGTGATAAAACCTGTTTCATGTACTATTAATTTCTTAAAAATTCTTTTCAATCCTACATTGGTTTTCCCCAAGAAGCAAGGTATCGAACGCCTTGATGTACTACCTTTGTGTGTCCTTTGGCAACTGAGTGATAAAACCTGTTTCATGTACTATTAATTTCTTAAAAATTCTTTTCAATCCTACATTGGTTTTCCCCAAGAAGCAAGGTATCGAACGCCTTGATGTACTACCTTTGTGTGTCCTTTGGCAACTGAGTGATAAAACCTGTTTCATGTACTATTAATTTCTTAAAAATTCTTTTCAATCCTACATTGGTTTTCCCCAAGAAGCAAGGTATCGAACGCCTTGATGTACTACCTTTGTGTGTCCTTTGGCAACTGAGTGATAAAACCTGTTTCATGTACTATTAATTTCTTAAAAATTCTTTTCAATCCTACATTGGTTTTCCCCAAGAAGCAAGGTATCGAACGCCTTGATGTACTACCTTTGTGTGTCCTTTGGCAACTGAGTGATAAAACCTGTTTCATGTACTATTAATTTCTTAAAAATTCTTTTCAATCCTACATTGGTTTTCCCCAAGAAGCAAGGTATCGAACGCCTTGATGTACTACCTTTGTGTGTCCTTTGGCAACTGAGTGATAAAACCTGTTTCATGTACTATTAATTTCTTAAAAATTCTTTTCAATCCTACATTGGTTTTCCCCAAGAAGCAAGGTATCGAACGCCTTGATGTACTACCTTTGTGTGTCCTTTGGCAACTGAGTGATAAAACCTGTTTCATGTACTATTAATTTCTTAAAAATTCTTTTCAATCCTACATTGGTTTTCCCCAAGAAGCAAGGTATCGAACGCCTTGTTGTACTACCTTCGCATCTTCTGTGAAAAACAGTGTACGATTAAATTTTATTTTGAGTAAATTAACCTTGGAAACAATGTTTCCCATTCGTCTTCTTCTTAACCGCAGAATGAATTTCCTACAAGATGGTGCTACAGAAAATATGCCGAACAACTACCAGTTAATCATACCATTTTCATGTCACCATGGAATAATTCCAGTTATACTCTCATACCACCCTCTATATCATGTATTGACTGTAACTGCTCCGGGGATTGAGGAAGAACTATTGTTTCAAATGTGGAGAACCATCGAGTACATTTCTCCAAGAGGAAGATCGAGCACCCCGTACTTTCAATTTGAGCTTCTCACAACTGATGGATCAACTCAAGCATTCACATTCACGCTTGAAGACTTCAGAAGGGCAATTGGCTTTCCCACAGCAGACTCTCGTCAGGGGGCCACAGAATTTGTCGATCCACCTCCAACTCGTGAGATGCTTGAACGAGTAAGAGAACTCGGATATAATGGTCCCCTCACCTCAATAGGTGCCTTCAAGAAGAAAAATCTTCATCGTTTGTGGTATCCACTTTGCTCAATCATCAATTACTGCTTATCACCGTCAAGAAAAGGACAAGAGGCGATCACCTCCCAGACTTTGACATACTTATTTGCTATCGCATACGATGTTCACATCGACTTTGCTGCAGTTGCATGGGATCATCTTCGTCAAAATGTCAAAGGGAAGTACAATGCAACTAAAAAGTATATACCTTTCATTCGTTTCCTGACTGTTATTCTTCAGGGTACTCTGGACTCTCATGACAACATCCAACGTTTTCCTGCTTCACACCGAATTCGCTTTCCTCGCTATCAAACAGTGTATGGAAATTCCGGAGTTGAAAATATTCCGTTTATGTCGATTCCTGCTTCGCTCCTTCGCTTGGTGCCCCATGAGGATAGTGACCTCATGAATTATAGAGTGTTTTTAGGCGGGGGTATGGCTGCTCAACGCCGAGAGCCGCCTACCGCTCCCCCACATAGGTCGCCTAGTGAGGGTAATAGGTCTAAGAAAAGAAAAGAGGGGTTAGTCGGAGAAGTGGCACCAAGCACATCTGCTCAATCCTCATCTACTTCCGCTCCACCGAAAAAGAAACAAAAAACCCATCACAAATCTAAACCAAAATCCAAACCTAAATCGAAAACACTTCTTGTTGATGAACCTTCACCTCCTCCTCATGATCAATCCTTCGAAATTCCATCTCCTTTCACTTCATCTTCATCCGAATCTCATTCATCTTCCTCATCTCGTCATAAATCAAAGAAAATCAGCAAAATCAGATTCAAATACTCAAAGACTCTTCCACCGATTTCGGAAGAGGCAACAATAGAATCTCCGGAGAGACAAGGTGGTTTGGAGGGAGAGGTTGAAAAACAAAACAGAGAGGTTGAGTGGTCCGGGCTAGGTACAGGGCATAAAGAAAAAGTTGGCCCTCCGATAGATGAACCACTTATACGCTGGGATGACGACCTTAGAATAGAAGACGAGGACTCCCCACCCTCGCACTTTTTACCTCCTCGCCGCTCTGGATCCTCTCCACAGGGTTCAGATGCATCACTGCACAGGCACCAACCACGTCCACTATCGATTCCTCAGTCGGAGGAAGCCGATATTGAAGCTGCGGAGACTCTTGCCTCTCTCCCGATTTTTCTTAATGACACAATTGAGTCTAGTTCGCCAGTTAGGTCACCGGATCTTGAGCACGCACGTCCTTTGGACGTTGCCAGAACATACAGGGAATTGGTTCGTGAACCTTTTCCAGGACAGTATGGAAGACCTGTCGGTGCCATCATCGAACCAGCACTGAATACAGGCGCTGCGGAGAAAAGCTTTGAGGAGGTTAGGCTCGCCTGGCTTCCTCCTAGCCCATCTTCCAGTTCAACGGGCAATCTTGGAGATCCCGGAAGTCCCACCTACCGGAACATTGAGCAATCAATTTGTTCTGAAACAACCAATGTCGAGCATTCGCTTCATAAATCATTGGGAAGCCCTGCTGGTACACAACCTTCAGGCCACAATGTAATCCTTCGGGAACCTACAGCTGTGCAAACGGGCAATCTTGGAGATCCCGGAAGTCCCACCTACCGGAACATTGAGCAATCAATTTGTTCTGAAACAACCAATGTCGAGCATTCGCTTCATAAATCATTGGGAAGCCCTGCTGGTACACAACCTTCAGGCCACAATGTAATCCTTCGGGAACCTACAGCTGTGCAAACGGGCAATCTTGGAGATCCCGGAAGTCCCACCTACCGGAACATTGTGCTGTGCGTTCGCGCAAAGCCAATTCGTTCTGAAACAACCAATGTAGAGCTTTTGCTTCGTAAATCATTGGGAAGCCCTGTTGGTTCACAACCTTCAGGCCGCACTGTAAACCTATCGGAGCCTACAGGTGCGACAACGACATCTACGTCGGTCATCCCTCCTTCTTCAATTGAACCACCACCAACCGAAGTGCTCCAAAAAGATAAAGGCAAAGCCATCGCCGCTCCTGAACCGTCGGACAGTGATAAATCTGATAGTCCACCTGCAGCCGCTGAACGCTTGAACATTCCATATGATCCAGATGAGCGTACAGATATAATGGCTCTTGACGCTGCAGGACTTCTCCACACCAGAAAAACTCAAACCCATCCTCCACCAATAATCCCTCATAAATCTCCTTCTCCTTCCCATTCATCTACTTCTTCATCCTCCTCCGCTTCTCAGCCTACAAAACTTTCTGGTCCTATTTCTACTGAAAACCGATCACGCCTTGATTCTCTTTACGATGAACTTCTTGCCACTCTTATATCTCTTAATGGTCAAACAGATTCTTTCGACAAAGCAATTCAAACATCAATTCAAGCACGCTTTGATCATCATCATCTGGTAGATAACATAACACAAAAAGCAACACAAGAAAAGTTTCTAGCCGATGCAGCACTTGAAGCGGCTCAGAAGAGAATTGTTGAACTTGAGGCCACTTGCAGGCAAGCTGTTGTTATGACTAGACGTGATGATCCTGATGATCATGATCAACACGAGGGGGAGAATATTGATGAAGATGTTGATAATGTGAGAGCCAGTGCTGCTACTGAAATTATAGATGATTCAAATATTGCGGATGATGCTCAATCAAGAGATCCTCCTCAAGATATGGATATTGTGGAGCAAGTGGTTGATAATGTCGTGAATGATAATGATGATGCTCCTCCAGGCTTTGACACCTACCAATCCATTCCTCAACCAAACCCTGCTCTCAACCAAATGAACCTTCATAACCTTATCCATCACCTTAACAACCCTCATCTCCAAAACATCACCAGAACTCCTACTGTTCGAATGAATGAAGGTGTGTTCAAGAAGAATGTTGAAAGAAAGATTGACTATCTCCGAATTCCAACCAGACTCTTCAAATCCACCAAATTTCTTGAAGAAAAAGCATATGAGATCTTCTCAAAGAAACAGGAGTTGGTAAAAATCGACATAGATGAACTAAGGGCTAGAAGGGCTTATGATGTTGATCACCAGAGGACAAAATATTTAAAGGATCTTGTAGATGCCAAAAGCCATAAAGCTAACAAAGTATGGAAGAATCAGTTCAAATTGAAGATTGTTGAGGTTGTCAGCATTCATTTCAAAGAATGGCGTAATCCCGGGTTTGCAAGACCCCCTGGCTTGATCTGGTTAATAGTAAGACGAGATGACAACCGTCGGTATATGTTTGGAGAAGCCAGGTTCAATCTACTGTCTGCTGATGATCTCATTTTCCTCCTCCATCACTTTGCTAGCAGACTCATTCAGCCTGATCCAGAGAATCATGAAGCCTACTATGCTGTGAAGAGATATTTGGATAGCCTTGTTTTGAGTCAAACTCAAAAGGACTTCCAATTGGCTGTAGAAAAGAAAAGAAAGAAAGTAAACCTCACCTTGCCAAACCAAAGAATTCAAGGAATAAATCTCGAGAATTTTAACACTGGAGCTGTATTTGATAATCCTCGAGGGTTTGTTTTTGAAAGCGATCAAGGTCATAAGATTTTTATAAGACTTGACGAACTCTCCAAGTACTCTGATGGCACCTTGATGCAATGTTTGACTGTTTTTGAAAGTCTTGCTGAGTTCGAAGAGTCTGTTAAAGAAAAGAAGAGGTTATTGAAAGTGATTAAAAGGATCAAGGCAAGGTTGGATCACAGAAATAGAACAAGAAAGATTATTGAGGCTAGGCTTCCAAAAGAAACAAAAGGAGTAATTCATGTACCAGAAGGTACTTGGGTCAGATATTCTCCTAACAATGAACAAGGTCCTCATAACATGCCTCCTGTTGATTTTGCTGACAACATCATTGAACCACCTAATCGCCCTGAAGATCCAAAGTACCATTTTGTTCCTAAAAGGTTCTGGAAGGAGAATCATCATAAATACAGAGAACGAGCATTCAAATCTCAATCTGCTCAACCTGATAAGCTTGAATCATCCACCAAGAAGAGGAATCGTAGACAAAGGAAGAGAAAGAGATCCAGAAAGTGATCATCCACAAAGAGGAGGAATCGTAGACAAAGGAAGAGAAAGAGATCCAGAAAGTGATCATCCACCAAGAAGAGGAATCGTAGACAAAGGAAGAGAAAGAGATCCAGAAAGTGATCATCCACAAACAGCACTAAAGGGGGAGATTGTTAGCTTTAAATTATAGATTAGTGCTTGTTTGTAACTATGTAAATAGAATTGTCCTTGTGGTTAATCATGTTTATGTAGAAGGATGTTAGAGTAATTAACCAAGGACTCTCTTGTAATTAGGGAGGGGGTTTAATGCAAATGTCAAGCCTATATAAACCCCCTCACCTCTCATTTGTAAACAACTCTTGCAAATACAAATCCCTTTCTTCCTTTCTCTCTCTAGCTTTCTCTCTCACTCACATAACACTCAATCACGATTTAGCATATTCTACACATCTTGAACAATATTATAATGGGCGGGGTTAGGTTTGAAAGGGAAAAATAGGTCTGGAACATAAGAGTTAAACAAAGTTATGTTATATGAAGTACTAATAAATTCTACCTGCTCATTAAGTTCATTATCTAATGAAGGGTGTATCACTTGCTGTAAGTGGCCAAAGACTAAGCCTTTTTGGTTGTCTTCTTTATGTTCCGATGATAGATATAAAGATTTTGGACTGGAAGCATTCAGTGATTGTTGATGGTGTGACCGACTCACTAAGTCCTCAAAAATGTCGTCTAAGTGACATGACGTAAGTCAGTTCTTATTTTTCATTCATGTTTTTCCTTTCAAGTAAACGTGATAAATGATTCGTCTTCTGCCTCAAAGTATATAACTTTTTATTGTTGTGGCTTAACAATGTGAAATCAGTTGCATTTTGGAAAATATCTTCTTATTTTCGTCATTCATGACTTTACCAAACCATAATTTGTACAGGTGTCAAAATGGGTGGGTTGGGTAATGGTTCAAAGCTGCCAAAAAAACTTTTTTACCTAAAGTTTTAGACCCCACAAAACCAATGGCCTACTTAACTACATAGGTTCAGAATGGATACATTACTACTATAAGCATTAGGAGTTTCTTTCCAAATTTTGTCAGTGACTCTCAACTTGAGTTCTTTCCTATCTCTACCAAAGAAAATGACAGCCACATTCCTTTCTATTATCAGCCCATCATGGTTGTCCCTAACCTTTGTTGCCACTCCCACAGACCCCCAAGCTATATCCATAAACATTTTCATCACCCATTAAACCTGCCTTTATGATGGAAAAATGTGAACTTAGACATGGAAAGTACAAAAATGTGACCCCAAGCTATATCCGTGACTCTTTCAGAGTTTCAGGTAATTGAAGTATATAAAAAAGTGTTACTAATTGTTCACCTAGACCGAGTTCAAAGATCTGGTCAGTAAGTTGAGGCCGAGGAAAGGTTCAAGCTTATATCGCGCATGAAAGATCAAGTTATGATGTTTGCTTAAGTTTTAATTAATCTAATTTCATGACACTTTCAGGTTCGTCAAAGAAAGGCATATGACGCTCCAATAACAACCGAGAGGCAAAAAGAATTGTTAGAACCCCGCAAGTCCACCCGTGACAAGGCAGATATACTCTTTGTACAAAATGATATTTTTTAGATCATGCTTTGTATAAAGGACAACTATTTTCAGCTCAATATTGACTACGACCTTTAATTAGTACTATAAGGTGACTACAATATTTGTTTACTTGAACTATTGCATAGCAATCCTTATTTGGCCCAGTATCGAGCTTTCTTGCGAACATGCCACGACACCCGACCATGGACGTGAATCCCGGCTGCTTACCTCGCCGTGCAACGCACTGGTCTTCACTCTAGTTAATAGTTAATAAAGTAATACAATAAGTAAAAAGCTGGACGGAGTGCTTCGATGACCATCACAATATCTTGAGAAATTAATAAAACTAGGATACTAGCTACCTGCGTAATACGACGACGAGAAATAATTCATAGTAGATTGTGTTGAATAACATATTTTGATCTATAATCCATTGTGATAGTCTTTGATAATTCTTTATACCTTATGTTAATTTTGATGCCTTGCATGTGTTCTTTTTACAAAAAATATACTTAATTGTGTTGGCGGTGAGTTTCAGTTATTTGGTACTATAGTTCAAAATTGAATATGTAAGCATTTCTATTTTCCATGTACTTGATCATATTATCGTTTTGTTATAATCTATTAGTGTGTAAATGACCATATGGTCCTTTGTATAGTATGAGAATGAATGGTGTTGATTTAAAATGTTAAAGATTGATGGTCAAGATTATATCTTAACTTGAAAGCTAAAGAGTCTTAAAATTCATAAATAAGTGGAGTTAGTATGCTTTATATACGAGTATAGATTATATATTAACCATGGTCTCGTTCTCACTACGCATTCTCTCTTTCTGTGTGTTTTTATTCTGTACCATCTTTTTACTTTTGTCATGATTAAATTTTTATATTGTTTGTGTTGAGTCAAGGATTCGCTGACCAGACTTGGTCGCTGACGTGGGTCGTCAGCGAGTCATCAGCGAGTCATTGACTCTCGTCAGCGGGTGGTTTGCTTTCCGAATTGTTTGTCAAGGCGGGAAGATTTCAAACCAACAAGAAGACAAGAAGTCACATGGTGGTTCTCCTAACTGAATGTTACCTTATATGGCAAAGGTACAGTTGGGACCAAAACAAGGGTTTCTCTCTTTCATACCCGTTTTGGTAAAGAAGACAAAGGCTCCTGGATCCAAGTACTTAGAGCCAATGGAATGTCAACAACCACCATCACATCACTATCATTGTAAGGCTGTGTTGCCCTAATTCCTCTTCTATATAAAGGAACACAGCCGCATCTTTTAATTGTGTTTGTCACCACAAAGTATTTTACTTTATTTGTAATTGTTTGAGTTTCCTACTTTCTAGACTTAGCAATTACATAGTTCATTTGTATTCTTGTAAGACAAGTTGTATTATCGACCATGTATTCATCGTTTAAATCAATGATACATATGATTAGACTTGCATAGTTTTCTAACAATTGAACTTGTTCTTGTTTGTGTTCTTTACTTCTGTTCTTTACTTTCTTGTTTAGTTTAAACTAATATAAGTGTGCAAATTAGTGGACTGTCAATTGGTATCAGAGACTTAGTTTCTAAGTCATTGAAACTAGATCCGTTTGCATACTTTTTCTTTCTAAACTTTCTTTTCTAAATCTTCTTTTAAAACAAGAACATGTCTGCTGTTCCAACCCTAGTGAACACACGTGACTTCGGTTACGTATCTGTCCCTCCAAGATTCGAGCCCGATGACTTTGGGTCTTGGAAGGAAAGAATGTTACTACATATAGTGGGTGTGGAACCCTATCTTATGTCTTTACTGACCGTCGGTCCTTATATTCCAACTCTGGTTCAAAGAACACCAGGAGCAACTGTTGATGCTCCTGAGATTGTGATTGACATTGTCAAACCAGAAGTTCAATGGACTGACGATGAAAGGAGACTTGTTAATCTTGATGCAAGGCTCAAAAACATGATTGTCAGCACTCTTCCCACTGACCTCATGAAAGTGGTGATTAGATATCCCTCTTCAAAGGAAGTTTGGGATAGATTGGTTAGCATGCATGAAGGCTCTGCTGCTACCATTGCCACTAAAAAGATAGACTTGAAAAGAGCCTATGAAAATTTCTTTTCCCTTCCCAACGAAGGTCTAAATGGTTCATATACCCGATTTAAAGGGTTGCTGAACGACATGACCACTGTTGGTATTTCTCATGACGATTTTGAAGTCTGCCACAAATTTCTTGATAGTTTACCTATCAAGTGGCAAGGACTGAGACAAATCCTCAGAACCACTGAGCGACTAAATGGCCTTAACCTTGAGTCTCTCTTTGGCATGCTCCAGTTCGAAGAAAGAGCTCTTGCTCAGAATCTTAGAGCTGCCGCTGATGCACAGCATCGTGCGGGTCCCTCTTCTTCTTCCGCTTCCTCCTCTTCTCAGTATGCCCTCCTCCTTTCAAGCTGTTCCTGGTTATTCTTCTCACAAGACAGCAGAGGCCAAGTCTCTCACTGCCAAGGACTTGGGCATTTCTTACTCCACCAACTCTGCTGATAGGTTGGAAAGAGTAGAACACCAATTAAATGATCTTACCAAGGCTGCCAAACTCATGGTAGATATTAAAGATAAAGCTGATGATCAATTGGTGAAAACACTACAAAGCTGGTATGTTAAACAATCTTGATTCTTTTTTTTTTTTTTTTTTTTTTTTTTTTTTTTTTTTTTTTTTTTTTTTTTTTTTTTTTTTTTTTTTTTTTTTTTTTTTCCTTTTTGTCTGAGAACAGTGCCAGCATCGAGGAAATCAAAGAGAAATGTGTCTCTATGGTTGCTGATCAAGAAAAACTTCGCACCTCCACCTATATCATCAAAAAGGATCAGCAGGCCATCAAAAACTCTACTCGTTCGCTGTGCAAAATTGAAAACTCTACTCGATACTCAGCTAAAAAGGCAGCATCCTCTAGTCAATCTGCTGCTGCTGAAGTGAAAAAGTTGAGTGATCTCATTCCCTTACTGACCACTCAAGTTGAAAGCAACACCAAGGCTATTCAAGCCTTGGAAAAACAAGTGGCTGATCTTCCAACTCCTTCTTCATCCTTCACTGAGGAAGATCGCCAGAGGCATGTTCATCTGGAAAAAGAAGTGGATGAAATCAAGACCCTGCTGTCACAGCTTGTTAAACAGCAATCAGAAAAACCGGCCACTGTGGAAGTTGTTATTAACAATACAACTTCCAAGGGGGAGAAGGTTGATAATGCTGTTTTAGATCTGGTTACTGAAGCAGTGAACAAGGCAGTCGCCCAAATCTATGAAGACACTGCTGAAGAAACCTTGGATGAAAATGATGATGAAATGGTTGTTGTTAGTGAAGTTCCCCCTGCTGGTGTTGAGGGGGAGACTGAAAAAGAAGCAAGTATGGAAGTTCCCCCTGCTGGTGTTGAGGGGGAGACTGAAAAAGAAACAAGTATTGAAGCTCCCCCAGCTGATATTGAGGGGGAGCAACAAATTGTAGATGCTGCTGAAGAGCGTAGTGACCAAGAGACGGTCAGAGCTTCATGGGAAGCTGGATTTGCTGAGAGAATGGCCGAAGATAGGTCAAGGGAAATGTTGCCAATCTTTCACAGAACATATCTGGCAAATGCTGAAATAACCCCTCTCTCCGATGCTCGCCGACAACAGCTCACAGCATCTTGTTTCTTTAAACCTCCCACTGCTGCTCAACTCTCTGTACGATCCTCAGCAGGCCATCAGCATCAATTGATAGATGTATTGGCTTTGACTGCTGAGGGCAAAACTCAAGAAGATGCTATCACAGAGCTGGATAGGATCAAACAAAATGAAGAAAATGTAAAGAAAAATCTTGAGTTTATTAGGCAGCTACCTCTACTGGAAAAGGATCAGCTTGATGGAGAGCAAAGAATGCTGCTGAAATCTGGTGGTGCTGAAGCCTTATACAGGCAGAAGCACAAGGAAGTTGAAAAGTAGCTCAGCGAGAAAAGAGCCAAGTTTGAGGGGGAGAAGGCTAAATGGCTGAAGTTGATGGATGATAGAAAGAGGCCTCAAAGGATCGTTGCTGCTGAGGCCTTCAAAGCTGACATGGGTCGAAAGACAAATTTGAAGATCCTAAGAGAAGGGGTTGACAAGCCAACCAGGTTGGAAGGAGTGAAACCAACCAACTTGGGTGCTTCAGAGTGGGCTGAGGTGTACATGCTGATAAAAGACAAAAAGGCAGCCAGCTACCAGCAACTCCAGAACATGCTGAAGGACTATTTCGAGAAAGCACTGGAGTATGAGACCAAGTTTAAAGCAGATCTGCCTATGCTGAGGCAAGTATTTGGTACTCCTGCTGCTATCTCCTCAGCAGGTCAAAGGGCTCAAAGAAAAAGAAAGGAAGAGCAGCGAACTCTTAGACTCGATCTTCCACCTATCTCTGGTGATGCATCTTTAAACACCAGACTACCTCCCAGAAGTGTTTTTGAAGAAGGGAGAGTACTTGAGACACCTGCTGGCATCTTCTTCACAAACTTCCAGAACACTCAATTGTTCTTCCGCCTGGACGAAATTGAGAAAGCTTCAACCGGGTTTCTCATAAACATAAGAAGAAGATGTGCTGAAACATCTAACAATAGATGGTTCATTAGCAAGGTGGATGAGGAGCTGGCTAAACCTCATCGATTTAATGACCCAGCAGTTCAGACTGCCAAGCAAGAACACGCTTGGGAGTTTGAAGCTGAAAGTTTGTAGATGTCAATGTAAACTGTCTGAAGATTCATTGTGCGTAATTGAGGTAATAATAAAGGGTGGAGATCGCATCAGGTTGTTTCTAACTTGAGAGGTTATGTTAAAACCATCTTGATTCTTTGATAAAAATCAAGGATCAAAATTCAAAAATTGTCTTTAAATTTTATCTTTTGATTTTAATCGAATGGTAAAAAAATTTCAAACTTGTGTCAAGTTGAAGAACTTGAAGTAACTCACATGGGCACACCCTTTTATATTAAAACCATGCATATAAACGTGTGCTTTAAAGTTTATTGAAATCAATTAGGAAAACGCCAACGACATTCATACAATTTAGTTTATAAAAAACAGATACTTTTTAGTAAAGTAATAATTGATAAAAAAAATTATAAAATATTATGTGTCAATGGGGTGATGAATTGATAATATTGATGCATGTTGTTAAACGTGTGTATAAACAAATCAATTATTAGAAAAATACGAGTTTAATTTAGTTTAACTTTAGGTGTTATGTGTGCTGCATTACAAAATACTAGAAATAAAATACGTTATGACTAATAGGTAAAGTATTTAATTTTTTATAAATCAAGTCATAAAATTCAATTGTTAAAAAGCGAGTATATTTTTTACTAAAAAAATCATAAATTTTTAAAAAAGCTTTTACTAATCCTGTTAAACTATAAGATTAAATTTTAAATCATTTCATACCTTGAGCTTATAATGTATAACGATTTTGTTGTTAGATATATACTACTTTCGTCCCACCAGTTGTTCATTTTTAAAATTTCAAAGTCAAACTTTACCAACTTTGACCATAAATATTTTTATTTGTTTATATAATAGTTGATGAAATTTATACCAATGAAACGCACATATAAAACACAATCAATTTATATAACTTTACTCAAATATTATATAACACAAACAAATATATTTAGTCAAATATTATATAAACACAATAATTAAAACTTACTCAAATATTATTAAACACAATCAATTTATATAACTTTATCAAATAATTGATAAAAAAAATTATAAAATATTATGTGTCAATGGGGTGATGAATTGATAATATTGATGCATGTTGTTAAACGTGTGTATAAACAAATCAATTATTAGAAAAATACGAGTTTAATTTAGTTTAACTTTAGGTGTTATGTGTGCTGCATTACAAAATACTAGAAATAAAATACGTTATGACTAATAGGTAAAGTATTTAATTTTTTATAAATCAAGTCATAAAATTCAATTGTTAAAAAGCGAGTATATTTTTTACTAAAAAAATCATAAATTTTTAAAAAAGCTTTTACTAATCCTGTTAAACTATAAGATTAAATTTTAAATCATTTCATACCTTGAGCTTATAATGTATAACGATTTTGTTGTTAGATATATACTACTTTCGTCCCACCAGTTGTTCATTTTTAAAATTTCAAAGTCAAACTTTACCAACTTTGACCATAAATATTGTTCAATGTAAACTGTCTGAAGATTCATTGTGCGTAATTGAGGTAATAATAAAGGGTGGAGATCGCATCAGGTTGTTTCTAACTTGAGAGGTTATGTTAAAACCATCTTGATTCTTTGATAAAAATCAAGGATCAAAATTCAAAAATTGTCTTTAAATTTTATCTTTTGATTTTAATCGAATGGTAAAAAAATTTCAAACTTGTGTCAAGTTGAAGAACTTGAAGTAACTCACATGGGCACACCCTTTTATATTAAAACCATGCATATAAACGTGTGCTTTAAAGTTTATTGAAATCAATTAGGAAAACGCCAACGACATTCATACAATTTAGTTTATAAAAAACAGATACTTTTTAGTAAAGTAATAATTGATAAAAAAAATTATAAAATATTATGTGTCAATGGGGTGATGAATTGATAATATTGATGCATGTTGTTAAACGTGTGTATAAACAAATCAATTATTAGAAAAATACGAGTTTAATTTAGTTTAACTTTAGGTGTTATGTGTGCTGCATTACAAAATACTAGAAATAAAATACGTTATGACTAATAGGTAAAGTATTTAATTTTTTATAAATCAAGTCATAAAATTCAATTGTTAAAAAGCGAGTATATTTTTTACTAAAAAAATCATAAATTTTTAAAAAAGCTTTTACTAATCCTGTTAAACTATAAGATTAAATTTTAAATCATTTCATACCTTGAGCTTATAATGTATAACGATTTTGTTGTTAGATATATACTACTTTCGTCCCACCAGTTGTTCATTTTTAAAATTTCAAAGTCAAACTTTACCAACTTTGACCATAAATATTTTTATTTGTTTATATAATAGTTGATGAAATTTATACCAATGAAACGCACATATAAAACACAATCAATTTATATAACTTTACTCAAATATTATATAACACAAACAAAAATATTTATGGTCAAAGTTTGTATAGTTTAACTTTAGGTTTATGTGTGCTGCATTACAAAATACTAGAAATAAAATACGTTATGACTAATAGGTAAAGTATTTAATTTTTTATAAATCAAGTCATAAAATTCAATTGTTAAAAAGCGAGTATATTTTTTACTAAAAAAATCATAAATTTTTAAAAAAGCTTTTACTAATCCTGTTAAACTATAAGATTAAATTTTAAATCATTTCATACCTTGAGCTTATAATGTATAACGATTTTGTTGTTAGATATATACTACTTTCGTCCCACCAGTTGTTCATTTTTAAAATTTCAAAGTCAAACTTTACCAACTTTGACCATAAATATTTTTATTTGTTTATATAATAGTTGATGAAAGTTTATACCAATGAAACGCACATATAAAACACAATCAATTTATATAACTTTACTCAAATATTATATAACACAAACAAAAATATTTATGGTCAAAGTTTGTATAGTTTAACTTTGAAAATTTTAAAGTGGAAAAGTTTAGTGGGACGGCTGGAGTATATTTTTTACTAAAAAAATCATAAATTTTTAAAAAAGCTTTTACTAATCCTGTTAAACTATAAGATTAAATTTTAAATCATTTCATACCTTGAGCTTATAATGTATAACGATTTTGTTGTTAGATATATACTACTTTCGTCCCACCAGTTGTTCATTTTTAAAATTTCAAAGTCAAACTTTACCAACTTTGACCATAAATATTTTTATTTGTGTTATATAATAGTTGATGAAAGTTATACCAATGAAACACACATCTAAAACACAATCAATTCATATAACTTTAATCAAATATTATATAACACAAACAAAAATATTTATGGTCAAAGTTTGTATAGTTTAACTTTGAAAATTTTAAAGTGGAAAAGTTTAGTGGGACGGCTGGAGTATATTTTTAGTAAACATTTTTGTTTTTGAACAACGAGTTAGTAGTTAGCATTCAAGACATCACAGTAACATCCAATTAAGTAGTATGCGGAGTTTGAACCACGCATACCTGAGATGAAACCCAAGACTTTTACACGGTTGATTTTATAAACGAGACTCATGCCCGCATAATGTAGCGGTGATGGTCGGTAGCAGCGACGGATGGTGGTGGTAGCGGCAGGTGGTTGTGGCAGCGGCAACGAGTAGTGTAGGTATTGATTTAAGGTTATTGATTCAAAAATGGTAGTTTAGTTATTTTTTAAGGTCGAAGGATTGATTTTGTAAGTTTTTCATTAATGGTATTTTTGGAGAATCCAATATATTAGGTTGTAGGTATATTGAATGTGGAAGGCATTTTAAATAGATTGGACCTATAATTTTAGAGCAGAATAGAAAGGTTGATATTTTGTATACGGTTGTAATCATTTGAAAACTAAAAATTTTGTGAAAACTAGAAAACTGACCAAAACACACTGTGATATGAATTTAACAACAATGTGTTTTTAATTTTTTTTTAGAAAACACATTGTGTTAAGTTCATATCACAGTGTGTTTGAACAATTTTCTGATTTTCACGCGCTATCAAAAACACACCGTGATTTAAAACTTAATACAATGTGTTTTTAAATTACACAATAAAAACCACATTGTGTTTTTAGAAAACACAATTAAAACACATTGTGTTTTTAGAAAACACAATTAAAACACATTGTGTTAGATTCAAAACACATTGTGTTTTGGCTTAGTTTTCACAAAAATTTTAGTTTTCAAATGAACATTTCACATTTTGTATAATACTGTAATATTATAAATTATAAATATAAATATGTTAAATTGGTAATATTTTTGCACGGGAAAAATCCATGTAAAATACAGCTCTGTAAAAACTATGTTAAACGAGCTAAGCTACATTAACCCTGTCATACAAAAGAATACACGTTTTATAACTCTGTAAAAACTAAAAAGCCTTGTAGAGTGGAGTATCTTGATTGAATCTAAAATACAGCTCCAGAATTTTAACATTGAAAAGTTACTAGTATAAGTTTATAAATTAGACCTAAGATGAGTGTGTATAATAGATTATTAGGTTAAGTGTTCAAATAAAACAAATAAAACAATAAGTTTTTTTTTTTTGTAAAGGCCGTTATCCTTTGCTAATTTTTTATATCATCACAAATAAGAACAGACAACTTGGCTGAATACCAAAATGGCTTTTACAAAACATCCACGCATATGCGATTACAATAGTTTTTTCACTAAAAATCACTGTGCATTATGAAAATCATCGTGCATCAATATATATACTGTGTTCGTGAATCTTCGTGTATCAATTTTATCATGATCCAAAGGTCAAAATCTTAAACTATTTGTTTACGTTGATACTTGTTTTATAATAACCAATCCCTAATAAACTATTTAATATATTTTGGAAAGTCCAAAATAGTTTTATCAAGTGAGTAAAATTCATTAATTATAAGTATTTTATAGTTACTAGAAAATTGTCCGCGCATAACAGCGGAGACAATAATTCTTATTTTTACCTATGTTCTTGACTCCGGAGTTTAAGATGTTTGACTAATGTATGGCGAGTGTTATAATTCTGTCGAATTCTTGAAATATGACGAGATAAAGAAAAATGAAAGGAGAGAGAAAAATATGAAGGGACCATATTGTCTTTTATTATATTTTTTTTTTGGTAGGAAGTAGGAACGCCTTGTCCTTGAAGGGACCACAAATATGAAGAGAACCATTTGTCATGTTCTCGACCATACTGTCATTTTGTTATATTTTAAAAGTATGACAAATGACCATATTATCCTTAGTATAATACGCAAATGGATGATTGTTAGGTCCAGATTTACTGGACTCGCTCCAGACGCGACTACTGGAGCCTCACTGAAGATCTGACCAGAATCGTGTTCTACTGGACCTACTCCAGACTTGGAATCTGGAGTCCCTCTGAAGATTTGTCCAGAAATAATGGAAGACCAGTGAGCAAATACTTGTATAGGAAATCTGGAGTATTCTCCAGATGAGCTCACTGGACTTCACCCCAGTCCAGATCAACTCTACTGAAGACATTCTGACTGAAGTCTGAAGAAAGAAGACTTAACAAATGGCGGAGTCCACTGGAAAGTCTTACCAGATCTGTACACTGGAGGATTGTCAGTGTTCTAGATCCTACAAGTCTGAACACTGATATCAAGGATTGACTTTTCCCTTTACACACTTTCCTAAGAACAATCCACTTGTTCTTTACCAAAGTATACGTGTGTAAAAGGTGGTTGGATAAAAGGATACACTTGCATTTGATGTGACTTTATCCTTATTCCTTATCCAATACATTTAATGTTCTTGTCGGATCATTAAATGTATGCAACCATATTTGTACGGCACAAATTCACTGGTGAATTTTGTTGCCTATAAATACAAAGTCATTTCC
The DNA here is from genome assembly GCA_034093135.1 of Erigeron breviscapus. NCBI lineage: Eukaryota > Viridiplantae > Streptophyta > Magnoliopsida > Asterales > Asteraceae > Erigeron > Erigeron breviscapus. The sequence continues at coordinate 68,714,124 of CM067172.1, read as the reverse complement.
TTGACATAAATACTTTTAAGCATACATTTTGCATTGAAGTGAATTTGTCCAAATACTCTCGATCTTAAACTGGGATACTTCACAACTTTAAGTATCTCGATCCTAAAGAGTTATTTGACAAATATAGATCATTTGTAACTCATAGGTTGTTAGGATACATACTTAATTGTATTATCTTGATTCCGCAACAACCTTGTGTTTTATTTAACATCATAAATAAAATACCCATGAAAAATACATAATGTTCCACTTTATTTGTTTATTGCTTTAAGTCTTGTATTACTTTATTTATATACTTGCATTTATATTAAAGTAATACTAGTCCATTCTAGTGCTTATTAGACTTGTTGTATTTTACACTTTCCTGGTTTAACCATCGAACTTAAGGGACTCACATTTGGTATCAGAGCAGAAGGCTAAACATTGCCTAGATCTGTTTCTTGATGGCTAACCAAGAAAATACACAAGGTTTTAGTCTTGGTCCCGATCCTAATGCAAATATTAATGATCAAAATGAACCACCAATTGTTAATAACACTAATCCACCTCCTCCTCCTACTCCTGCTTCTCCACACGTGCATGTGCACTACTCAAATAATCCTGTTCCTAAATTCAGTGGGAACAGTGATGAATTTGGTACGTGGAAGGCTAGGATGGTTTTGCATGTCACTGGTATTGAGAGGAACATGATGAAAATTTTAAACGAAGGTCTGTTAGGTCCAGATTTAGTCCAGACTTACTGGACTGGCTCCAGACTGGACTACTGGAACCTTATTTAGGTTTGTTAAGAAAACTTGTTTTGCTGGTCTCGCTCCAGACCCGACTACTGGAGCTCACTGAAGACTTCACCCCAGTCCAGATCAACTCTACTGAAGACATTCTGACTGAAGTCAAAGACTGAAGTCTGAAGGAAGAAGACTTAACAAATGGCGGAGTCCACTGGAAAGTCTTACCAGATCTGCACACTGGAGGATTGTCAGTGTTCTAGATCCTGCAAGTCTGAACACTGATATCAAGGATTGACTTTTCCCTTTACACACTTTCCTAAGAACAATCCACTTGTTCTTTACCAAAGTATACGTGTGTAAAAGGTGGTTGGATAAAAGGATACACTTGCATTTGATGTGACTTTATCCTTATTCCTTATCCAATACATTTAATGTTCTTGTCGGATCATTAAATGTATGCAACCATATTTGTACGGCACAAATTCACTGGTGAATTTTGTTGCCTATAAATACAAAGTCATTTCCTTGACATAAATACTTTTAAGCATACATTTTGCATTGAAGTGAATTTGTCCAAATACTCTCGATCTTAAACTGGGATACTTCACAACTTTAAGTATCTCGATCCTAAAGAGTTATTTGACAAATATAGATCATTTGTAACTCATAGGTTGTTAGGATACATACTTAATTGTATTATCTTGATTCCGCAACAACCTTGTGTTTTATTTAACATCATAAATAAAATACCCATGAAAAATACATAATGTTCCACTTTATTTGTTTATTGCTTTAAGTCTTGTATTACTTTATTTATATACTTGCATTTATATTAAAGTAATACTAGTCCATTCTAGTGCTTATTAGACTTGTTGTATTTTACACTTTCCTGGTTTAACCATCGAACTTAAGGGACTCACATTTGGTATCAGAGCAGAAGGCTAAACATTGCCTAGATCTGTTTCTTGATGGCTAACCAAGAAAATACACAAGGTTTTAGTCTTGGTCCCGATCCTAATGCAAATATTAATGATCAAAATGAACCACCAATTGTTAATAACACTAATCCACCTCCTCCTCCTACTCCTGCTTCTCCACACGTGCATGTGCACTACTCAAATAATCCTGTTCCTAAATTCAGTGGGAACAGTGATGAATTTGGTACGTGGAAGGCTAGGATGGTTTTGCATGTCACTGGTATTGAGAGGAACATGATGAAGATTTTAAACGAAGGTCTGTTAGGTCCAGATTTAGTCCAGACTTACTGGACTGGCTCCAGACTGGACTACTGGAACCTTATTTAGGTTTGTTAAGAAAACTTGTTTTGCTGGTCTCGCTCCAGACCCGACTACTGGAGCTCACTGAAGATCTGACCAGAAAACATATTCTACTGGACCTACTCCAGACTTGGAATCTGGAGTCCCTCTAAAGATTTGTCCAGAAATAATTGAAGACTAGTGAGCATTTACTTGTACAGGTAATCTGGAGCATTCTCCAGATTAGCTCACTGAAGACTTCACCCCAGTCCAGATCTACTCTACTGAAGACATTCTGACTGAAGTCAAAGACTGAAGTCTGAAGGAAGAAGACTTAACAAATGGCGGAGTCCACTGGAAAGTCTTACCAGATCTGCACACTGGAGGATTGTTAGTGTTCTAGATCCTGCAAGTCTGAACACTAATATCGAGGATTGACTTTTGCCTTTAACACACTTTCCAAAGAACAATCCACTTGTTCTTTAACAAAGTATACGTGTGTTAAGGTGGTTGGATAAAAGGATACACTTGCACTTGATGTGACTTTATCCTTATTCCTTATCCAATACATTTAATGTTCTTGTCGGATCATTAAATGTATGCCAACCATATTTGTACGGCACAAATTCACTGGTGAATTTGTTGCCTATAAATACAAAGTCATTTCCTTGACAAAAATACTTTTAAGCATTCCTTTTGCATTTAAGTGAATTTGTCCAAATACTCTCGATCTTAAACAGGGATACTTCACAACTTTAAGTATCTCGATCCTAAAGAGCTATTTGACAAATATAGATCATATTGTAACTCATAGGTTGTTAGGATACATACTTAATTGTATTATCTTGATTCCGCAACAACCTTGTATTTTATTTAACATCATAAATAAAATACCCATGAAACATACATAATGGTCCACTTTATTTGTTTATTGCTTTAAGTCTTGTATTACTTTGTTTATATATCTTGCATCTTTATTTACAAGTAATACTAGTCCAAATCTAGTGATTATTAGACTTGTTGTATTTTACACTTTCTATTGGGTTAACCATCTCGTTTATTAAGGGACTCACATTTGGTATCAGAGCAGAAGGCTAATCATTGCCTAGATCTGTTCTTGATGGCTAACCAAGAAAATACACAAGGTTTTAGTCTTGGTCCCGATCCTAATGCAAATATTAATGATCAAAATGAACCACAAAATGTTAATAACACTAATCCTCCACCTCCTCCTCCTACTCCTGCTTCTCCACACGTGCATGTGCACTACTCAAATAATCCTGTTCCTAAATTCAGTGGGAACAGTGATGAATTTGGTACGTGGAAGGCTAGGATGGTTTTGCATGTCACTGGTATTGAGAGAAACATGATGAAGATTTTAAACGAAGGTCCTTATGTACCTACATCACCTCTCAATCCACTTCTTGATCCTTCTGGATCTAGAAGGGGAAGGGAAAAGAGGGAGGAACATTGGTCAGAAGAGGAGAGGAGATTGGTGAATCTTGACACCCTCCTTAAAAACATGATCCTCGGGGCCGTTCCAGAAACCCTAATTCCCACACTAGTTCTTTTTCCTAGTGCTAAAACCATGTGGGATGAGCTTCTTAACCAACATGAAGGAGGAGATGACACCATTGTCACCAGAAAGGTCTCCTTAAACAAGAGGTATGAGTCATTTTTTGCTCAACCTAACGAGTCTCTCACTGGTACTTACACCAGATTTATGAGTATCATAAACCAATTGAGAGGTCTTGGGGTTGAGAAGGACAAGGATATACTTCTGGAGAAATTTTGTGACATTCTACCCACCAAATGGTCTCACATGATCCTGGTCCTACGACAAGGAAAAACTCTGCACACACACACTCTCTCAACTCTTTATGGAGCTTTCAGGTACACTGAAGAAAATCAAGCTCAGAGAGTGGTGGCAGAACAAGATGCCTATAACCATGCCTCCAGTAGTCCTAATGTGGTTAGTCATACTGAACCACAAAGTACAGCACTGATATCTTCTGAGAATGTATTTTCTATGAAGAAGATGGTGTCTGAACTCATGGATTCTGGAGAGTCCAGTCAAGTCTCTCCAGACTGTTGTGATGAAACTGAAGATGATGACCTTATTGCAATGATTGCTAAAACGTTTAACCGTTTCAAAGCAAGAGCAAATAGGCCATCTGGACAATTTGCATTCAGTTCTTCCACTGACAAGACCAATTTGACATGCTTTAAGTGTGGCAAAAAGGGTCATTTCATGAAAGAGTGCAGGTCCAACCAGTTTGTATCCAAGCCTGGTCCATTCTCTTCAAATAATAAGCCTGGTGATAGCTATAAAATGAAATATAAAAAGCTTAAGGCCCAAATTGCTCTCATGGCACAACAAATTGAAACCAATAATAAGTGCATGATCGCAACAACTGAAGAGAAGTGGGTTCCTTCTGATGAATCATCTGCTGATGAAGAAGAGGAAAGAGATTGCTGTTACATGGCTCTGGCAGACGATGAGCATCTGGTGAAGGAAGATGTCACATCTGGACGATGGGTAGACATTGTTATTAAGAAGGTTAGTGATTATGATTGTGCAACTGACCATGAACTAAAATTGGACATAGCTGAAGCTCTTAATTCTGATTTGATTTTTGTAGAAACTGTTAGATCTGATTATGTAAATGGTCTAGAAACAGATTCTTCTGAAATAACTGCTTTAAAATCAAAGTTAAAGGAACTTCAAGACATTGAACTGGCATTTCAAGCCCAGGTTCTGGTAACTGAACAATTGATTCAAGAAAAACAAGATCTTGAGATCATTTTAGAGAAAGAAAAACTGGTGATTAAATCATGGCTAGAAACCAAAAAGCCATATGATGCTGGAGTAAAACAATTTCCTGCTCAAAAATGTGCATACTTAGATGGAAATACTCATGTAGCATCATTAATACCAGTAATCGATCGATTACCAGAGGAGTTCAGGCCCACCACTGTCTATGATGAGCATGTAACTCCCAAGACCAACTTTTACCCAGTTCAATCCCCAGAGCTCAAGACTGGAGCACTCCAGATGACTGCTCCAGTTAAAGAGGTCCATCGGAATAGACCTTTGCCTCAGACCAATCCCTTACCAAAGCCTAGGACTGGAAAGGCTAAGGTGTCATCTGAAGAAAATGTTTTGTCCAGGTTAGAGAGCCAGATTCAAATTCTGACTCTTCAATTACAAAGTTTTAATGCAAGATTAAACTTTATTGAGGGTACTTCATCTGGACCTAGACAAAATACAAAACCTTTTGCTAAGAAAGACAAATTTATTTCTCCAGTTGAGAAAATGAAAAAGGTTTCAAAATCATCAACCCCAATGGTCTTTTCAACTAAGACCACTGTTGAAGAAAGTGAACTGAACCAGATTGCCCAGGGACCTATAAGGGAGGGTCCAGTGAACCCATCAGTCGATGGGTTCCCAAATCTAACTGATCAATATCTGGTGTATGTATAGGGCGATCGAAAGAAATATATCTGGTATCTTGACAGTGCAGCTGGCAGGACGATGACCGGATGTAAGACCCTACTGGAGGAGTTCACCATTTCTGATGGACCCTCCATTACTTTTGGAAATGATGGTTGTGGAAAGACTGAGGGATATGGTGTTCTGAACAATGGACAAGTCAAGTTCACACGTGTTGCATTTGTGAATGGTTTGAAATATAACTTGATCAGTGTAAGCCAACTGTGTGATGATGGCTATCAAGTCTTATTCAATGTTGCTCAGGGTATCGTATTCAACAAGGACTGGAAGGTAGTGTTGATTGCTCCCAGAAAAGGGAATGTGTACGTGATGGATATGGAAAGCTCTCCTTCAGAGCAGTGTTTCTATACTCAAGCTGATTAAGACACAAACTGGTTATGGCACAAAAAGGTTATCCCATTTAAATTTCAAGAACATTAATAAGTTGTCCAGAAAACAACTTGCAGATGGGATACCTTCAGTTTCCTTCAAAAAGGAAAGGCCATGTCCAGGATGTGAGATGGGTAAGCAAAAACGTACCAGTTTCAAGACTAGACAGAATTTCAGCATTTCTGAACCTCTTCATATGCTTCATATGGACCTCTTTGGTCCAGTGAACGTTCACACTCGTGCTGGTAAAAGATACACCCTGGTGATCGTAGATGAATTCTCCAGATATTGTTGGGTGATCTTTCTGAGGTCTAAAAGTGAAGCTGCTGCTGAAATCATCAGTCTTATCAAACAAATTGAGCTCAAGTACAGTCGAAAAGTGTGTCAGTTAAGAAGTGACAATGGAACAGAATTCTAGAATGCAACTCTGGAGTCATTCTGTACTGACACTGGCATCTCCCAGAATTTCTCATCAGCCCGCTCTCCAGAACAAAATGGAGTGGTGGAAAGGAAGAATCGAACGCTGATAGAAGCTGCCAGGAGTATGCTTGCTGAATCTGGACTGTCTACCAGTTTTTGGGCGGAAGCAATTGCAACTGCTTGCCACACCCAGAATCGATCAGTGTACATCAAAAGACACAAAAAGACAGCCTATGAAGTCTTAAGAAATAGAAAACCAAATATTGGTTATTTTCACGTTTTTGGATGTCCAGTTTACATCCTGAACGACTCCAGTCAGCTAGGCAAATTTGATGCCAAAGCTGATGAAGGGTATTTCTTAGGCTATTCAGCCATTCGCAAGGCCTTCAGAGTGTACAACAAGAGACTGGAGAAGGTCCATAAGTCAATTCATGTCACATTTGATGAATCAAATGTTGCAATCAACAAGAAGCCAGCCCTTGACACTCCCCCAGTAACTCCAATTGTCTTTTGTGAATCTGATCCTATAAACGACAAAAATGAAGATTCAGAAGACACAGTTCCAGTCATCCTGATCTGGAACCTGTTCAGAAACTCTCCAGTAGTACTCCATTCTATCCCTCTATTATTTTCAAACTACCCTCTGAAATTAATATTGGTTCAGATGTGCGTACTACTCCCCCAGTATCAGTATCAGTTGAGAATGTACCAGAAATGTCTTCTTATGAAGAATTCCAAACTGAACCAGTACTCCAGGAAATGCCTTCAAATGAAGAATTTCATGATGCAAATCGTGATTTAAATGACTCAGATGAAGATACTGAAGTAGTCTGGCAAGATCCTCCTCCAGAAGCAACTCCAGAGGAGACTCAACTGAATTCTTGCACTGATATTGTTGTCAGTAACAATCCTGGTCAGTACTCCAGATGGACAAAAGCTCATCCTATTGATCAGATCATAGGTGACTCCAGTAGAGGAGTTCAGACCAGAAGAGCCTCCAGTAATCAATGCTTATACGTTAGTTTTCTATCTTTGATGGAACCAAAGAAGATTGACGAGGCTATGGAAGATCCAAGCTGGGTGACTGCTATGCAAGAAGAGCTTCACCAGTTTGAAAGGAACAAGGTCTGGTATCTGGTTCCTTTCCAGTTGGAAAGAAAGAACCAATTGGAACAAGATGGGTCTTCAGAAACAAAGTAGATGAAGATGGCCACATTATCAAAAATAAGGCCAGACTGGTAGCACAAGGCTACCTTGTTGTATTTTCATGTTTTTTTTAAAAACACAAATGGAAAACAAGAGGTGTTTTTCTCAACTAAACGTGCCCTAAAGCATCGATCCCATTTTGTTCATTTGAACTATCAAATTATGAAATCATCAAGATTGTATAAATTATCTTAACTTAATTCAGCTTTAGGCTATTACAAAGTTTTCCAACATTCATTAAAGATCAAACCTAGAGCTGAAAATAAAATGCTTCAAAAAGTGTAGCCTATTAAGAAGTTTTTTTTACGCTCAACAAACAGAATCGCCCATATATTTGATACGGAATAACATGTAGGCGAAAGTTCACAGCTTAGTTGGTCACTCGAGCCGCATGAAGCCTTTCTGTAACATCCGCAAATTTTGACCATTTGACTTTATATGAATTTGACCAACGAATTAAATTATTAATGTAATTTCATTTATTTTGAAACTAAATAACTAGTGATGGACTCGACGGGTCGGTATATCGACTTATTATGTGACTCGATGCTAAATGATAGGTGAAATAAATCTAGAATTATAGTCGGGTCAACCCATGGATCAAACCCATGACCCACAAGACAACCCAACCCTATCCATCCCCCATTCCACCACCCACTCATTCATCCATCCATTATACTCTTTCATTTCTCTCTCTAACTCATATCTAAGAACACACATGTCACACCCGCCCTATCAGGGGTATGACGTACATGGATCACAACACAAGATATACTGAACGACATAAAACGTTGTCGTTTTAAAAATACATTTATACATAACATGATTTGCATCGTTTATAATACAAATTGTTTTCAAAACATTTATTCAATATTAAACAGTAGATAGAGAGTCTTTAGCAAATTGACGAGTCTTTACTAAAGTCTGAGGGTAGGCCATAGTCCAGTATGATGTATGCAGCGGAAAGTAGTCCCATACACAGTGTGTCATCTAGTTACCTGAGAATACATGCTAAAATATGTCAACATAAAGTTGGTGAGTTCCATAAGTGTTTCATATAGAAAATATAGTTTCACGTTATCCAGAGTTCAGTGTGACCATTGCCGTACCGCAATGTCAAGTATTTATGATACAATATAAAGCAAAGAGTATCATAGGTTTTTAATAAATATATAAAGTATGAACCACAAGATTTTGAGTAACCATTTGATCACACAATGGATCAAATATAATACAAGAGTAGATACTGTATATACCAAGTTCTAAGCTCATGAACCGAAACTAGACAAGTGTGTGTTTGTTTGCCTCCGGAGAGTACCTTGTTCAGGGTACTCTAAGTTTTCCAAATATATATGCATCCGTATCCTGTTGGTATGACCAACACGAATGGGGGTGCCTACCCCAATAGTACTATTCAATATACCCACGTTTATGTTTCCATAATTAATCGTTCATGAAAGTCCCAAGTTTGCAACGATTAAGTAATTAAACAACTAATGTAAATTACTCTAAGAACATAAGATAAGAAAGTAAAGATGTTTAATCATAAGTAACATTGATTAAACAGTGAATACATGGTCGGTTTTACAAAGAAATAGAAGAGAAAATATTGTTAAGTTTTTGACACACTAAAAACTTAACAATTATACAAAGAGAGAAAAATACACTAAGTGTAATATGGCACACACCAACCTTTTTTGCGGCTAGGTCAAGTGATGTCTTATATAGGGGAGAAAAGACATCACATGACAACCCAATAGATTTTGACACATGAAGGTTGTCAACTATCTATTGGTGTGTAAGACTGGTCTTCAGGAATCTCTGTTTGCCATCTTGTTTCTTTCCCAAAACGGTATGAAAGAGAAACACCTTAGTACCATTTTGGTACAAGGTCACATGTCTTCATTCTGATCTATCAACACGTGTCCTTGGGGACCAGCCTTCTTATCTTCATCTTCCCGCCCATATTTGACTTACAAAACATGGCGGTGAGTCATTGAACTTATCATTTTAACTCGAAGATAATGATCGCTGAGAGCTCGCTGAAGAAGCCTCTTGCAGAGTCTTTCAGCGAGTACTTGACTCAGCAAGTCTTCAGCGAATCTATGACTCAACAATCTCCCCCTATTCGCTGAGGAGACTTTGCTGAGTAGAAGTCGTTTGAACTTTAAGAGTAGTAGGTAGAATTAGGGAATGCTGATATTATTTATATGACAAACATCTTTACAATAATCAGCATTACATTAATTACATAAGACTACTTAATCCCATTGAGATTCTTGCTTGGCCTCGATAAATGCTCTATCTTGTTGTCTTTCAGGATTCAGCAACTCTTGATCAATCATCTTTATAAACATGGGATCATTAGAAGTCTGGGCACAATACTTCCTTATTTTCAGAAGGAAAGCAGAGGGAGCAATTCCAATTTCATTGGTCCTGAAGAAGAGTTCATGACCATGGACATTGCAAAAACAGAAACCTCCCAGCTTCTCGTCATATGTACCTTCCATAAAAAGAGTTCTGGAAGGCATTTTCAGATTTAGCAGCGGCTCCTCGTCTATATCAGTCTTGGGAATCATTCTGAGTACAGTGGGGAGACGAGAGACTTGGGATCCAGACGCTGATCTCTTTGATCCAACTCTGGGTTGCTGAGGAGGAGGGAAGGGATGTCTTGCAGCGCTGAGCAGAGAGTCTTTGACTTTGTATTTTTGTTCATTTTGCGAATATGTTTTATCTGCTCACCTGCCATCTTGATCAGCGATTCATAACTTACAGCTGTCTTGTCCTTGATCAGCTTGTAAATTTCGATCCATTCAGTTGGCCCAAGTGTATCTTTAGTAACATTTTTCAGAGTATACAACTTGGGCACTCCTTTTCTTTGTAGGGAAAGATTCATCCCTTGTTGGGTTAGAGAGACCTTGACCGACGTGATCTCCTCTTTTCTTTGCCTTACCTCTCTTGATTTGAGGTAGGTCGTCTGTCCTTCTTCAAAAGTTTTTGTTCTTTTGGCAAAGAACTTTTCTTCATTCTTTTTCAAGGCTGCCAATCCACCAGATTGCTGAGCCAATCTCTTTGTTTCATCATCAGCATCTTTCAATTCTTCACTAATAACCTGCTCACTTATGAATTTTTGAGAGAGCTCCTCTTCTCTCTTTTTCCTTTTTAGCTCCTCCTGAAGCACAACTTCTTCAGTAGTAAGTTCAGCAGTTGCCTTTTGAGATGGTGAAGGCTTAGGGAAAGCTCCAGCCATTAACTTTTCTTGTTGTTCTCTTACTGTGGTTGGAACTTTGGGTGGCTTACTTTGAGTAGCCACAGCTGCTTTACACTTATCAACATATTTCTTTTCAAGGGCAGCGTGGAACTCAGCGGTAGGCTTGAAGATAGAGACATTGATTGGTTTTGCTGGCACATTCTCAGCAACAACTAGTTTTTCAACTCTCGCTGGTACCTTTTCTTTTTCAACTTCAGCTTCCGGTTCAATGACCTTCTCATCTTGCTCCCCCTAAATACTTGCTGTCGGTTTAACAACCTTCTCAGCAATTGTTGCTGAGAAGGTGCAGAGTTGCTGACAGGAGGGTCACTGAGATCAGTGGGTACCTCTTGCTGAGAATTGTCATCCTCAGCGTCTCCTGAAACAGGAGTCGCTGAAGCATCATGAAAGATGTCCTCAGCATCACCGTCAGCAGCTTGAGGTTCATCTAGAGGAGTGTCGTTAATGGAAGTGGCATTAACTGTCCTAAGGAGAGGCTCAACTGGATCAATAGAGTAAATGTGTGTTGCCACATACTCATCATTAGTTGAGAGACTTGAAGTATCAGCAATAGGTGAGTCAGCAACATCATGATGTTTTGCTAACTCTACTGAAGGATCAGCAAGATCGTTGAGGATGCCTTCAGCAGATGTTTCATTTGAGAGATCTCCTAGCGCTGAACAGCTTTCATCAAAAGTAACATGAATTGATTCATCTACTTTTTGAGTGCGAGTATTGAAAACTCTGGAAGCTTTACTAATAGAAGAATATCCCAGAAAGTAGCCATCATCAGCTTTGGGATCAAACTTACCCAAATGATCCTTATCATTCAGGATGAACACTGGACATCCAAACACATGGAAATATCCAATTTGGGGTTTCTTACCCTTAAGAATTTCATAGGCAGTCTTGTCATGTCGCTTGAAAATAAGACACCTATTTTGAGTGTGGCAAGCAGTACTAACTGCTTCAGCCCAGAATTTACTAGGAAGAGAGGACTCACTTAGCATGGTTTGAACAGCTTCAATGAGAGTTCTGTTTTTCCTTTCAGCTACTCCATTTTGTTCAGTAGTTCTAACAGATGAGAAGTTTTGTCTAATCCCTTGATCAGCACAAAAACTTTCAAGAGTGTGGTTTCTGAACTCAGTGCCATGGTCGCTTCTGAGTTCTTTAACACGTATGCTGTTGAGGTTTTCCATCTTTTTAATGAAATTGATTATTTTCTCAGCAGCATCACTCTTAGAATGAAGAAATATTGTCCAAGTATATCATGAATACTCATCCACGATGACTAAGGTGTATTTGCTACCCCTTAGACTTTGGACATTCACTGGACCAAAAAGGTCCATGTGAAGTAGATGGAAACAGCCATTGATGGAATTGGCTTGTTTAGTTTTGAAAGTGGCTCGGTGGCTTTTACCCTTTTCACAGGCACCACAGAGCCTGTCCTTCTCATACGTGAGAGGAGGAAGGCCTAGAACAAGATTTTTCTTGGCTAGAGAATTTATTGTTTTGAAGTTCACATGCGACATACGCTTGTGCCACAACCAATTGATTTGAGAAGCAGCTTTTGAGAAGAAGCAGGTCTCACTGTCAGTTTTGACAGGAGTGAAATCTACCAAGTAGATATCTCTCTTTCTGGGAGCGACCAAAACTACTTCTTTATTTACATTAATTACTGTGCCTTGATGCTTATCAAGGATAGCCTTGTAGTCATCATCGCACACTTGACTGATGGTAACCGGATCTAAGATCGATTTTTGAGTAGCAACTCGACCCCTGTAATTGATCAAACAGGTCATCGATCCTAGGAAGTGGGTACCGGTTTTTAACCGTCAACTTATTCAACTCCCTATAGTCTATACACATGCGAAAAGATCCATCTTTCTTCTTGACGAACAAGACTGGAGCTCCCCAAGGTGAGGAACTCGGTCGAATGAATCCTTTTTCCAAAAGTTCTTGCAATTGACTTGCAAGTTCTTTCATTTTGGAAGGAGCTAATCGATATGGTGCTCGTGCCACTGGTGCAGCACCAGGTACTAAGTCTATTTTGAATTCCACCTGCCGGATTGGTGGAAGACCAGGCAAGTCTTCAGGAAAGACTTCTGGAAAATCTCGTACAATGGGTATGTCTTCAAGCCGTTTCTCCGGAGCCTTTTTCTCCGATACGTGTGCCAGGATTGCCTGGTATCCCTTTCTGAGATACTTCTGCGTCTTCA
>CM067172.1:68621162-68693662 GCA_034093135.1 Erigeron breviscapus | reverse complement strand
CCAAACCATGTCCATGTACACTACTCTAACACTCCTGTTCCCAAATTCGATGGAAACAGTGAGACTTTTGGTACATGGAAGGATAGAATGCTTTTGCATTTAGGTGGGATTGAAAGGTATATGTTGAAAATCCTTAAGGATGGACCATATATACCTATGTCTCTTGGGGTGAGTCCTCTTCTAGATCCAACTGGAAGAAGAGGTTCAAGAGAAAAGCCCGAAGACCATTGGTTTGATGAGGATCGTAGACTTGTTGATCTGGACACCAGACTCAAGAACATGATCCTTGGGGCTGTTCCTGAAGATCTAATTCCAACACTTGTGTTGTTCCCAGTGCAAAATCAATGTGGTACGAATTAGTTATTCAGTTTGAAGGAGGTGATGACACTATTGTCACCAGAAAAGTTGCCTTGAACAAGAAGTATGAATCCTTCTTTGCCTTGCCCAATGAAAGTCTAACTGGTACATACACCAGATTTTCTAGCCTCATTAATCAGCTGAGAGGCTTGGGTGTAGAGAAGGGTAAGGATATTCTTCTTGAGAAGTTTTGTGATATTCTTCCTTCCAAATGGGAAAACATGGGTCTTGTCTTGAGACAAGGTAAAACCTTGCACAGCCATACTCTTGCATCGCTCTATGGAGCCTTCAGATTCACTGAAGATAATAATGCTGCAAGACTGGTGGCTGAGCAAGATGCCATGAACCATGCTCTGAGTTCCAAGGTTGCTAGTGTACCTGAGCGACCTTGTGCTGCCTTAATGTCTGCAGAGAGTGTCCAGGCACACTCGATGAAGGAGATGTTAAACAGTTTCTTGAACTCTGGCCTGACCACTGAAAACAGTGATGGTTGTAATGAAACTGACGATGATGATCTGGTCGCCATGATTGCTAAAACCTTTAACAGGTTTAAGCATAAATCTAAAAGATTTAATGGCCCCAACAATGCTTCCAGCTCCAGCTCTCTGGATAAGACCAATCTTACATGCTATAAGTGTGGCAAGAAGGGTCATTTTATGAAGGAATGCAGATCTAGTCAGTTGAACAACCAAACTGGCCCCCCTGTCCCTAATTTCAATAAGCCTGATGATAGCTATAAAGCTAAATACAAGAAGCTTAAGGCCCAGATTGACCTACAAAGCAAATCAGTGCTTAATGGCACAAACTGAGGGAAAATGGGAGTACTCTGATGACTCATCAGTTGATGAAGAAAAGGAAAGGGACATGTGTTTTATGGCCTTGGAAGATCAACAGCAGCAGCACGTGGCAAAAGAAGATGTCATCACTGGAAGATGGGTGGACATCATTTTGAAAAAGGTATGTGATTATGATCACCAGATTGACCCTGAACTGAAACTGGACCTGGCTGAATCATTAAGTGGTGATTTAGTTTTTGTGGAAACTGTAAAAGCTGATAGTGAAAGATATCTTGACACTATCTTAATTGAACTAAACATTGTTAAACCACAACTGAATGATTTACAAAGTGTCCAGTTGGCTCTTAAGGAGTCAGTTTTAAAGATTGAGGTTTTAGAACTTGATAATCAAAAACTATTTTCTGATCTTGAAAAAGAACAGAAGATTATCAAGTCATGGGTAAAAGCATCTGGTAAAAACTATGATGCATTTTCAAGAACTATCGATGCCCAGAAGAATGCATGGAAATCTGGAGATCTGGAGATGGCAGCTCTTATACCAGATCTTCATGCATTGCCTCCAGCTCTCAAGGTTGAAACACCTTATGATCAACCTGAAGCTATTGAAACTGAAACCTTTGAGACCACCCCCATTGAGGTTAAAACTGGAGCCAAACAGGCTAAAGCTCCAGTCAAAAAGGCCACTGGTACCAAGCCTTTACCTCAAAAGTCTAAGGGGCCCAAGACCCGACAGACTAAAACTCCAACTGAACCAAGGTCCAAGGTTCATCTGCCTGATGAAAATAATATTTTGGTTGAACTGGAAAGTCAACTCCAACTTTTGTCTCGACAGGTTCAGAGTTGTACTGCCCGGATTAACAATCTGGAAGGAGGTTCATTACCTCCAGTTTTCAAACAAAATATTAAATTACTCCCTTCAAAACCTAATCAAAAGAATGTTCCATCTGGAACAAAATCTGGTAAAAATAAAGGGAGTAAGTATCAAGTACCAATCGTTTTTACTCCTGCACCTGGAGCTGGTGAAAAAGCTCTAGATGCAGCCTCCAGTTCAACACCAAAACAATCAACTGTGACTTCTGTAGAGAAGTCCACCGAACCCATCAAGAAAAGATGGGTTCACAAAAAGAACTAATGATTTTTGTGTGTGTGTAGGGCGATCGAAAGAAGAATATCTGGTATCTGGACAGCGCTGCTGGCCGGACTATGACCGGATGTAAGCCCCTACTGGAAGAGTTCACTGTCCAAGATGGACCGACAGTGACGTTTGGTAATGATCAATCTGGAAAGACTGAAGGATATGGTGTGCTCAATAATGGACAAGTCGAATTCAAAAGAGTTGCATTTATGAATGGTTTGAAATACAACCTGATCAGTGTAAGCCAACTTTGTGATGATGGCTTCAGAGTTTTGTTCGATATTGCACAAGGCACCATATTTAACAAGGATTGGAAAGTGGTGATGATTGCACCAAGAAAAGGAAATGTGTACATCATGGATATGGAACCAGCTCCAAAAGAGCAATGTTTCTATACCAAAGCTGATGAGAACACCAACTGGCTATGGCATAAAAGATTATCCCATCTTAATTTTAAGAATATCAACAAGTTGTCTCGCAAACAACTGGTTGATGGGATACCTCAAATTTCTTTTAATAAAGAAAAGCCATGTCCAGGTTGTGAGATGGGCAAGCAGAAAAGAGCTAGTTTCAAAACTAGGCAAAATTTTAGCATCACTGAACCTCTTCACATGCTACATATGGATCTCTTTGGTCCAGTGAATGTTCAAACTAGAGCTGGAAAGAAGTACACTCTAGTTGTGGTTGATGAATTCACCAGATACTGCTGGGTGGTGTTCATCAGATCCAAAAGTGATGCACCTGCTGAAATCATCTCTCTCATCAAAAGAATTGAGCTCAAGTATACTCAAAAAGTTTGTCAGTTGCGAAGTGATAATGGTACTGAATTCCAAAATAAGGTACTTAAAACATTTTGCAATGACACTGGCATCTCTCAAAACTTCTCATCAGTTCACTCTCCAGAGCAAAATGGAGTTGTGGAAAGAAAGAATCGTACACTGATAGAAGCAGCCAGAAGTATGCTATCTGAATCTGGTCTTCCCACCAGTTTTTGGGCTGAGGCAGTTGCAACTGCTTGTCACACCCAAAACCGGTCAGTCTACATCAAGAGACATAAGAAGACTGACTATGAAGTACTCAGGAATCGTAAACCAAATATTGGATACTTTCAAGTATTTGGTTGTCCAGTTTATATCTTAAACGATTCCAGTCAGCTTGGAAAGTTTGATGCAAAAGCTGATGAAGGGGTATTTTTAGGTTATTCGGATATTCGAAAGGCCTTTAGAGTTTATAATTATAGACTCCAAAAGGTTCATGAGACAATTCATGTCACATTCGATGAGTCAACTGAAGCAATCAACAAGAGACCAAGCCTTGATATTACTCCAGTCGTTCCAATCAACTTTGGTAAAACTGACCAAGTTCATCGGTCAGTTGTTTCACCAGAAGATGTTTCCAGTTACAACAAATTGGAACCAATTAAGAAGAAGAACACCACCAGTGACACATCATTCTATCCCTCCATCAACTTTAACTTACCACAAGAGTTGGTGATTGGATCTGATGTACGTGCCACTCCAATATCAGCACCAGTTCGAACTCCAACTTCTCCAATTCTTCAAGAAATGCCCTTGAATGAAGAATTTCATGATGCAAATCGTGACCTCATTGACTCTGATGAGGATACAGAAGTAGTTTGGACTGATCCTTCTCCAGATGCTATTGCAACTGAAGAAGATCGCCAGGTGACTTGCACTGATATTGTAGTTCACCAGCCTAGTCAATACACTAGATGGACTCGAGCCCATCCAATTGAACAAATTGTGGGTGATCCAACTAGTGGGGTTCAGACTAGAAGAGCCAACAGTGAGCAATGCTTAAACGTCACCTTCTTATCTTTAATTGAACCAAAGAAGATTGACGAGGCTATGGCAGACCCAAGCTGGGTGGAAGCTATGCAAGAAGAGCTCCTCCAGTTTGAAAGGAACAATGTTTAGGAGCTTGTTCCTTGTCCACCAGGGTTAAAGAAAGAACCTATTGGTACCAGATGGGTCTACCGAAACAAGACGGATGAAGATGGCCATGTTGTAAGAAACAAGGCCAGACTAATTGCCCAGGGTTATTGTCAAGCAGAAGGCGTTGACTTTGATGAAACTTTTGCTCCAGTTGCAAGACTTGAAGCCATAAGAAGATTTCTGGCTTATGCAGCCCATCTGCAGTTCAACGTCTTCCAGATGGATGTCAAAAGTGCGTTCCTTAATGGAACATTGGAAAAAGAAGTTTATGTTAAGTAGACTCCAGGTTTCATCGATGAGAAGCATCCTCATTGGGTTTATAGACTGAACAAAGCATTGTATGGTCTAAGACAAGCCCCAAGAGCCTGGTATGATACTTTAACTAAACATCTTTTTAAAAATGGCTTTCAAAAAGGTGCAATAGATAATACCTTGTTTATCTTGAAAGAAAGAGGTAATATCTTAATGGTACAAATTTATGTTGATGACATTATTTTTGGTTCAACTGATGATGCAATGTGTAAAAAGTTTTCTAAAATCATGTCATCTGAGTATGAGATGAGTTTAATGGGTGAATTAACATTTTTCTTAGGTCTTCAGATTAAGCAAACTGAAAATGGAATTTTCATAAACCAAGGAAAATATGTCAGAGATTTGTTAAGAAAATACAAATATGATTCAATCCCATCGAAAAACACACCTATTGCAGCACCATTGAATTTGGACTCTGACCCACCTGGCAAACCAGTTAACATAACTGACTATAGAGGTATGGTTGGTTCACTGATGTACTTAACTGCCAGTCGACCAGATATAATGTTTGCAACATGTTTATGTGCCAGGTTTCAGGCTAACCCTAAAGAATCACATTTGCACGCTGTAAAGCGTATCTTTAGATACCTGAAAGGGTGTCATAATCTTGGTCTTTGGTACCCCAAAGGCTCAGGATTAGATCTAATGGGTTATTTAGATTCTGATCATGCAGGTTGTAAGATAGATAGAAAATCAACAACTGGTGGTTGTCATTTCCTTGGAGGAAAACTGGTAAGTTGGACCAGCAAGAAGCAGACTTCAGTCTCTATGTCCACTGCCGAGGCAGAGTACATTTCTGCGGCCAGTTGCTGTGCCCAGATTCTCTGGATCAAGAACCAGTTACTAGATTATGGTCAAAAGTATACAAGGACCCCAATCTTTTGTGACAACACCAGTGCAATTGCTATATCTCACAACCCAGTGATGCACTCCAAGACAAAGCATATTGACATCAGGTATCATTTTATTCGTGATCATGTTATGAAATGAGACATTGAAATTCATTTCATCCCCACTGACAAACAGCTCGCTGATGTTTTTACAAAACCTCTCGATGAGAAAACCTTTAAACATCTCATCAGCGAACTGGGAATGTTAAATCCTTAAAACTGGAGCTTTCTTTGTTATTGAACGCGTCAGTGACACTGATGAAGTTCTCCAGTTGAGGAGGTCCAGATAATCTTTGCTCTCCAGGCTATCGAACGCCTTTGTGATACTATCTTGGCACTAATTGATTTCTGGATCATCATTTTAGGGGGAAAGACTCAAAATAATTTTCTGACTAAAATTCGTTTTTGTTTGAAAATGGCAACTGGAGAACTCTTCAGTTGGAAACTGGTACTGGATTGATCCTCCAGTTACCAGGTTCAGTCTTGTCTTAATTTTTATAACGTTAGGAATACTTGGTCAATATGTGTGACACGTGATGATACTCGAGTGTTTTAAACCACTTGATATCGTGATCTGACGTGTTTGAAGCTATTTTAGTACTTGACAACTGTTTGTATTGGGAAAACAAAAAGTGAGTGGGCGCGTGGGTAAGATAAGCCATCGTAGCATTTAATGCTGACATGGTAGCATTTAATGTTGACATGGAAAATTATGATTTTATTTCAAAATTCAAATTTACTTTGTGAAAATATCTACAAAAAGGATTTTGGTTATTAAAATATAATTTTGATGTTTCATTGGGATCTTGAATCCCTTTATAAATACCCTTATTTACTCCGAACTCATTTACTTCTTTCTCTTACATTCCTTCATTTACTTCCCAATCATCAAAATTGCTTCATTCTTCTCTCTGCTTCACAAATCAAGAACACTAAATCCCAAATTTCATTTTCATTATTACCTATGGCTCCTAGATCATCTCGTTCAAGAGATGTAAATCTCTTGACTGTTCCATATGCTCCTTCACCAGATGTCAAACCGGCATCTGGTGCTCCTAGTAATGCTTCAGTCATCAAACTAAATCCTAATAATCCGATGGCTAGCTTACGAGGATCTCAAGGGTCCGATACCCTTATTGGAAGAATCCAAAAGTTTTTAAAGGATTCTCCAATAGGACCTTCATTCTCTCTTAACCCACGCAAGTTGTTTCACAACTACTTGTGTGAGTTCTGGTACACTGCCAGTCTTTCTTCTGATTGTTCCTCCATCAGTTTCACATTAAAGGATGGAACAATCTAGTGTACCTTGTCAGCTGATGTATTGAGGGATGCCTTACGCCTCAATTACTGGAGAGAGGGTGAATCTCCAGTCGTCTTGCCCCCAAATATAAATTTTCGCCAAGTACTTCTTGAAATGGGACACAAGGAGTGTTTGGAGAATGGGGTGTTGAAGACTAAAGGTGCGATGACCATGAAGGGTCTTACACCTTCATGGAGGTATTTTTTCATCCACCTGGTGGAGAGCATGGGTGGGAGTTCTGGTGGACTTGACCAGATTAACTCCTCACAAGCAGAAATGGCTTACTGCTTGTGGAACGGATTGAGAGTGGACTTTGCAGATATTCTGTTTAGAAGCCTGGTACAGAAGCTGAAGGGCACAAGGGGTGTGTGTATCCCCTTTTCAAGGTTCCTCTCTCTTTGTTTTAAGCATATTCTGGGCAGAGAAGCATATAATAGTACAGATTCACCGTACACTGCTCCAGATATGTTAAGGAATTTAGACTCTCTGGTATCTGAAGCTGGAGAGGTCGAAGTTCCAGAACGAATGCAACTGGCATTCGCTTCAACTGATGCCCCTATTGGAGGTGAGTCAGAAAGGCAACTGGGCGGGCCTCAAAATAATGAGGGACCCTCCAGTTCGCCTAATGTTGTGGTTGAGGATAGAGCAACCATAACTGAAGCAACCCCAATTACATCTATCCCTGGTGAAGATACTTCAGTATCTGATCCACCAACAGATGCACCCAACCAGGAAACTGGGGAAGGTCATCTGGAGACTGACCAGGAAACTGGTCAGCCCTCAGTTACATTCATGGCTCTGGACATGAATGTTAATGACGAGGAAATCCTTATAGAATCTTCGAACTCTGAAGGTACTGAAACAGACTTGGAGATTCTTGATGCTTCTGTACAAGCTCAAGACCCTTCATCTCCAGTCTCCCTTCCAGACGCATCAATTTCACTTTCACCCTCCCAAGAAAATGTGCCTACTGATATATCTTTCCGAACATATACCGCTCCTTCACCAACTGGGCAATTCTCATTTGCTCGAGAAATGCCACCCCCACCGACGCCGTTGTTCACACCTGAGCATTCTCAGCATGAACAACACTTTGATTTTCCATTCCTTTCTTCATCCACCACTCCTATTATATCTTCAACTGCTGGTTTGACAACTGGGGAGACTTCCTTAAGTTTGCCTCCTCCAGTTGCTCCAGTAGTAACTGTTGCTGGTCCAGTGACACCTTCTCCTTCGTCACTGGACAGTCAAGTTGTCTCACTTCAAGCCGATCTCCAAAACCTTCTAACCAGGGTGGAGGAGATTCAGAAGACACTTGACAAAAACACCAAGTCATTCTCTAGATACCACAAGGATCACCTGACAAACATCAAAGTGGTTGATCTGGGGATAAACAAGTTTTCATCTAATGAAGACTTGGTGTTTAAAAAGCTAAATGAGTTGGTCACTGGCTGCAACAATCTGGCTGGTACTTTAAAGGAATCCTTTGACCTAACTCACTCCAAGGTTACAACCTCAATCTCCAACTTGCTGGGAAATACTGTCAGAACATCAGAAGTTGATTTAAAAGAGATTGAAAGGCAGGTTAAAGAATTGATTGAAAAACCTGGCCTAGATGTAACTGGACTTGGAGAGCAGTTGATGACTTCGGTTGGTCAGAAAATAGAGGATACGCTGGGTGCTAGAGAAGCACAATTGGTTGAAAGGGTGATATCTGAGATCACCAAGCTGGCCACTCCTCAGGTTGATCTGGCCCCACTCACCAGTGAGATCAACCAGTTGAGAGGCAGCATTGAAAGTTTGAACACCCAGGTATCTATACATGCTCAATCTTTAGATAGACTGACAACTGAAGTAGAAAATCTGAAGAAGAAGAGATGATGAAGTGAAGGATAAGGTTGTCTCTGGGTTGGATGAAGACTCCAAGATCCTAAATGAATTGAAAACTGGTCAAGAACAAGTAACTACTAATGTTTTGATCCAGTCAAAGGAGACCAACCATTTATGGAGGTCCTTCAGGATGATGTGTGGAATCTTCAAAGAGTGTAAGGACATGCAGTCATGGCAGCCTCTTGACCGGTTGCCATCTTACCCCTCTGAATGGGAAGGTATTCGGGCAGGTCTAGATGCTGCCAAGGGGGAAAGAAGTGCAGTCCTTCCACCAGTTGCACCTAGAAGGACTCCATCTGGAAGAGAATTGATTGTGGCTACCAGTACTGAAGCTGGTGAGCAAAGAGTTGGTGGATCTGGTGATGATGGTGATAGGGGGAATGTTGTTTTGGATAAAGGCAAAGGTTTAGCTGGTGATGCATCTGCCCAGCCGGCCACTGATGTAATGCTTGAAACTGGTAATGCTGATGTACTTCCTCCAGTTTCAGATAGTGATAGCAGAAGACTGGCCAGACTTGGAAATGATATCAAAGAAAGAAAGAAGATAAAACAAAGAAACCAAGCTGAAGCCAGGGCACATCTTGCTCAAATCAAGTTACTTGATATGAGTGATGCCAATCTTTTGGGTATCACTAAGGAGGATGTTAGGACCAGTTCACCTGGAACTGGCCAGTCACCAGTTTTACTGGGTCACCAGATGCAACTGGTGACTGGTCAGTGTGAACTGGTGACTGGCCAGTTCCAGGTGAACTGGTCCTAACAAATTCCCCCTATTTGTCTAGAAATATAGTCTAAGTCTTTTCTAGTTCTTGTATCTGTACAAGTGTGAACTGGAAGGACTTGTTCGATTTAAATCTATCTAAGTTATCTAAGTCATTTTTATAGATCAATAAATGCCTTAGGTTTTTCTTTCATGTTTGTTAGATTTTAATCTATTATCTACCTTGTGGTTACAAACTGGTAACTTCATTTATACAAGGGAATGAAATTTATACAAGTTACAGAATGTAAATACAAATTACAAGTAGATAAACTGAAGAAAGAACTTAATGAGATGGCCCTTCGCCTGGTAAACTGGCCAGTCTCCAGTTGCATCTGGAGACCCAGTGAAACTGTCCAGTGAACTGGAGACCCAGATGATTTGTCCAGAAATATATTGAAGTCCAGTTGCACCGTACAGTCAACGCATCTGAAGACTTCCTCCAGTTGAGAACTGACCAAGTTGAAGAATCATTCCAGTTGAAGTCGAAGACAACAAATGGAAGATAGAGAATGGCAATGAAAGCTCTTACAAAGCTTTACACTGATTACGAGGAATTGACTTATATGCTTTATGTACCTTTACCCGGATAATAAGCCTTATCTTATTATTTAAGTAATAAAAGGTACATAAAGGTGGTTGAGTAAAGTTGCTTTATCATGCGACTTTACACTGCTTTTTAAGGAATTAAATGTTATTCCTTAAATGATCTCAACCACATTTGTACGGCTAAAGTTAACATCCCAAATGTTAACTTTGCCTATAAATACAAGTCATTGCACAACAAGAATAATAAGTGAAAACATACAAACACTTCACACTTTGCAAACCTGCAATATTCTTGGTGAACTTGTGCAATATTCTCTCAATCGCTAAAAGGAACATTTCACAACTTTAAGTGTTTCGATTGTCTTGAGAAATTCCGAGTGTAGATCAATTGTATTTCATAGGTTGTTAGGATATTTACATTCTTTGTATTATCTTGGTTCCGCAACAACCTTGTAATTTGTTTAACGTCAATAAATAAATTACACATTGAAAATTACATATTGTCTCATCAAGTTACTTTACAAGTTATTTATTGCATTGTTCTTTACTTATTGTCATTTATATAAGTAATCTATCTAGAACTTGGTATATACACACTGCAACTGGTCGTCTCCAGTTCAGTGCATATATTGCAAAGTAACTCCACCATCGACATAGAGGTGTCTTCAGGTAGTGCCATCTATTGAGTTGGGACTTACAATTAAGGTTGAATATCGTCGGCTATTTATAGGCGAACGAATTCGAATTCGTTCGACGCGTTTTAAATATAATAATATTACTTTAACTTTATAATATAATAATATTACTTTAACTTTATAATATAATAATATTACTTTAACTTTAATAATATCGATCGATATTATTATCGATATTATTAAAGATATTTGGGTATGTAGAATATAAGTGACTATATATGCAGTCTATATTGAACTTATTTAGATATAACTTTGTATGTAAATGGAAGTTTGTTGTATTAGTGTGAAAATTTTGATTCAAAACTGTACTACTGCTTACACATAAGTCTACATGGTTAAACACCACGAACATTTATAAAAATAGCAAAAAAAATGTTAATAACTATTTTTGGCCTTTAAAATATTCATACGGACTCCAATGGAGACGATTCAAGTTTCTATGAACTCAGCAAATTAAAATCTACAACTTTCATGTTGATCACTTTTTATGAATTAATCCCTATAATCAAGTTTTATAAATTTTAATCATAGAGATAAAGTATGAAAGCGATGTTTACTATTTAGCACTATTCACTTTTTGAATTTAACGTCGAATTATAATTTGACGTGGTTCTAATATGGGTCCCGTTTGAATTAATTAAATTTAACGAACTCGAATTCGTTGAATTATAATTTGACGTAATATGGGTCCCGTTTGAATTAATTAAATTTAACGAATTCGAATTCGTTGAATTATAATTTGACGTGGGTCCCGTTTGAATTAATTAAAAATTAACTTTGGCTTTATATAGAATTTTGTGTTCGGTTATTAGACTGTGATGGCTTCGGGAGGTTTCCATCCATGATTTAGGATAAAAATAGAAAAGAATTTTTATAAAGTAAATGTTCGCCTCGTGATACTATAGTATAAAGGAAAGAGATAATTCAAAAACACGTGAAGTTTAGAATTTATTAATAATGCAATGTATAAATATTTATTTAATGTATTGTTTATAAATCCGTTTCTAGTATCTATTATTTGGAAAGGTTAATATAGACAGTGTATACAATCTAACATGTATAACGTTTCATTTGAGCAATCTAAAATAATTAATTATAGATTAAGTGTGCAACTAAAGTTTGTCTGCAACATGTTCATCAAACTGATGAATATTTGTTTGATTCAGTATCTCATAATGATGTTTGTTCAAAATGTTTAATTTGCACATAATTTACATATTTAAATTTATATCTTTACTATTTACCGTTACTATTTACAGTCACTATTTACTGTACTAATCCTGATCACTATTCACGATTACTATTCATGTACTATTACGTACTAATCCTGATCACTATTCACGATCACTATTCATGATTACTATTTGTGAATACGATTACTGGATATGGTACTATTCATGTATACGGTTACTATTCATGAATACGGTACTATTTATAAATACGGTTATTGATAGTATAAGTATGGAAAAGTATTTTCAAGCAACTCTCAAATAACTATTTGAGTCATTGGAAATAATTGTCCATGATTTATAAAAAAAATAATATTTTTGTTCAGTTTATTATGCCATAAAATGTTTGTTCATATTGTTTGATATACAGAAATTTTTAAATAGTACACATAATAGTAAATTAGTCAACCTGAAATTTTGGCAGTTGTCACAACACACACCTTCTTCTCTCTCTCTCTAGATTTCTTTCACATTTGTTGAAATTCAAGCAAGATTAAAGCTAGAATAATAATCATCATCATCTCCTTATCATCATATCTCAAAATTTAAAGTCAAAATGCAAGAAAACTCCATATTTAGCTAAATTTTGGATTTCACAACTTGGAGAAGGTTTTGGTAAGTTACATTTCACTCAAATCTATCATTTTATGTTTATTAGCATGTTTCTAGTCAAACCCAAGTGTTCTTGAGTCAATTTCAAGTCAAAAACAAAATGGATCGAAATTAGGGTTACAAAGTGGGTAAAGTGGGTCATTTTCGGATTCATGCATGAGATTGTTGTTTTGGATTGAGTTTTGAAGTGGGTTGTATTTAAATATGTCCATACAAGCTTCTAATCGAGTCAAAACTTTCCAAAAATCGAATTTGAGATCAATTAGGGTTTTGTCAAAGTCAAAAACGGGTCAAGAACAAATCGAGCACGAATTTGGTTGTATAAAACGAATTGATGATTGGGTTATGTTTGGTTATGTTTGAATACGAGTAACAACGTATAGAAGTGGGTTCCAACCATCCTAAACCGATTTAATTGAGTAAATTAGGGTTTAACTGTATTCTTGGCCGGAGTTGACTTTTGGTCAACTGTGATGAACCCAGGACCTTGCCAGCGTCTCTTACGCCCCAGCCACCGTCCCAGGCGGTGGCCTGGAAAGCCTTTACGCTGATATGTTGCTGAGTTACGCCAGAAATCAAGGGACCAAACGCCAAAAATAGCTTAACCGGACCACCGTAACTTACGGTGGTTCCCACCGTAAAAGACGCCGCCTCACATCACACCACCGTCTGGTACGCTACCACCAGACAATCCCTTACGTTGTGCCACCTCCCAGCCACCGTCCAGTACGCTGTCCCTAGCCGTCTTTTACGCTGGGCCATTTTCACCTAGCGTATGAGACGCTGTGGTGTAGCGTCCGAGACGCCGGCCCAGATTTTGTGTTTTCCTGTTCCATGTTCCAGCCTTGTACCAAGACTTATAGGATCGAGCTGAACTTTTAAATGAACCCACCCTCGACCTCTTTAGAGTTGTATAGGTGTCGTAAAGGTCGGTTAAAGTTGAGGGTCGTTTCTAGGGTTTAACTTAGGACTTGACTCATGAATACATGTGTGTAATAATAAATCTCGGGCACGAAATGACTTTTGGGACAACTTAAATTTGATCCAAACTACTTCTTGAATTTTCTAATGACCATGTCGGGTCTCGGGATTCGATCAAAGTCTTAGATCATTTTCAAAATCCAATTAGGGTTTGACTTAGTTGTTAATGTGTATATGTATGTAATTATAGGTCGTGGACACGAGGCGAATCATTGAACGATCTTAGCTCAATAATAACTTTACTTTAACTTGCTATTGCCGATCAAGGTGAGTTCTGTAGCTCCCTACTCGATTGAGATTCGGGCTGAAAAGTGCACACACACGTGTTTGATTGTTTGATTGATTTATTGATGGATTGATTGAATTGTTTGATTGATTATGCATTCGTTTATGATTATATATTGTGATTAGGATAGTTGTACATACATGGAAGACGATGATACATTTAAAGAGTTATAGATGTGGTTGGAAGGCTGCGGGTGAAGTCGTATGAAGTGTATGTGCATTGGGTTTTGGTTGAGTTGATGAATGTTAGACATGATGACTTGTGGTTTGATTTGGGGAGACCGATCTATGGGAGTCGGTTGGTGGACACACGCATACACACTATCACCCCGTTGGGGAGCCTTGTATTTTCAAGTACTGAAAATAACTACATTAAATGCTTTCTCAATAGACCAAGTGAAGCTGACTAGTAGAAAATAATCACCGTGTTCAATATCGAGATATAAAATGTAAAAGATTTATTCGTATTTAGAATACAAATAAGTTGCTTTTGAAAAAGGCATTAATAATTGTCCTTTATTCATAGTAATACACTAGTAGGTATGTGAGTATGAGTACACCATTTGATCTAATACTTGTTTTTTTGTTTTTTATTACAACATTTCATATATGAAGTCGGTTATTGTAATTCACATAGTAGGAAAAGGCAACAAATCAACAATATAATAGTTGTGGTCCTTCATCGTAGCATGTATTTTTTTTAATTTTTTTTTTGCTTTCTTTGTTATAGACTAGACCCCCAAATTTGATCACATTTAAGACAACCTAAATGCTTAAGCCGACACTGCTGATAAGTCAAGTTCTCTTTTGTGAGTGCTTAAAATCCTTTAGGTTCATTGAAAGGGTAACCTACACTAATAGATTCTATGAGAAGCCGTAAGACTCCAAATTGTAACTTTTTTTTGTTTTTTCTTAACAACAAAACTCCAAGTTGTAACTTAAAGTCTTAAACCAATAGTTTGATCTTTTTCTATCTTTTTAATTAAATAAACCAAAAGTCGACGACTCCCCTTACATCTGATTATCTTACATATAACCATTTACCAAATACCAACTACACAAATTGATTAGGAAAATAGAGACGGCAGGAGCCCGGAGTCAGGCACCTGCATCATTCAACGTCCAATACTCCAATGACGTTCCAAAATACATTAACAAACAGCTTTTACCTTCTTTTTTTTTCTTCTCAAGTCTATAAGTAAAAGCAATATAACACGGAGTAGTTATTATTATAAGAACAAAAAACGAAGAGCATGTTTGATAAGAGATTTTTGGTGTTTAAAGTTCTTAATACAAATTAGTTTATTTGGATACTAATATTAAAAATCAATATTATACGTTATAAAACAGTAAAAATAGTTTTGTTTTGAAAAAGTTTGATTTTCTAGTTGTTTGATTGCAAATATAGAATCTCCGTACCTAATGTATTAGAAACAGAATGAGAATGTGTTGGAAAGGTTGGGATTAAAAAATGTGGCAAAGGTTCTAAAATGTGATGTGTTTGGGCGTATTTATACATACGAATTAATTTTATATTTCCCCTTCTTTAACTATAAATCTATATCTATACTATCTATCTATAGTCCTTTATAATAATTATCAACCCCTTTATTTTTAGAAAGTGTTAGAAAATGGTTAGATGAAAAAGTACTAAATTACCCTTAATAAACACCCCCTATGGAAAGGGTTATTAGAGATTACCAAATTTGCCCTTAATGAATTAATTTACACTTTAAACCCTTATCTTGCTAATTTACACTCTAAGTCCTTATCTTCTAAAATATTTCCACTATCACCATTACATCAACTTACACGGTTACACCACTCGACACCAAATTGTCGATGTCATCGCCACCCGTCACCGACACCACTAAACCGCTGTCGCCGTCACCGTCGCCGCATTGCGCGGGTACCATGCTAGTACTCCTTTATAATAATTATCAACCCCCTATTTTTAGAAAGAGTTGGAAAATAGTTAGATGCAAAAGTACTAAATTACCCTTAATAAATTCCACTATGGAAAGAGTTTTTATAAATTACCAAATTTGCCCTTAATGAATTAATTTACACTCTAAACTTTTATTTTAATAATTAACACTTTAAGCCTTTATCTTATGAAATATTCCACTTTCACCTTTATATCAACCTACACCACTTGACACCGCCACCACCAATAATACCGTCACCGACACCACTAGACCGTCGTCTCTGCCACCGCCGCCGCATTGCGCGAGTACCATGCTAGTTTTATAATCAAAATAACACTCTCTCTCATGATGTTGAAAATGTAACCATGCGAATGTACGAAATTGCCCCTCCTTTATTTCAATTCAAAAGCATTCATATTTAAACCACTCTCACACTCCCACCTCAATTTTTTGTTAATGTTGGCTGCTATTGAAGCTACGTTATTATCGTGGTATCTCGCTTAATTGATTTCCGACTTATACTGTTTTCGGTAATCATGACATCGAACGAACTGTCAATGGTATTCGCTGCAACGCGTGGGTATCATGCTAGTTATACTTAAAATGCCTACAACAAATTATACTTGGAATTGAATGCCTACACATTTGATTTTTACCTATTTACAATAAAAGTATGAAAGTAAAATTCAAATCATAACATAAAACTAGTGGGGTGAAACAAAGGTCCATGTGACCACATGATCTCACTAAATAAAGACTGTCAGTCACGGATTTAAAACTTGTTAAAGGCGTTGGAAAACTATATCTTATGATCAATGTGTGAGGATAGCGACTTACAACATGAGTTCTATACGATGTGCGCTTTTGATAGCAAGATTGTACGTGAAACCAGAGAATTTTTACCCATTTACCTTTTTATTAAAAAAAATTCAAATCACGATATAAAGTTTATATCTAACATACAATAATTTTTAAGTAAACCATCCGTGTCGATAATTCTATGTGATATATATAGGGGAGTGATATATCTACAGCAACTTTTAGTCATTCATAACAGTACATGCTTTATTTAGTTGTACACTGTACAATATAACATGTACGTACATTTGTTGTGAATGGTAATAAAAAACTATTATAGATATATCACTCCCCATATATATACACGATATAACCCCTTACATTTATATTTATATTATATTTAATATTATATTATCATTAGTGTTAAATGGAAAATGATGTCAATAGGCCATACATATGACCAATTCGGTCATAATTTTTATTTCAAGAAATCTGAAGTATTTATTCTTCAATTTAAAAGTTTTAATTTGACTTTTTAATTTTCTTTTTTTAATGTTGGCTTTAAATATTTATATTTATATTATGTAAACAGAATATATAATATATATATATATATATATATATATATATATATATATATATATGAATGAATTATATTTTAAATAATGATACTACTTTCATCATATTATATAATACAATTAAAGTTAAAAGAAAAAAAAACACAAATAATTCAAGGAAAATGATTAAAGTTTCTAATATATAGGCCTAAAAGTATGCCTAATAAGGATAGATTGACACATGACAAATTCAATGGTAAAGATTATGAAAGATAAGATGTGAAATCCATGTGTCAAAACTTAAATGTATTAGACATACTTTTAGGCACATTATTAGATATATTTATATTATCCATAATTAAAAAGGAGAATTGCATATATCCCCAAAAATACTATCAAAATTACAAATTTCTTCAATCAAAATTTAAAATTACAAATATCCCCAACCTTATATTTTGATATTAGTTAGACAAATATACCCTTTATTCATCTACAAAATGGCACACCAAAAAATTCATCCATATTAGTCTAGACTCTTTGACTCTCTCTACAATATCATTATCACTATTTCCACACCTTTTCATTTTCTTAAATAGAGTTATGTTTTCTTTGAATCTCACTCATCAATACCATATGCTTTTAAAATCCAATATCACTCATCAATACCATATGCTTTTAAAATCCAATAGTCAAACTCAAACTATGAGATTAAACGTAAATGATAGAATAAGAGGGGTAGATTCACTAGATTGTATGTGTCGACAAGGACAAGTTGAAGATGGCGGTGGTGGTGGTGATTGGAGGCTGTCAATGGGGGTTAAGTGCTGACGATTTGACGAGGTGGTGTGGGTGGAGTCCGGCAGGCGACCCGGTTATTGGTGTTGTTCAATGGTAACAAAAGTAAAAACATGGTAAAACAGAAAACTTAACAGTTGTTGATAGAAAGAGAGAGAGAGAGAAAGGAAGCTGCTGCATTCCTTTTGGCATCAAATCTGTACATAAGTTTGCTATGTTGTGTTTGTTTTTTTTTTCCAACAAATGACTACAATTTGGGGGGTAGATCGACGAAGAGGAAAATTAAGTTGTAGCCTTTCATTTTAAATAAAAAAGGGTATATTTGTCATAATATAAATTGTAACTAATGAAATAGATGTAAATGGATATATTTGTAAATTTAAATAATAAAATTGGATATATTTGTAAATTAAAATTTTGAGTGGGGAAATTTATAATTTTGATAATAAATTTGGGGATATATGCAATTCTCCCTAATTAAAATAAGACACTTGAAACGGGAAGGAGGTAATATTAGTTTTTAAAGAACACTTGATTATACTCGAATACATACAATGCACATGATTTAAAACTTACAAGTGACAGCTTATGTAATTGTCACATATACTCGAATACATACAATGCACATGATTTAAAAGTTTATTACATACAATGCATAAGATTAAAGTTCGATACACACTGTGACAATTCGTGTAAAGTTGTTTACATTTTGAAGTACTAATCCCTGTTATATAATACAAGAGACAAAATCCGTTTAGACGGACTCTCTCCACCGTCAGCTCATCCCGAGTCATTTCAGGATGAGCTGACGACGCTTGCATATGCAAAAAAGGGGATTTTTTGAAGCAGTGATGGTGGTGAAATTGGTTCTAAAACTACTTTCTACAAGGCTTGGTACACTTTTTCTTGGTGGTTCTCTTTGCTTGTCTCATAAGTGGCCATACATAAACAAATTCTCAGAGATTACGTTAGAAAAGAGGGAGAAAATTGTGCAAAAATGGTTACAACAGAGCGTCTTAACTCCGATCAGACTCGGATTTGTGTTCATCAAGACTCTTTGTGTTTTGGTCTTCTTTTCTCAGGTGATTTCTTAATTTTTATTTATTTATTGGTAGATATTTTTGTGGCTTCTTTTATATTTCTTTCTCTTATTTTTTTGGTGGAGGGGGTTGGTTTGGGTTATGTCTTATTACAAGTATGACTTTCATTGTCATCATTCGTCATTAATTAATCCTCAATCAAAGTATGGTTTGTTATATATAATTAGGGATTCTTATACATGTAATTAGGGATTCTTATACATGTAATTAACTATGACAAAATGCTTATGTTATATAAATATTGGAAAATGTTCATGTCTTGTAATGTACTTTAAAATCTTAGTAATTGATGTATCCGGGTATATGTGACAACAATATAAGCTGTTGATTGGTTGGATACTTCCGACTACAGGGATTTCAAAGTTCATTACATGACATAAATATTTTATGAGATACTTACATAGCATAGATATTTGGTCATAGTTATTTATATTTATAGGTAATAATCCCTTATAACTAATACAAGTGGCTTAATTATGGAAAACAAACAATGTTGACCTTTAGCTAATTAGCCATCATATATATATGCATCTTTAGAAGTGGCTGATTTAACACAATTAAATTAAAGTTGAAAGAAAAAACATAAATAATTAAGACAGGACCTTTAAAACGGGTAGGAGGTAATATTTGTTTTTAAAGAACACTTGATTATACTTGCTATATATATAAACATGCGTGATGGACCTAGATATATGTAGAGACAGAGAGAGGGAGAGGGAGTGAGAGAGAGAGAGTGAATAGAAGGTTTAGAAGTAAAAGAAGGAAAGTAAGATGTATAATGATGATGAGAAGCAAAGTGGGTGGTGTCACCCTCTATTACAAGGTGATATAGAAGATGAAGATTACTACAAAAATGGAAACTTTTATTCATCGGAAATGGAGACTTTGAGCAGCATGTGTGAGGTTATCTTGCAACCACTCCCTTTCAATTCTCTTGATCGTCATCAAAACAAGAAACTTCAACAATCTATTCATTCTTTCTCTACTGCTTCTGCTTCTCAGTTCCCTATTCCAAATAAGGTGACATTAGCTACTTACATATTAACTTTCAATTATTATTCAATTTTCACCTTTTTTTTTCTTTTATATGTTATATGTATTTTTCCTGATATTATACTTTGGTAACAGTAAAAAAAATTTTTTCCCAATAATATATAAGAGACCTTGCAAAAGAAGCTTAATTAATCAATCAAGTCAAAAATTGTGATACATACAGGTGGCTCATCTTTTGGTAAAAAGGGGATTTTTTGAAGCAGTGATGGTGGTGAAATTGGTACTAAAACTACTTTCTACAAGGCTTGGTACACTTTTTCTTGGTGGTTCTCTTTGCTTGTCTCATAAGTGGCCATACATAAACAAATTCTCAGAGATTACGTTAGAAAAGAGGGAGAAAATTGTGCAAAAATGGTTACAACAGAGCGTCTTAACTCCGATCAGACTCGGATTTGTGTTCATCAAGACTCTTTGTGTTTTGGTCTTCTTTTCTCAGGTGATTTCTTAATTTTTATTTATTTATTGGTAGATATTTTTGTGGCTTCTTTTATATTTCTTTCTCTTATTTTTTTGGTGGAGGGGGTTGGTTTGGGTTATGTCTTATTACAAGTATGACTTTCATTGTAATCATTTGTCAAACATTAATCCTTAATCAAATTATGGGTTGTGACAACCATATAAGTTGTTGATTGGTTAGGTACATCCGATAACAGGGATTTCAAATTTCATTACATGACATAAATATTTTATGAGATACTTACATAGCATAGATATTTGGTCATAGTTATTTATATTTATAGGTAATAATCCCTTATAACTAATACAAGTGGCTTAATTATGGAAAACAAACAATGTTGACCTTTAGCTAATTAGCCATCATATATATATGCATCTTTAGAAGTGGCTGATTTAACACAAGTGACTTCTCTATATTTGTATACACTAGTTAACTAGCTAGGCCACCAAAGATAGCAAAAGAAAATC
This sequence comes from Erigeron breviscapus, assembly GCA_034093135.1. Taxonomy (NCBI): domain Eukaryota; kingdom Viridiplantae; phylum Streptophyta; class Magnoliopsida; order Asterales; family Asteraceae; genus Erigeron; species Erigeron breviscapus. The sequence continues at coordinate 68,672,760 of CM067172.1, read as the reverse complement.
TTAGAGGTGATTTAAAAATGCAGATATAGACTTTAACATATCTAAACAACTCTTTATTTTCAACTCAGTTTGGTTATTGACACATTCTAACAGGTTAATGAAAAATCTAAGAATCCTTCATGGGAGGCCATTGGTTATCAAGTAGACATTACAGAAGAACGCCCCAGAGACAGGAAAGAGCGACCTTTACAAAAAGGGATGGTGGAAATTATGAATGAAACCGAGGATACACTTGTAGACTCTCTCATTAAAAAGGGCCTAGATGTCACAGATAAACTCAAAGAAAACATTTGCAAAATAAAATGTGACGTGGTAATAATTGGCTCGGGTTGTGGTGGTGGTGTAGCAGCCGCAGTACTTGCTAAATCAGGCAAGAAAGTGGTGGTTCTTGAAAAGGGAAACTATTTTAGCCAAACCGATTACTCAAAACTAGAAGGACCATCTCAAGATCAACTTTATGAATCAGGAGGAATACTTCCTACACTTGATGGGAAAGTTATGATCCAAGCTGGTGCCACCGTTGGAGGTGGATCAGCTGTAAACTGGTCGGCTTGTATCAAGACACCTCAATCAGTACAAAAAGAATGGGCTGAAGACCACAATATTAAGCTATACAACACTGATAAGTACACTTCGGCAATGAATAAAGTGTGTGAAAGAATTGGTGTGACTCAAAAATGTGCAAAAGAAGGATTCCAAAATCAAGTACTACGTAAAGGGTGTGAAAATCTTGGTCTAGATGTCGAGTTCGTGCCACAAAACACATCAGAAGATCATTACTGTGGTTCCTGTTGTTTTGGCTGCAGATCGGGTGACAAAAAGGGAACTGATTCCACTTGGTTGGTTGATGCAATTGATCATGGAGCTGTGATCATAACTGGATGTAAAGCGGAGAAATTTCTTTTAGTAAAGAATCAAAACGGAAAAAGAAGAGATCAGAAATGTTTAGGAGTAGTATCACAAGTTCTAAACCCAAAAATCTCAAGAAAATTGTACATTGAAGCAAAAGTCACCATTTCCGCTTGTGGCTCTCTTTTGACACCACCATTGATGATTTCTAGTGGCCTAAAAAACCCAAATATCGGAAAGAATCTTCATCTTCATCCTGTATTAATGGCATGGGGGTACTTTCCAGAGAATGAGTCAGATTTCAAAGGTAAAAACTTTGAAGGGGGGATTCTAACATCTGTTCATAAATCAGTGTCAGATCAGTTTGATGAAAAATTAAACTACATCTTGGAAGTCCCTGCTCTGGCACCAGGAAACTTTGCCGCATTATGTCCATGGGAATCTGGTAAAGATTTCAAGGAGAGAATGATGAAGTACTCTAGAACAGCTCATGTGTTTTCATTGGTTAAAGATTATGGTTCGGGTGAAGTGAAAACGGCAGGAAGGATAAACTATAGTTTTCATAAATCAGATATTGAAAACATGAAGGCGGGGCTAAAACAAGCACTTAGAGTTTTGATTGCAGCTGGAGCGGTTGAAGTTGGTACTCATAGGAGTGATGGGCAGAGATTTAAATGTAAAGGGGTTAGCAAAAAAGAGATTGATGAATTCTTGGAGACAGTTGATGCCAAAGAAGGGCCGATGGCGATGGTTAAGGATTGGAACATCTATTGCTCAGCTCATCAAATGGGTAGTTGCAGAATGGGGAAAACCGAAAAGGAAGGTGCAGTTGATGAGAATGGTGAGAGCTGGGAAGCCGAGGGACTTTATGTTTGTGATGCTAGTATTTTACCAACGGCTGTTGGTGTGAATCCGATGATTACTATCCAATCGACTGCTTATTGCCTTGCAGGAAAAATTGCGGATAGCTTTTGATGAAATAATTTTGTATGAATATATAGTGAACTTGGAAGTCTCTTATGTTTTTGGTGAATTCAGTTGAGGTTTATTTGTGCATAAACAAGCACTTAAGTAGTAAATAAAACTGCTTTATTGATGCAATTTGTCTATAAATAACTAGATTATTGGGGTTGGGTATTGTAAAACATGTATTAAAGTAAAACAAATAAGACAAGATCTTGACCCTTAGATCATGGTTAAATTGATGCACGAAGATTCACGAAGCAATTGATGTACGATGATTTTCATGATGCACGGTGATTATCACTGAAGAAAAACCTATTGTTTTATTTGTTTTACTTTAATACTTGTTTTATTATACCTAAAACCTATATTTATATATACTTGTCTAAAATTTTTTAGCTATTCACTAAAACCCTACAACTTATATTAATTTGAATGTCATTAAGTGTACTAAATTAGTAATTACTAGATTATACCCGTCCGATGAACGGGGACACCATAACTATTATTTAAGTAATTACTAATTACTTAGTGTAGTTATTTTATCAAATGATAAATCAAATTATATATAAGACCACATAATGCACATAATAATTTATATTCACGTTCAAAAAAATTACAAAGTATATAATCGGTATGTTAAACTATATCAAAAATTTTTTTTTTGGTAAATATCAAATTACCAGTTTGTTTTTTCTTATATTTTTAATTTGAATTTATAGGTTTAAGTTTTTTATATTATTCATTTAATAATTAATTCTAGTTTTAATATATCAATTATTTCTCATATATTTGAAATGGGACTACATCTAGCGGAAGTAATAATGGATAATAGGATTTTACACTCTATATATAAACCCATAAAGTTTATAATAGGATAATGTCGTATAATAAACTATTAAAAAATTTGATTTGTCAACTTTAAACTAAATTTTTATTTATAATAAAGCCTAAAAACCATGCGATATCTTGCATATTTAATAAGTTGCAATTAATGTATGTAAAAAAGTTTTATTTTGAGGCTCAAGTTCATTATTTGATGAACATATGTAATTTCATAAATACAATATATCCATAATTGTTGAGTCCCAATGTTCGTTGATAAAGGTTTGTAAATTTGGTGATGACAAATCTGACCTATAAACACTTAGTAATCTTTTGGTTCTTGTAATCTGATCTGGGTCAGACTAAGCTGACACAACTTGCGATCTGTCTCTGACACAGATCATGCTTCATACTTTGTAATTGTAAATCTTATGAAAGCAAGTGTTATTCAAGCTGCATCAAATGGTTATAGCATTCAGTCCAAGTCGAAGAGGAGGATTGAAGATAGAAGACCAAGCTGATAGTGGAAGTCAGCTTGGGATTAGCAGTTAGCTTGGAAACGCTTAGGCGGATTGGTGCCTTGACAAACGGCCCAATCTGTGTCTGACAATCAAGTGAAGATAACAATCTGGATTGAAGATAAGGACAAATGACGTGACTAGGAAGAATCCTAGGATCCAGGTTGGTGGTTGGTTTTACATATGCGTGTCCATACTCTTATTGGATGATGAAGAATGTGCAGCTGTACGTGGGGGACCACAAGTACCATGAAAGGCACGATCGATTATTCCTTTGTCATCCATTGAAAGAAGAATACGTGGCTACATTGGATACCAAGAGAAGAAGGGCTTTCGCCTATAAAAGCCTCATTCCTTGACTGCATATGGGTGGCATTCCTGAGAATCATTCTTCACACAAGTTTCTCTGCTCTTAGACACAGCTTAGTCTGTACGAGGTCAGCTTGGGCTGATTCTCTTGAGCTGAAACTTATTGATTGTTGTTTGTCATTTCAAGGGTTGTTTAGATATCTATAGGCTATCTTTATTCCGCAACAACCCTGTAATTCTTTGTATAGATTATCTCTTAATAAAGGATTACTTTGAAAACCACAATCTGTGTTCAAGAATGTTTGTTTACTTTATTGCTTTACTGTTTTAATGATTCTTGTTCTTTACTTGCTTAATATATAATCTGAGTCTTTAAAACGTTTAACTCAAAAGTTTGTAAAGTTCAAGGAAAGTTGTATTCACCCCTCTACAACTGTTCTGTGTACAATATACTTTGGTATATTGATACACCTTGGGACGTATCAATAATCATATAAGGTTGTATATTTTACCTTTAGACTACTATTTGTTTTAACATATATATAAATAAGATTTTTCTAGGCTGTGCATAGTAGGCACATAATTTATATATTAAAATTGCCATCCGTTTTCTATATACATGTAAGGTTCATAATTAATAAGAGATGGTAATTTTTTTATTCCAATTCTATCCCTCTGTTTATTTGAGATCCCATTTAATGACATGCTTTTAAATATTAGTGATTAAGCCTAAAATTTTCGACAACTCTTTTTTTATATCAATATTATTATAAAGTGTAGTCATGATATATATATTATTGAAAAAATTTCTAGTAACTTTTTTTTATATAACTATTATATGAATTTCAATTTTTAAGCAAAAAGATGCTAGATATTAATCTAAATAAACAAAAGTACGAAAACCTAAAACATTTTCAATTCAAATTGAAGTATTAACAAATTACACTTAAAACTTTAAAGAAAAAACAGGATTAAAATTTTGATGCTCTAACATAGCTTTCTTTTTTTTACTATCACGTATTGATGCAACATCACCATTGCGGAGTTTTTCTTTTTCTTGACATGGGCTAATATTATGACCAACACCCTTACAAAGTCGAAAAGTTCGTACTTGCTTTGCTAATTCCTTTCCACCTTTCATCCTCTTCTCTTTGGGGCGTCCTTTCGTTTTTGAGATAGGAGGACATTGCACCATATCTCCTACATTTGTCGCCACTCACAAGTGATACTTCTTGTGATGGAAAAGTTTCTTTCCGACTCCATCGTGGAAGCCAATAAATAAGAGAAATGCTAAAACAATTTTTATGAATCATCACACATAAAATGTGTCGGCATAATATCCCAACAAACTCGAAATTCTCGCAACTACATTTAACAACTTTACCTTCCCAAACCACCTCATGCTTCTTACTCGCTACCTCTTTATGATGTTTGACAATATAATTTTTATATGCGCCTTCATAAACTATATATTGAATTGCTTGTGCAAACTCCTCTTGAAACTTTTTAAAAGCAAATGAGGTCAAAAAATCATGACCTTGGACTTTTAGTAGTGAGAGTGATCTCATACAAGTCCAACATAGTATCATGTATTTGAGACTGTTCAACATCTTTTATCGCAAGATCAACCTAAAAAGAAAAAATAATGATATAAATTATGGATAAAATAAATTTGTTCGACTAAAACAAACCATTTATTATTTATGAAAGCTTACTTGTCAGATAAATTGAGTTAGACATGTGTTGCGAGAGATAAATCTTTTTATAAATGCATTTATATTCTCCGATCTCTCGGTTGTTGTCATGCCACCAAAAAAAAAGTCACGCAAATAAGCTGGCACCCTAAATCTTCTAATCTCATACAACCCTTTCACATGACTATTTTCATCCAAATTCTACCTTATGACTATAGATGTCCATTGTTGTTCAAATTTTTCGACTGTCTCTAGTTTATATAATGTATAAAAATCTGAGCACCAATCTGAGTAATTACTTCTCAAAATTGAGGTGAACCAACCACTGAATTTAGAAGTGATGTGCCATATGCAAAATGCATGTTTTGTGAAAGGCATTATATTTGGAATTGCTTCCGTGAGACATAAATCTTGATCTGTCATTATCGTTTTAGGCGATTGGTTTCATAAGCAAAACAAATTTCTGCATTCAATAATTACTAAGTTAGATACAAAATAAATTAACCAGATATAAATATATTGACAAAACTATATAAAAACTAATTAACAACTTTGTTGGAAGTTTAAAAAAAGGGAAAATTTCATATGTCATTGGTAAGTTACAAAATATCATATTTGCCCAATTAAATTTTGAAATATCATATATGCCATTTCTAATTTATCAATATATCAAATATGCCATTGTTGAGTAACAAAGTATCATATATGTTATTCCCAATCTACCAATTATCAAATGTGCCGTTGTTAAACAAAAAATAATAAATATCTCCAAATAAAATTTTAAATATCATATATTCTATTGTTAAATTTGAAATACACCAAATATGTCAATGAAATATATCAGATATGCCCCATTAAATCAATTTAGTCAAAATAAAACATAATTATTTAAAAAAATTATCAATGAAAATTTTGAAAATCACAGTTACACATGTTTTTTCTCTTGTTTTTATAGTTCAATCCATGGTTTTTTCCTGAACCGTGTAAATTTAATTCAATGTTACCGACATGATTATATTGATTGATATTTTTAAATCCGTTATTCATTTCAATTCATGGTATATAGTAAGTGTTGCGATCATGGTTTGTAAGAAAACCATAAGTGATGCTTTTATTTTTGCTTACTAATTATTCTCCACGACATTTGATGAAGAAAACTCATGAATTAAAAGAGAGAGATAAATTTGAATTTAAAATTTAATGATAAATTTAAAGTATTTGATATATTTCAAAGACATGTTAGCTATATTTCGAAAATAGATTTATACCATTATTCTATAGCTGGAGATTGAAGTGGAAATCAAGGAATCTTATGGAGACTTCACAAATCGCAAGGTGAGACACATATCCAAATGTATTTTAAAGTACAGGTGGAAAAATGGATGGGTGAGTGAGGTTGGGTGTAACAACCCCCAGTTTCCGACTAGGACAACTTACTTAGATTTATCTAGGTATTTACCCCTAGAGGTTTATTAAGAGAATTGGCCTTCTAGACATTTAGGCATGGTGATAATTGCCCTCTAGTTCAATGAAATATTGTAGGTGACTAGCTATCTTAGAAATGTCATAAATAATAACTATAGACAATCTCAAACTATAAATTAGTTCTAACTGAACTTGGTGAAATATCATTGAACCAAAAACTTTAATTCGAGAAGTTAAGTTATAAAAATAATTGTACAAGACTCACAAGTTGAGCTAACAATCAACAATTCTTATAAATGACCAACAATTAAATCATCAAGCAAAATAAAGTGTATGTAAACACAAATATATGACGACCATCTTAAAGATATATTCTTAATTCTCCATGTACATAAAATGCTTGGATAATAATAAGTGAATATATAAGTCTAACGAAAATACAAGATTATAACTAATGAGCTAAATGATAAATCAAAGACACAAATGTATATAAATATACATATAACATACGGATATATATATGTATATGAACACAAAAATATGGCTCAAAAGTCTACCAACTAGTCATCTTAAGTATCCATACATACACCCATACTTACTTACAATTTATACAAATACATACACACTTAAAATATACTCTTAAAAATTCAAAAACCTTCCTTTTTCTCCCTTTCAAAACCGGCCCCCAACACCCCAAGACACTCCACCAATCAAAATTTAACTCTTCTTATTTTTCCAAGACTTTTGATACTCCTACACTCCATCCTTTACACTCCTCCCCATTTCATTTCTCTTCTCAATACACATACAACTAAAACTCTCTCAAAAACTTTTCTCCTTCCTTTTTCTCCTCCATATTCACGGCTCAAAAAGGGGTAAGAAGAAGCAAGAAACATCAACGAACATATACTAATAATAAGGGTTTAAGTTAGATAAATCAAGGGTTAAATCAAGATAGGATTAAGGGTCATTTCAAGCTTGGATTAAGGGATATTAGGAGCTCATAAGCCACGAAATTTCTGCCCAAGATCATCTCCAAAACCGAGTTCATCAAGGGTATAAATCTTCATCTCTTTGTTTAATCTATTTTGTTTTTGCTTATATTCAAAGATCTTTATCAAAAGTTTATATTTTCTTCTTGTTTTCTTTGAAAAACACACTTGATGAGGGCAAGTTGATAGAATCTTCTTCCTCATGCTCATGCATGTCAAGATCTAGAAGAATGATTCAAGGATTCAACAAGTTTAAGACCCAAAAGTGTGGTTTTATGTTAATGTCTAGTAAAAGTGACTTTTGCTTGAAAAATGAAGATATATTTGCATATATTCATTAATATATTTCTGTCCATTTTCATGAATAAACCCATTTTGATGTTGCAAGAAAGATTTAATAAAGGTTTTGTTGTTAAAAATGGTTAGATGGTCACATGCATTCACTTTTTGGATAAGTTTTGCAAGAACTAAGTTTATTGATTTTTGTTTGGTGAAAGTTCAAGTATAGATGATGATTGATGATCTTGAAATTGATTGAAATCTGTATATTTGATGTTAAGAGATACAAAATAAAGTGATAATCTTGATTAGTGGTAATTTAGAGGCTAAAACAAGCAACCAACACCATTACCATTGGTGGGTTGTGTTAACCAAAACACTTTCTGACAGAATCATTCTTCTCTCTTGGAACGGATAAACTGAACATGTGAGTGCCGATTGAAGAAAAACTTTCAAAATAAAAGTTGCAGATAAACGAGTTAAATTTAATCACCAACTTGAATAACTCAAAAATACTGAACCAAACAAAAGATATGATTTTTCTACTAAAACTGGTCAAAACTGCATTTTTGTCTGAATATTTTATCAACTTTAACAATTTTTATCTCCTAAAACATAAAGTTCCAGGAGGCCATACTCGGTGGAAAGTAGGTTCAATGTGTCCTAAACTTAAAATAAAATCATGGAATTTTTATTAAGATCATAACCCATGGAACTTTTATAAAACATTTGGGTATGCAAAACAGTGGCTGTTTTGACCACCTTCACTTATAAAAATATTTAGAGGTAGTAAACATTCTTTATAAATTAAGACAAAAATTACAAAATAAGTGGACACATATAGGTTATTGTATAAAAATTGGGAGGATGCAAATAATTAGTTTCAATCACTAAACATTAGCCAACATTTTATAAAAAGAAAAGTATAAAACTGGAAAATTTGAAAGTAACCTTATAATTTGTATAATGGGCTAAGAACACACTAAAGACCATAATGGGCTAACCCGACCCAAATAATGAACTAAATGGACCATAAATCAGTAGGCCCACTTGGCCCAATGAACCAAGCCCCATAACCAATATAACCCACTAAGCACATAACCCAAATAAGGTTAAGCCCAACAACTAAATTAAGCCCAAAACATTTAGAAGCCCATGACCCTTAGGCCCAATTGGTAATGGCCCATAACACTTAAACGAATTTCATAACCCGAGTAATCATAAGACATATCGAGAAATATGCGAGTTGAAGATAAGTGTAATCAAAGTAAAACAAAGGATAGTTAAGTATGATGGACATAAGTAATTCTGTTAACCAAACTAAAAAGTGATATCACAAATGCCATTTAGTATTAAAATTGGTTACACATCCAATAATGTTTAAGAGAACATAACTTAATATGGCATTCCCATATGATAACCTAAGATGCCAAACGAAACCACAAATGAAGGCAAGTTACCGAAATTCTAACAACTTATAACTACATGTATAATGAAAGTGACCTTTCACACCATCACTCTCTACAACCAAAAAGATGTGAATATTAGCAATACACTTGGATCCCATAATTGATGACAACATAATGAAAGTGGCATTTCTAAGTGATGGCTTAAGATAGGAACTTACGTATATTAGTCCTCTCGTAGGGATAGTCTTGGCTTTGAAATGTGGTTGAGGACCATGATGGAATATATGATCAAGGAAGCAATAGATGGGAAGTACCCATTTTGGATAAGTGGTTATGATGTGCGTCATATCAAGGTGAGTCATAGCCCCCTTTCAAACTCTTTTATATGTTTTACTTGCGGGGTGAAAAACATGATTAATTAAAATGACTTTCTTTTATGAAAATGCTATCTTGAAAGATTGATGACTATTGTGAATATTATTGTATGTTCAATATGAGAAATATGATGAGCTTGAGTTCTGTCAAACCTTGGTCCCCGGTCACACTACTATTAACTCCGAAAGGGGAGGCCTGTAGTTAGAGGGTTGCGCAACTAGGATTTACGTCCCCCTCACTCACTAAGATGGCGGCGGGATGACTGGCACCTACGTGGCCGCCCTCATCGCCGGCCGGCCTAGGGGTGCTCTAAACTACTATTATTTGGTCGTCTGCATAGTACGACCCATTCATTATTATTGCACGTGATTGACAGCATGTGCCTATCATTATTGTTATTGGGACACGCTTGATTATTATTATCGGACAGTAGATCGGTCGGCTCAAGCCAAACTCATCAAATATGCCTTTGCCCAAGTGTTATTGATAGTATTGGTGGTTGGTTATTATTGATTGAACATACGGTTTGGGTATTGGACTATATATGAAATCTTGAAAGTTGTGGAACTTGGCAATAATATATTATTAATGACCGCATGGTTTGGATATGATATTTGATTAATCGTTTGATATACTTTTTGTTAGGTCGGAAATCGACCAAGTATAATTTGTTCAGAAATAGCTTGAAGTTTAGTGAAGACGTTTGTACAGAATTCTGAGATGTCTCAGAATTCCTTCACTGAAGCTTCACTTCAGTTCAGATCAAGACAAATCTGAAGCATTCATTCTGAAGTCAAAGACTGAAGTATGAAGAAGAGAATCATCTCAGAAGCGAGCAAAGAGTGATTCTACCAGATCGAAGACTGAAGCATCTCAGTGTAAAGTATTTACAACACTTTACACTGATTACGAGGAAGACTTTTTACTTTACATACCTTTACCCAGTTAATAGATTTATCTATTAATAAAAGGTACAAGGTAAAAGTATAGGTTTGGAACATAGTACTATAAGTCACATCAACTGACTTATATACTCTTCCTAGTACAAGCATGTAAGGAATTAAGTTTAATTCCTTAAATGCTCACAACCACTTTTATACGATCTTGTCCATGTCATCATTGACTTGGTCTATAAATATAAAGTCTTCTCACAACTTGCAAAATGCTTAAAACTTTAGCATTGCAGCTTGTGAGATATACTCTAAGTAAAACTTACGAGTATTTCCAAGTTATTTAGATCACTTGTTTTTCGGGATTGTTTAGATACTTACACTTGGGTGTTTATCTTTGTTCCGCAACAATCCTTGTATTTGTTTATATATCAATAAATCAAATACATTAGAAAGGAAACAACGTGTCTCAATGCTACATACTTGATTATACATATATATATATATCTTTATATAGTTTCTGCCATTTAGTTCTTGTTATTTACGTTAAGTCATTTGTTTCTTGTTATCCATATCTGGATCGTAAACTTAACTTGTCCATCAAGATTAGTTGTACTTGCCAGTCGGGTTTAGTTAATCATCTATATTTGGGACTCAAAATTGGTATCAGAGCAGCAAGGTTGAATTATATCAATTCTTTAACCTTTGATTTGCATAGATGGCTGACTTTCAACAAGAACATCCTGACCCTAATAACACTACTCCACCCCCTGTCATCAACAACAATATACCATCGCATAATGTACACGTACACTTTCCAAATAATCCTGTTCCCAAGTTTGATGGGAACAGTTAAAACTTTCAAACATGGAAAGCATGCATGCTAAAGTATATTGCTGGTGTTGAAAGACACTTACCCGATATCTTAAAAGAAGGACCCTTTGTCCCCATGAATGCCTCTACTGTTGTCAGAAATACCGATGGGACTCCTAGGCAGTCACCTAAGGAGAAGGATCATTGGTCTGAGGAAGATCATAGACTTGTAGACCTTGACACTAAGTTACAAAATATGATTTTATATGCAGTTCCTGAAACCCTTATGCCCACTCTTGTTTTACTTGAAAATTCCAAATTAATGTGGGAGGAACTAATGACACAGTTTGAAGGCACAAATGAGACAATTGTCACAAGAAAAGTTGCTTTAAACAAAAGATATGAGTCTTTCTTTGCTATCCCTGGGGAAACCTTAACTCAAACTTACATCAGATTCACAAATCTGGTAAATCAACTGAAAGCCCTGGGTGTAACCAAAGATAAAGAAATTTTGTTGGAAAAATTTTGTGACATTTTACCTTCCAAATGGGAAAATTTGATCTTGGTTTTAAGACAAGGAAAAACCTTGCACAGTCACACTCTTGCTTCCCTTTATGGAGCCTTTAGATATACTGAAGAAAACAAAGCTGAGAGAGCTTTGGCTGAGCAAGATGCTAAAAATCATGTTTCTACCAGTTCTGGTATGGTTCAGTATTCTGAACCACATAGTACTGCTCTACTATCTTCTGAGAGTGACATTTCTGACTCGATGAAGAAGATGGTTTCTGAAATGTTAAAAATTGGTGTCTCTGGTAATGTTACTCATGATTGTAATGAGGATGACAATGATGATCTGGTTGCCATGCTGGCTAAAACGTTCAATCGTTTTAAGGCCAAATCAAATCGATCTGGCAAACCTTTTGCTTCCAGTGCTTCTATTGACAAGTCTAATCTTGAATACTTTAAATGTGGCAAGAAAGGACATTTCATGAAGGAATGCAGATCTAGTCAACCATCATCATCACAATCTGCTCCTAACCATTCTATTTTTCAGAAATCTGACGACAGCTATAAGGCCAAATACAAGAAGTTAAAGGCACATATGGCTCTTCTGGCACAAGACAACTCAAGCAACAGTTGTATGATTGCCAAAACTGAAAAATGGGAAGATTCTGATGAATCATCTAATGATGAAGAAGAAGTTAGGGACATGTGTTTCATGGCACAAGAAGATCAAGGTCATTTGGTTAAATCCGATGTTGAATCTGGTCGATGGGTGGATATTGTAATGAAAAAGGTCAGTAATTTTGGCTTTGAAAATAATGAGGAACACAAACTGGACCTTTTGGTTCTTTTAGAGGCTGACATCTCATTTGTTGAGACAGTGCGTTCAGAAAGCCTAAAAATGTTTAAAAATTGGTGTCTCTGGTAATGTTACTCATGATTGTAATGAGGATGACAATGATGATCTGGTTGCCATGCTGGCTAAAACGTTCAATCGTTTTAAGGCCAAATCAAATCGATCTGGCAAACCTTTTGCTTCCAGTGCTTCTATTGACAAGTCTAATCTTGAATACTTTAAATGTGGCAAGAAAGGACATTTCATGAAGGAATGCAGATCTAGTCAACCATCATCATCACAATCTGCTCCTAACCATTCTATTTTTCAGAAATCTGACGACAGCTATAAGGCCAAATACAAGAAGTTAAAGGCACATATGGCTCTTCTGGCACAAGACAACTCAAGCAACAGTTGTATGATTGCCAAAACTGAAAAATGGGAAGATTCTGATGAATCATCTAATGATGAAGAAGAAGTTAGGGACATGTGTTTCATGGCACAAGAAGATCAAGGTCATTTGGTTAAATCCGATGTTGAATCTGGTCGATGGGTGGATATTGTAATGAAAAAGGTCAGTAATTTTGGCTTTGAAAATAATGAGGAACACAAACTGGACCTTTTGGTTCTTTTAGAGGCTGACATCTCATTTGTTGAGACAGTGCGTTCAGAAAGCCTAAAAATGTTTAAAAATAATGCTTCTGAACTAAACGTCAGTCATGCCAGACTGAAAGAACTGAAAGATGTTCAATTGGCTCTAAAAAGTTATCAGTCTATGGTTGCAACTTTAGAATTGGAAAAGGAAGAATTAAAATCCATCCTTGAAAAAGAACAAGCAATTATTAAATCTTGGATGAAAGCACCAAGGCCAGATGCTGCAATTAAAAATACTTTTGCATCACAAAGAGTAGCATATGAGTCTGGTGATCTTCATTTGGCATCCATAATCACTGATTTAGATGCACTTCCAAAGGAAATAAAACCTGAAATCATTTTTCCTAAAGTTGGCAAGCAGAAAACTGTAACTTATAAAGCCCAGGAACAATCTGAGGGTAAATCTGAAACAGCTCAGACAACTGTTTCAGAAAGGAAGGCTAAATCCAAGAAGCCATCCTCTCAGACTTCATCTAAGGTTCCTAAAGACCTAAAGAAGAAGAAACATTTCTCCCCTACTGAGCCATCTACCTCAGATTCAGGTAAGGCTCAGGTGTCTAATGAAGAATCAATTTTGTTAAGGTTAGAAAGTCAATTTCAACTATTGGCTAGACAAGTGCAGAGCTGTAATGCACGTTTAAAAAATGTTGAAACTCCTTCTCTTCAACCTAAGCAAAATACAAAACCTTTTTCTAAGCAAATCAAGCAGAAATCTGAAAAGAAAAAGGTTGAAAACCCCATCAAACCAATTGCCTTTTTGTCATCTGAAATTATGACTGAGATCCCCTTTGATCCTTCTGTTCCTTATGAACCAAAGAAATCTGAAACTGCTAAGGGAGAGTCTAGTGAACCCATCCAGAGATGGGTTCCCAAAAAGAACTAATCTTTGTTTGTGTGCAGGGAGACCGAAAGAAGAATATATGGTTTCTGGACAGTGCTGCTGGCCGAACCATGACTGGTTATCAGACCCTGCTAGAGGAATATAGGGTGCAAGAGGGGCCCTCAATAGTTTTTGGAAATGATGGTAATGGAAAAACTGAGGGATATGATGTGGTGAATAATGGTCAAGTCAAATTCACACGTGTTGCATATGTGAACGGTTTGAAATATAACCTGATCAGTGTCAGTCAACTGTGTGATGATGGCTTCAAGGTTTTATTTGATATTTCACAAGGCACCATATTCAACAGAGATGGAAAGGTGGTACTGATTACACCAAGGAAGGGAAACATTTATGTCATTGATATGAATCCTTCTACTACTGAACAATGTTTCTACTCAAAGGCAGATGAAGACACAAACTGGCTGTGGCACAAGAGATTATCCCATCTGAACTTCAAAAATATTAATAAGTTGTCTAGAAAACAACTTGTTGATGGGATACCCTCTATGTCTTTCAATAAAGACAAGCCATGTCCAGGTTGTAAAAATGGGTAAGCAGAAAAGAGCTTCATTCAAGACAAAACAAAGCTTTAGTATAACTGAACCTCTTCATATGCTTCACATGGACCTTTTTGGACCAGTAAATGTTCAGACCAGAGCAGGGAAGAAGTACACCCTTGTTATCGTTGATGAATATTCAAGATACTGCTGGGTGATTTTCCTCAGGTCCAAAAGTGAAGCTGCTGCTGAAATCATTGCTCTCATCAAACAAATTGAGCTCAAGCACAAGCGAAAAGTTTGTCAGCTCAGAAGTGACAATGACACTGAATTCAGAAATGCTACTCTGGAGTCCTTCTGCACTGAAACTGGCATATCTCAGAACTTCTCCTCAGCTCACACACCAGAGCAGAATGGTGTTGTAGAAAGAAAGAATCATACACTGATTGAAGCTGCTAGAAGTATGTTGAATGAATCTGGTCTTCCCAAGAATTTCTGGGCTGAAGCTGTTGCAACTGCCTGCTACACTCAGAACAGATCTGTTTATGTCAAAAGACACAAGAAGACCTCCTATGAAGTACTCAGAAATAGAAAGCCTAATATTGGATACTTCCATGTATTTGGGTGTCCAGTATACATTCTGAATGATTCAAATCAGCTTGGAAAATTTGATGCAAAGGCTGATGAAGGATACTTCCTAGGATATTCATCAAATCGCAAAGCCTTTAGAGTCTTTAACAAGAGACTTGAAAAGGTTGATGAGTCAATTCATGTTACCTTTGATGAATCCAATTCTGCAATCTTTAAAAATTCCATTCCTGTACCACCCTCAGAAAGTCCAATAAGTTTTGGTGATTCTGATCCTATTGCTGAAACTGATCAGTCACCTGAACCTGCTTCTGAACATCTCCGTTCAGAACCAGTAGTAAACAATCCTAGCAACATTCCATTTTATCCTCCAGTCAGTTTGAAACTACCTTCTGAACTGACTATTGGATCAGATGTACATGCTGCTTCTCCTCTGATATCAGTCTCCACTGAGCAACCTCAATCTGAAGAATTTCATGATGCAAGTCATGATCTGCAGGAAGAAGAAGAAGCTGAAGATGTATTTTCTGAAGCTCCTCCTGAAGGTACTCAGAGAAGTTCTTGCACTGATATCATTGTTCATCCTGGTCAATACTCTAAATGGACAAAAGCACATCCAATCGAGCAAATTATTGGAGAGTCCAGTAGAGGGGTTCAGACCAGAAGAGCCACAAGCGATCAATGCTTAAACGTCAGCTTTTTATCTCTAATTGAACCAAAGAAGATTGACGAGGCTATGCAAGACCCAAGCTGGGTTGAAGCCATGCAAGATGAGCTCAACCAGTTTAAAAGAAACGATGTATGGGAACTCGTTCCTTGTCCCAGTAACCTGAAGAAGGAACCAATTGGGACAAGATGGGTCTTCAGAAACAAGATGGATGAAGATGGTCATATCATCAGAAACAAGGCAAGACTTGTTGCAAAAGGATATGCACAAGAAGTGGGAATAGATTTTGATGAAACTTTTGCACCAGTTGCTAGACTTGAAGCTATAAGAATATTCTTAGCTTTTGCAGCTCATCATCAGTTTAAAGTCTATCAAATGGATGTCAAAAGTGCATTCCTGAATGGAGAACTAGAAGAAGTCGTTTATGTGTATCAACCACCAGGGTTCATTAATGAAGAAAAACCACATTGGGTGTACAGACTGAACAAAGCCTTATATGGTCTGAGACAAGCACTCAGAGCCTGGTATGATACTCTTACTAAACATCTTCTTAAAAATGGTTTTAAACGTGGTGCAATTGATAATACTTTGTTCATATTGCATGATAAAAGTGATATCCTTTTAGTACAAATTTATGTTGATGATATTGTGTTTGGTTCTACAAATGAGAAGATGTGTGAAATTTTTTCTAAAATCATGTCTTCTGAGTATGAAATGAGTATGATGGGTGAACTGACATATTTTCTGGGACTTCAAGTAAAACAAACTGAAGATGGTATTTTCATAAACCAGGAAAAATATGTCAGAGATTTATTAAAGAAATATCAATTTGATTCAGTCTCATCAAAAGATACTCCTATTTCTGCTCCATTATCTTTGGATTCTGATCCACATGGAAAACCAGTGGACCATACAAAATATCGTGGTATGGTTGGTTCACTGATGTATTTAACTGCAAGTAGACCAGACATAATGTTTGCAACATGCCTTTGTGTTAGATTTCAGTCTGATCCCAGAGAAGCACATGCAAATGCTGTTAAAAGGATCTTCAGATACCTTAAGGGTGTCCCCAGATTGGGTCTTTGGTATCCCAAAGGCTCTAGTCTAGATCTAATGGGTTATTCAGATTCTGATCATGCAGGTTGTAAGATAGACAGGAAATGTACCACTGGAGGGTGTCATTTCCTTGGTGGCAAATTAGTAAGCTGGACCAGTAAGAAGCAGACTGCAGTATCACTATCCACTGCAGAAGCTGAGTATATTTCTGCAGCAAGTTGTTGTGCTCAGATTCTATGGATGAAAAACCAGCTGACTGATTATGGTGTTACTTACACAAAGACTCCAATCTTTTGTGATAACACTAGTGCCATTGCCATATCTCACAATCCTGTGATGCACTCGAAAACCAAGCACATCGATCTCAGGTATCATTTCATTCGTGATCATATTCTGAAAGGAGATATTGAATTGCACTTTATTCCCACTGATAAGCAACTCGCTGATGTTTTTACAAAACCTTTAGATGTCAAAACCTTTAAACATCTGGTCAGTGAGTTGGGTATGTTAAATCCTTAGACTGATAATCTTGTTATGAACGCCTCAGTGACACTGATCTGGTTCACCAGTCTGAGCGATCCATGTAATTTTTGCTCGCCTAGCTATCGAACGCCTTTGTGATACTATCTTGGCACTTATTAATTCATGGATCATCACTTCAGGGGGAATGTTAAATATTTTTTCTAACTTTAAAATAAACCTTCATTTTTGAGGGGGAACCTTTTACTCAGAAAAACGTATTTAACTGAAGCACTTCAGAAAATCAAAGTTATTTCAGTTGAATTTTATTAACTGAGATGGTTCAGATCTCTTTGGAACTGACCATGCTCAGAATTTATTTTGTCATCACTGAAAGACAACAATCCTTTCAAGATATTTTTGATACTTGGTCAATTGTGTGTACACGTGGCCTACTGCATACTATGTTTTTAACTTACGTTGGTCATGCTTATGTGTCACACAAGTTGCGCCGTAAAAGAGAAAGAAATGAGTACTTTTTCTGAAAAAGTGTTACAGGGTGGGGTCACTCAAACGTCTCTGCATTTAATGCGGACTTGACCCCAGAAATTGTTTTTAATTGGAAAATCACTTTGTATTCCATCTTAAATTCAAATTCCTTTTCATTCTTTCATTTACTTCCCAATCATCAATCTCTCTCATATTTACTCTCAAATTCCTTAACTCTTCATATTCTTTTCACTTTCACTTTTGATTCTTAAAAATTCAATCATCAATCTCTCTCATATTTACTCTCAAATTCCTTAACTCTTCATATTCTTTTCACTTTCACTTTCGACTCTTAAAATGTCTAAATCATCATCTTCTTCACAACCTAAATCGCTCATCAATTTTAAATATACTCCATAGAGTGATGTGAAAACATCTGCCACATGGCCAAAGAATTTCACTCCTTCTCAAATCCGATTTAACATGAGCAATTTCTTGGCTCAATTAAATGTGAAATCCAAAACACTAATGGGAAGAATTAATAATTTTTGGGAGCAATCCCCTTTCCATTATGCTCTGACCGCTAATCCTCAGGCATTGTATCATCGATACTTGCTTGAATTCTGGTATACTGCTGTGGTGAGCAAAGATGAACAATCCATCTCCTTCACTCTTAATGAGGGCACCAAGCAGTGTGTTATCACTCTTGAGGGGTTCAGAAATTCCCTTCATCTGAACTACCTCGAACCTTCCCAGGTATTTGCTAAACGACTCAAAGGAGTCAATTTCAGGGAGGTTCTAGTCGCCACCGGTCATGGCGATATGGAGGATGCTGATGGTAATCTGAAGACCTCCGGACACATATTTATGTCTGGATTTGGCAATTGCTGGAGGTTTTTCTGGACCCAGATTGTGGAAAGTCTTGGTGGCAACCATGGAGGGTTGGACCAACTTTCTTTACCCCAAGTTGAGATGGGGTATTATATTTGGAATGGGATACAAGCAGACTTTGCTGAGATTCTCTTTTCTCAGCTAATTACAAAACTAAAAGGAAAGAGAAGTCTGCATATTGCATTTCCAAGATTTCTGAGCTTATGTTTCATGGATATTCTTGGTGAAGATTATAATCAAGCTGGACCTGAAGCTTCAGTGCCTGAATACAGCAGAGATTTCTCAAAGGCATCCACTGCTGAAAATGAGCCTGAACTATCCACTGCTATGCTTCAGGTATTTAATAAAACTGTTTCAGCCACACTAGCTGGTTCAGAAAGGTCACTAAGTGGGCCACAAAAGAATGTGGGACCCGTTAGTCGACCTAAAGATAAGGTTGAGCAAATCATTGAATCTGGTAACGATGCACCTGCTTCTGCAGATGTTGAACCAGAAACTGGTGCGGGTACTAGTGACCCAAACCAGAGCATATCTGACCAGATTGTAAAAGTGAATGCTTTCTGGGATGACGATGAGCTACCTCAGGGGAATCTCGATTCCCTTGCTGATTTTGAGTTTGACGAGGGATTATTGGAGGCGAATCAATCTGATTCTGAGCCAGCCACCATCCTCTCAAACGCCCCTCCTCCTCCCCCAGAAATCCAACAAGAACAAGATATTAATCCTTACGTTCCACCACCTCCATCTCATCAACATCCAATTTTTCCACCGGGCACTAATCCTGCCTATGTTACAGCCGGTACCTTTAATCCTTCACTTCAATTTCTTCACCCCCAAATTCACCAACTCCCACCGCCTATTAAGTATGATGCCCAAATAGAAACGGACTTGGATTCTGAAACAGAATCTGAGAGTCCTACTGATTTACAACTGAACAATGTTCTGAAAGGGCTTGGTAATTTACCATTTGTTGCTCCTGCTTCTGCACAGCCCCCACCTCCTTTAAATGTAGAAGCACAGTTAGAGAAGACTCAAACCGAAGTCCAAAGCCTTATTCTTAGGGTGGAGGATTTAACCAAGTCTCTAACTGCCAATACTAGTTCTGTGGCTGAAATGAAAGGTGCTCAGATGTTTCTTGGAACTGAGTTAACCAAGGTTGCTGGAAACGAAGGACTAGTAGTTGGGAAGCTGAATGAGCTGGTGATGACTTGCAACAAGGTGAGTTCTGCAATCAGAGAAGCCTTCAAGCTAACAAAAAGAGATGTGCAAGCTTCGGTGGTTGCAAACTTGACATCTTGTGTTCAGTTGTTGAAGCAAGATTTTATGGCTGTTGGAAGAGAAGTACATGAGTTGGTTCAGAAGCCAAGTATAAATGAAAAAGAACTTGGGGCTTCTATAAGTGTTGGTATTTTTGATAATCTGAAGTCTGAGCTAACTTAGAATCTAGTTACTCAGATTTCAGAATCCATT
The DNA here is from genome assembly GCA_034093135.1 of Erigeron breviscapus. NCBI lineage: Eukaryota > Viridiplantae > Streptophyta > Magnoliopsida > Asterales > Asteraceae > Erigeron > Erigeron breviscapus. The sequence goes on along the minus strand of CM067172.1, from coordinate 68,652,426 downwards.
TCTGAGAAGGTTGGTGCGGAGGTTAGAATGATGATTGCTGAACTAACCAAAGACACAAATGACAAATTGGACAAGGCTGTAAATAAAGTAAAAGATTCAGTGTCCAAACTTGAAGGTTCAGTTCAGAATCAGTCCAAACAGTTAGATGCAATTCTAACTCTTCTGAAGAAAGAAACTGTTATTGCTCCTCCTCCCCCTGCTTCTTTCACTGAAGAAGATAGAAAGATGTTGAAGGATGTAAAAGATCAAGAAACACTGAACCTTAATTCTTCATTCAGATTAAGGGCTCAGCTTGCTACAATGGCAAAGGGTATATGTGATTGCCTAGAATAACAAAGTTGGGAACCACTGAAGGCAATTAAAACTTCAATTGACCTTTATGCTAAAATGCCTCCAGAGATTCCCAAAGGGGGAAGTGTGCCTATTGGTTTGCTGGCTAGTACTCAAGAAATGATTGAAGCAACCAAGAAGCAAACTGAGGTACCATCTGGTAGTGCCTCAGTTCAGGGGGAACAAGTTCAGAAGAAAGACAAGGGCAAAGGCAAGGCTCAAGAAGTAGAAGAACCAAAGAAAAGTTCTAAGGGTTCTGGAATCATTGTTGGTGAGAATGTGGATGAGCATGGTTATCCCTTGCACGATCTTGAGGATGATAGTAAGAAGTTGGAAGCGTTGTAAAAGCAGGTTTCCAATCAATTTATTATGTGGACGGAAAACAAAGAAAGAGAAAGGGAACAACATCTGAAGATGGGGACCCTTGATCATATAGATGCTGCAGCTCTTGGTTTATCATTGGAAAGATACTTGAAAATCAAAAATGATCCAAGAGTGCAAAAGGCTATTGTTGATATGCTTGAGTATGAGTGTGGGATGAACTACTCTCCTTGGAACAAAAGTTAGAAAGTCTGACCTTTAAGTTGTCCATTGAAGACTTAAAGAAAAATAGAGAAAAAGAAATGGCGATCAAAAGGAAGGAAATTCTGGCCGAAGTTCTGAAGGTTGAGAAAGAGTTGCTCAGACCAACCATTAAGCCCAAAGTGATTGGACCAAGATCATCAAGAAAGAATGTTCGTGATGCTGATCTTTCTACCTTCAAACCAATGTCTGATGATGTTATTGAAATTGAAAGAAAACATGAAAGGGATCAATATGAGCATTATATGAAGCATCGATCTCATTCAGCCAAAATAGTTGATATGGAAGTAACAAAAGCTGATGGATTGAAGCTTTTTGACTTGGTTGTTAAAAGAGAAGGAAGGGCAGCTGAAGAATACCATCAGGTTTCAGTGCACGAGTTTGGGATTTCTGAGCATAGGGAGATGATCCAGATTCTGAAGGGGAAGCCGAAATCTGCCTTGATTAGTGCATGGTTATCCAGAATACAACAAAAGATGCAGGCCAAGGTAGAGATTGAAGGCAGGTTGTTTGAAAAGAAAGATCATTCTCCACTGAAGAGAAAACCTACTGAGGCACCTTCTGGTTCAAGGCCTGCCAAGAAGTAGTTTCTTTTCAGTTTATCATGTATTTGTAATATATTTACATTTGTAACAAACATTTCAGTTTGTATATATATGTTGCAAATTGTAACCAATAAGTAGATGGTAAGTTTAAGTTAGAAAACCACAAGTAAATTCTGAGTCATCAATGATCTATAAGATGTACTTAGAAAATTTTTACAACTTAAACAAAAACTTGCATTTCAGACTTACAAACATGTATAGATAGAAGTCTGAGATGCATGCACTATTTCAGAACAAATAGGGGGAATTTGTTAGGTCGGAAATCGACCAAGTATAATTTGTTCAGAAATAGCTTGAAGTTTAGTGAAGACGTTAGTACAGAATTCTGAGATGTCTCAGAATTCCGTCACTGAAGCTTCACTTCAGTTCAGATCAAGACAAATCTGAAGCATTCATTCTGAAGTCAAAGACTGAAGTATGAAGAAGAGAATCATCTCAGAAGCGACCAAAGAGTGATTCTACCAGACCGAAGACTGAAGCATCTCAGTGTAAAGTATTTACAACACTTTACACTGATTACGAGGAAGACTTTTTACTTTACATACCTTTACCCAGTTAATAGATTTATCTATTAATAAAAGGTATAAGGTAAAAGTATAGGTTTGGAACATAGTACTATAAGTCACATCAACTGACTTATATACTCTTCCTAGTACAAGCATGTAAGGAATTAGGTTTAATTCCTTAAATGCTCACAACCACTTTTATACGATCTTGTCCATGTCATCATGGACTTGGTCTATAAATATAAAGTCTTCTCATAACTTGCAAAATGCTTAAAACTTTAGCATTCCAACTTGTGAGATATACTCTAAATAAAACTTACGAGTATTTCCAAGTTATTTAGATCACTTGTTTTTCGGGATTGTTTAGATACTTACACTTGGATGTTTATCTTTGTTCCGCAACAATCCTTGTATTTGTTTATATATCAATAAATCAAATACATTAGAAAGGAAACAACATGTCTCAATGCTACATACTTGATTATACATATATATATCTTTATATAGTTTCTGCCATTTAGTTCTTGTTATTTATGTTAAGTCATTTGTTTCTTGTTATCCATATCTGGATCGTAAACTTAACTTGTCCATCAAGATTAGTTGTACTTGCCAGTCGGGTTTAGTTAATCATCTATATTTGGGACTCAAACTTTTTCTCTCATGATGATTTTGAAAAGTGAGAACTGTTGAGTCAAGGATTCGCTGACCAGACTTGGTCGCTGACGTGTGTCGTCAGCAAGTCATCAGCGAGTCAATGACTCTTGTCAGCGGGTGGCTTACTTTCCAAGTTGTGTGTCAAGGCGGGAAGTTTTCAAACCACAAGAAGACAAGAAGTCACATGGTGGTTCTTCCAACTGAATATTACCTTATATGGCAAAGGTACAGTTGGGACCAAAACAAGGGTTTCTCTCTTTCATACCCGTTTTGGTAAAGAAGACAAAGGCTCCTGGATCAAAGTACAACGAGCCTATGAGAAGTCGACAACCACCATTCTATCACTATCGTTGTAAGGCTGTGTTGCCCTAATTCCTCCCTTATATAAAGCAACACAGCCGCATCATTTATACTTCGTGTTTTGTCACCACAAAGTGTGTGTCACTTTATTTTCTCTCTTGTAATTGCTTAAGTTTATAGTGTGTCTAGACTTAGCAATTATTTAGTTCATTTGTATTCTTGTAAGACAAGTTGTAATATCGACCATGTATTCATCGTTTAATCAATGAAACATATGATTATACTTGCTTAGATATTTGCATTTGAACTTATTCTTGTTCATGTTCTTTACTTTCTATTCTTAACTTTCTTGTCTAGATAAAACAAATATAAGTGTGCAAATTGTGGACTGTCAAGTGGTATCAGAGGCAACGTTTCTAAATTATTGAAACAAAGATCCGTTTGCATACTTATTTTCTTAAATCTCTGTTCTTTCTTATCTTCTTATCTTTCTTAATCTTTTCTTAAAACAAGAACATGACTGCTGTTCCCACCCTCGTTAACACACGTGACTTCGGTTACGTATCTGTCCCTCCAAGATTCGAGCTCGATGACTTTGGGTCTTGGAAGGAAAGGATGTTACTTCACATAGTGGGTGTGGAACCCTACCTTATGTCAATTCTGACCGTTGGTCCATATATTCCCACTCTGGTGCAAAGAACACCAGGAGCAACTGTTGATGCTCCTGAGATTGTGATTGACATCGTCAAACCAGAGGTTCAATGGACTGACGATGAGAGGAGACTTGTAAATCTTGATGCAAGACTTAAGAACATGATTATCAGCACTCTTCCTTCTGATATCATGAAAGTCGTCATCAGATATCCTTCTTCTAAAGAAGTGTGGGATAGGCTATGTAGCATGTATGAAGGCTCTGCTGCTACCATTGCCACTAAAAGAATAGACCTTAAAAGAGCCTATGAAAAATTCTTTTCTCTCCCCAACGAAGGTCTTAACGGCACTTATACCCGATTTAAAGGGTTGCTGAACGACATGACCACTGTTGGCATCACTCATGACAACTTTGAGGTATGCCACAAATTTCTTGATAGTTTACCTATCAAGTGGCAAGGTCTAAGACAAATCCTCAGGACCACAGAGCGTCTTAATGGGCTTGATCTTGAGTCTCTCTTCGGTATTCTTCAATTTGAGGAGAGAGCTCTTGCTCAAACTCTAAGAGCCGCTGCTGACGCACAACATCGTGCTGGTCCCTCCTCTTTCTTCTTCTTCAACCTCTTCTGCTTACACCGCTACTGACCCCCTTGACCTTGTCTCTGCTGAGCCCATTAATTTTAATAATGGTGCCAGCTCTTCTCATCTCCCACCTTCTATTCAGTCTCTTGTTAATGATCTCGACGCTGACGAGAAACAAGAGATGTTCAGCGACTTTATGGACTTTGCCTTAGTCGCTGGTAAGAGGTACTCTTGAAAATGGAACAACCGTAAGTCGGTTGTTCCATACAAGCCTCCTGTTGACAAATCTCAAGAGGAGTGCTGGAGATGTGGTAGAAAAGGACACTACCAAAAGGAGTGCAGAGTTGCTTTACCAACTCCAGCTGCTCCTAAAACTAACCCTTCCAAACCTGCTGATGAGTACAGGAACAAATACTATCAGCTAAAAGCCAAGGTTGCTGAAATGGAAGATGCAAAAACTCCAGCAAAAGGGCTGGTAGCTGAAGAGCACGACTGGGCTGAATCAGATGATTCAGACAGTGAAGAATACGTCGATGCCATGTGTCTTATGGCACTCGCTGATGGTGATGCTCTGACTAAAGACCATGTTTCTTCCAGTCAGTGGGTAAACGTCACCATTAAAAAGGTATGTGCTCATTATTCTGCCTCTGACGAAGATAAACCTAAAATCTTCGAATCTCTTCTTTGTGATATCCAGTTTGTTGAATCTATACGAGCTGATATCCAATCCAAACTCGACTCTGTCTGTTCAGAGTTGAGTGAAAAATCTGAAAAACTCAATGAGTTGAGAAATGTTCACGTTGAACTTCAATCTCATGAGTTTTTGGCACAAAAGGTTCAACTTGAGAATGAAAAACTCAAGCTTGAAGTTGCCAACCTTAAGAAGATTTTGACCTCCTGGTCAAAAGCTTCCAGGTTTCACCACCAGTGCCTAAACGAACAAGTCCCTGCCCAAGTACAGGCAGTAATAGGCGGTGACTTTAATGTCGCTGCCTCTCTCTCTGACTTGTTTAATGATGAGGTGAAGCCTAAAATTTCTATTCCTCCATCTGCTGTCATCTCTCCTGAAGAGATGAAGAAATGGTATTTTGTTAGGGGTCTTAACGATTACCACAATGAAATGGAAGCTGGTACTACCTCTTCTACTACCAGCGACCCATCTAATCCTGCTGAGGAAAATGGTGCTGGCTCCTCAGCAAGCACCAGCAACCCCTATCCTCATCTTCCCATTGTTGGCATGATGCCAAACGAAGGAAGAGTTCAATACTCTTCTGGGGAATCTTATGAAGGGGATATTGGTAGTGATGGTTTTAAACCCATCGCTCCTCAGCAGCTCACCATCAGACCTTCTGAACCATTCAGAAGAAGTAAGGTTGCTATCCCCTATGACTATAGTAAACCTCAGCTAGCTAATGCTGTCAGTCAGCAACCTCAACCTATTGTTCAACCCTCTTCTCCTTCATCTTCTCAACAAGCTCCTGCCCATGCTGACAGTAAAACTGTTCAGGATGATCGTGTCATGAAAAGACGCGTCAGGTTCGGAGACGCTAGATATCAGCAAGTTGGACCTTCTAAGGTCCGGCCTGCTGATAGACATGTCCACCAACAGGCACCTCAATCGATGCCTATCCCTATTTTGAGACATAAAACTCCCCAAAAGGAGAGAATGTCTCACACCCAAAATAGGCCTATTACTCCTCAAAGAGGACACTTGCCTCATCAGCAAGTTGGACCTTCTAAGGTCCGGCCTGCTGATAGACATGTCCACCAACAGGCACCTCAATCGATGCCTATCCCTATTTTGAGACATAAAACTCCCCAAAAGGAGAGAATGTCTCACACCCAAAATAGGCCTATTACTCCTCAAAGAGGACACTTGCCCCATCAGCAAGTAAGGCCTATCACTCCTCAAAGAGGACACTTGCCCCATCAGCAAGTTGGACCTTCTAAGGTCCGGCCTGCTGATAGACATGTCCACCAACAGGCACCTCAATCGATGCCTATCCCTATTTTGAGACATAAAACTCCCCAAAAGGAGAGAATGTCTCACACCCAAAATAGGCCTATTACTCCTCAAAGAGGACACTTGCCTCATCAGCAAGTTGGACCTTCTAAGGTCCGGCCTGCTGATAGACATGTCCACCAACAGGCACCTCAATCGATGCCTATCCCTATTTTGAGACATAAAACTCCCCAAAAGGAGAGAATGTCTCACACCCAAAATAGGCCTATTACTCCTCAAAGAGGACACTTGCCTCATCAGCAAGTTGGACCTTCTAAGGTCCGGCCTGCTGATAGACATGTCCACCAACAGGCACCTCAATCGATGCCTATCCCTATTTTGAGACATAAAACTCCCCAAAAGGAGAGAATGTCTCACACCCAAAATAGGCCTATTACTCCTCAAAGAGGACACTTGCCTCATCAGCAAGTTGGACCTTCTAAGGTCCGGCCTGCTGATAGACATGTCCACCAACAGGCACCTCAATCGATGCCTATCCCTATTTTGAGACATAAAACTCCCCAAAAGGAGAGAATGTCTCACACCCAAAATAGGCCTATTACTCCTCAAAGAGGACACTTGCCCTCATCAGCAAGTGGCCTATCTATGGCACTCGCTGATGGTGATGCTCTGACTAAAGACCAAGTTTCTTCCAGTCAGTGGGTAAACGTCACCATTAAAAAGGTATGTGCTCATTATTCTGCCTCTGACGAAGATAAACCTAAAATCTTCGAATCTCTTCTTTGTGATATCCAGTTTGTTGAATCTATACGAGCTGATATCCAATCCAAACTCGACTCTGTCTGTTCAGAGTTGAGTGAAAAATCTGAAAAACTCAATGAGTTGAGAAATGTTCACGTTGAACTTCAATCTCATGAGTTTTTGGCACAAAAGGTTCAACTTGAGAATGAAAAACTCAAGCTTGAAGTTGCCAACCTTAAGAAGATTTTGACCTCCTGGTCAAAAGCTTCCAGGTTTCACCACCAGTGCCTAAACGAACAAGTCCCTGCCCAAGTACAGGCAGTAATAGGCGGTGACTTTAATGTCGCTGCCTCTCTCTCTGACTTGTTTAATGATGAGGTGAAGCCTAAAATTTCTATTCCTCCATCTGCTGTCATCTCTCCTGAAGAGATGAAGAAATGGTATTTTGTTAGGGGTCTTAACGATTACCACAATGAAATGGAAGCTGGTACTACCTCTTCTACTACCAGCGACCCATCTAATCCTGCTGAGGAAAATGGTGCTGGCTCCTCAGCAAGCACCAGCAACCCCTATCCTCATCTTCCCATTGTTGGCATGATGCCAAACGAAGGAAGAGTTCAATACTCTTCTGGGGAATCTTATGAAGGGGATATTGGTAGTGATGGTTTTAAACCCATCGCTCCTCAGCAGCTCACCATCAGACCTTCTGAACCATTCAGAAGAAGTAAGGTTGCTATCCCCTATGACTATAGTAAACCTCAGCTAGCTAATGCTGTCAGTCAGCAACCTCAACCTATTGTTCAACCCTCTTCTCCTTCATCTTCTCAACAAGCTCCTGCCCATGCTGACAGTAAAACTGTTCAGGATGATCGTGTCATGAAAAGACGCGTCAGGTTCGGAGACGCTAGATATCAGCAAGTTGGACCTTCTAAGGTCCGGCCTGCTGATAGACATGTCCACCAACAGGCACCTCAATCGATGCCTATCCCTATTTTGAGACATAAAACTCCCCAAAAGGAGAGAATGTCTCACACCCAAAATAGGCCTATTACTCCTCAAAGGGGATACTTGCCTCATCAGCAAGTAAGGCCTATCACTCCTCAAAGAGGACACTTGCCCCATCAGCAAGTTAGGCCTATCACTCCTCAAAGAGGACACTTGCCCCATCAGCAAGTGAGATCAATAACTCCTAATAGGCAGTACCTACCTCATCGGCAAATGAGGTCTGCTACTCCTAATCAGAAACCTAGATCGATCACTCCCAAAAGAGTGCATCCATCTCAGCAGGGTCCTTTTTCTTCTTCTCACCCTGCTGTTAATCCAGCATGGAGTGTAGTCAAGGGATCAAAAATCCCCTCTACCTCTCAGACTGAGGATCCAAAAGGAAAATCCATTTTGGGTCCTGCTCCTAAGATGCCTCAGCTTACACTTAAGCATAAGCAGAAGTCTAAGCAAAAGAAAAAGGCATATTCCTCCGTTGACCCTAAAATTAATGAGCTAGCTCAGCAAGTTAATGATCTTTCCTCCCAACTGAAGGAATTCTTACTTCAAAATCAAAAAGGCAGCACCTCTGTTAAAAAATGCTACATATGTGGCAGCAGAGGTCATGTAGCTTCTGATTGTGACAACTCCATGGATGCTCCTGAAATTGACATTCAACCTAATCCTTCTTCTTCAGCGGCTGTTCCCTCCTCCACTATAGTCAGCGAAAGTTCTTCTTCTGCTGATCATATAAATAGTGTAGGAGAGTCAACCGATCTCACTGAGGAGAACATCGCTGACTTCATTGCTGCTCAGCGAATCTCCTTTCCCCTCTCTCAAGAGATAATTACTAATAGTCGTGGTAGCATTCTGGTTGAGTATGGGAACAACTATCAAGTTAGCAACTTGACTGTTCTAGATACTGGAACCATTGTCACCTCTGCTGATCAATATTACACCTATGTGATTGATGGTGACATGTCTCCTGCTCATCATCTTGTTGATAACTCTCGAAGTGATGAGAATACTGACCATAATGCTCCTCTTCCTCTCTCTACTGATGACACTGTCAGCAGAGAAGAATCCTCTGAGTCTCCCATCTTTAATCCTGCTGACATGTCCGTCAGTGAGTTCAACAGTGAACCCATCTAAATCCTTCTGTTAAATCCATGCAGGGCTCGCTGGGAAAAGGTGTGTGGTACTTGGACAGTGGCTGTTCAAAACACATGACTGGCTCAAAGACCCTGCTGGATAACTACGTAGAGGCTGCTGGCCCTACTGTAGTGTTTGGTGATAACTCCACTGGGCAAACTGAAGGTTATGGTCTTCTCTCCAATGGACTCATTAAGTTCAAGAAGGTCACTTATGTCAATGGATTAAAACATAATCTCATCAGCATAAGTCAACTTTATGATGCTGACTACAAAGTGATTCTTGATAAACATCAAGGCACTGTGATAAATATAAACAAGGAAGTAGTCTTGGTTGCTCCAAGAAAACTAGATGTATATCTGGTTGACTTCACTCCTATCAAGACTGATAGTGAAACTTGTTTCTTTGCTAAGTCGGCTGCTGAACTAAACTGGTTATGGCACATGCGTATGTCGCATGTGAATTTCAAAACCATCAACTCTCTGGCCAAAAAGAACCTTGTTCGTGGCCTCCCTCATCTTTCATTTGAAAAGGATAGACTCTGTGGTGCTTGTGAAAAAGGTAAAAGCCACAGAGCAACTTTCAAAACCAAGTAGGCCAATTCTATCTCTGGCTGCTTTCATCTTCTTCACATGGACCTTTTTGGTCCAGTGAATGTCCAAAGTCTAAAGGGTAGCAGATACACTTTAGTAATCATGGATGAATACTCACGATACACTTGGACTATCTTTCTTCATTCCAAGAGTGATGCTGCTGAAGAGATTATAAATTTCATCAAGAAAATGAAAATCTCAACAGCATAAGGGTGAAAGAACTTAGGAGCGATCATGGTACTGAGTTCAGAAACCACACTCTTGAAGCTTTTTGTGCTGATCAAGGGATCTCACAAAATTTCTCTTCCACCAGAACTCCTGAGCAAAATGGTGTCGCTGAAAGGAGAAATAGAACTCTCATCGAAGCAGCACGCACCATGCTCAGTGAGTCTTCTTTGCCTAGTAAATTCTGGGCTGAAGCTGTCAACACTGCTTGTCATACTCAAAATAGATGTCTAATAGTTAAAAGACATGACAAGACAGCGTATGAGGTGTTGAAAGGTAAGAAACCTCAAATCAAATACTTCCATGTATTTGGATGTCCTATCTTCATCTTAAACAACAAGGATCACCTAGGTAAATTTGATCCTAAAGCTGATGATGGATACTTTCTTGGGTATTCATCCATCAGCAAGGCATTCAGAGTATTCAATACTCGCCTTCAGAAGGTTGATGAATCCATTCATGTTACTTTCGATGAAAGTTCATCAGCACTAAAGGACATTCAATCTTCTTCATCTGAGGTCATTTTTAATGAGCTAGCTGACCCTCTCACTGAGGAAGCTGACTTATTTGTTGATGCTTCTTGCTCGCTGCCTGATACTACTCAGCATATCACAAAGGATAGTTCAGCTGATGCTGAACTAGAGCAAGTTGCTGCTCACATCTACTCGATTGAGCCAGTTGAGCCTATCTTAAGATCAATCCATGCAGCATCAGCCAAACCTAGATCACTGGCTGATGACTCTACTGATGAGGAGTTTCATGATGCTTCAGCAAATGCTGAAGAAATGGAGTCTGCTGAAGACTCCGCCATCAATGATAACTCAAATCAGTCGAATGGCTCTGCTGATCATTCTCCTGAACCCATTCTTACCATTGACCTCTCTTCTTATAATGCTCCTGCTGATCCCATCGCTCCAATTTCCGCTGCCACTCAACTTGGTGTCTCAAGTGCTCCTGCGCTTAAGTGGACATCTAGTCATCCAGCTCACCAAGTTATCGGTGACCCTCAGCAGGGGATTACCACTCGATCAGCGACAAGAAATACATGTCTATATGTAAACTTCTTGTCTATGATCACTCCCAAAAATATAGGAGAAGCAATGGTTGATCCCTCATGGGTTGCTGCCATGCAAGAGGAACTCACCCTATTCAAAAGACAGAATGTCTGGTTTTTGGTTCCTCTACCTCCTGGAAAAGAACCCATTGGAACTAAATGGGTTTATAGGAATAAAATGGACAAAGATGGTGTTGTTACTCGTAACAAAGCTAGGCTGGTTGCACAAGGATACCTTCAAGAAGAAGGTGTTGATTACAATGAAACCTTTGCACCAGTGGCCCGATTAGAAGCAATTCGCTTATTCTTGGCACATGCTGCTTACAGAAACTTCACAGTATATCAAATGGATGTAAAGAGTGCTTTCCTAAATGGAAAACTCGATGAGGAAGTTTATGTTGAGCAGCCACCTGGTTTTGAAGATCCAGCCAAGCCACACCATGTCTATCGCCTCTATAAGGCACTCTATGGTCTTAAACAAGCTCCCAGAGCTTGGTATGACACTCTCTCTGAATTTCTTCTTTCTAATAAGTTTCAGCGAGGATCCATTGACAGCACCCTCTTCATTTATAGAAAGGGTGCTGATGTCCTATATGTTCAGATATATGTAGATGACATCATTTTTGGGTCCTCCAGCAAGAAACTTTGTACCAAGTTCAGCTCACTGATGTCCTATCATTTTGAGATGAGCATGATGGGTGAGCTGACCTTCTTTCTTGGTCTTCAAATTCGTCAACTTCCAAATGGGATTTTCCTTAATCAGGAAAAGTACATTCGAGACATGCTGGCCAAGTTTGACATGTCTAATGTCGCTACTAAGGTCACTCCTATGTCTCCTCCCAATAATCTTCATGCTGATCCTGATGGCAAGCATATGAACCCCACTCACTATCGGGGAATGATTGGCTCGCTGATGTATCTCACAGCGAGTCGTCCTGATATCATGTTTGCTACTTGCTTATGTGCAAGATATCAAGCCTCTCCTAGGGAATCCCATCTTCTCGCTGTAAAGCGAATTTTCAAGTATCTAAAAGGTACTTCAACATTGGTGTTATAACACGATTTCTATCACTGAATTCAATTCATCAATGGCGGTTTGGATAGTGTGTGTTCTTGGTGTTTGTGTGTGTTTTGAGAGAGAATCAAAGGTAACTGTGTAAATGTTATCAAAGGTTCTGAAAAGTTATGACCTGCTATGATCTCTAAGGTGTGAGAGGGCTATTTATAGTCTAATTACATAATTATGCTTATTGTCACAATTAGCCCCTCAACCTTAGTGATCATTTATCTATGACTTAATAACAAGAAATTCTTCTAATCTAGATTACAATTTATCACTATTTTTGGATTTCTAACATTCTCCCCCTTAGTGATATATTGTAATGAATGAAGTACGTGTTATATTGTCTTGTAGGTATGAATTTGATGAGCCCGGTGGTGAAGACAATTGGGGTGTTGAAACAAGTCTTCAAAGCTTTCTCTTTTTGTCTTTGGAGAACTTGATTCAGTCTTGGTCTTGGTCTTGAACTTCTTGAAGTTAAATCATGTGAGAATTCTCAATGTTCTTTTAGAACAGAGAATAATGAAGTCGAACAAATGTGTGTGACTTGAATCTTCGAGAATTGTTGAATCATGAATCAGAGTTGTCTTTTGAAATGCGGAAGGTATAAATCTTGGTTTCGAATGTTTCAATCTTCGATTCTTGAGTGAAATTCAACTTTTCAATTCTTCAGTTTTAATTCTTGAATGAATTTCATCTTCTTGGAATGAAGTTTCATGAATATGAACTCTCCCTCTTGATGTATGCATTGGAGTTTTTTGAACAAAATGTTGTTGTATGACTTGAAGATCTTTGAATGAAGTGTGTTTGATGAAGACTCTGTTAAAGCTTTTACTTCTTTGACTTGAATCTTCTAACCAATCTTTGATCCTTTTTGAAGCTTTGATCTTTGTCATATCAATTCGAACACTTTGGAGAGTAAGCAATTGAATGAGATTTGAATGAAATTCTTACGAAGTAATCATGCTCCCCCTCAATCCATGATTATAAACATTTTGGAGCATCTTTGAACTTTTAAAGCATCTTGAGTGAAAATCTTTTCATCTTCGGTTTCATTCTTATTTTTGACGTCAATTCAGATTCACCCTTTTTAAAATCAAAATTTCAATCACCTAAAGTCTAGTGAAAATCTGAAACTATTGTCACATCATGAATAATTTTCTCCCCCTATACACAAACTTTGATAAGCCTAGAACTTTGAAAAAACCTAAACCCAATTAAAACAACCAAACATAAACTTTTCTCCTTGTTTCCTTATCAATTAGTGAATCAATCATAATATTTTCTCCTCCTCATAATGACATCATTGGGAACCAATGTCATTATGTACACATTTGATTGATTAAATATCAAAATTTCAATCACCTAAAGTCTAGTGAAAATCTGAAACTATTGTCACATCATGAATAATTTTCTCCCCCTATACACAAACTTTGATAAGCCTAGAACTTTGAAAAAACCTAAACCCAATTAAAACAACCAAACATAAACTTTTCTCCTTGTTTCCTTATCAATTAGTGAATCAATCATAATATTTTCTCCTCCTCATAATGACATCATTGGGAACCAATGTCATTATGTACACATTTGATTGATTAAATATCAAAAGAAACCATAAAAACGTTATATCATGGTGTTGGTGTTTTCTGTGTTTGTGTGAAGAGAAATGAAACCGGATAAGAATGATCCGTTAGCATGTTCAAAAATCGAAGGGATTAATGAAATGACCGATTGAAATGTATAACATTTTTCGGATTTCCTATGTATCATTGAGATATGCACAAAACAATCCTCTAACATAGTTCAGTCTGCGGCTTTGCAACCACGAGATTGCTTCAAAGAATATAAATTATGGTTAACACTACCGAAGCATTTGATAACCACAATTTTATCCTTAAAGACTTTTTAGGGAAAAACAAGGTCACTTAGACTTCTTGTTAACTCAATAATCACATAAATGTAATCATGAGACCTACGTTCAACGTTGGAAAAGATGTTAGCATTGGTAGGATTTCCATTCGATCATCGTGGAATATCAATTAAGATATCACTACAAATGTTCCGGCTATATCACAAAGATAAGCAATGATATCACAAAGATATGACTCGAATGTGTCCTAAAGTGAAGAATAATCAAACTAATGATAATAATATATCCATTGGTAGGATTTCCATTCGATCATCGTGGAATATCAATTAAGATATCACTACAAATGTTCCGGCTATATCACAAAGATAAGCAAGTATATCACAAAGATATGACTCGAATGTGTTCTAATACAAATGAATGATGATCAAATTAATGACCAAACAAGATAGCTCTAGACACATTGTGATCAAAATGAAGTCGGGGACTGGAGCAGAATGTCTCCCTTTTTCAATATCAACATCTTCCAAATGAAGAGTCAATAGAAATGTGGAAATCTCCGTGAGAAGTGAAACAAGTATTTGTTAAGAAACACTTGAGTGGTTAGGAAAAGATGTGCATTGCTTCACTGGGTCCATGAAGACTTTTTCAATATCGAGAAATCAACAAATGAAATCCGATAGGGACGTGTTTACCTGGCTTTTTGAGAACTTTGGGGAGGGCTTTCGTTTCTTTTAGCCCTTTCGCACATCATATCACCATAATCTCTCACTTTTCGACTTTACTCCCTCCATCCTATTTGCACAAAACAACATCACTCAAAATACCCTCACTATCTAATGAAAGAAGTGAATACTCCAGGGTTAGAATTCATCGGTGATGATGAAATTCATGGAGTAAATTTGAGAAATACTTATCACTCATGTGCAAACTAATCACCGAACTCCATTTGATCAAAAATCATTGGAAAAAACATCAAATGTTTGGAAAAAATTTGGCACACATTTGAAGTGTTGAACGTGTTTGAAATCACAAACTCCTCCTTAATCTATGCAAGAATAGATAAAAAAAAATTCCATAGAAAGGTGGAGCAAAAATGGTTTTTGTGAGATCAAACATTTGAGAGTCTATTGTGAACAAGATCTTTATTTGAAAATCATAAAGTTTTGCTTCAACAACAATGTTAAGAGTAAGACAGCTAGGGAGTACACAAAGGCGTTCAATCCTTCGCATCTTACAACAACAAGTTGGAGGCAATTAACACATTTAAGCAAATGAAAAATCCAGTCAATTGTACAATATAAGACAACAAGGGAGTACACAAAGGCGTTCGATCCATTGCGTCTCATATCAACAATTGAGAGTTTTGAAAACTTTATTTGAACAACTTGATTGCTATCACACATACATACTCATATAAGACTACTTGGAAGTACACAAAGGCGTTCGATTCCATGTTATCTTATATCAATTTATATGTATAATAACAAAAGCTTAGAATGTAAAAACATTCTATCAATAAATATATCATTTAAGAACGGGTTGCATACATAGTATATGCAAGCCATTTAAAATAAAAATCTTTTTGTTTATTTTTGAAAATATGCAATTTTGTATTTTGGTTTTCTGAAATGTGTCAAGAATTCCTTCAAAAGAATTAAGGTTTAAGATTTAACATACCTAGCTTGGAGATAAGAAAGTTAAACCTCTTTTCATTAATTGGTTTTGTGAACAAATCTGCAAGTTGAAAGTCAGTACCCACAAAATAGAGCTCGATGTCTCCTTTCTCAATATGATCTTTGAGAAAATGATATCTAACATCAATATGCTTTGATCGAGAGTGGTTTACTGAGTTGACTGCAATTGCAATGGCACTCTGAGAATCACAATAGATAGGGATATGATCATATTTCAGACCATAATCAGTTAGTTGTGTCTTCATCCATAAAACTTGAGCACAACAACTAGCCGCAGCCACATATTCAGCTTCAGCCGTTGACAGTGATACACAATTCTGTTTCTTGGAAGACCAACTCACAATTTTATCGCCTAAAAATTGTAGAGTACCGGAAGTGCTCTTGCGATCAAGTTTACAACCAGCATGATCTGCATCTGAATATGCAGTTAGATTGAATCCAGTATCCCTTGGATACCAGAGACCTAAATCGGGTGTACCCTTCAGATAACGAAAGATTCGTTTCACAGCTTGATAATGTAAATCAGTTGGTGCAGCTTGATATCTAGCACACATACATGTTGCAAACATTATATCTGGGCGAGATGCTGTTAGGTATAACAACGAACCAATCATACTTCGATATCTCTTTTGGTCAAATGGTTTCCCATTTGTGTCAGTATTTATGTTTGTTCGAGCAGCCATTGGGGTAGATATTGAAGAACATGAAGTCATAAACACCCTCCCCCCCCCCCCCCCCCCCCCCCCCCCCCCCCCCCCCCCCCCCCCCCCCCCCCCCCCCCCCCCCCCCCCCCCCCCCCCCCCCCCCCCCCCCCCCCCCCCCCCCCCCCCCCCCCCCCCCCCCCCCCCCCCCCCCCCCCCCCCCCCCCCCCCCCCCCCCCCCCCCCCCCCCCCCCCCCCCCCCCCCCCCCCCCCCCCCCCCCCCCCCCCCCCCCCCCCCCCCCCCCCCCCCCCCCCCCCCCCCCCCCCCCCCCCCCCCCCCCCCCCCCCCCCCCCCCCCCCCCCCCCCCCCCCCCCCCCCCCCCCCCCCCCCCCCCCCCCCCCCCCCCCCCCCCCCCCCCCCCCCCCCCCCCCCCCCCCCCCCCCCCCCCCCCCCCCCCCCCCCCCCCCCCCCCCCCCCCCCCCCCCCCCCCCCCCCCCCCCCCCCCCCCCCCCCCCCCCCCCCCCCCCCCCCCCCCCCCCCCCCCCCCCCCCCCCCCCCCCCCCCCCCCCCCCCCCCCCCCCCCCCCCCCCCCCCCCCCCCCCCCCCCCCCCCCCCCCCCCCCCCCCCCCCCCCCCCCCCCCCCCCCCCCCCCCCCCCCCCCCCCCCCCCCCCCCCCCCCCCCCCCCCCCCCCCCCCCCCCCCCCCCCCCCCCCCCCCCCCCCCCCCCCCCCCCCCCCCCCCCCCCCCCCCCCCCCCCCCCCCCCCCCCCCCCCCCCCCCCCCCCCCCCCCCCCCCCCCCCCCCCCCCCCCCCCCCCCCCCCCCCCCCCCCCCCCCCCCCCCCCCCCCCCCCCCCCCCCCCCCCCCCCCCCCCCCCCCCCCCCCCCCCCCCCCCCCCCCCCCCCCCCCCCCCCCCCCCCCCCCCCCCCCCCCCCCCCCCCCCCCCCCCCCCCCCCCCCCCCCCCCCCCCCCCCCCCCCCCCCCCCCCCCCCCCCCCCCCCCCCCCCCCCCCCCCCCCCCCCCCCCCCCCCCCCCCCCCCCCCCCCCCCCCCCCCCCCCCCCCCCCCCCCCCCCCCCCCCCCCCCCCCCCCCCCCCCCCCCCCCCCCCCCCCCCCCCCCCCCCCCCCCCCCCCCCCCCCCCCCCCCCCCCCCCCCCCCCCCCCCCCCCCCCCCCCCCCCCCCCCCCCCCCCCCCCCCCCCCCCCCCCCCCCCCCCCCCCCCCCCCCCCCCCCCCCCCCCCCCCCCCCCCCCCCCCCCCCCCCCCCCCCCCCCCCCCCCCCCCCCCCCCCCCCCCCCCCCCCCCCCCCCCCCCCCCCCCCCCCCCCCCCCCCCCCCCCCCCCCCCCCCCCCCCCCCCCCCCCCCCCCCCCCCCCCCCCCCCCCCCCCCCCCCCCCCCCCCCCCCCCCCCCCCCCCCCCCCCCCCCCCCCCCCCCCCCCCCCCCCCCCCCCCCCCCCCCCCCCCCCCCCCCCCCCCCCCCCCCCCCCCCCCCCCCCCCCCCCCCCCCCCCCCCCCCCCCCCCCCCCCCCCCCCCCCCCCCCCCCCCCCCCCCCCCCCCCCCCCCCCCCCCCCCCCCCCCCCCCCCCCCCCCCCCCCCCCCCCCCCCCCCCCCCCCCCCCCCCCCCCCCCCCCCCCCCCCCCCCCCCCCCCCCCCCCCCCCCCCCCCCCCCCCCCCCCCCCCCCCCCCCCCCCCCCCCCCCCCCCCCCCCCCCCCCCCCCCCCCCCCCCCCCCCCCCCCCCCCCCCCCCCCCCCCCCCCCCCCCCCCCCCCCCCCCCCCCCCCCCCCCCCCCCCCCCCCCCCCCCCCCCCCCCCCCCCCCCCCCCCCCCCCCCCCCCCCCCCCCCCCCCCCCCCCCCCCCCCCCCCCCCCCCCCCCCCCCCCCCCCCCCCCCCCCCCCCCCCCCCCCCCCCCCCCCCCCCCCCCCCCCCCCCCCCCCCCCCCCCCCCCCCCCCCCCCCCCCCCCCCCCCCCCCCCCCCCCCCCCCCCCCCCCCTCAGATACCGTTTTGGGTTCGATATTGCTAAGAGAAAGTGCAACAAGACACTCATTTACTGAGGTACGAGTAGTTACTCCTGCTTGTGGATCTCCAATTATTTGATCAGTAGGATGGTCTTTCTGCATACGTGTCCACTTGTGAGCATGAGGAAGAGGATCTTGTTGTTGAAGATCAACCTCACCATCATTAAAGCTTGAGTTTTGTTGAGAGATGGAGTCATAACTTGGTATAACTCTTTCCTCATAAGCTGGATGATCAAAATCAAGTGGAACATACACATTTGGAGTGTTTAATGGATTTGTTGTCTGAATTAATCGAGAAGGTTGTTCTTGAACATTCACTTGAGAAGAATTATCTTGAGAGGATGGTGGAGAAGTATCAGTAGAAGAGTATTCTTGCTCTGAAGAACTTGATGATGATTCATGAATGATGTCAGGAACTGGATCATTGTTATGAAGAGGTTCATTGTTTGGAATTGGTTCAACGATGACCTGAGGTTCTTGATCATGAATCGGTTTTGAATTATAGAATTCTTCAAAAAGAATATCTAATTCATCACTTGTTGGAGTTGGAAACTTCTTGAATTTAGAAGCCAAGGTAGAATTCCTTGTAGGAGTACTTGGATCATCAATTGTTGGTAGCAAACTTTCTTGCTCAAAAATCATGCCTGACATCTCATCAAACCAAACATTCATTGTTTCTTGAATTGTGTTTGTTCGGCGATTGTAGATTCGGTAGGCAATTGATGTTTTGGAATAACCAACAAAGTATCCTTCATCACCTTTCTTCTCGAACTTTCCAAGATTCTCCCGATCATTCAAAGTATAACAAACACACCCAAATATATGAAAGTAGTTGATGTTGGGTTTGCGTTTGTTAATAACCTCATAAGGAGTCTTTTCGAAACACTGATTGATAATGGACCGATTCTGAGTGTGACATGCAGTGTCAACAGCTTCAGCCCACATATTGGATGGCAATTTGGAATAAGCAAGCATTGTCCTTGCTGCTTCCACCAGCGATCGATTTCTCCTTTCAACAACACCGTTTTGTTGTGGGGTACAAACTGCTGAGAACTGATGAGTTATACCTTTGGATTTGCAGAATTCATCAAAAACAGCATTCTTGAACTCAGTTCCGTTATCCGAACGGATGTAACGAACTGGAAGTTGAAGATTTACTTGAGTATTAGTGATGAAATCTATCAACATCTGAGTTGTTTCATCTTTGGATGCAAGGAACTTGACCCAAGTATATCTTGAATAATCATCAACAATAACCAAGATGTATTTCTTCCCATTTCGGCTTTGTACTTTCATCGGCCCACAAAGATCCATGTGAAGCAAATGAAGAGGTGCTAAAGAATTTGGAGATTTCTTCGGTTTATGAGAAGCTCTCTTAATCTTCCCTACAGCACAAGAAGGACAAACATGCTCACTTTCATACTTATAGTCAGGTAAGCCTTTAACAAGATGCTTGTTGACCAAAGTATTAATGGTTTGAAAATTCAGATGAGAAAGCCTTCTATGCCATAACCAAGAATTCTTTGAAGCAGCCTTTGAAATGAGACAAATATTATCGGTTGGTTGGTTATCATCGAGATTGACGGTAAAAAGATTATCATCACGGTCACCACAAAGAATATCAACTCCATCTAGAGTTTGGACTTTGCAAAGAGATTTTCGAAACAGAACTTGAAGATTGTTATCACAGAATTGTCCAACACTGAACAAGTTGTGACTTAATCCTTCAACATAGTGAACTTTCTTGATGATAATTCCATTTCTTTCAATGTCTCCATAACCTAAGATAGGAGGAAAATTGTTGTTTCCAAAGCGAACTGTTCCCATGAATCTTTCAACAAAATTCTTGAGGAAAGATTTATTTCCAGTCATGTGTTTCGAACACCCGGAATCGAGTATCCAAACACAGATGGTTATTTCCTGCAATCAAAGAAATTTAACCATTTTTAGGTACCCACTTGAAGACGGGTCCTTTAAGGTTAGTTAAAATAGGCAGGGTATATAACTTAGGATATGCATTCAAACATGTTTTCGAATCAACATAATCATTAACAAGCACATTATCAAAAAACATATTTGAATAAAACGTACGAACATTCACATCAGAATTAAAAGTAACATGTCTACAAGCATTCATATCAACCACACGAGAATTAAAATTGTTTACAAGCTCACAAGGCTTTGCCTTGGCACATTCAACATTATTTAACAAAGATGAATTGTTTTGATTTACAGTAACACCTTTCCTCCTATTGATAGACTTTCTCCTCCTTCTATTCTTCTTTTTCTCAACATTCTTTAGATTACTAGTGATCTTAGGTACTAAAGTATTAGCTACCCATCTAGCACCACTAGTTAAGCTCTTTCCACCTGTTGAATTGAAATTAAGAAGATTAGAACTAGGAGTTTTAATCACTTTCATCTTTTTGGAATCTTTTGGAGGTGAGGAAACTTCTTGCTTCTTTGGTTTATCATGAGAAAACCACCCATATCTATCCCTATATCTAGTTGAACCATTTGATGTATCTTTAGTTAGCGAAACTGAGCTAGACTTAGACACTTTAGGTATAGACCTAGATTGAGAGCTAGATTGAGAAGCATTAGGACAGTCTTTTGGAAGTTTCACTTTGGTTAGCGAAACTGAGCTAGACTTAGACACTTTAGGTATAGACCTAGATTGAGAGCTAGATTGAGAAGCATTAGGACAGTCTTTTGGAAGTTTCACTTTGGTGTACTTTGTCCTGAGTTGGGTTTCAGCTTGTTCCTTTTTGACATGTTTTACTGGGGTAGCAACAAAGGTTTCTAACTTAATGGTCTTTGGTTCAGTCTTGACGAGTTTGGTCTTAACTCGTTTCTTTGAGTAATATGAA
This sequence comes from Erigeron breviscapus, assembly GCA_034093135.1. Classification (NCBI taxonomy): domain Eukaryota; kingdom Viridiplantae; phylum Streptophyta; class Magnoliopsida; order Asterales; family Asteraceae; genus Erigeron; species Erigeron breviscapus. The sequence goes on along the minus strand of CM067172.1, from coordinate 68,631,357 downwards.
GTTGGAGCTTTGGACAATGGTTTTTGAGATTCCACATTTGTTTCCACTTTGATTTTGGTAGATTCAATCTTTTTCTCAGTTTCTGAATTAAAAACATATTCTCCCTCCATGAATTTATCAAAATCATCCTTTGTGAAATCTTTAGAGAAAGAAAATTTCAATGGAGATTGATTAGTTTCAAATTCATTTGAAAGTTTTGAAAAATCAGGAATCTTTGTGTCCAACTTCACATTATGGGTAGTCTCAGAAATTAGGTCAACTTGAACTGACACATCTTTGATCTCACAAGAAAATGGAGTAGAAGTATCAACACCTATACTAGCACTAGGCTTAGGGTGAACAACTAACTCATCAACAGTGTTGCATGTGAAAAACCTATAGAAGTACCATATCAAAACTAAACTATGTGCAAGTTCTTCATTAGATAAATCAGATTGCACATAATCATCAGCTATGAATGTAGCAGTATTTTGACAAGTACATTCAAGAAAATCAGTCAAGGTCTGAGTAGAGGTATTGGTAGATGAATCACAAGTAGTTTGGGTAGAATTGTCTACTAAAGCAGTTTGGTCTGTTTGAGTAGAAGCAATCTCACAAACTTTCTTAGTATCAACAACAATATATTTATCCTCTGAATTCGGACTTTGAGACTTGAGATGATCAATAACTTTTTGTTGAGATTCTACCTTTTGTTGTAACCCTTCTATTTGTTTTTCCAAAAATGTGGTTGGAAAATACATTTTAGTTGGTTTAGGTGGAGTACAGACTGATTCTTGGTTTTGAAAATTTGATTCAATTTCTTCCAATTTGAAAATTGAAGACTCTTTTGTTTTGTATGAATCATTTATTGCATCATAATTAACCAAAAATTCTTGTTTTGGTATTCTCTCAACTTCATCAGTCTCAAATTCGTCATCCAATGGACGAATAAATTGTTGTATCATACCAAGTCGCAGGAATTTTTCATCATACAAGGGTTCAATTTCCTCTTTGGCTTTTTGCAATGGTGTGATATTCTCAAATCCCAACCCTAGAAGAAATTCTGTTTTGTCAATTTTTGACTTGTTGAAATAGGCAGTGAAATTCAAGAGAGGATTTTGTTCAACTTTATATAACTTTTCTTGATAGAAAAGTATATTCTTTTTAAATTCCTCAATTTGTTTTTCAAGATTCTCAATCTCAATGCCTTTTAGAAAACAATTATGATTTAAATCAGAAATCTTCTTCTCAACTATCAATGCCAAAGGATCAGAAGATACAACTTCTGGCATTTTGTTTGATGAAGCTTTGTTTAGGACTTGGTTTTCATTGAGTTTGAAAGATTCATAAAGAGTATGAATGGTGAACTTGGTCAGATTTTGATGTTGCTTGATCTGTGTTCCAAAATCTTCCCATTCTGGACCAAGAGCTTTGATGAATTTGATGTTTAGCTCAATCTCTGTTTTCTTGACATTGTTCTTCCTCAGCTCATTTATGACATTGCAGAATCTGTAGTAGACAGCTTCAAGAGTTTCATCAGGCAATTTCGCGAAGTTGTCAAACTCAGTCAAAATATTGGTCAATCTTATCGTCGAAGTCACGTCAGCTCCTTCCATCTGTCTAGCCACCTCATCCCAAATCTCCTTGGCTGTATCATAAGAATCAACAGAGCCATAGATTTCATCCGGTAGAGCTTTGTATAGGCATGACCTAGCTCTGTTATCTGCAGCTGTTCGATCTTTTTGTTCAGCATTCAAAAGATCAGGAGTCAGAATAATTGCATCAGTAGTGGGATGGCGATGAACGGCAAGTCCATTCAGGATGGAATCTTTCATCATATGACCATTTGTTTGACTTTCCACATAGTCCATAAATCTTTTCTTCCATAGTCCATAAATCTTTTCTTCCATAGTCCATAGGAACCACGGTAGAGAACTGGAGGTCTTGTATCTGAACCCAATGCCAATGCTTCACGAGAAGCCATTTGAATTTGATTTGATTTGAAAATTTAATTGAATTTAAAAAATGAAACGGTCTTGAGAAACAGAAAATGAAACGATCTTGAGAAGTAGAAAATGAAACGATCTTGAGAAACAGGAAATGAAACGATCTTGAGAAACAGAAAATGAAACGATCTTGTGAAGTAGAAAATGAAACGATCTTGAGAAACAGGAAATGAAACGATCTTGTGAAGTAGAAAATGAAACGATCTTGAGAAGAGAAATGAAACGGTCTTGAGAAACAGAAAATGAAACGATCTTGTGAAGTAGAAAATGAAACGATCTTGAGAAACAGGAAATGAAACGATCTTGTGAAGTAGAAAATGAAACGATCTTGTGAAGTAGAAAATGAAACGATCTTGAGAAACAGGAAATGAAACGATCTTGTGAAGTAGAAAATGAAACGATCTTGAGAAACAGGAAATGAAACGATCTTGTGAAGTAGAAAATGAAACGATCTTGAGAAACAGGAAATGAAACGATCTTGTGAAGTAGAAAATGAAACGATCTTGAGAAGGAAATGAAACGATCTTGTGAAGTAGAAAATGAAACGATCTTGAGAAGTGAAATGAAACGATCTTGTGAAGTAGAAAATGAAACGATCTTGAGAAACAGGAAATGAAACGATCTTGAGAAGTAGAAAAAGAAACGATCTTGAGAAACAGGAAATGAAACGATCTTGAGAAACAGGAAATGAAACGATCTTGTGAAGTAGAAAATGAAACGATCTTGAGAAACAGGAAATGAAACGATCTTGTGAAGTAGAAAATGAAACGATCTTGAGAAACAGGAAATGAAACGATCTTGTGAAGTAGAAAATGAAACGATCTTGAGAAACAGAAAATGAAACGATCTTGTGAAGTAGAAAATGAAACGATCTTGAGAAACAGGAAATGAAACGATCTTGTGAAGTAGAAAATGAAACGATCTTGAGAAACAGGAAATGAAACGATCTTGTGAAGTAGAAAATGAAACGATCTTGAGAAACAGGAAATGAAACGATCTTGTGAAGTAGAAAATGAAACGATCTTGAGAAACAGGAAATGAAACGATCTTGTGAAGTAGAAAATGAAACGATCTTGAGAAACAGGAAATGAAACGATCTTGAGAACACAGGAAATGAAACGGTCTTGAGAAACAGAAAATGAAACGATCTTGTGAAGTAGAAAATGAAACGATCTTGAGAAACAGGAAATGAAACGATCTTGTGAAGTAGAAAATGAAACAATCTTGAGAAACAGAAATGAAACGGTCTTGAGAAACAGAAAATGAAACGATCTTGTGAAGTAGAAAATGAAACGATCTTGAGAAACAGGAAATGAAACGATCTTGTGAAGTAGAAAATGAAACGATCTTGAGAAACAGGAAATGAAACGATCTTGAGAAGTAGAAAAAGAAACGATCTTGAGAAACAGGAAATGAAACGATCTTGAGAAACAGGAAATGAAACGATCTTGTGAAGTAGAAAATGAAACGGTCTTGAGAAACAGAAAATGAAACGATCTTGTGAAGTAGAAAATGAAACGATCTTGAGAAACAGGAAATGAAACGATCTTGTGAAGTAGAAAATGAAACGATCTTGAGAAACAGGAAATGAAACGATCTTGTGAAGTAGAAAATGAAACGATCTTGAGAAACAGGAAATGAAACGATCTTGAGAAACAGGAAATGAAACGATCTTGTGAAGAGAAAATGAAACGATCTTGTGAAGAGAAAATGAAACGATCTTGAGAAGTGAAATGAAACGATCTTGTGAAGTAGAAAATGAAACGGTCTTGAGAAATAGAAAATGAAACGATCTTGAGAAACAGGAAATGAAACGATCTTGTGAAGTAGAAAATGAAACGATCTTGAGAAACAGGAAATGAAACGATCTTGTGAAGTAGAAAATGAAACGATCTTGTGAAGAGAAAATGAAACGATCTTGAGAAGTAGAAATGAAACGATCTTGTGAAGTAGAAAATGAAACGATCTTGAGAAACAGGAAATGAAACGATCTTGAGAAGTAGAAAATGAAACGGTCTTGAGAAACAGAAAATGAAACGATCTTGTGAAGTAGAAAATGAAACGATCTTGAGAAACAGGAAATGAAACGATCTTGAGAAGTAGAAAAAGAAACGATCTTGAGAAATAGAAAATGAAACGATCTTGAGAAACAGGAAATGAAACGATCTTGAGAAATAGAAAATGAAACGGTCTTGAGAAACAGAAAATGAAACGATCTTGTGAAGTAGAAAATGAAACGATCTTGAGAAACAGGAAATGAAACGATCTTGTGAAGTAGAAAATGAAACGATCTTGAGAAACAGGAAATGAAACGATCTTGAGAAACAGGAAATGAAACGATCTTGTGAAGTAGAAAATGAAACGATCTTGAGAAACAGGAAATGAAACGATCTTGAGAAGTAGAAAATGAAACGATCTTGAGAAACAGGAAATGAAACGATCTTGTGAAGTAGAAAATGAAACGATCTTGAGAAACAGGAAATGAAACGATCTTGTGAAGTAGAAAATGAAACGATCTTGAGAAACAGGAAATGAAACGATCTTGTGAAGTAGAAAATGAAACGATCTTGTGAAGTAGAAAATGAAACGATCTTGAGAAACAGGAAATGAAACGATCTTGTGAAGTAGAAAATGAAACGATCTTGAGAAACAGGAAATGAAACGATCTTGTGAAGTAGAAAATGAAACGATCTTGAGAAACAGGAAATGAAACGATCTTGTGAAGTAGAAAATGAAACGATCTTGAGAAACAGGAAATGAAACGATCTTGTGAAGTAGAAAATGAAACGATCTTGATTGAAGATCGTTTTAGGTTTCTTTCCCAAAAACTTCTAAGTATTTGAAATGACCCAACCAATCCTTTCGGATTAATTAGCCAGAAACAAACACTACCACAACACACTCTTGTTTAGAACGATCTTGTGAAGACAGAAAATGAAACGATCTTGTGAAGTAGAAAATGAAACGATCTTGAGAAACAGGAAATGAAACGATCTTGTGAAGTAGAAAATGAAACGATCTTGAGAAACAGGAAATGAAACGATCTTGAGAAGATCGTCCTAGTGAAGATCGTCTTGGTCATCTTCTTCATCTTAACAGTTTTCCAGAAAAACTCCATTAACAACAAAAATCTTCAATATCTTTTGAATTACTGGGAGTTAGATCACGAAATCACTGGCAAACTGATTGAATTCATGTCCGCAACAGGTTTATGAACAAAATTCAACACAAAACACAACAGATTCAAATCCCTCAAAATTCGCGCCAAAACTCAAAATTCAATCTCGAGATTTAGATTGAATTGAAACTCAAAACTTGACAGAATTATGTTTTCAATAACAACGAATCTATTGGTGAACAAATAATTGTGATTTTATGTGATTTGAAGTGTGAATTTTGATGAACCAGTAGGTGAAGAATACGAACAAAAATGGTGAATAATTTTGATTTTTGATGAATTTGTGATTGAATTCAGTTATGGATCTTCATCAGATTGATGTTTTGCTCTGATACCACTTGTTATAACACGATTTCTATCACTGAATTCAATTCATCAATGGCGGTTTGGATAGTGTGTGTTCTTGGTGTTTGTGTGTGTTTTGAGAGAGAATCAAAGGTAACTGTGTAAATGTTATCAAAGGTTCTGAAAAGTTATGACCTGCTATGATCTCTAAGGTGTGAGAGGGCTATTTATAGTCTAATTACATAATTATGCTTATTGTCACAATTAGCCCCTCAACCTTAGTGATCATTTATCTATGACTTAATAACAAGAAATTCTTCTAATCTAGATTACAATTTATCACTATTTTTGGATTTCTAACAATTGGGTCTCTGGTATCCCAAAGACTCCAATTTTGACCTAGTTGCATATTCTGACTCTGACTATGCTGGTTGCATGTTAGATAGGAAAGGTACCAGTGGTGGATGTCAACTATTGGGGGGGAAGCTGACTAGTTGGTCTAGTAAGAAACAGCATACAGTATCCATCTCCACTGCTGAAGCAGAATATGTATCAGCAGCGAGTTGTTGTGCACAAGTCCTATGGATGAAAAACCAACTCGCTGACTATGACTTAGAATTCTCTAAGATCCCCATTATGTGTGACAATACAAGTGCAATTGCAATCACACATAATCCTGTTCAGCATTCTAAGACCAAACACATTGACATTAGGTACCACTTCATTCGTGACCATGTCATGAAAGGGGATGTTGAAATCTACTTCATTCCCACTGATGAACAACTTGCTGATATTTTCACTAAACCTTTAGATGAAACCAGATTTAAATATCTGGTCAGCAAGTTGGGAATGCTGAATGGTGAATCAGCGACATGACTTGTCATGTCTGCTAATAACTCAACTTACATCTCTCTTATAAGTTGAAAAGTGACCTTATTTCTCTCAGCAAGTTCAAGTGTCTTACTTGCTGACCAAAACAAAAGCAATAGAGAGCTAAAAGTCTCTATCTAGTCCAGCAGCAAACGGCTGCTGGTAAAGACTTATCAAAACCGTTGATCCCTGTTGCTTTGGGAAAAAGCAAAACAAAAGCAATAGAGAGCTAAAAGTCTCTATCTAGTCCAGCAGCAAACGGCTGCTGGTAAAGACTTATCAAAACCGTTGATCCCTGTTGCTTTGGGAAAAAGCAAAACAAAAGCAATAGAGAGCTAAAAGTCTCTATCTAGTCCAGCAGCAAACGGCTGCTGGTAAAGACTTATCAAAACCGTTGATCCCTGTTGCTTTGGGAAAAAGCAAAACAAAAGCAATAGAGAGCTAAAAGTCTCTATCTAGTCCAGCAGCAAACGGCTGCTGGTAAAGACTTATCAAAACCGTTGATCCCTGTTGCTTTGGGAAAAAGCAAAACAAAAGCAATAGAGAGCTAAAAGTCTCTATCTAGTCCAGCAGCAAACGGCTGCTGGTAAAGACTTATCAAAACCGTTGATCCCTGTTGCTTTGGGAAAAAGCAAAACAAAAGCAATAGAGAGCTAAAAGTCTCTATCTAGTCCAGCAGCAAACGGCTGCTGGTAAAGACTTATCAAAACCGTTGATCCCTGTTGCTTTGGGAAAAAGCAAAACAAAAGCAATAGAGAGCTAAAAGTCTCTATCTAGTCCAGCAGCAAACGGCTGCTGGTAAAGACTTATCAAAACCGTTGATCCCTGTTGCTTTGGGAAAAAGCAAAACAAAAGCAATAGAGAGCTAAAAGTCTCTATCTAGTCCAGCAGCAAACGGCTGCTGGTAAAGACTTATCAAAACCGTTGATCCCTGTTGCTTTGGGAAAAAGCAAAACAAAAGCAATAGAGAGCTAAAAGTCTCTATCTAGTCCAGCAGCAAACGGCTGCTGGTAAAGACTTATCAAAACCGTTGATCCCTGTTGCTTTGGGAAAAAGCAAAACAAAAGCAATAGAGAGCTAAAAGTCTCTATCTAGTCCAGCAGCAAACGGCTGCTGGTAAAGACTATCAAAATCCGTTGATGGCTGACAATTTGCCAAAAATTGTATAAAGTTGGTCAGCAGCAAATGTTTATTATGAAGTCGCTGACTAATACATGTTTTCTAAATGGGGTAATCAAATTTTCTAACTTGGTCAGTGGAATATATTTCAATCTCAATACTTTTCGTGTGAATATATCACCAAGTATTTTTATCAATATTTTATTGAAATCTGAAACGGTTACCTCGATTTTCTCCCTAATGGACAACTTGTACACTGTACCAGCCGTAAAACTCGAGTACTTTTAAAATAATGGTACAAGTTGTCACATCAATCTTTTATACGTTACTCAAATACGTATATATATGTATATATTACGTATGAGAGAGAGTATTGGTGACGGTTCACTATCATAAGTTATAGGGCCCATATCCATGCTATATATTCAAATCTTTTTCAATCACCATTCTTCATACTCTCAAAATTCATCCTCTCAATTCTTCTCTCCTATTCACAAAATCTTCAAATCCCTATATATCTTTTCTATTTTCTCTCAATCCTTTCGTCTTCTTCCTCATCATCTTAATATCAATGACTTCTTCCTCATCTCAACATCAAGAAACCTTGGAAATTGTTCCTCTCTATCTCATGTCCAAGGAGTTCGATCCTGAAGGCATTGTTCCATCAAAACATGTAGCCTTTCAAGCCCATAAGTTGGTTATTAAACCAAATAACTATCTTGGATCTCTTGAAATTCCTTCCTAAGTTAAAGGTTACTATCAGATGCTTGATTTTATAAGAGCATGGCCGGCTAGAAGAGCCATCTATAAAGATCCAAAAGAAATGTATGTCCATCTGTTGAGGGAATTCTGGTGGACATGTGACTACAACCTCGTGAGCAGCACCATTTCCGGTACTGTCATGAAAGGAAAACACACCATCTCCATCTCTGTTGATTTGTTAAGAGATGTTCTTCGTCTTCCTTCACAATCTGAAGAAAGACAATTTGCTGACCTGGTATCTACTAATGTATGGAAAGAGTGGTTGCTTTCCATAGGCTATGGAACAAACATGGAACCAACTCAACCTGTTCACAGCAACCCTCAGAAAAAGTTCCTGCCTGGAGTATGGAGGTTACTTTTTTCTCATGTCATTCAATGCCTTGGTGGGAACAGTGGATCATTTGACCAGGCCACTGCTGCCCAGATGCAGATGATATATGCACTGGCGAATGGTCGTTTCATTGACTTTGCCAATGTCATCTTTGAAAATCTAAAGGCAAAAGTTCTTGTCAAAAATAGATCGAGCTCAGTACCCTTTACTCGGTTTCTCTCGCTGATTTTTAAGCATGAACTGAAGGAAGAATATCTTCCAAATGGTGCTACTGTCCTTTTCGCACCACGGATTGCCAGCACAGTGTACAAGGTACCTGCTTGTGACACTGAGGTGTTCGATGCTAAATATGCTGTGCTTCCTCCGGCAATGAAACAGGTACTTTACTCCACCTATCCTGATGTTTATAAAAAACGATCCTGTTGGGTTTTGTTGGGTTTTATCAAAGCAATATTATCCTTATAATATTAAAACGCAGCGGAAAAATGAACCTTTCAATATGTTGTATGTAGTTAAAAACCAAAGTTTAACTTATAAAAGAAAACCCAAACAATAAGGATCCATGTATATGAATGACATACATACAAAACAACAACCATAGGGTGTTTTAGAAGACTACCTTTCTTCCAAGCTAGTAATGAAGTAGAGATGAAAAGGATGATGTTCTTCAAGAAACAAGTCTTCAATGTAGAAGAACCTCAAGCTAGTATACCCCAAGCTTCCAACAAACACCCAAACTATGCTTGGATTTAAACTTGTAAACCTTTCCTTTTACCTTCCTTTTGGCCAAAAATAATAGGAGAGAAAAAGAGGTTTTCTTACTTGAAAAATATGAGAGAAAAGTCTTACAAATGCATGTAAGAATTGATAGAAACTATGTGTTATGTGTTGTCTTCATAATGCAAGTACAAGTGTTATAAGTAGATCAAATCTACTTCCAAAACCACATGGGGGGGGAGGACGGGGGGGGGGGGGGGGGGGGGGGGGGGGGGTGGGGGGGGGGGGGGTGGGGGGGGGGGGGGGGGGGGTGGGGGGGGGGGGGGTGGGGGGGGGGGGGGGGGGGGTGGGGGGGGGGGGGTGGGGGGGGGGGGGGTGGGGGGGGGGGGGTGGGGGGGGGGGGGGGGGGGGGGGGTGGGGGGGGGGGGGTGGGGGGGGGGGGGACGGCCACATGGGGTGGTAACAAACATTTTGTGTCAATTTTTATAAAACCACTTACTTGTATATTTTATAGATAAAATTGCAACATAACTTATTACATATCTTATGTAACATATTACATATTATACACAACACACATAAGTGTTTATTATACCAAATAAACATATTCACATTTCTCTCAAAATAAATCATCCATATAATTTATTTATATTTCTCAAGTGCAATTATTTAGAAACTCACTTTCTAAATATTTCAAGTATTGATATTTAATTAAAGATCGTATCATATAAATAAATATCATAGGTGTTTGTCTAGCTTGTTATTGGGTATGACCCGACTTGGATCATCACGTACTAACCACGTCAATTTAATATGTGTCTTGGGCAAACGGATTCCTACAATCTCCCACTTGCACAAGATTCATAGAAGATTGACGCAAGCAGCAAATACCGCCTAACAACGATTTGCTACCCCTAATACGTATGACGAAGTGCCATTCAATAACAT
>CM067172.1:68549382-68620162 GCA_034093135.1 Erigeron breviscapus | reverse complement strand
TGGCAAAACTCTCGCTATCCAGTGTCCATGATCCACAATCAATAATTGGGAGATTAAATACCTTTTTTCTCTCATGTCCTCTATATGGTGCTTTAACAATAAATCCAGAAAAGATGTATCACGATTATTTGTGTGAATTCTGGTACACAGCCGAATACAATGAAGTGAATTCATCTATTGAATATTCTCTCGAGCAAGGGACCAGACCCTTGGCTTTTACAGTAGATTCTCTCAGAGCAGCCCTTCAATTAGGCTATCTGGATGAGAATGAGATGGCAATACCACTCCCTACTGGTATCAACTTCAGAGAGGTATGCAGATTGATGGGGCATACAGAGATAGTGGATGAGCATGGTCAGTTGCTAAGAAAAGGAACTATTTATATGAGCAGATTGACGGATTCGTGGAGATACTTCTTCACACATATTGTCGAGTGCCTTGGAGGTAGTTCTGGAGGGTTAGACCAGATCAATCAAACCCACCTCCAGATTGCCTACTGTTTATGGTTTGGGCTAAGGGTTGATTATGCCCAGATATTATTTGACGATCTGGTAGAACGTTTAAAGGTAAAAGGTAGAAAGCCCTTTGTACCATACATTCACTTTCTTTCAATCATTTTTAAGAACGTTCTTGGAGACCAGTACGATTTTGAAACCACTCATTTCTCAATGAGTGAGTACATGAGAGATCTGACCAACTTAAGGTCCAGAGATGGTGAGGTGGATATTCCTCGATCAATGTTATCTCTTCAAAGAATAGAAGAGAATGTGGCACCAGGCAGGGTCCAAGTTGTTGAAGTACCTGCTGGTAGCGAAGATATTGAAGTTGTTGAAATGGTTCAACCTATTCAACAAGTGGCTCCAGTTGGTGGACCAGAAACAGTTGAGCTTTCCAGACGACCAAGATCACATAGGCGTCTGATGAGGAGAGGAGTCCAGGTAAATCCATCAACCCATCCTGGTGATACAATTAATATTGATGGATCTCCTATCTTTGAAGAAAATATTGAATCTCTTGTACAAACTGAACAGAGAGTGGACACTGAAGTCCAGGCTGTGGTACAAGAAGATATTGCTGAAATTGTTGAGCAGGTTGAAGCATCTGGTGAGCAAGAGGCTCCACTAGATTTGAATGTTGAGGTTGGTGAACAAGTAGAGACTGGTGAACAGTCTGGTGAACAATTTGTTGGGAATATTCCAGAATGGGATGATGTTGACTCCCCCATGTCTGAGGGATTTGATGCAAGTTTAAACTTTCTGGGTGAAGATATACAAGAAGAAGAAACTCTACCTGAAATACCAACACCTTCACCAGAAATACCTACCCCTACACCAGAAATACCACCACCAGAATCAATGCCACCACCTCCACCACCTTCAATTCCTCAATCAACTCCATATTTCACTCCTTTCATTCCTACAACTCAACCACCAGTAAAGCCAACCGACCAAAGTGTGCCAGTCTCACATGTTAAAACTGAAGAGGACTGGACACAAGTACCTATGATGACCAGATTGACTTCTCATCTGGAACCACCCACTGGTCTCTCCACTTCTTCCTCAACCGAGGTCCAAGGCCTTCTTAGTAAGGTGGCGGACTGGAGAGATCACTGCACTCATCTTCCCAGGTTATTTCTGACTTCAAGTCTTTGTTATCAAATAATCTTTCTTCAGAAATGAACTTGTTCGCTGGGAATGAGAAGTTAGTGTTCGAGAAGTTGGATGAACTGGTACTGGCCACCAATCAAAATTCTGAAAGCATTAAAGTGGCAGTCCAGGGGTTGGAATCCAAAATGGTGTCTTCTGTTCAGACAGCAGTCACTGGCGAACTGGCAGGGATGAAAGAAGAGGTTAAGAACTTGGTGTTTAGGGTAAGCTCTCTGGAGAGTAGGCCCGTACTGGATCAAAGAGAAGTTGTAAGTGTTTTAAGTGATGAATGTATAAGGAAGTTCAGAAACCACATGTTGAAAGAATTATGTGAAGAGGTTTCTGGGACTGTCCTTCGTAGTATTTATGATGGGGTTTTACCACAATTTGAGAAGCTACTGGATGAGAAGCTGCCTAAGCACTTGCCTGAACAAATTGAAAATATGAAGAAGGAAGTGCTGGAATTAAAGAAAGGTATGACTGCTTCCTTGCCAGAACAAGGCAGAACATTTGGCTCACTGGATAGGCTAATGATGGAAGAATTGTGGAATGATCTAAAGTCCAGGAATTGTCTATTCCATCATCTGGTATCCAAGAAAGTTTGATAAGGAAAAAGAAAGAGGTTGTAAGGGCGGTCGCTACTGAAAGCGTTATTCAAAGTAAACAAGTGACTGGTACTGATGCCAGTGCACGTATGGCCCAGAGAGCACTTGGCACTGAAGCCAATGTGCAGACTGAAGAAGAGGCTGCTGGTACTGAAGCCGAGCCCAGTTTGAATCCTTCCCAGACATCCCTACCACACTGAAGGCAATTAAAGATGGTGATGTTAGCACCTTTATTCCTCTGGATACAACTCTGAAGATCAATAGACAAGAACACCAGTCCACTGAAGGACAACAGAGTGGTGTATCCAGGGAAACTGAAGATATGGTTCAGTTGGCTAAGCAAAAGGCTAAATTTGAAGAAATGATGACGTTCAGGGCCAATGCAAGAAGAATAATAAATGCTGAAATCACACTGGCTGAACATCATCAAGGTATGACCAGGTTTAATGTAAAGTTGACCAGAGAAGGTAACTTTACTGATGAAAGGAAGAACAGTTTGAAGATGTTGACAGTGAAGCATCAAAGAAAATGGAACAACAGTGTATCATGATAGAAATTTTCAAGACAAACCAGAAAAATGAACTGCTGGCCCATCATAGGGATATGGCTACAATGGGTACTCTGGATTCCTACAATGCTGGAAGACTTGGCATAAATATTGAAGTGTTTAAAAGGATGAAGGAGGATCCCAGAGTTCAACAATGTCTTGATGCACTGAATGATGTACATATACGCTCGTTCTATGCAGAGGAAGAACAGTTTGAAGATGTTGACAGTGAAGCATCAAAGAAAATGGAACAACAGTGTATCATGATAGAAATTTTCAAGACAAACCAGAAAAATGAACTGCTGGCCCATCATAGGGATATGGCTACAATGGGTACTCTGGATTCCTACAATGCTGGAAGACTTGGCATAAATATTGAAGTGTTTAAAAGGATGAAGGAGGATCCCAGAGTTCAACAATGTCTTGATGCACTGAATGATGTACATATACGCTCGTTCTATGCAGAGGAAGAACAGTTTGAAGATGTTGACAGTGAAGCATCAAAGAAAATGGAACAACAGTGTATCATGATAGAAATTTTCAAGACAAACCAGAAAAATGAACTGCTGGCCCATCATAGGGATATGGCTACAATGGGTACTCTGGATTCCTACAATGCTGGAAGACTTGGCATAAATATTGAAGTGTTTAAAAGGATGAAGGAGGATCCCAGAGTTCAACAATGTCTTGATGCACTGAATGATGTACATATACGCTCGTTCTATGCAGAGGAAGAACGTGAAGATTTGCAAGAAAGGACATCAAGAAGAAGGGCCTGAACCTTTTTATCATTGTACTTATTGTAATTAAATGTGTTATGAAAGTTGTAATTATTTTCCTTTTTGGTGAAAGTAATAATAGTTGCAATTTTTTATTTTCATAAGTAAATGACCAGATTTAGTCTAAGTTAGAACTTAAAAGATGAAACTGAAAACACTCATGATCTATAAAGTGTTTTCCAGTAACTTAGATTTTTTAGACTTAAATCGACCAAGTGTTTTCCAGACATACAAATTTGTATATCTATAAGTCTGAAAATACTTGCATTATTTCTAAACAAATAAGGGGAATTTGTTAGGTCCAGATTTAGTCCAGACTTACTGGACTGGCTCCAGACTGGACTACTGGAACCTTATTTAGGTTTGTTAAGAAAACTTGTTTTGCTGGTCTCGCTCCAGACCCGACTACTGGAGCCTCACTGAAGATCTGACCAGAAAACATATTCTACTGGACCTACTCCAGACTTGGAATCTGGAGTCCCTCTGAAGATTTGTCTAGAAATAATTGAAGACTAGTGAGCATTTACTTGTACAGGTAATCTGGAGCATTCTCCAGATTAGCTCACTGAAGACTTCACCCCAGTCCAGATCTACACTACTGAAGACATTCTGACTGAAGTCTGAAGGAAGAAGACTTAACAAATGGCGGAGTCCACTGGAAAGTCTTACCAGATCTGCACACTGGAGGATTGTTAGTGTTCTAGATCCTGCAAGTCTAAACACTAATATCGAGGATTGACTTTAGCCTTTAACACACTTTCCAAAGAACAATCCACTTGTTCTTTAACAAAGTATACGTGTGTTAAGGTGGTTGGATAATAGGATACACTTGTACTTGATGTGACTTTATCCTTATTCCTTATCCAATACATTTAATGTTCTTGTCGGATCATTAAATGTATGCCAACCATATTTGTACGGCACAAATTCACTGGTGAATTTGTTGCCTATAAATACAAAGTCATTTCCTTGACAAAAATACTTTTAAGCATTCCTTTTGCATTTAAGTGAATTTGTCCAAATACTCTCGATCTTAAACAGGGATACTTCACAACTTTAAGTATCTCGATCCCAAAGAGTTATTTGACAAACATAGATCATATTGTAACTCATAGGTTGTTAGGATACTCACTTAATTGTGTTATCTTGATTCCGCAACAACCTTGTATTTTATTTAAACATCAATAAATGAAATACCCATGAAACATACATAATGGTCCACTTTATTTGTTTATTGCTTTAAGTCTTGTATTACTTTGTTTATATATCTTGCATCTTTATTTACAAGTAATACTAGTCCAATCTAGTGATTATTAGACTTGTTGTATTTACACTTTCTATTGGTTAACCATCTCGTTAATTAAGGGACTCACACCCAAGCTTCCAACAAACACCCAAACTATGCTAGGATTTAAAATTGTAAACCTTTCCTTTTACCTTCCTTTTGGCCAAAAATAATAGGAGAGAAAAAGAGGTTTTCTTACTTGAAAAATATGAGAGAAAAGTCTTACAAATGCATGTAAGAATTGATAGAAACTATGTGTTATGTGTTGTCTTCATAATGCAAGTACAAGTGTTATAAGTAGATCAAATCTACTTCCAAAACCACATGGGGGGGGGGACGGCCACATGGGGTGGTAACAAACATTTTGTGTCAATTTTTATAAAACCACTTACTTGTATATTTTATAGATAAAATTGCAACATAACTTATTACATATCTTATGTAACATATTACATATTATACACAACACACATAAGTGTTTATTATACCAAATAAACATATTCACATTTCTCTCAAAATAAATCATCCATATAATTTATTTATATTTCTCAAGTGCAATTATTTAGAAACTCACTTTCTAAATATTTCAAGTATTGATATTTAATTAAAGATCGTATCATATAAATAAATATCATAGGTGTTTGTCTAGCTTGTTATTGGGTATGACCCGACTTGGATCATCACGTACTAGCCACGTCAATTTAATATGTGTCTTGGGCAGACGGATTCCTACAGATCCTCTGGAGCTGGCTTGCTGGAAAACCCCCCAGCAACCTCCAAAGCTCCCAAAAAGACCAACAAAACACAAACTACATCTACTTTCACTTCACCTCCTGCTGATGTCCCAAAACAGAAGCAGCGAGTACCAAAGGGCTTAACCACAAAGGCTAAGACGTCCTCACAGCCCAAGGACATTAGAAACCCAGCCGGCCCATCAGCAGCCTCAAAAAAGGTTGCTGACGAGAAAAAGGGTAACCGCAAGCAGCCACCCCAATCTTCTGTAGGAGGGGTTGGTGAAGTACAAGGGTCACCCCAGCCCATTAGAGTTGAGTCTACCACTCAAATAGTTCCTTCCTCTTCTCAACCCTCTGAGTCGTTGTCAGCAGCCAGATCACAGGTGATGCTAGAGACAACACATTCTTCGGCCGATGACGTTTCAGTGGTACAACACACTGAGACAGAGGCACCAAATTCCCCAACCCCTTTAAATTTTTCTCTGGATGAAAGGCAGGTGCTGGTTGGTGAAATTGAAAAGGTTGTTTTGAGTGAGCATGCTGAGGTGGATGCCAGCATTGATGAAAGAGAAACTGTTGAAAGAAATGTTGATTTAGGTGATGCTGAAGGTGCTAGTGATGGCGATGACGAAGTTGATGATGTAATAACTATTGATGAGGAAAGTGATTTTGAGTTGGAGGATATTGTGGCAGATGACTTTCAACTAGATTCTTATAGTCATGCTAATGAAATAGAAGCAAGTGACATGGAGGAAGATGAAAATGATGATGCTGCTGTTGCTAGTGAAAATGCAGCAGCCACTAATGAACATATTGCTGTTGATGCTGCAGTGACTGGTGAAAGTATTGTAAGATCCAAAACTCCTCCAATGCGACCAGTGAAAACTATGCTG
The DNA here is from genome assembly GCA_034093135.1 of Erigeron breviscapus. Lineage (NCBI taxonomy): Eukaryota > Viridiplantae > Streptophyta > Magnoliopsida > Asterales > Asteraceae > Erigeron > Erigeron breviscapus. Next base: position 68,613,673 of record CM067172.1, on the reverse strand, counting down.
TCTCTTGGCATGCCTTCTTCCTTCTTAAGTGTTCCTGGATGCTCATCCTCAGTTCCCCCTGAAATTGAACCTCAAACAGCTAAAGATTTGGGCATCTCTTACTCCACTTACACTGACAACAGACTTGAAAGGGTGGAGCATCAATTGAATGATCTCACCAAATATGCAGAAATTGCTGTAGAAGTGAAGGAAAATGAGTCTGAAAGACTAATCTCTACTTTGACCAGCTGGTACAATAAGCAAATTGAAAACTGCTCAGAAGTAGAGATGCTTAAAGAAAAATTCATCTCCATGGCTGCTGATCAACACAAAATCAATGAATCCACCAAAGTTATCAAGCATGATCAGCAGATCCTTCGATCTAGTGGCTTGTCGCTGCTGAAATGTGCCAACTCCACCAGCTACTCAGCAAAGAAGGCAGCCTCAACCAGCAAGTCTGCTGCTGCTAGTGTCAAGAAGCTGAGTGGTCTCATTCCTCCTCTGACTACTCAAGTAGCAAATAACACTAAGGCAATTCATGCCTTAGAAAAACAAGTGGCTGATCTTCCTATTCCTCAAGTTTCTTTCACTGAGGAGGATCGCCAGAGGCAAGTTAAGCTGGAGAAGGAGGTTGATGAAATCAAGAATTTGTTGGCCCAGCTAGTTAAACAACAATCTAAACAGCCAGCGACCATGGAAGTTGTCATTAACACTACAACTTCCAAGGGGGAGAAAGTTGATGCTGCTGTCTTAGATATGGTAAATGAAGCAGTGAACAAGGCAGTTGCCCAAATCTATGAAGACTCCGCTGAAGAGATACTAGAAATGGATGACACAACCAAGGCTGATGATGTTCCCCCTGCTGGTGTTGAGGGGGAGACTGAAAAAGAGGCAAATGTTGAAATTCCCCCTGCTGGTGTTGAGGGGAGATTGAAAAAGATGGAAATGATGAAGCTCCCCAGCTGGTATTGAGGAGGAACAACAAATTGTTTTGTTTAATGCACCGCCTACTGCTGCTGAGGGTCACATTGAAGCCTTTGCTGATATGGAAGAACAGATTGACCCTGAAACTGTCAAAGCTTCATGGGAAGCTGGGTTTGCTGAGGAAATGGCCAGGGATAGGTCAAGCGAAATGTTGCCAGTCTTTCATAGAAGATATATGGCAAGTGCTGAAATTACCCCACTTTTTGATGAACGGAGAAGACAGCTCACCGAATCTGGGTTCTTCAAGAAATCTTCCGCTGCTCAACTCTCTACTCAAACATCAGCAGGCCATCAACATCAAGCAATAGATATACTTGCCTTGACTGCTGATGGAAAAACTCAAGAAGAAGCCATCAGGGAGTTGGATAGGATTAAGACAAATCAAGAGAATGAAAGAAAAAATCTTGAGTATATCAAGCAGCTACCTCTTCTTGAAAAAGATCAGCTGGATGGTGAGCAAAGGATGCTGCTGAAAGCGGGTGGTGCTGAAGCTCTATACAGGCAGAAACATAAAGAAGTTGAGAAGCAACTCAGCGAGAAAAGAGCCAAGTTTGAGGAAGAAAAGGCTAAATGGTTGAAACTTATGAAGGACAGGAAGAGGCCCCAAAAGATTATTGCTGCTGAAGCCTTTCGTGCTGAAATGGGTCTTAAGACAAACTTGAAAATCTTAAGACAAGGTGCTGACAATCCCATCAAACTGGAAGGGGTCAAGCCAACCTCCTTGGGTGCCTCTGAGTGGGCTGAAGTATACATGCTGGTGAAGGATAAAAAGGCTGTCAGCTATGAACAACTCCAGAAGATGCTCAAAGATTATTTTGAAAACGCCAGGGAGTATGAAACTAAGTTCAAAGCCGACTTGCCCATGCTGAGGCAAGTATTTGGTACTCCAGCAGCTGTCTCCTCCTCAGCAGAAAGAAGGGTTCAAAGAAAAAGGAAGGCAGAGCACCGAACCTTGAAAATGGATCTTCCTCCTATCACTGGTGATGCCTCGCTGAACACCAGACTTCCTCCCAGAAGTTTATTTGAGGAAGGGAGAGTGATAGAAAGTCCTGCTGGCATCTTCTTCACAAACTTCCAGAACAATCAACTGTTCTTTCGCTTGGATGAACTTGAAAAAGCTTCCACTGGTTCATCTTAAGCATAAGAAGAAGGTGTGCTGAAACATCCAACAACAGATGGTTCATCAGCAGGTTGGATGAAGAATTGATAAAGCCTCATAGAAGGGATGACCCAGCGATCAGAATGACCAAGCAAGAGGAAGCTTGGGAATTTGAAGCTGCCAACTTATAGATGTCTTAAAATGAAAAACTATATGTATCAGCTTGTAATAATTTAAGATGATATATAAGACATCTTTTCATCATTCCTTATTCTTATCAAGTCTAGTCTACTCAGCAAGTCTTCTCAGCGAATAGGGGGAGATTGTTGAGTCAAGGATTCGCTGACCAGACTTGGTCGCTGACGTGTGTCGTCAGCAAGTTATCAGCGAGTCAATGACTCTTGTCAGCGGGTGGCTTACTTTCCAAGTTGTGTGTCAAGGCGGGAAGTTTTCAAACCACAAGAAGACAAGAAGTCACATGGTGGTTCTTCCAACTGAATGTTACCTTATATGGCAAAGGTACAGTTGGGACCAAAACAAGGGTTTCTCTCTTTCATACCCGTTTTGGTAAAGAAGACAAAGGCTCCTGGATCAAAGTACAACGAGCCTATGAGAAGTCGACAACCACCATTCTATCACTATCGTTGTAAGGCTGTGTTGCCCTAATTCCTCCCCTATATAAAGCAACACAGCCGCATCATTTATACTTCGTGTTTTGTCACCACAAAGTGTGTGTCACTTTATTTTCTCTCTTGTAATTGCTTAAGTTTATAGTGTGTCTAGACTTAGCAATTATTTAGTTCATTTGTATTCTTGTAAGACAAGTTGTAATATCGACCATGTATTCATCGTTTAATTAATGAAACATATGATTATACTTGCTTAGATATTTGCATTTGAACTTATTCTTGTTCATGTTCTTTACTTTCTATTCTTAACTTTCTTGTCTAGATAAAACAAATATAAGTGTGCAAATTGTGGACTGTCAAGAACTTTATAGTTACCATGGATTCTTAACCTTGGAAATAACATTATGGTATTTGGAAAACTTGATAGTTTGATATGGAAAATTAGTCGGTCATGTGGTTTGGGTATATTGATATGTAATAATATGTTTTCTAAGTTTTGAAATGTATATGTAACGAGACTTACTCGAAAACCTATGCACTCACCAACTACGTTTTCGTAGTTGACACTTTTTCTTCATGCTTTTCAGGATTTAGCATAAGCTTTGAGGAATTATATGCATCATGATTATTTGCATTGCACTTTGGAGTCAAAGATCAAACCTTGTGATGGGCAATGGAATCCGCCTTGATCATTGTAGTATACCGTTTCATGTATTTGTTATTTGTCTCGTGGACTTAATATCCAAGTACGGTGGACGCATTGTACTTGGGAATTGGTTCACATGCTTGTACATTTGTAAATTCTTTTATCAAATAAAGCTATGGTGAATGTTTATCTATTATCCTTTGTTTTAAATACTCGACTTTCTGTACATCTCATTGTTCCGCCTTAGTTGGGGTGTTACATTGGGCAAGGGTTCATAGTGGTTCAATGTTTGATCAGATCAATATGGGTCAGGTAGGTTAATCTGAAACATGTTTTCCGAAGCTTTGTAATTATAGTATTTAGTGTGTCAAACATGATGACAGAAACTATATATTTTTAGTTACGATGTATGTTTTGTAATATGATATTATTTTAGAGGCTTTATGTATTAACGAGAGACTGTAGGCAACTTTTGACCCGTTTTCTTTTTAGCAAATCATTCATTTATTCGTGTTACCCTTTTGACCCGTTAGATACAAGACTTACGGAGAAGCTGTCCATTTATTAGCAACTATGTAGGTCAAATTTGCCACCTCCGTAATGAAGCATATGCGGGCGCCGGGCAGTAACTTTGCTGTATATTATTGGGCCATTATAACTTTTCATATTGTAAGAAACGTTGATAGGATTATAAGCATCGAGAATGTTGAACTACATTCAGGTGGCATACATGGCAGGAAAACAACCCGGTGTAGGAGGAAAGCTACCGAAGGTATGACATGTTTTAATAGATAGTATTTTATACAAAACATTCTGTAGTCTTAGTAAGAGGGGGGAGGGTTAAGGATTTACCCGGTGTGAGATATCACATTGTTCGAGGAACCCTAGATGCTGTCGGAGTAAAGGATCATCAACATATAACGTCCGGCACAGGTCCTATGTTTCGTTTGTGCCTAAAATGTACAAATATTCATTTTTTCACGCAACACAACATCAAATACTTAAATAAACGGTATTCCTTTATTGATGTACTTATAGATGTCATTTCCCAAAATACATGAAACTGCCAATATGTATGGTCAAATGAATGTATCGTTATAAAGCCAGGTGCTAAATATCTGTTGACAGATATCTAATAAAGGCCTACTGGTAGCGCATAACCCGTCTAAATTTGGGGCACATTCATATTGAATACGCATAAGCATTTATGTTCAATATTTGGTGCATCGTTGTTGCAGACACTGCCTTATCAAGCCGAACACAAAAACAGTTAGGTAAGGCTCCTAATAAGCGTCCCACGAATGTGGTGGGTCCCTGCATTGACGTTGATGGAACTTCTCTGGGAGTGCATACACGGAATGTTAGTATTATCAGCCCGTCAGCAAGTACTGCAGAGTGAGGCTTCCACGTCCCAACCACGAAGTATTAGGAAGAAGAATACAGAAGGTTACTGACGACCTTATTGATCCTTTATGCATTTCTTTTGTAGCGTCCTATATATTGTCCTTAAAACGAGTTGTGTGATACGGCTGCAGTACTCACGTTCGTCTAATCATTCAGGCACCTATTTAAGAACACCTAAAACGGCAGCTTTTGCCTCAAGAGGTGAGTACACATTTTTAAGGATGTCATTGTATATTTGTTTGCTCTATCAAAGTTATATTAGCTGTTATATTCAGGCATATTGTTATAAGTTGAATTTGTCCATATGTTGTACATGCACTTATCCGTTGTTATTACCATGTGCCTTACATTTACAGGGGCACGCGTAGGTTAGCTGAACTTGGGAAAACCAACATGACGGAAGGTACACTTATTCATGACGGAAGAGCTATGCACTTTATTATGCTTTTATTTACAATGTTTAGTATTTTTGTTTAGAGAATAGTTTCATTTTAATAAGTTTTGGAACTTTATGTTTCCTTATTATGAGAACAATATACAACAACAAGGTACTCAATCCCGACATAAGTCGGGCTATGAGGGAGGTATGATGTAGACAGACCTTACCCCTACACAAAGGTAGGGAGGCTGCTTCCAGATCCACCGAGGTGAAAGGGACCTCCGGCCCGGGTGAAAAAAATAGGGTTAGATCCACCGGAGTGGAAGCCTTAACCGGATGGTGATAATCTCGATCTCGAACTCTCAATCTCTAGCTCGATCCCAATCTCCGGTGCACAAGTTCCGATCTCAGATCTGGAAAATGTGACCGTTAGAGAGGGAGAGGGCAGAGAGATATTATGAGAACAATATGATTCTACTAATTCTGGGCTGTTGGATTTCTGTTTTCAAATGTTATATTCAAGTAGTTTTATCTTGCTTTCCATACGTTTGTGCATATAAACATACGCATGAGTCACATAACAGCTGCTATGTTTTGCTGTTGTAATGGTCACAACTTTTAAGGGAAATAAACTATTTATACCAACATTGCTATGACATGAAACGAATATACTATTATCTATGTCGTGCATCGCACAGGCTTTTCCTCTATATATACTAAAGTTGAATCATCATAGTAGGGGCAACTAAATGAGGTTAATTACTATTCTTTGTATAATTGCATATTAGGCTCAAGTATGGATTTTTGGCGGGATAAATGAATCGCATAAATAAGTACATAAATGGACTAATTTATAGAGTACTAATCTTTAGTCAAGACGTCAAACACATCCACTTATCCGGCCGTGCATCGCACGAGCCTTCACTCTATATATATATTTAAAAGTTGAATCATCATAGTAGGGGCAACTAAATGAGGTTAATTACTATTCTTTGTATAATTGCATATTAGGCTCAAGTATGGATTTTTGGCGGGATAAATGAATCGCATAAATAAGTACATAAATGGACTCTCATTTAACCGAGTGAAAGGTTAATAAAGTGGAAGTATTAACTCATTTATCAAAGTCCCGTTTAATTCATAGGCAAATAAAGCGTTTGGGAGTTTTGGGTATGAAAAGGCCCAAAGTTGTTTGGCATCGAAAGAACTTCCCCTATACTCTCTTTAACTTCAAAATCAAATTTTACTCCTCTCATCTTCATCTAATCAATTCTTCTACGGAAGATCAAATTTCATTCTTTCTTTTTCTTTGTATCATATCAACAATTATTTGATCAAGGTATGTCAAATTTGTAGGATTTTTCATTATCATTATTTTTTTGGAGTTTCTTTTCATTGTATTTTTAGATGTGGTTTTCTTTGGTTAATATTATTCTTTATTTGGAAAATACATTATGTGTGATGTTAACTAATTGTTTTAAACCTATGATATTATGATGTGTGATTCTAAGCATAGGATTATTAGTTGTTCATCATTTTTTCTATTGATTTGGGTTGCTTTAAATTAGGATTTGTGGGTTGATTGGGTCAAAAGTTTCTTCAAGTTTTGATTTAACAGTGTCCACATTCGTACATATAACGTTTGACAGAAAAACATTTCAAGCCGTGCATCGCACGGGTCTTCACTCTAGTTAATATAATTAATGAAAGTCATTGGTGGGTTTTAGATAATAATTCTATAATTTTAGAATTAATGGTTCATTTTTTTATTAGCTAGTAATTTCACTATTTAGTATCGATTTTCATTGTTTTTAATCTTAAACTCTATCTTTTAATTCGATCATTAATCTCAAATATTATTTTTCAATCGATATATTTATTTTTAAAATTTTGAGTTTAGGGATTCATTTATTTTTTCAGCAGATTAATACATTGTTTAGAATAAGAATTAAATGATATAGTGATCATGTAAATTGTTATTAACTATTATTTCAATCAAAAGTTATTTTATAGTTACAACGTCCAACATTTAAATACAGACAATTGTATATTGCGATACCTCGAGTTAATCCGAAAAGTATCTCAAAGTGATGATAAACAACAAATGTCAGATGAAGAAATATAAACAAATATTGTCCAAAAACGTATTACAAAAAATGAAATACAATATACTCATTTAATGTTCTAAAATTATATTCTTTAAATATGATTTTACTTACATTTTAACATCTAAATTAATATTAATAATTCATCTTATTTTTCAAAATGTCATATTTTATACTAGAATAAATCCAGTAGTAATATGAAAAGGAACATAAATTTCTTATGTTGGAAGATGTTAAATTATTATTATACATCTATAAGTGAATCTGAAAGAAACGTAAATTTCGTTCATTAGAATAAGAATATGATTTAAATTAGGAAAATAAGGTCATCAATAAATCCAAGGGTCATAATTTAATAATTTTTATCATCTAAGGGGTGTGGCTTTTTCATAATTGATTTAAAAGTAGTGTTTTATTATTATTGGAGATAGCTTTCTTTATATCTAAAGTGGAAGAAAAAAAACAGTCGAGAAAATCATGAGATATTGTCGATATATTAAAAACGTTCGTAAAGAAAAAAAAACCAGGGAACTACGTGGATGTTTTTAAAAAATTAAAATGAGTGGATGGTTGAAGACTTGAGGTAGAGGGGGGTTCTAGAAAGAATAGATACAAAATCTAAAATATAAGAGTGCATTTGGTTGCGAAAAACACTGCTTGTTTTTCAAATTTTGTTTTCTAAGAAAATATAAAAACAGAAAACGTGTTCTAGTTGTAGTTTTCTAAAAAGTTTTACGAAGAAACCAAAATAACAATGTTTATCATAGATCGAAGAAAAAAATTTAGATGTAGATATAGATGGAAGATATTTTTTGTTTAGTTCGATGGATTTTTGATGAATCAGATGATTTCAAATAATTGTTGGGAAAAGATTTTTTTTTTGTTTATATTTTTTTTCTGGGTTTTTATAAAATTTGGTGTTGTAGTTAGATGAAGATGATGATAATCTGGTAAATAAGTTATATATTTTGTTTTTGTGTTTATAAATTTTTTGGACTAAAAGTGTAATTATTAAAAGCTAAGGACCAAAGCTGAAAGTGATGGTTCACGACAGGGACGAAATATGTAATTAACTCTAAGCCAAATTACAAGATTACCGATCACGTGCCTGACACATGAACTCCTTTTTAACGGACGTTTATGGTTAGGCTCAAAAGTGTCGACGGAACAAAGTTTTTTGGATTAAAACGGTAATTTACTAAACTTAGGGACGAAAGGTGTAAGTGGAGGTTCACGATAGGGACGATTTCTGTAATTAACTCAAAGAATATTAAATATAGTCGCGTCTTTAAGTTGGGGTTTTGGGGATATAACTAAGATAGAGATGGCGGGTTCAGACTCAGATTCCAGGTCGCGTCACGATCGATATCCCAAATGCGGAGCATGCGAGTGAGGGCACTTCTTGTGTCTATTATCCCTTGTTTCCACCTGGAGATGCTAAAGGTATTTCAGATTTTGCCAATCTTTTGACCTGTCACAAAGAAGACTTTAGCTGAATCGCAGTAGTTTGGAATTTCAGTTCGGCGTTTGATCAACCTTTTGTCACACCATCTCATCTATATGATAACCGCCCCAATAGCCCTCCCACACAACCACCCTTGTTTCGCCCGTTAGCTCTCTATTTCACCAATTCTCCCCAAAATACCCAGTTGACAAAAACAAAATCTTTTCTGTTACCAGCAGCAGCTCCAGATTTTAAACCATAAGCAGTGACCCCATAGTAGTTGAACCCATCCCGCGAATAAAGTGCTTTTGAAAGTTCTATGGATCAAATATTATAACTTTGTGCGTTGGTGGACACTTTTTCAAGATGTCTTCTTTTCCTTTTACCCACCTGACCCATTTAGGATATTTGAATACTTTGTCGAGGGTCAATCGTTGCCATCAAATCATTTACTACAAAGGTATTGATGTAGTGAACTAGGTGAGTGGTTTCTATAGATGTACATCCTACTTCTGCAGAGTAGAAAAATGTGCGGGGGCGATCAAGTCTGATGACGATTTAAATTGGGGTCAACTGGGTATTATTAGTTTGTATTACCCTGGTTAGACCAGTTCGACTGACCCATTAAATCATATTTCACTATTTTCCCATTGGAGACTTTATTGCCCAAATCGAACCCTTCAATTTTTTCCATTTCACTCGTTTGAGAAACTTTATTGCCCAAGCCTCCCCGTTTGGGATTCTTGTCATGTTGTTTGTCGTTATAGACTTATATGATATCTGCTTTGCGAGTCGTTATAGGATATATGCATTGCGAATGCATTTCGGTTGACTGTTAACATGCCTGCCATGCCTGCAACAGTTTGAACTTTTGCGTTTTAGCTATTCCTCTTGATTTTCACATCTGACTAAGTAGAGGCATTATCTCACAAACCGACCCGTTCCTTTAGAATCTTCCGTCTGATGCTTTAGAGACGAATTATTACGCTAGTCGACCCGATTACAAGTCCTGCATGTTGTTCGGTCATTATAACTTATATTATAGACCCCTTAATAGTTTTGAAATTTCTGTATGTTATGCTGTAGCCATTGACTCTGCACAGATTTAGCATTTTTATATTCGTAATCTGTTTGACAACAGAGTAGTAGTAGTAGTAGTAGTACTCAGAAGCGGCTTCATTAGGCTCTAGAACTTTTCAAACAAGTTACTGCAATAAGCATACCAATCACTCTCCTTTTGAGACCATGTCCTGTAGCCTGGTTGGATAACAATGTTATCATGAGGTTGCTTAAAGTTTGAACTTCAACTTGGAAAAAACGAAGCATAACTCCCCTTTTAAGACCATGTCCTGTAGCCTGGTTGGAGTACAATGTTATCATTGTACAGTTTCTCATCCATTGCTTATATGATAAATGGTTGCTTTCCATTGCTTTTATGCACTTTTACCCAAGAAAAGTTCAATATATAATATCATTAGCAATCACTGTGCCTTTCATAAAATATCTAAAATTTTATGGCTGAACTGGAATATATAAGTGGATAGAGAGGTTGAAAAGTTCATTTACCAGATATCGAGTGCAAATACATCCATCTGTGAACTACTTGCACCCATAATTTGTTTACATAATTTTAGGGGCGTTTAGTTGCGGAAAATATCCTTTCTTTTTCATTTTTTGTTTTCAAGAAAACATGAAAAACATAAATCGCTTTCAAATCATAGTTTTCGAAAAATGTCTATCAAGAAAACACTGTTTTTCACTTTTCCACAACTAAACGCGCTTTTTGTAATCATATACTGTAATACATTAGTTATCGTGAACTTTATTAGGTAAGTCAGCTGATTTTAAAAGTTGTCTGTCTCAACTTCAACCCATTTCAACTTCAACCCATTACAGAACCCAGTTACCACCGTTTTCTACATCTAATAAATATATTGAAGTAAGTGTGCTAAATAACTGCATTTCTTATATCTGGAGCTCAGAACGACCTGGAAAAACCAAAAAGGCGGAAAAAAAAGAAGTAAATGATACGCCCGAAGTAGCTGTGTGTGGTTTTATTGAGAAAATTGGTATTGCTGTTTCCTTAAAATGGCAACACCTTTGAGGTAAAACAAGCCTTACAACAGTGCGAAAGTCTACCAAATATTTGTCAATAGAGGTAATATACATCCCATGTTAATCTATACTATACTAGCTAATCAATCCGAGTTCAACCCGGACATGTTAATTAAAATTTTAAAATCATAAAATATATAAAAAAAATATATGCAATGTTTGTTATTGAAACATTATAACTTGATATAAAACTAATAATTCAACTAACACAATCATTATATAGTTAATAAATCAACTAACACAATAATAATTTATAATAAAAATGATATCGCATTAAGTAAATTAAAAAAAGACATTTTATTTGTAATATTATATAAGAGAAATTTTTTTTTTTCAATAAATGATTAATATTTTTTAAACATGTAAAGGGCTATTTCTTTTTTTTTATATGACATCATCATTAAATAGAAATTTTTTTAAGGTAAAATAAGGATTTGCCACATCAAAAACTTTCTAAAAATCCTTGTATAAAACAATCTTGTTTTATCTATACTCTTTTATAATAATTATCAACCCCCTACTTTTGGAAAGTGTTATAAAATGGTTAGATGTAAAAGTACTAAATTACTCCTAATAAACACCCCCTATAGAAAGGGTTATTAGAGATTACCAAATTTGCCCTTAATGAATTAATTTACACTTTAAACCCTTATCTTGCTAATTTACACTCTAAGTCCTTATCTTCTAAAATATTTCCACTATCACCATTACATCAACTTACACGGTTACACCACTCGACACCAATTGTCGATGTCATCACCGACACCACTAAACCGCCGTCGCCGTCACCGTCACCGCCGCCGCATTGCGCGGGTAGTCGGGTACCATGCTATTTATTATAGAGATTATAAAGCAAATAACCTTTGTTAAACATTTACTTCCCCAAAATGTCCCATCTATCTATTCTATATTTATCTAAAATAACTATAATACCCTTTCTCTCCCCTCAAATCTCAACCACTCATTTTTTTTCTCACTCCTCCATAAATCATTTTATTACTCTAATTCATTCAAAATCTTTTATCTCAAAAACCGTACATCGATAAATTATAAAAATTATATGGGTGTTCTTAAAATTTCATGCTCTTTCATTAGAGAGATCATTCGATATACTTTCGATGAATTTTTAAATCCGAGGGCGGAGCCTGTACGGCTAAGGGCGGAGCCCGTCAGGTAGATCACCCCATCACCGCCACCGCCGCCACCGCCATTACATCACCACCCCGCCATCACCTCCATCACCGCCGCAACGCGCGGGTACATTTCTCTCGTTAATTAATAGGTAAATGTTCATTTGAATCCTTAATTTTATTTAGGATCCAAGGGTTAAATCCTAGCCATTAGATCATCTCAATCAATGGCTAGGATTGAAAGTTATCCCTTAATTAGAAAAAACACAGAGAGGTATTATTGTAAATTTGTTAAACAAAACAAAATACTTCCTCATTTCCCCTTCCTTTCCTCCTGATGGACACACACACACACACACACACACACACACACACAAGATACACACAAACACACACTCTCTCCCTCTCTCCTCTCCACAGGCGACGACAACAACCACCACCACCGCTTCCGCCATCATCTCGCGTTCCCCCTCCTTCTGGATCTCCATCTCAAACCACTAGCAACAACAACAAATGGATGATGATGTTTTAGATATTACTAGAGTGATATTTTATGTAGTTTATGTTTTTTATATAAAAAATAGATAAACAAACCATTTTTATCCATGATTTGTATTTTTTTTCTGTTATTTTTGTTTTTTCATATGATAAGAAATTGTATCTTTGGTTGTTGTTGTTTAAAATTTTTATAATGAGTTTTGCCCACAAAGTGTTTGATGAAATGTCTAAACCAAAGTGTATGTACTAAATCAAATTTGATTATATACGTATTTACTGATTATACAGCCAATCATACTTGATTGTACATAGATCTATTCTAAAATTTGAATTTGTTAAATTTTATTAGTTATTTAATTGACTTTGTTGTTTGGTACAATATTGCTTACAAGGTATTTGATAAAATGTCTAAACCAAAGTTTCTTATATATAATTTAGAATCAAATCACATTTGATTGATTATTGCATACAAGGTGCTTGATTTTGTATCAAATGTGTTCACCTTGACCGATCAAGTTTGATTGGCTTAACCAATCAAATTTGATGGTATATTGGATTGCAAATGTGTTTAGACTGACCAGTCAAATTAATTAGCTTAGTCAATCAAATTTGATTGTATAATGAAATTAGTTTTATTGCAAATGAAGTATGTTGTTCTTAATTAAATCAAATTTGATTGAATATTGAAATTAGTTTTATTCCAAATCAAGTGTGTTCTTTTTAACTAAATCAAATTTGATTGAATATTGAAATTAGTTTTATTCCAAATCAAGTGTGTTTTTCTTAACTAAATCAAATTTGATTGGAGACTAGATTTAGTTCTATTCCAAATCAAAATCAGTGTGATGTTCTTAACTGAATAAAATTTGATTGTTTTTTTTTTTTTTTGAACGACAACAGAAATATAATAACATTAATAACAAGGATCAGTAGCAAGGTAGTAATGATCCAACATACAAAGTACAAATACGATAATCTAGATAGCCAACAAGACACACTATCTAAACCTTACCTGAAACTTTAACTGCTAAGATTGCAAAAAGGTTAGAAAAAAACTTGTGTCAATGACGAAAACTCTAAACACAAGAAAAAATCTTATCAACGAAGGCCGAACCACCAGTTTTCACTTCGCGATGTTTTTGATGCAATCCCATAGAAGTTTCAGGGAACACTAGCACTACATAATAAACTCCAAAAGTAAGCAAAGAAAAAAAAAAAAAAAAAAAAAAACAACAGTAGCAAGATAAGACCAATTACCCATCAAATAAAGGGTCCACTATCCATTGGTCCCAAGTAAAATTAGTCTTTTTTTCTCGGCTGCCAATCCACAAAAACGAATAGTTAACAATGGAGTGAAACATGTTACAGCTGCTCTCGTGTATATCCTTATGCATTGCAATGTTTCTCATCTTCCAAATATACCACCACCAGATAAATATTATTGCTTGAATTCTATACCGAAGCTTGACCGATTTATCGAGGTTGTCACTCCAAGCTAGCGTGTCTTCAGGAGGAGCATTTGGGATCGCACAATTTAGCCAAGCCGACAACAGGTTTCGAATTTCAGCATTCACCTTACACTTGTCGAATATGTGTTCATTAAATTCAACCCCATTTTTGCATAAGTGGCAATTGATGGATGTGGTGTCTATACCTTTGGCGAAGAGGTTGATCGTGGTTGGAAGGCAGTCTCGTCTTAGTCTCCACACAAAAATATTGACCTTCTTGGGGACTAATTTATTCCAAATCGTTTGTACATTTCCATTACTAGTCAGACGATGATCATCCAAGGTTTTTCGCAGGCAACGAAAGAAGAATAAATCTTTCCCACCTAAATGCCACTTCCATCTATCCTCTATATTCGTTTCGAATACAGAAGGTAAACGAGATGCAATCTGTTGCACCATGTTGCTTTCTCTAACAGTTATAATATCCCTTCTCCAACCCCATTTCCATTCTCCATTGATCCATCGGTCCGAAATATTGCAGTCTGTCCATTTCTAATGCGAACAGACGAGGAAAAGATGAAGCAAGGGAAGTATCGCCACACCATATATCCATCCAAAATCTAGTATTTCTACCATTGCCCACCTTACGAGATATGACATTAGGAGTGATACTGAATTGTTGGCACAATGTTAGGTGCATTATTCGCAGGACGCGGTCGTGGGTAGGAATCAATCGGATGCCATGTTTTGGAATAAAATTGTGGAAATGTTCAACAAGGATACGAAATACGGCCCCCGTACGAAAAGCCAAATACATGGCAAATGGAACAAGATAAAAAAAAGGTGTTAAGGATTTTGGCGCAGCGTTGAAGAAAGTTAGTCAGCAGGGCCGGCAAAGCAGGGCGGATGACAGACAGGTGTCCGACGCGGCCATTGCGTTGTACAAGAGAACGACAAGGGAGAAACATTGGCATTAATTACCAGAGGTGCTATGACCTTCTTCATGACGTGGTCACCTTTTGGAACGACAACGCCTCGACGAGTAGGCAACCGGCGCCGGCGGTAGATTTGAATGCCGATGATACGCCTTGTGGTTCGACCCCGGCTGCAAATGTAACGGGTCCCTCATTTAAAGGGTTATTTGGTGATGACCCAATTAGGCGACCACCGGGTTGCAACGTAAGCCGTAGGTTGTCTAGTTCGTCTGATGCAACATCTAACCGGTCATCGGGTTCGGAAGCGGCCCAAACTATTACTGCGTATGTTCGAATGCAACAGGAAGCTTTGGAACACGCCCAGATTAGGGATGTCATGAAGTTTTTGGCAAAACCGATTCCAACGGGTCTGTCGAGGTAAGACTTAAAGGCTCACATGTCATATCGAAAATTCTTGCAGGAAAAGTGGGGGAGCAAGTTTTATGACGATGCCGAAGACGACGAAGAGGCCGACGAGGACGAGGGCGACGAGTAGTTTTATGTAGTTTTAATAATGTAGTTTAATTTTATCTAGTTTTAATTTAATTGTAATGTTTTAATTATGTAGTTTGTTTGAACTTTAGTTGTAATGTGTTTTTTATTAATGTAATGTTTTTTTTAATAAAATTAAGTTTGTGTTTTTTATTTTGATATATTAAATTATAAATAAAAGTTGAGGAAGAGATGAGGAAAAGGTGAGGAAGAGGTAGGGTTGGTAGTGAGTGAGGAAGAAGTGATTTAGGAGAGAGAAAAGCTGATGTGACAGTGAGGAAGAGGGAGGAAGGTGCCTTGGGTTGGTAGAGGCCTAAATGGCATTTATCTTGTAGTGACATAAAGGTAGGTTGATCTAAAAGGACTTGTGTGAAAGAAAAAGAGGGACGCTTGATGAAATGAGAGTTTAAGTCTCTAAACTAGAATAGAAGAATGGGTAATTAGATTAACCTTAGATGACAATGGTTTCTTTGACTCCTTAATAATCGGATACTTAGATAGTTAGTATAGAATCTAATTATTCAAACATTAGTTCCGGAATCATTGAGATAGGTAACGACAGTTCCAACAGTCAATGTGAAGTACCTCCTAATTGTGTTCGCTACTGTGGACAGGCTTGCCATACAAAAGCAAAGTATGAAGAATATGGGGCAAGCATATGCCGAACAAATCCCGTTTTCAAGGGTATGTATTGACCGGGGAGGTTTTCCTCGCTTCATGTATATTTTGCAGGTTAGCTTTAATTTGTTACAGAAGATCGGTGTGTACTAGATGTTTCATTTCTTGTAAGAAAAAAGTTTTTTTATTGTTTTTTTTTTCACGTAGAAGCAAATAGGGTTTGGTATTAGGACAGTGAAATAGAAGTATTTGTTTTGCTAACCAACCTTATAAGGTGACGGAATTATATACATCTGAAAGTGATTTTCATAGCATCAGCTTTGTATTCTGTTTCATGTTTTCTACAGTTTAATGTATCTTTCTCTAGCTAGATGTGTTTTCTTGTACCTCTCATTTCTTTAATTTTTACACAACTAATTACTGGAAATAACAATCTACTTGTAAATTCATTTAAGGGACATAGCCACATACTTCTCATAAGTTGCTTAATTGTAAGTCCCCCGGTCTTACCGAACCGAGATTGACTTAAGGCAGCCATGTTTACACTTGGTGTATGAGATGTGGGATACAATGATTGATAAAGTGAAGCTTGAGATCTACAAGAAAGAAAAACTTCAAGTATCTCAAAGAAGTATCTTTTATGATGTTGTGCATGGTATTCTAGTGGCTCGATGGGCAAAGAATAACACTCCCCTACATTGTTTAGCTCACTCTTTAAATCCAAGGTATACGGTTTTAAACTATATGCTTGATTTTATTCTATTATATACTTATGTTTTGACTTTTCAATAATGTAAATATTATAGTGATGAATGGTTAAGTGAGGATTCGACAAGAAGTGCTCCACATAGGGATGCAGAAATTTCAATTGAAAGGATGAAATGTTTTCGAAGGTTGTTCCCTAATGATGATGAGTATAGCAAAGTCCTTGACGAGTATACAATGTTTTCAATGAAAAACGGACATTTTGAGGATTTAACAAGCATTTCTAAGATGGCTACTATGGAACCCAAAAGTTGGTGGGTTAACTTTGGTGCTCAAACTCCTTTTCTCCAGACTTTGGCCTTTAGATTACTTGGACAACCTAGTTCTTCTTCTTGCGCTGAGCGTAATTGGAGTACTTATGCATTTATTCACTCGCTTAGGAGGAACAAGTTGACCACAAGTCGTGCTCAAGACTTGGTTTACATCCACAATAATCTCCGACTTTTGTCATGGAATCCAAATGAAGATGTAAAGATGTGAGATGTGGGTGGAGATGGTTTTGATTCAATGGGAGACGTAGGGTTTTTGGAGGTTGCCGATCTTTCACTAGATGAGCCGGAATTTGAAAATGATTTGATTATTGATGAGTAATTACCTTTATAGCATGTAGGTTTTTTTTGGAGTTTAAACTTTACATCAATATATATCTATTTTGGATTTTATTTCGTATATTTTTAGTTTTTTATATATTATTTATTGCCGTTTCTTTGCCGTTCCCGTATCTTGGATTTTTGATTTTTGCCGTTCCCCGTTCCCGTTTCCGAAACGCGTACCCATTTCGGTGCTTCATAGGTGCCCTCACCCCGTCCTTGATATTGAGCTTTAAATGCGGCTGGCTCCACCTGTGATCTTTTCGCCATCGTGATCTCCCTTTGCTCCTCCTCCTCTGAAGCAAGACGATAAGCTTCCCTTAGGGCAGGAGTCGGTTTGATTGAGAGAACGCGAGTTCTTATTGTTGAAAATTCTCCATCGTGTCCCATCAGGAACTCATATAACCTTTCTTTTTCTTGGAATTCATTCAATCTTTTTCCGATATCACAAGTGCAATTCCCACATGTACATTGTGGGATGGGTAGGACAGATTGTATTTCGTCCCAAATAGCCCGAAGCTTGGTATAATACGCGGAAACAGATGAACCACTTTGTTGCGTGACTGATAACGATTGCTTTAATTCATATGCTCGAGGTGCACTTTCCTTCCCGAATCTTTCCTTTAGGTCTTTCCAGATTTCAGAGGAGGTGTTGGCATACTTTACACTCCCCCTGATATCTTTATTCATGGCAGTCGTGAGCCATCCATGATCATGGCGTCACAACGCATCCAATACATTAAATTGTCGTTCGTTTTCTCTGGTTTGGGAATCGTTCCATCCACGAACCCCATCTTGTTTTTTGCAAACAAAAAATTCGCCATCTCCTTGGCCCAATCGCTGTAGTTTCCGTCCGTCAAAGATTCATTGACATGCATCTGTTTGGGTAAATCAGAGGGATGTATGTAATAGGGTGAGTTAGCATCGATGACAATAGCATCATTCTTGCTACTGCCACCCGATTGATTTGTTTTATCGTATTTTTCATTCATGTTGAGTTTTCAGGAAGTAGTCCTGCTCTGGTACCATGAAAAACAATGATGAGATGGTTTGAAGTTTCTTTGTTATTCGATTGATGATAAACAGAGCGTTTACAATAGATTAAATAGAGCTAGCTTAGCTAAACTTTAGGAACAAGTAATGTAAATACGTAAGCCAAATAACTGAAATATGGCAACTAAATAATGTAATCCTTTATGAATTTAAAACACTTAAGACATTAATTAAAACAAACCCATAACATGACTTAATTATGTCAAGATTATCCAACAGTTGTTTCAAAATGTATAACATTTTTAGAAAATGGAAACGTCTAGGTGGTTCAAAAGTGTGTCATAGAACAACGCCTGGGTGCTGTTTGCTGAACTACGAGCAGCCAAAATGACTTTTTGCTGTTTTTAAGTGATTGTAACTTTTTGTGTTTATTGTTTTGGTAAAATCTGAGAGCTGGTAATGATAGCATGGGATTTGGCCTTTTAAAAGACATAAGTTTTACTGAAAACGGGCGCGACTAAGTGGGTCAAATTTGAGACCCAAAACAGCCCATTGTAGCAATTTGTTAGAGATCTAGGTGAGTTAAAAAAGGTCGGAATCTTCTGTATACTTATGTAATCATAAGAATTCTTATGTATGTGTTATTAAACAGTGTCTAAGATAAAAATAAATAAAAAAAACGCTTTCAAGTGAGGTTCAGTTGACAGTTTTTTTTTCAAGCTCAACATGAGGTACACGTTCCATTTCTCAATCTCTACACGAGCACACTAGCAATTTTAGTTAAGAGGGGAATACGTCAATGGGCTGATTCGTGTTAAGTTTTATCTTTAATGAATCAAGTGTAAAAAATATGTATCTATAATGGAACGTGAAGATATAAATGGATCCAAAGAAGAAGGAACTTCAGAATCCAAAGTGAATACTTGCAAGGTTACAAGATCAAGCACAAAGATGAAAAAGATTGTACAAAGTTGTCTTTTATATTGTGATAAAATGTAATTAAGAATGAGTTTTAGCTAGATGTGTAAAGATTAGAAAGTAGAGGGGCTTTTGATGTAAATATTCTAACCGACTTTGTTTTGAGCGGTTATATTAATTTTGTAATTCATATTTTTAAATTGAATGAAATAATAAGATTTCCCCCCCTCCTTTTTTACTCTCTCAAACTCTCTCATGGTATCAGAGCTTTCTCCGGCTCCGATCGCCGGAATCCGCCATTAACACCGGAAAGTTTCTTCATCAAACTTGTTCTACTCTCTCTCCTCTATCGTCCGGTATACAAATTTCATTACCCTAAGAATCTGATCGAAATCCCCAAATTTTCTCTTCAAAACCCTAATTTCTTGAAAATCACAAAATAATTCAATTAACTCAAATTTAACGATGCCGACTGAAACAGATACACAAGAAACAACTACAACAACTCAAGAATCTATTACTGATGTGGAATCTGTCCATCATCCACTTTACCTCCATCAAACCGATCATCCAGGCCTCATTTTAATCTCAAAGAAGTTGACTGGATCGGAGAACTTCAGTTCATGGAAGAGATCTATGCTAATTGCACTTAGTGCCAAGAACAAACTCAAAATCGTCACTGGAGAGTACAAAGAACCAACATCAACTTCTCCACTTCAACCACTTTGGGAAAGAACTAATGATATGGTAATTTCTTGGATCTTGAACTCAATTTCTGAATCAATAGGAAATAGTTTGAGTTTTATACACACTGCTGCTGGTTTGTGGAAAGAATTGAATGATCACTATGCACAACTTGATGCACATAGAATATATCAAATAAGTGTAGATGTGACTCAACTCAAACAAGAAAATACAAGTATAGAGGTTTATTACCAGAAATTGAAAGGTCTTTGGGATGAGATAAATGCACTTGAGGCACCCTATGCTTGTACTTGTAACTGTGTATGTGAAAATGGTAAAACTAATGGTGAGAGGGAGCAGAGAAAAAGGCTGATGCAATTCCTAATGGGTTTAGATGAGTCTTATGCCAATATTAGAGGGCAATTACTTTTGCAACAACCTTTGCCAACTGTTCCAAAGGCATATGGCATATTTAGACAAGAAGAGAAGCAAAGAGAAGGAATTCTGCCTAAACCTACTCTTACACCTGCCACCCTATCAGCCTACACACCATCCATTTCTAGAGCTATTCCACACAATAACAATTTCAAACCAAAGGCACCATATCCATCTAAGGTCACTGAAAGGAAAGGATTCTTTAGGAAAGGGATATTCTGTGGAAAATGTAATAGGGAAGGCCATCTTAAAGAAGAGTGTTACCAAATTGTTGGTTATCCTCCTGGTCACCCTCTACATGGGAAGTTTAAACCATTGACTGCACCTTACAAAGGAAAAACTGTCCACTCTGTGTTTGCCCAAGACCCTACACCACCTCAGACTAGTACACCTTTCATGGAGATCCCAAATCAAGCCTCACCAACTGCTGCAACTGCTACTGCTGACTCCACAATGCACTGCAGAATGGATCAACTACAAAACCAACTCAACCAACTCATGTTGATGATGCAACATACTTCACAGGGTAACAATTCTTTCACTAATAAAATGTATTCGTTTATTTCTACTTGCATTTATTATCATGTTGTGTCATCTATACATGCATTCATAGAAGCTTGGATTCTTGATAGTGGTGCCACTGACCATATATGCAATAAACTTTCTCACTTTACCAAATTCACAACTTGTCCTTCTCCTATAACTGTGGAAACCAAGTTCAAGTGACTCAAACTGGCACAGTTCAACTCAATCCTAAATTGATTCTTCATGATGTACTCTATATCCCCACTTTTGCATATAATCTAATTTCTATCAGAAAACTTACCAAGTCCACCAAGTCTGCTATTACATTTACTTATGATAGCTGTTACTTGTAGGGCCATGATGGACTTATCCCTCTTGGCTCAGTTCCTCATGGTCTCTATATCTACACCTCCACCTCTTCAGAAACAACATCCACCATCCTCTCAAGCTCAAGCAATTCACACCTCTGGCATTCAAGGCTGGGTCATCCTTCATCTCAAGTTCTACAGAAAATTTCTACTATTTCTTGTAATAAATGTGATATGAATTTTGTGAAATGTACAATTTGTCCTTTGTCTAAACTACAACTTCTTTCTTTTCCTTCTAGTACCTCCCACGCTTCTGGTTTGTTTGATCTTGTACATGCTGATGTTTGGGGACCCTATAAACACTCTACACTCCATAAATGCAAATACTTTCTCACTTTGGTTGATGATTACTCAAGGGCAACATGGGTTTATCTTCTACCCACAAAATGTCATGTTTTCTCTACACTTAAAATGTTTCATGCCTATGTTGAAAATCATTTCAAAACCACCATCAAAATCTTAAGAAGTGACAATGGTTCAGAATTCACAAACTCTGACCTTCAAAATTTTCTCCATTATCATGGCATTATTCACCAAACATCTTTTCCATATACTCCCCAACAAAATGCTAGGGTTGAAAGAAAACACAAACACCTCTTAGAAGTAGCCAGAGCAATTCAAATTCAAGCCAACTTTCCAATTCATTTTTGGGGCTATTCTATCTTGGCTGCTACTTATCTAATCAATAGGTTACCCAGTCATGTGCTAAATTTCAAAACTCCTTATGAAATGATCTATAATAAAGCTCCAAATCTAAATCATCTAAAAGTCATTGGTTGTAAATGCTTTGCCTCTGTTCATACCAGTGATAAATTTGCTCCTAGAGCAATCCCCTGTGCTTTACTAGGTTACCCTCAGAATCAAAAAGGATATCTCCTGTACAATTTAAACACACATTCTATTTTTGTGAGTAGACATGTTATCTTTCATGAAAATGAATTTACATTTCAGAAAACAACCACCACTACCTCCTCCCCACCTTCTTTCTCTCCTATTTTCTATCCACCTCCCACTTCTTCTCCTTCAACTTCCAATCCTACAGAAATTTCTCCTTCAACAACAAACCCAAACACTGATTCTTCCTCTTCCTCACCACCCATAATTTCTGCTCCTGATCATCAAACTATCACTCCACCTCTACCACATCTTCCTCCTCAACCATCTAGACATTCCACAAGAACCAAACAGGTCTCAACTAAACTTAAAGATTTCTTTTATCAGCTCCCACCTTCTAATGTCAATTCACTCAGCACCAAATACCCTCTACATAATTACATCAATTATTCTAATCTTACTCCTTCTTCTCTTCACCTCATCAATTCTCTTGCCACTCATGCTGAACCCAGCACCTATCTCCAGGCTTCTAAGGATCCAAAATGGGTAGAGGCCATGAACATTGAAATAAATGCATTTGAAAAGAACAATACATGGACTCTTGTGCCACTTCCCACTGGCAAACACCCCATTGGCTGCAAATGGGTATACATAATTAAACATAATGCAGATGGCACAATAGAAAGATTCAAAGCAAGATTAGTTGCTCAAGGATTCACTCAACTGGCTGGAGTTGACTATAAGGAGACATTTGCTCCTGTGGCTAAAATGGTCACAGTAAGGACTCTATTAGCTGTTGCAGTCTCAAAAGATTGGCTGGTAGAGCAACTAGATGTCAATAATGCATTTTTGCATGGTGACTTACATGAGGAAGTTTATATGGCTGTTCCCAAAGGATATCAACACACCTTACTTCCCTCAACTGTCTGCAAACTCAATAAGTCACTTTATGGGCTTAAACAAGCCAACAGACAGTGGTTCACTAAACTCACTACTTTTCTTTCTACACTTGGTTTTGTACAAAGCTATGCTGATACTTCCCTCTTCACATTTCATTCAAACACTGATTTCTTGGCTCTCTTAGTTTATGTGGATGATATTCTCCTCTGTGGCACTTCTCAATCACTCATGGATTCTGTCAAATCCAAATTACACTCCAAATTTAGCATTAAAACCCTTGGCCCATTGCATTATTATTTGGGAATTGAATTTTCCAAGCTATAACAATCTCACTCTCATAAATTTTTGTGATAGTGACTAGGCTGCTTGTCAAATGTCCAGAAGATCTGCTTCTGGATATGCTATTTTCCTGGGCAGTAGCTTAATTTCCTGGCTATCCAAGAAACAGAGTGTTGTTTCCAGATCGTCTACAGAAGCAGAATATAGATCCTTAGCTGATAGCACTTGTGAGGTCACCTGGTTGACCTGTTTACTGAAGGATCTCACAGTCTCCATTCCTACTCCTATTGTCATGGTATGTGACAATGCTTCAACCATAGCTCTTGCTTCCAATCCAGTTCATCACCATAGAACCAAACATATAGAATTGGATTGCCATTTTGTCAGAGAGAAGATCAAGTCAGGCCATATTTGTCCTCAGTACATCTCCACAAAAGCTCAGGTTGCAGATATTCTGACCAAAGGGTTGTCAAAACCTCTTCATTATAATTGCTTGTCCAAGTTGAGTTGTTGTAATCCCTACAACCTCTCAACTTGCGAGGGGTATGAAGATATAAATGGATCCAAAGAAGAAGGAACTTCAGAATCCAAAGTGAATACTTGCAAGGTTACAAGATCAAGCACAAAGATGAAAAAGATTGTACAAAGTTGTCTTTTATATTGTGATAAAATGTAATTAAGAATGAGTTTTAGCTAGATGTGTAAAGATTAGAAAGTAGAGGGGCTTTTGATGTAAATATTCTAACCGACTTTGTTTTGAGCGGTTATATTAATTTTGTAATTCATATTTTTAAATTGAATGAAATAATAAGATTTCCCCCCCTTTTTTACTCTCTCAAACTCTCTCAGAACGAGTCTAATGAATTATAAAAAGTATGTAGCTAGAAGTTCTAGTCAGATTCTTGGTGTGGGGAAGCTACCCTTGCTGCTAGATACCCGAGATTATTTGCAATAGAACAAGACAAAGAATGTAGTGTTTGGAGTCGTTGGAACAATTCTGGTTGGAATTGGAATTGGCGTCGAGCTCTTAGAACTTCCCGCGAAATTGAGATGGTTCAAGAATTGACTAATAACCTGCCAAATGAGTTAAAACCTGATGATGAGGACAGTTGGGAATGGAACTTAAATGGCTGCAATGTTTTCTATATTGCTCATCTCAGACAACATTTTGATCATCATCACCTTCCCATTTCCAGCAACATGAAAACGAGGTGGAACAGATGGGTGCCTAAGAAGATTAACCTTTTTATATGTGATAAAATGTAATTAAGAATGAGTTTTAGCTAGATGTGTAAAGATTAGAAAGTAGAGGGGCTTTTGATGTAAATATTCTAACCGACTTTGTTTTGAGCGGTTATATTAATTTTGTAATTCATATTTTTAAATTGAATGAAATAATAAGATTTCCCCCCCTTTTTTACTCTCTCAAACTCTCTCAGAACGAGTCTAATGAATTATAAAAAGTATGTAGCTAGAAGTTCTAGTCAGATTCTTGGTGTGGGGAAGCTACCCTTGCTGCTAGATACCCGAGATTATTTGCAATAGAACAAGACAAAGAATGTAGTGTTTGGAGTCGTTGGAACAATTCTGGTTGGAATTGGAATTGGCGTCGAGCTCTTAGAACTTCCCGCGAAATTGAGATGGTTCAAGAATTGACTAATAACCTGCCAAATGAGTTAAAACCTGATGATGAGGACAGTTGGGAATGGAACTTAAATGGCTGCAATGTTTTCTATATTGCTCATCTCAGACAACATTTTGATCATCATCACCTTCCCATTTCCAGCAACATGAAAACGAGGTGGAACAGATGGGTGCCTAAGAAGATTAACCTTTTTATATGGAGGTTAAGACGTGATGCTCTTCCAACTTCAATCAACTTGTTTCCTAAAGGTGTCGATATTACTTCTGTTACTTGTCCTAATTGTTCACAAGAGGCGGAGCTTTTAGAACATGTTTTTCAATCTTGCAAACTAGCAAAACAAACCAGAATCATGTTGAGTGCATGGACTAACTTTGATATTCCTAATGAACCTCCTGAAGGGATACTCCATTGGGTTGATAGTTTGCACAGACCTGCTAGAACTCGAAACCGTTTGGAAGCTTTGTGTTTTATTTGGTGGTGGAGCATTTGGAAAGCTAGAAACAACTCGTTGTATAATGGCATTAGGGAGAATAGCACCGACATTCTTAACTCTATAATGTCGCTCTCCTTTCTTTGGATCCATCATAGAGACAAGAAGCACCATTCAACGTGGAAAGATTGGAATGAGAGTCCTTTTTGATCGGGTTTACTTCAGTTCGTCCTCCAATTTTTCTCTTTCTCTTTTTCCTCGTAACTTGTTTGGGGTTGCAACAAAAACACCACGAAGTGAAAACCGGTGGCTCGGCCTTCGTTGGTGGGGTTTTTTTCTTATGTCTCGTCTGTAAGTGCCATAAGTTTTTTCAACTATTTTGCAACCTTAGCAGTTAAAGTTTCGGGTTGGGTCTAGATTGTGTAATTTTGTTGTATTTCTAGACTTTGTATTGTGATTTCTAGCGTCTTGCTAGGGATCTTTTCTTTAATATAAATAAATGTTTTTGCCGTTAAAAAAAAAAAATGTAGCTAGAAGTTGGCCAATGGGTAAAAATTGAATAATAATGTATGGTCTTTCTTTAAGTATGCTGTCATGTAAAATTGATGAGGTGTTTGTATGAAATTTTTTCTTTTTAAAATTGTTGACAACATATCTGCTCACTTTGACTTATATTTATAGCTTGGCAGGAGATTAAAAATTCATAAAGGAAGTAGTTGAGGTTGTAGCTGATTCTGAAACGAATAAGGAGATGCTGGACCTATTGCATTTGAAGAATATGGTAAACAAAAGATACGCAATTTTAGTTTCAGATTCAAAAATTAGTTATCTTTTTATTGTGGTGCATTATGCTCTAACATAAACCTAGATGTGTGGGCGTGTTTATTATTTACAATTTGATTGTTCATAGGCTGTAAGGGTTTAAGAGCTTCTCAAACTCACAACAATTCCGTAAAGTCTTCCTGTTGGTATAAATTAGTTGTGGTTGGCATTATGACCATTAAGTGCGTCTAGATTATCTTATCTCAAAAGACGATGGAACCCGTTGCGCTTAAAATATTTAAAGGCACGATATCATCATTTTACTTTGAGTTAATTGCAGGATTCGTCCCTGTGGTTTGTCTATTTTCGTGAATTATATCCCTACTTAAGATTTTTAGTCAAATACATCCAAACTACTTAAACTTGTTGCATGTTACATCTTTGTGGCTGATGGCGTTAAATTCTTTCCGTTAAGTCGTGTCACATGCCCCGCATGTGAGGGCTTATTCATAATTTTCCTCCCACAGCTGGCTGCCTCTTTCTTAACGAGTAATTTTTGTACCTTCATGTCCTTCTTCTATTTCTTCTTTTCCTGATGATAAAAAAACACATACATACCAACAAATGAATCTACTCCTCTCTTATCATCTTTATTTACATTTACACAATATAAAAAAATATTTAAATCTCATCTCACCTCATCACCATTCATTCTTCATTTTTTTTGTCTTCATCTATTCTTTTTTCTTCTTCCTTTTTTCTTCTTCTCATTCTTGAAACAAAGAAATAACAGAAAAAACAAGTTTCAGTCAAATACATATTCACAAAATCAAACCAAAAAATGTTTAAAATAATAAAATATCAAATAGTCTGATTTATAAATACACTTCATCTATCCACAAGTCAGTTTTCATTTTTTCAATTCATTATTTTTATATTTTATTATTATAGTTATATTCTCATTATTTAATAAGTCATTACAATTTAGATTTAGATTCCAACTATTTCTAGAATTCTACTCTCTTGAATTTTGCAAGCAAAACAAGTTATTGTTTTAGATCTTTTCACTTACAATTTTAAAGGCTACAAAAACTCTCAGAGATCTGAAAAGGCAATGATTGGTGGTGAAGTAGTGCCAAATCTACAAAGGTTGGTAGACGGCGGATGAGTTTAAGTTATTTGCTTAAATGCATTTGATTGGATCTAAATGAGATGATAAGAATAATCAGATCCTACTTTTGATTATTATATTCTTTCTAATTATACAAATCTCATCTCACCTCATCACCATTCATTCTTCATTTTTTTTGTCTTCATCTATTCTTTTTTCTTCTTCCTTTTTTCTTCTTCTCATTCTTGAAACAAAGAAATAACAGAAAAAACAAGTTTCAGTCAAATACATATTCACAAAATCAAACCAAAAAATGTTTAAAATAATAAAATATCAAATAGTCTGATTTATAAATACACTTCATCTATCCACAAGTCAGTTTTCATTTTTTCAATTCATTATTTTTATATTTTATTATTATAGTTATATTCTCATTATTTAATAAGTCATTACAATTTAGATTTAGATTCCAACTATTTCTAGAATTCTACTCTCTTGAATTTTGCAAGCAAAACAAGTTATTGTTTTAGATCTTTTCACTTACAATTTTAAAGGCTACAAAAACTCTCAGAGATCTGAAAAGGCAATGATTGGTGGTGAAGTAGTGCCAAATCTACAAAGGTTGGTAGACGGCGGATGAGTTTAAGTTATTTGCTTAAATGCATTTGATTGGATCTAAATGAGATGATAAGAATAATCAGATCCTACTTTTGATTATTATATTCTTTCTAATTATACAAATTGATTTATATACATATGTGTTATATTGTGGATAAAGTAAAAAGGAGTAAGTAAAAGGAGAGACGTGAACAAGTGCATTGCATTTTGTTATTGTTTAAATATTTGTTAGCTTTAAATTATAGATTAGTGCTTTTATCATATGTGTTATATTGTGGATAAAGTAAAAAGGAGTAAGTAAAAGGAGAGACGTGAACAAGTGCATTGCATTTTGTTATTGTTTAAATATTTGTTAGCTTTAAATTATGATTAGTGTTGTTGTTGTTGTTGTTGTTGTTGTTGTTGTTGTTGTTGTTGTTGTTGTTGTTGTTGTTGTTGTTGTTGTTGTTGTTGTTGTTGTTGTTGTTGTTGTTGTTGTTGTTGTTGTTGTTGTTGTTGTTGTTGTTGTTGTTGTTGTTGTTGTTGTTGTTGTTGTTGTTGTTGTTGTTGTTGTTGTTGTTGTTGTTGTTGTTGTTGTTGTTGTTGTTGTTGTTGTTGTTGTTGTTGTTGTTGTTGTTGTTGTTGTTGTTGTTGTTGTTGTTGTTGTTGTTGTTGTTGTTGTTGTTGTTGTTGTTGTTGTTGTTGTTGTTGTTGTTGTTGTTGTTGTTGTTGTTGTTGTTGTTGTTGTTGTTGTTGTTGTTGTTGTTGTTGTTGTTGTTGTTGTTGTTGTTGTTGTTGTTGTTGTTGTTGTTGTTGTTGTTGTTGTTGTTGTTGTTGTTGTTGTTGTTGTTGTTGTTGTTGTTGTTGTTGTTGTTGTTGTTGTTGTTGTTGTTGTTGTTGTTGTTGTTGTTGTTGTTGTTGTTGTTGTTGTTGTTGTTGTTGTTGTTGTTGTTGTTGTTGTTGTTGTTGTTGTTGTTGTTGTTGTTGTTGTTGTTGTTGTTGTTGTTGTTGTTGTTGTTGTTGTTGTTGTTGTTGTTGTTGTTGTTGTTGTTGTTGTTGTTGTTGTTGTTGTTGTTGTTGTTGTTGTTGTTGTTGTTGTTGTTGTTGTTGTTGTTGTTGTTGTTGTTGTTGTTGTTGTTGTTGTTGTTGTTGTTGTTGTTGTTGTTGTTGTTGTTGTTGTTGTTGTTGTTGTTGTTGTTGTTGTTGTTGTTGTTGTTGTTGTTGTTGTTGTTGTTGTTGTTGTTGTTGTTGTTGTTGTTGTTGTTGTTGTTGTTGTTGTTGTTGTTGTTGTTGTTGTTGTTGTTGTTGTTGTTGTTGTTGTTGTTGTTGTTGTTGTTGTTGTTGTTGTTGTTGTTGTTGTTGTTGTTGTTGTTGTTGTTGTTGTTGTTGTTGTTGTTGTTGTTGTTGTTGTTGTTGTTGTTGTTGTTGTTGTTGTTGTTGTTGTTGTTGTTGTTGTTGTTGTTGTTGTTGTTGTTGTTGTTGTTGTTGTTGTTGTTGTTGTTGTTGTTGTTGTTGTTGTTGTTGTTGTTGTTGTTGTTGTTGTTGTTGTTGTTGTTGTTGTTGTTGTTGTTGTTGTTGTTGTTGTTGTTGTGGTGCAAACTACCTCTCCTCAATCCCTGCAACTTCAAAGAACTCTTCCAGATGCACCGAAACATTCATTCCAACCCAACAAAATGCGAAATCATAAGCCTTATCTGTTGAATATATAAACTAAATATTAGTTTAAGGGTCAAATATTGTAAATAAGATGTTAGTATAGGGTGCAATTGTGTACAAGTGTATAAGTCTATATGGGCCACAACAAAAGAGACGATGGTGTCGTTTCTTAGCAACGGGCATGGACACAAAAACAGAGCAATACCTCTGTTGTACCAAGCGACACACCGATTGAAGAAGAGACATCTTTGTCTGAAGCATCATGTCGATTGGGAGAAAACCGCCATAATAGACTAGTATATATATGTCTATAGGAGTCAGTTTTTATTCATTCGTTTTGAACAACAAACTTGTATACACTTAATTGATTACATAATATATATTTGTTTGTTCAATTCGTTTCATCATATACTCCGATTATCTAACAGTGGTATCAAAGCGGTTTTCGATTCGGGGAAGAAAAGAGAAATTGGTCAGAGCGATGTTCTTAACAAGGAGAGATAAAAAGGTTCGATTTGTTTGATTGTTGGTTGTTGCTGTGCGAAGGAAGAACAGGGGAAGAAAAACAGTTTGTATCTTTAATCAAGGAACGGAATCACACAGATACGTTTCTTTTTCTTTGACTTTGAAAACAATGGTAAATGGGTGGACCACTTAGTCCCATGTACCATATTGGTACCATGTCTCACTACCGCATAGAGATATCCCGTTGACTCCCCAGGGCGTAGGTGGGAATAACGAATACTTGGGTTGCGCCAAGATTCGAACCCGCGCCATACAGACTCCTAGTATCCTTGTGAAGGGGGCGGTGGCCACTGGGCTACTAACCCAGTGGTTAATATTTTAACTAATAAAGTAGATTCTTTGACTTTTCTTTCATGTGATTACAATATAAAAAGGAACAATCTATTTGTTCAAAAAAGTCAGAAGTCTTCTTTTTAAAGTTGTTATTCTTGATTAAAAGGATAAAAAATTTCAGATTTTGGTATAATTTGTTTCCTGTCAATTAGGTTTAATTTTTAAAAAAAAAACGGAAGTTCAAAAACAAGCAGTTCTCTAATATTGGGTTAGAGTAATATAAGATCAAAAGCGGATTAGCGGGATTGATAATCAATAGCGGGGTAGCGGTTTGGTTATCAACAGCGGAATAGCGGGATTGATCTAGATCAACAGCGGAGAAGCGGACATAGTTGTCATTAGCAAGAGGCGGACGTGACAATTATTTGCGAGGCGGATTTGACTTTCAACAGCGAGGCGTTTGATCAAACGCTCAGAAATCAAAGAAACTGGGAAAGAAAAGTAAGAAAATGGCTGGTGACGGATCAAAGAAAATTAACGAACTTATGAAAGACAGTGGAACATCAATGACTTTCAAATGCCCGGTTCTCAATTCAACGAATTACACTATTTGGGCAGTAAAAATTAAAGCAATTTTTAATGTCCATGGAATATGGGAAGCAGTTGAACCAACAGAGGACACTGAAGTTGATCAAAAGAGAAACAACATGGCAATTGCTTTGTTATACCAAGCAATTCCAGAAAATATGGTGTTGCAAATTGCAAGCCTTACTTCGGCAAAAGAAATTTGAGAATCATTAAAGGTTCGATACGTAGGAATTGAAAGGGTTAAGGAAGCACGCGTTCAGACAATCGAGTCAGACTTTGAAGCTTTAAAGATGGGTGCAAATGAACCACGCGATGTCTATGCGAGAAAGATTAGTGAGATTGTCTCACAAGCGAGCAGTCTCGGACATAATTTGGATGAAAAAAGACAGATTCGCGAATTTCTAAGTTCGGTGCCAAAAAGGTTTATTCAAATAGTAGCAGCAATTGAGCAATTTGCGGATTTGAATAAAATGACATTCCAAGAGGTCGTAGGGAGACTAAAGGCGTTTGAAGAACGTACAAAGAAGCAAACTAACGAGGAAGACACGTCTAGTAAACTTCTATATATGAAGGAAGATGCTAAGGAGAAGGGTAAACGCCATAAATGTGAGCATTGCGGTTGTGGAAACTCAAATCAGAAAGACTTTGGACGTGGCCAAGGACGAGGCCGGGGGTCCGGGAGAAGTCAAGGCGATGGTCGAGTGCAACGCGACAAGAGCAATGTGAAGTGTCTCAAATGCAATGAACTTGGGCATTTTAGCAATGAATGTCCAAAATGGAAAAATGAAAGGGTTGAGGCAAATCTGATTCAGTATGAAGATGACGAGTCAATGCTGCTATACTCAAGTTACAACGATGAAGACGAAGACCTCATTTAAAGTATATTTAGTTTAAGGAGGAGTGTTGAATATATAAACTAAATATTAGTTTAAGGGTTAAATATTGTAAATAAGATGTTAGTATAGGGTGCAATTGTGTACAAGTGTATAAGTCTATATGGGCCACAACAAAAGAAACGATGGTGTCGTTTCTTAGCAACGGGCATGGACACAAAAACAGAGCAATACCTCTGTTGTACCAAGCGACACACCGATTGAAGAAGAGACATCTTTGTCTGAAGCATCATGTCGATTGGGAGAAAACCGCCATAATAGACTAGTATATATATGTCTATAGGAGTCAGTTTTTATTCATTCGTTTTGAACAACAAACTTGTATACACTGAATTGATTACATAATATATATTTGTTTGTTCAATTCGTTTCATCATATACTCTGATTATCTAACATTATCATCTTGACTTATTGTTGGATTATTCAGGAGATGTCGCAATGATTCCATATTCTCCAACAAAAACCAGTCAATCCATTTTGCTAAAAAGGAAATCAAGACCTTAAGCTTCTCGTGGATCACAAATAGATCATCAAAACTTCATATTGAATGGTCAAATTGGAATAGATTTAATCTGTAGCTCTATGTTTCTTCTTCCCTGTTTCTGTACTTGTTTTGTACTTCTAACTTCTCGCTAGTCTTATTTTAATAAAAGCCTTTTTGAACTTTCAAAAAAAAAAGATTATGAGCCCGAGAGGGCATACTCTTGTCCAGCCACTTGATTGGTTCATCTCTTAAAATCTTGTGCACTCTTTATATTGTATTTGAGCCCAAGAAGGCATCCTTTTGTAAACACTGCTCTGAAAATCGTACCGACCAGTCCAACCGAAAAACGGAGGGCTAACCAGTTTTTTGTAACCCGGTCTAGTTCACATTTGAGCAATAATGGAAAATTGAAATATAGAATGCAGAGTAGCCCGGACGCTCCCCTACCAATTTCTTTTTACACATGGCCTGGCACAACACTATTTTGAAAACCGGAACGAGAGGTCCGATTGATTCAAACCGCAAAACGATGGACTAACCAAGGTAACCATTTTCACCTTTTACCCCCACCCCCACGAAAAATAATAATAGCGACTATTATCGCTATTGAAAAAAAAGTTAGGATGGATTTTTTGGACAAAAAGCATAATCACAAACACAAATGCAACATACTTGAAAGCAACATCAATCAGAAACCCTGATTTAACGCAAAACAATAACAACATTTTGTATCCATCCAAATAAATTATACATGAAATCCATCGCATAAACTTTCCTTATTTGCAAAAGTATAAGTTCAGTCGGAAACAGAGTTTCTTATCAATTAGTGCAGTCTTTTCGTATCCATCTTGTTCAACAATTGTCCATACAAGTTCTTCATCAAGACCATGGACTGCAAAGCACTTCTCTGTTGATGAACAAGATTCTACGGACACTCAGACTGGAGATCCTTTAAATCTGATTGTGTTGCACCGGTAGCTATGTCCACAGTAGGCTCCTTCTAAAGGACCAAGCACACGTCAAGACACATACTTGAACGATTGTATAGTCGCAACAAGAACATAAGATATCAGGATATTATGATGCAAGTACAAACAAAATATAAACTTAGATGTTTGGGTTCAGCTTCCCCAACAAGACCGACCCTAACTTCAAATAATTCGTCCCCGGAAATTTTCTGACCCGCATTGTAAACCATTTGCTTGAATGGATTATACTAAGTTTAATAGCTTATGGATTGCAGCTTTACAAAATTGTTACACACATAACTTTTGAACAATATATAAAGAAAAAAAATATCAATTCCATGTTTTGGACACATACTTTTACGTCTAACCACACTTGCCGAATCACACACCTAAACATGCTACAGATCCTTAAAAGTAAATATATCATGTGTTTTGTCCAAATCTTTTTTTTTTGGGGTATTCATGTTTTGTGACGGGTGCACATAATATATTAAGTTATTAGGATAATACAATATACCTTCCTGAAAACAAGAATCTGGCAGTTACAAGTACCTCTGCATAGATATTGTTCACAGCAGTAACACAAAATATAAACTTTGAGCCTTTGAGGTCATCTACCCTTACCGAACCAACCCCAATCCCAACTTCAAATTATTATTATTTACAACAGTAACAAAAGTACACACAAACATATAAACCTGGTCATTTCTGCCCCTAAATGTAAAACCTATTTTTTAATTGGATTTAAATATCCAAGAATGACAATTCATGGATCGTGGTTTCAATGACTAATATAGACTTACTGCATAATGTACAAATTATTATTTTTATATTAATATTAGGAGTTTGCTAACATAGCACTTAGGACTACGGATAAGCATAAGTGAAGTGTTGCACAAATGCACATGGTGTTTAAAAACTATGTCTAGGATCAGAGGACCATTAAATACAATACAAAATACCTCAAGTATATTGCACAAGACATGAAAAGACATTGTGCAAGAGAAATTAGTACTCAGTCTAGGAAATCTGAAAGTTGGAAGTAAAGTGAAAAAGAACCCGTACCTTCCGACTTTTGTGTGTCACACCATTCAGGTTTTCATCCATGACAGCCTCAGCGACAGCCTGACCAAAAAAATGTATCAAATATTAACATATACATCCTGGCAAGACACAAGAATAAATACAAAACAAAATCACCCAAAGGGCATGGATCAGAAAACAATATTATGGTCATTTTGGATCAAGATCCTCTAAAGTTGGATCAACTTCATAAGTGAAGTTGGTAAGATCTCAACCTTTGGATTTAAATCAAGGGTTAAGATTCAAATATGACATTTGAATCTTAACCCTTTATTTCAATTCAAAGGTTCAAAATTGTCTAACTTCACCTATGAAGTTGATCTAACTTTAGAGGATCTTAATTCGGTCATTTTACAGTATATATATTCTTTTGAAGTCTCACTAACTTAAATGTATTAACCATATTCTTGACATGGAATAAGTAAAATAACTTGAGTGGAAAATACAAGGTTGTAAATATCGCTTTTCGGTATCGTCTCGGTCGACCACCGATAAGCGATATATCGGAGATATATTGGGGATATATCGGATTTATCGGGGATATATCGGGAATATATCATCTCGGTCGACTACTGATAAGCGATATATCGGCCGAGATAACCGAGATTTACAACCATGGGAAAATATATCCGTTAAGCTCCCACTGTCCCAGTTGCAGCATATCCCAAATCGTAAAATCGAGATACTAAAACATTACAAACACAGAATAGTTCATTAACAATGCATAAACTATATGTATCCGCAGTAAGAAGCTTATGTTACATATGTGTTCTCAACAAGTTAACACTATGAAGGGGAAAAAACATATATATCCTATGAACTCCAACCAAACTATAGCTGAATCCGGATTAGAAAGCCTGATAAATCAAGTGATTATTAATCAAATTATCCAGACAAAACAAGAATCCTAGATACAAGTACTTCTGCTCCCATTTTGTAATGTTATCTTATAGTACAACAGTAACTAGTCTTAATTGAAGATCATCCGCAAGATTCACACTCAAAACTATATGTGGTCATCTTCCCTAACCGAACCAAACCCAACTTCAAATAATTAGTCCATGGTATTTTCTCTTCTGTAATGTATAACATTTGCTTGATTAGATTAAATTCTCCAAGGGTGATTTTATGGATGGTGGTTCCAAGAAATTGGTATTGACGCACCTTTTAAACAAATTTATATCTGAATATTATATATATATATATTCGTTACTATTCAAAAGTTGACAAACAGAACTAAGAATTTTTAAAAATTGTCACGTCAGTGGAATTATGTAAGGTTTCATTTTCGTATTCGCTATGCATAGTCCTACCCAAAACACACCCCTTCCCCTTTTCCTGTTAATTTTGTGCAGCTAGAACATTTTCACATTTCTTCAATTATTGCCTTTTGTTTTTCGTTTTAAATATTTACAATATTACATATTTATTTACAATTGACCCTCTCTCTAATCCCTTGTCTATAATACTTTATAAAAACATAACTCTAAGAAATGAAAAAACAGGAGTACATATGTGTTATGCTTATATAGTGTATATTAGCTGTACATGAAGCGAAAATATGCATTAAATATTACTAACTGCACATAGGCGTATAGTTGTTCAATATAAAGAAAAAGATTTTGTGTTATGTTTATGGATATCAAAGAATTAATTAATAAATATTAATAAGTGACGAGAGAGCTTGATATATTTGTAACATGGAACAAAAGGGAGGGAGAAAACAACTAGTACCTTTCTCTTTTTTCTAGCTACATCCATGACAAGATGAAAGACAACCTAGAAAATTAAGTGATAGGGATAATCAGATACACATAGAAGCAAACAATAGCAAAAAACGAGATTGGGAAAGTTAATTTAACAAGATAAAAAAACACAAGAAACAAAATGAAATAGAAGTGAACTTATCATACATTCAACTTATCGTCCGTAAGGTTTCCATCCATGCAAATGTCAGAAACAACCTGCGTAATAAAATGATCAAATAATTTAGACACACAAATCAAGAATCCTAGCAGATACAAGTACTACTGCTTCGATTTTGTCTACAACGCTAACAAGTATCAATTGAAAATAATCAGCAAAATTACACACGATGATATAAACTTAGCTGTTTGAGATCATTTTCCCTAACCATACCAACCCAAATCCCAACTTCAAATATTTTGTACCCTAATATTTTCTGCCCTAAATGTAAAACCATTTGTTTGATTGGATTAAATTATCCAAGAGTGAGAGTTACTGTATATGTACAAACTATTCTGTTATTAATTTTACAGGTTTGCTAACATAGACCTTAGGGCTATGGATAAGCAGAAGTGAAGTGTTGCACATGGCATCTAAAAATGTTCATCAGGACCTCAAGCAGGCGGGAAGTGTTGCATATGGCTATTTGTCTTGACTTTTGAATCTTTAAGAGCAATAAATGTTACCATACCATTTCTAATTTTACTAAATCATACTGCCCTACTAAAGGTAGCCACACTATTTCTTAAGATCGGAGGACCATTAAACACGATACAAGATACTTCAATTTAGGGTGATGATCCATACACCGCCATCTTTTAGCCATACACCACCAGCATGCTTTGAGATGTTTCCTCTACAATAATTCAAAGCATGTTTGGTGGTGTACGACTATAAAATGGTAGTGTGCGAATCACCACCTTACAATTAAATTGCACAAGACACGAAAAGACATTGTGCAAGAGAAATTGATACTCAGTTTAGTAAATCTGCAAAATTGGAAGTGAAATGGAAAAAAGAACTCGTACCTTCCTACTTTTGTGTATCACATCATTAAGGTTTTCATCTATGACGGACTCAGTGACAGCCTGACCAAAAAATGGTATCAGATATCAACATACATCCTATCAAGACACAAGAATATATACAAAACAAAATCATCCTCAAGGCATAAATTATAAAGCAATATTATGGTCATTTTACAATATATAAACTCTTTCGAAGTCCCACGAACTAAAATGTATTAACCATATTCTCAACATGGGATAAGTAAAATAACTTGAGAAGTTAAGAGGAAGAAATATCCAATGAAGTCCCAGCTGCAGCATATACCCCAAATAATAACTAAAATTGAGACACTAAAATATTACAAAGACATAATAGTTCATTTACAATGCATAAACTTTTCTGAGTCCCATAAAGCTATATGTATCCACAATAAGAAGCTTATGTTATATATGTATTCTCAACAAGTTAACAATATGAGGGGAAAAAAAATATATATATGTCCTATGAACTCCAACCTAACTATAGCTGAAATCTGGATTAGAAAGTTAACTAAACAACATACAAAAAACATAAAAAAGAACAGAAATTCAAACATGAAACCCATAAGAAGTGGTGAAAATAACTTATTATACCTTCCTCTTGTTTGCAAGATATTTATCCATGTTAACGTCATGAACAACCTGATGAGTCAAGTGATAAATAATTAAATTATCCAGATAAGAATCCTAGATACAAGTACTTCTGCTCCGATTTTGTAATGTTATCTTATAGTACAACAGTAACTAGTCTTAATTGAAGATCATCCGCAAGATTCACACTCAAATAAATACTTAGGGGTTTGTGGTCATCTTTCCTAACTGAACCAAACCCACCTTAAATAATTAGTCCCGTGTATTTTCTCTTCTGCAATGTAAAGCATTTGCTTGATTGGATTAAATTATCCAAGAGTAATTTTATGGATGGTAGTCTCGTGAAATTGATATGGACGCAACTTCTGAAAAAAACTTACATTTGAATATATATATATATATATATATATATATATATATATATATAGATTACTTACTATATATAACCAACACTCTTCAAAAGTTGACAAATTTGACGTCAGTGGAATCATGTAGGGTTTTCATTTTCGTATTCACCTTGCAGACTCCAACCGAAAACACACTCAACACACCCCTTTCCCTTTTCCTCTTCGTTCTTAACTAGTCGACCTGGGGCACCTCCTAATTTTGTGCCATTAGACCTTTTTCACAATTCTTCACATATTAGGTTTTGTTTTTCGGTTTAGACATTTAAAATATTACATATTTATTTATAACATAGTTGTCAAAGCAGGCGCACTCAAAGGGCATTGACCCCATATGGACCTAGGCGAGAAGCGCAAAAAAGCACAGGGCCTGGAAGAAAAAAAAAGTGCACCTAAGTAAAAAAAACAAATGCCATTCAAATTAACAGATACCATATTCAAAAACCCATAAAACCAAACCTTCAAAACAAATTGTTTCTATAACCTATTCAAAAGCACATAAACCATTAAACCAAAAACTTCAAAACAAAATGTTCATAAATTGAGAACAGAAAAAAAAATTCAAACCAAATTATCCAATACTTAAAAACCTAAGGGGACGTTTAGTTGGGAAAAACACCCCTTGTTTTGAAAACATGGAAAACAGGAAACGCGATCAAATCATAGTTTTTCAAAAATGTTTTCTAAGAAAACAGAAAACACTGTTTTCCACTTTCTATGGAAATAGAAACACTTTTTTATTGTTTCCACTTTTCATTTTCCATTTTTTAAATTTTAAAAACCTCAAATTAATTAACTTCTCCCCTACGCCCCCGTCCCTGCCCCCATCACCGATCGCCCCCGAAAAGCTTCTCAAAAGAAACTCCTTATAACAACCAGTTGAATGAATATAAGTATGTTGAATGATGATATTGATGATATAAAACCGTGATTTTTGGAACAAAGATTCTCTTGTGATATCCCCATAATATATACGTCATTATCTTTTCTCTGACATGGATTAAAAGGCTATCCTTGGAATACAGGTTTATATTGAAAAATTTGTAAGAAATGAAAAAACAGGAGTACATATGTGTTATGCTTATATAGTGTATATTAGCTGTACATGAAGCGAAAATATGCATTAAATATTACCAACTGCAAATAGGTGAATAGTTTTTCAAGATAAATAATAAGATTTTGCTTTATGTTTACGGCTATTAAAGAATTGATTTTTATAATTAATAATTATTAATACGTGACTAGAGAGCTTGATGTATTTGTAACATATAACAAGAAAGGAAAGGGGGAAAAAAATCGGTATCTTGCTCTTTTCTCCAGCTACATCCATGACATGATCAAAGAAAAGCTAAAAAAAATTAAGCGAAAGGGATAATCAAAAACACATACAAAGCAAACAGTAGCAAAAAACAAGATTGAGAAAGTTAAATTAACAAGAGACAAAAACACAAAAGGAACAAAATAAAATAGAAATAAACTTATCATACGTTCAACTTATTGTCCGTTGGGGTTTCATCAACGCCAATGTTAGAAACAACCTGCTTAATACAGTGATTAAATCATTTAAACACGCAAATCAAGAATCCTAGCAGATACAAGTACTTATGCGTCGATTTTTCTACTAATTGAAAACAATCAACAAAAATTATAAACTAAGCTGTTTGAGGTCATCTTCCCTAACCATACCAACCCAAATCCCAACTTCAAATAATTAGTACCCTAATATTTTCTGCTCCCTACCTGTAAAAGAACATGTTTAATTGGATTAAATCATCCAAGAGTGACAAAATAGGGATCATCGTTTCAACGACCAATATACGCTTGCTTTAAATTTGTACAAATTATTGTGATTACTATTAATATCATTGTAATCATGGCTATTATACATAGAGAGCGGACAAAATTAAGAAAAACGGACCTGTTTCCGTTTTGATTCTATAATGTCATGGACACGCATGTATTCTTCATAGGCTATCTTCATACAATGGTCATCAGAACTATCAGCATGCCGCTTCAATAACGATTTAAAATCTTCATCAGGTAGGCTTCTCCACCTAGAAGACCAAAAACTATATTAGCAAGAACAGAAACATATCAAATTGGACATGAACAATAAGACACACACACACACACCTGCCGAAACATTGGGAAAGTAGACTTTTTGCTTGGGGAAAAACCACCGTATACGATAGCCCAAGGGGACTTTCCCAATCCTTCATTCCTAAACCTTTCTTGTTTTCGAGATTCATAGTGATCCTTGTCCTTCAAATGAAGAAATTGTCAAAATCTCATAACACAAGACACAAATATATATAGACACTAATATTAAGTGACGAGCTGATTAAATTTCATTATAATTAAAGAATAAATCCAACAAACTGCATATGTATGTATATGTAACTTTTCCCATAGTATATATATATATATATATATTATATATATATATTATATGTATTAAATAAACAATTTTCATAGTGATTCAATTATAAAGATCCTTAATTAGATAGAAAACATGGCTTTGATACCATTAGTGACAGGATCGAGATATAGACATGAAAGATTGAATTAAAAATGAATGATGGCAATAAACATTATTAAAGACAACATAAATTTAAATAATACCTGAATTTATTGATTGAAAATCTTGATTACAAATGATTGTCTTACAATCGGGAGGAGCTACAATAATTTGAAAATCTAAATTCTTTGAACATAGAGCAGTTGATAATAGAAGTTTTTGTTTTGGAGATTTTTCATACATGAATAAGAATGTAAAATTTTTCGATGATTTGATGAAGAGTCTTCATTCTCTTATATAGGAGAGGAGTCTTCTTCTTTGAGCCTTCCGGAGTCTTCATTGATAATTGAAGTCTTTCCACGTCATTGAAAATAATTGAGCTTCGTCTTCTTTTGAATTGTCTTCTTTTGAATAATTTAAAGAATTGTCTTCTTTTTGAATAATTGAAGTCCATAATACCACTTTGTCTTCTTTTGAATTATTGGAATCTACTTTAACAAAAGTAGATAAATGATAGATATCTCTTTTGATAATAGCCGTTCCTTTTGCAAAAGTAAAATTATTGATTTTGCCAAATAGTCTTTTGTCCTTTTCTTGAATGATTGATCTTGAAAATATATTATTATTATTATTATAGTTTTATTATTATTACATCTACATCATATCATATGGGTCTTGAGAATCTTGAAATATTTCTGTGTCTGGCGATGATTTCCTTGAAGGAGATGGTGAATGCCGAATTTCATTAAAAATTTTTAACATTTCTTCTTGAGAACTGCAAGCTTGAATCCTTTGAATATACTCTTGATCTTCTTTGTGAACTTTGGAATCTTGAACTGGAGACTTGAGACTTTTTTCATATTGATTTGTTAATTCCTTGTAATATCTGTTGACAACTTGAACATTTGCTTTTTCTATAGAAAACTTATTCCACCATTTGAATTTATATTGTCTATAGAGTAAAGGTGGAGAGAGTTCTGTAGTTTTTTCTTCTTCAAAAATATAAGTCCATGAAGAGATCCATGGGATTCTAAATGTACTCATAAATTGTAAAGTGTATTCGAAAATAGGGGTTCCATCTTGTTGAAAATAATTTGTAAACTTTGAGAATGCTTCGGATATATCTTTGGGAAAAGCTTCAGGTCGAATTCTCATATATTTAAACCATTTGATAAACCATGTAGGATAAATATTTGAGAAATCGTCATCAAATTGGAAAAACCAAGAATGATCATAATTTCTTAATAAAAAGGTTTTTTCCCAAGCTTCTTGATAATCATAATAATTATACTGAGGATAAGAAGGAAAATTTGAGAGAGTTTTTGAAATATAAGGCTTTGAATTCCAATCTTCTAAAGTAAGAACTCTTAAAATCTTAACTTGACTATAAGCTATTTTAGAGGGATCTTCTTTATTAAAGTTATGTCGAATTATTGCAGATTCTGAATCAACGAGAATAGCTTGATAATATTCTCTGGTTTTATATTCTCCATTATAGAAATGACAACCTTTGGGATATAGAAAATCTATTAAGGTGAAAAAACTTTTTTGCACCTTTTCAACTTCAATTGATTCTAAAATTTTTATAATCTTAGTATTGGGGTTTGTAAGATAAGGAATGGTAGCTGGAGAATTGGATGATGAAGCAGATGGGGTTGATCTTTGAATAATAGGTTTTGATTCTAAGGTTTGTATAATGGATGAAAATGGAGGTCTAGATCTTGGGCCTGGAGTTAATGGAGCAAATCTATTTTGTATTATCGAAAGTTGTGGAAAATGAGGTGTGTGAGAAGGAGATCTTGAGAATTGAGAATTTGATAATTGAGAACTTGAGAATTTGTTTTTTGCTAAAACAATCTTTTTTGAAGAATCTGAGCTCATATTCCCTGTAAAAATTCTCTTGATAAAAAATCTGGAAGAGAATTATTCTCTCCTTTTATAAATTCAATTTGAAAATCAAAGTTGCTTAATAATGTTTGCCATCTTGCAAAAAAATTTGTTTGGAAATTAAATTTTTAACATCTTTTTCTAAAATGTATTTTGCAGATAAACAATCAATTCTTAATAAAAATGGTTTCATATATAAATCATCTTCGAATTTCTTTATACATAAAACAATACTTAAAATTTCTTTTTTAACAGTAGAATAGTTCTTTTGAGTATCATTCCATGCACCTGAATAATATCTAACTAATTCTTCTTTATTTTGCAAATTTTGTTTTAATATACCTCCAAATCCTAAATCACTAGCATCTGTTTCTACTATAATTTTAGCATTAGGATGAGGAATATGTAAACAAGGTAAATATTTTATTTTACTTTTAATATGTCTTATTATATTAGTATGTTCTTGAGTCCAAGGTTTTGGATTCTTTTTAAGTCTATCATATAAAGGTTTGCATATAATTCCTAAATCTTTGAAAAAATCATGAATATAATTTAAACATCCTAAAAATCTTTGTAATTGTTTTTTATCTTTAATTTCATCTGGAAATTTATTTGAAAATTCTAAACTTCTATCTATAGGTTTTATAGTTCCTTGAACAATATTATGGCCTAAAAATCTTTGTAATTGTTTTTTATCTTTAATTTCATCTGGAAATTTATTTGAAAATTCTAAACTTCTATCTATAGGTTTTATAGTTCCTTGAACAATATTATGGCCTAAAAATCTTATTTCTGTTTGAAATAAACTTATCTTAGTAGGTGATACAACTAATCCATTTTTATGAATAATATTATAAAAAGCATTTAAGTGTTTAAAATGTTGTTCTATAGAGTTTGAAAATATTAAAACATCATCAATATATACTATAGCAT
The DNA here is from genome assembly GCA_034093135.1 of Erigeron breviscapus. NCBI lineage: Eukaryota > Viridiplantae > Streptophyta > Magnoliopsida > Asterales > Asteraceae > Erigeron > Erigeron breviscapus. The sequence continues at coordinate 68,570,297 of CM067172.1, read as the reverse complement.
AATTTCCTAATGGTATGATAATATCATTCATAATATTTTGAAATTCCGATGGAGCATTTTTTAATCCAAAAGGCATTACATTCCATTCGTAATGTCCAAAGGGTACATTAAAACCTGTCTTATACTTGTCTTTTTCAGAAATTTGAATTTGCCAAAAACCTGATTTCATATCAAATTTTGAAAATATCTTAGCATCATAAATCTTTTTTAATAAATCTCTTTTATTAGGTATAGGATATCTAATCCATTCTAATACTTTATTTAAAGGCTTATAATTGATTACTAATCTGGGTGCTCCTCTTTCAATTTCAGCACTATTTTGAACATAGAAGGCTGAGCAAGACCAAGAGGATTTAGATGGCCTAATTAATTTTTTATCTAATAATTCTTTATTATCTTTGGTTATAACATTTATTTCTCCATTAATTTCACAAATACAAGGACCAATGCATTCACATACATCATCTTCTGAACTAGAATTTGAACTATTGTTTAAACAATTTAAATCATTATCTTCATAATCAGTAATACTTTCATCACTTGTACTGTCATCAATAAGTATTTTATTAATTTGTTCTTTTAATTCTTTTGAAATATTTAACTCATTAATTTTCTTCTTAGTATCACAATTTCTTGAATAATGACCTTGTCTTCCACATTTATAACAATAATTTTCTTTGCAAATATGTACATTTGATAATTTGTAATTAACATTTAGTCTAGATCCATTGGCACTAGATAATCTATATGAAGTTTTTTCATAATATTTTGTAGGTATTAAACCTTCTTGTATATAATTCATATCTGCACCACTATCTATCATAGCAACTAAAGATATTCTAAATTCGTTATTAACAATAATATTTAATTTAGTATACCATCTTTGAGAATTTATTTCCTTTATACGATTAATTATAATTTCTTTATTTTCTTCTTCATTTCTTGATTCAATTTTTATACCTTTTTGTTTATCAAGTTCTTTTATTTTAGTTTTTATTTCTCTAATTTCTTCTTTAATAACTTTTACTTCTGTTTGTAATTCTGTTATAGTAACAGGAGTTTTTATTATTTGATTATTTTGGAATTTTTGACAAATATCTTTTCCTAAAACTTTGGTAATAATTCCATTTTCAGTTACCATAAAAGGATATAATTGACTTATAAATGGTGATCCTAATAATATTTGAGAAGTTAAACCTTTTACTAGAATTAATTGAGTTTTATAACAATAATTTTCTTTGCAAATATGTACATTTGATAATTTGTAATTAACATTTAGTCTAGATCCATTGGCACTAGATAATCTATATGAAGTTTTTTCATAATATTTTGTAGGTATTAAACCTTCTTGTATATAATTCATATCTGCACCACTATCTATCATAGCAACTAAAGATATTCTAAATTCGTTATTAACAATAATATTTAATTTAGTATACCATCTTTGAGAATTTATTTCCTTTATACGATTAATTATAATTTCTTTATTTTCTTCTTCATTTCTTGATTCAATTTTTATACCTTTTTGTTTATCAAGTTCTTTTATTTTAGTTTTTATTTCTCTAATTTCTTCTTTAATAACTTTTACTTCTGTTTGTAATTCTGTTATAGTAACAGGAGTTTTTATTATTTGATTATTTTGGAATTTTTGACAAATATCTTTAAAATTATATGATGTTTCTTCTTCTTTAGTAGATAAATTATATTTTTCTTTTAATTGTTTTAAATATACTTCTTTTATATCTTTATCACTAATTCCTTCTATTAAATCTAATAATTCTTTATTATCTTTGGTTATAACATTTATTTCTCCATTAATTTCACAAATACAAGGACCAATGCATTCACATACATCATCTTCTGAACTAGAATTTGAACTATTGTTTAAACAATTTAAATCATTATCTTCATAATCAGTAATACTTTCATCACTTGTACTGTCATCAATAAGTATTTTATTAATTTGTTCTTTTAATTCTTTTGAAATATTTAACTCATTATCTTCATAATCAGTAATACTTTCATCACTTGTACTGTCATCAATAAGTATTTTATTAATTTGTTCTTTTAATTCTTTTGAAATATTTAACTCATTAATTTTTTTCTTAGTATCACAATTTCTTGAATAATGACCTTGTCTTCCACATTTATAACAAATTATAACATCTTGTGTAACACCCCAAGCTGAGGCTCGGAATATCACGGAAAACACATAGCACCAGGTGGAATTACAATAGAACAATCTAAATGCAATTTTAGATTCGATGAATCCAAAACACAACGAAGCAAGTATCAAAATACAACAGGAGCAAATAGCCATCAAAGTTTACATAATAACATCCAAAGATGGCAAATGATCCTAAGTATAATGCCAAAGACAGGCCAATGAATCCTTGATCCATGAGGTCCATAGTCCGGGTTTACAGCAAGCCAAGCAACTAAACCCCACGCCCTGGGAGAACCTGGTTTCCTGAAAAGTGTACTAAGCATAGTCAACACAAGGTTGGTGAGTTCGTAGTAATGGTTCGTAAAGAACCAACATCAATAATCGACATATAAGAATAAAGGCTAGACATGGCTTACAGCGAGCCTCTACATAACACCACAACGCCCAACAACAAGATTACACAAGACAAGAAAATGTGTAAGAGAATGCACAAATGATATGCGTATCAATGCAAGTGCCAAATGTATGAATAAGCAAACATGCCTATCCCAAGCGTGACCTTCAATCACGTATGCAACGATACCCTTCTGCCATCGCAATGGACAAGGCTGTATCTCAAAATCATCGAGTTATATATGTCTATATACTCGGGGTCAGGTCTACATCCAAAATGGGTGCATACATCTATGCACCAGGATGCCGGCAATCCCCTGCCGAGGGTCCAACAATAATGTATGCAATGCTCACAATCAAATGTAAATGCATAATCGTAAACCAACAATCGATATACGATGAATATGATTCAATAATCAATATTCGCCAAACCTGAGTCATCCATCAATAATCGTCACTCATAAACCGATAATCACCACTCATCGACAACAGCCATTAATACTTTGTCAAAACATAACCCAAGTCAATCAACGTATGACAACCAAAAGCCAACGATCAATAACCAACAAAACATGAGCCACTAATCACAATATAAACCAACTATACGTACATATACTTCAGAGGATTCTACTTTCTTCAAGTCTCAGATGCTTATGTATAGGGTCACCCGCAGCCTTCCCACCACATCTAAAACCCAATGAAGGCATAACCGACCTCCATGTATGTACGTCTATCCTAATGTATAAGTAATACTTAACGAAAACACAACCCAAGTCAATCAAACGAAAAGATACGTCACATCAATCCACAATCAAGTCAAACAAACAATACATCAATAAATACAAGTAAACACGCCAGGTTTACACTTTTCAGCCCGAATCCCAAGCGGGTAGGGAGATACGAAAACTCACCTTGATCGGCAAAGAAGTTAGTAAAAGATTACAAACGGGTAATAGGGTCCACACCTCCACAACCTATAATTATACATCAATATACTGGAATGTCAATTATACTACCTCAACAATTTGAAATTCGACACACATAAAATCACAGTGACTATCCACTGCGCCGCAGTGGAGCAGAACTATGCCCACTGCGCCGCAGTGGCTAAACTGGACCAGGACCAGAAACAATGCACTGCGCCGCAGTGGGCAAGAACTATGCCCACTGCGCCGCAGTGGCTAAACTGGACCAGGACCAGAAACAATGCACTGCGCCGCAGTGGCTAAACTGGACCAGGACCAGAAACAATGCACTGCGCCGCAGTGGCTAAACTGGACCAGGACCAGAAACAATGCACTGCGCCGCAGTGGCTAAACTGGACCAGGACCAGAAACAATGCACTGCGCCGCAGTGGCTAAACTGGACCAGGACCAGAAACAATGCACTGCGCCGCAGTGGCTAAACTGGACCAGGACCAGAAACAATGCACTGCGCCGCAGTGGCTAAACTGGACCAGGACCAGAAACAATGCACTGCGCCGCAGTGGCTAAACTGGACCAGGACCAGAAACAATGCACTGCGCCGCAGTGGCTAAACTGGACCAGGACCAGAAACAATGCACTGCGCCGCAGTGGCTAAACTGGACCAGGACCAGAAACAATGCACTGCGCCGCAGTGGCTAAACTGGACCAGGACCAGAAACAATGCACTGCGCCGCAGTGGCTAAACTGGACCAGGACCAGAAACAATGCACTGCGCCGCAGTGGCTAAACTGGACCAGGACCAGAAACAATGCACTGCGCCGCAGTGGCTAAACTGGACCAGGACCAGAAACAATGCACTGCGCCGCAGTGGCTAAACTGGACCAGGACCAGAAACAATGCACTGCGCCGCAGTGGCTAAACTGGACCAGGACCAGAAACAATGCACTGCGCCGCAGTGGCTAAACTGGACCAGGACCAGAAACAATGCACTGCGCCGCAGTGGCTAAACTGGACCAGGACCAGAAACAATGCACTGCGCCGCAGTGGCTAAACTGGACCAGGACCAGAAACAATGCACTGCGCCGCAGTGGCTAAACTGGACCAGGACCAGAAACAATGCACTGCGCCGCAGTGGCTAAACTGGACCAGGACCAGAAACAATGCACTGCGCCGCAGTGGCTAAACTGGACCAGGACCAGAAACAATGCACTGCGCCGCAGTGGCTAAACTGGACCAGGACCAGAAACAATGCACTGCGCCGCAGTGGCTAAACTGGACCAGGACCAGAAACAATGCACTGCGCCGCAGTGGCTAAACTGGACCAGGACCAGAAACAATGCACTGCGCCGCAGTGGCTAAACTGGACCAGGACCAGAAACAATGCACTGCGCCGCAGTGGCTAAACTGGACCAGGACCAGAAACAATGCACTGCGCCGCAGTGGCTAAACTGGACCAGGACCAGAAACAATGCACTGCGCCGCAGTGGCTAAACTGGACCAGGACCAGAAACAATGCACTGCGCCGCAGTGGCTAAACTGGACCAGGACCAGAAACAATGCACTGCGCCGCAGTGGCTAAACTGGACCAGGACCAGAAACAATGCACTGCGCCGCAGTGGCTAAACTGGACCAGGACCAGAAACAATGCACTGCGCCGCAGTGGCTAAACTGGACCAGGACCAGAAACAATGCACTGCGCCGCAGTGGCTAAACTGGACCAGGACCAGAAACAATGCACTGCGCCGCAGTGGCTAAACTGGACCAGGACCAGAAACAATGCACTGCGCCGCAGTGGCTAAACTGGACCAGGACCAGAAACAATGCACTGCGCCGCAGTGGCTAAACTGGACCAGGACCAGAAACAATGCACTGCGCCGCAGTGGCTAAACTGGACCAGGACCAGAAACAATGCACTGCGCCGCAGTGGCTAAACTGGACCAGGACCAGAAACAATGCACTGCGCCGCAGTGGCTAAACTGGACCAGGACCAGAAACAATGCACTGCGCCGCAGTGGCTAAACTGGACCAGGACCAGAAACAATGCACTGCGCCGCAGTGGCTAAACTGGACCAGGACCAGAAACAATGCACTGCGCCGCAGTGGCTAAACTGGACCAGGACCAGAAACAATGCACTGCGCCGCAGTGGCTAAACTGGACCAGGACCAGAAACAATGCACTGCGCCGCAGTGGCTAAACTGGACCAGGACCAGAAACAATGCACTGCGCCGCAGTGGCTAAACTGGACCAGGACCAGAAACAATGCACTGCGCCGCAGTGGCTAAACTGGACCAGGACCAGAAACAATGCACTGCGCCGCAGTGGCTAAACTGGACCAGGACCAGAAACAATGCACTGCGCCGCAGTGGCTAAACTGGACCAGGACCAGAAACAATGCACTGCGCCGCAGTGGCAAATGGAAAGAAGGAAGGAAAGGATAAGGGGGGGGGGAAATGGGTCATTAGGGCTGGTGGGTCATGGACTACCCACGGGCCGACCCGTTTCTCCCACAAGCCATAAAACAATCGATTACACAACTAAACGCCAAACAACAAATTAACGACTCGACTAACATACCACATAGTCATAAAATCATAAATGGGCCCAAATTACTTCATTCAATAAGTTTGTTAGTCAAATTACACAAAAGTCAACGGTCAAAATTCACGGGTGTTACATTATTCCCCCGTTAAAAGAATTTCGTCCCGAAATTCAACAAAACCCTAATTAACAAATAAATGCGGATACTTGGACTTCATATGGTCTTCTCTCTCCCAAGTGAACTCGGCTCCACGTCTAGCATTCCATCTTACTTTCACAATGGTGTAGCGCTTCCTCTTGAGCTTCTTTTCTTGACGGTCCATGATCTCTACCGGCTCTTCAACAAAGTTCAAGTTTGAATCAACCCTAATTTCGTCCATAGGCACATGATGTGTAGGATCCGCCAAACACTTGCGTAAGTTACAAATATGAAACACATCATGCACACCGCTAAGCTCTTGAGGCAATTCTAGCCGATAGGCAACTTTCCCAACCCGTTCAAGAATCTTGAAAGGGCCAACATACCTTGGTGCAAGTTTTCCCCGCTTCACAAATCGCACGACTCCTTTCCAAGGTGACACTTTCAAAAGTACAAATTCACCAACTTCAAACTCCAACGGTCTTCGTCTCACATCGGCATACTTCTTTTGACGCTCACGGGCCAATTGCAACTTCTCCTTGATTTGAGATATTACCTTGGTTGTTTCAATCACAATTTCTGGCCCGATAAGTTGACTCTCTCCAATTTCCGCCCAAGCTAGAGGAGAGCGGCAAACTCTACCATACAATGCTTTAAAGGGTGCCATTTGAATGGTAGCATGATAGCTATTGTTGTATGAAAACTCAACTAACGGCAAATGGTCTTCCCAACTTCCACCAAAATCAATTGCACACGCCCTCAACATATCTTCGAGTGTTTGAATGGTTCTCTCGGTTTGCCCATCCGTTTGAGGATGAAACGCCGTGCTCATGTCAAGTCGGGTACCCATGGCTTTTTGAAAGGCTTCCCAAAATTTCGATTTGAAACGGGCATCTCTATCCGAAATGATAGAAATTGGCACTCCATGCTTAGATATTACTTCCTTGATGTACAAACGAGCTAAAGTGTCAAATTTATCGGTTTCACGAATGGCTAAAAAGTGAGCCGATTTCGTTAACCGATCTACTATCACCCAAATTGTGTCTCGGCCGCTTCTCGTCTTCGGTAGTTTAGTGATGAAGTCCATTGAGATATGTTCCCACTTCCATTCGGGCATCACCGGTTGTACCAACAATCCGGGTGGCTTCTTGTGATCGGCTTTGACTTGTAAGCAAGTAAGGCACTCACTCACATACTTTGCCACATCACGCTTCATGCCCGGCCACCAATACAATTCCTTCAAGTCAAAGTACATCTTATCCGACCCGGGATGGACCGAATAAGGCGATAGGTGAGCTTCATTCATAATAAGTGTTCTTAAGCCGCCGAAAATAGGAACCCAAAGTCTTTCAACCATGTATAGCCCATTATCATTCTTTCGGTCAAATAGTTGTTCCATGCCATCTAGGTTTTCGTTTCCAAAGTTTTCCGGTAGGGTGGCTTGAATTTGGGCTTTAATGATTCGATCGCGAATGTTTGGCCCTACCGTGAGGCTCATAGCTCTAGCCCGTCTTGGTTTCACTCTCTCCTTTCGGCTCAAGGCATCGGCTACTACATTTGCCTTGCCCGGGTGATAACGGATGTCACAATCATAATCACTAAATAGCTCTAACCAACGCCTTTGCCTCATGTTCAATTCACTTTGGTTGAAGATGTGTTGGAGACTTTTGTGATCGGTATAAATCACACATTTGGTGCCATAGAGGTAATGCCTCCAACACTTCAAAGCAAACACAACCGCCCCCAATTCCAAATCATGTGTCGGGTAGTTCTTCTCATGCACCTTCAGTTGCCGAGAGGCATAAGCGATGACTTTACCCCTTTGCATAAGGACACAACCCAATCCTTGCCCCGAAGCATCACAATAAACCACAAAATCTTCGATCCCATCCGGAAGTGTCAAAATAGGAGCATCACATAGCATATCTTTAAGTGTTTGGAAGGCGTTCTCTTGTCTTTCGCCCCATTCAAAATTTCTCTCCTTTTGAGTCAAGAGGGTGAGTGGTTGTGCAATACGGGAGAAATTTTCAATAAATCTTCTATAGTAACCCGCCAATCCAAGGAATTGACGGATCTCGGATGGCGTTTCGGGTCTTCTCCAGTTCTTGACCGCTTCAATCTTGTTTGGGTCCACATGAATACCATCCTTGCTCACTACGTGACCAAGGAAGTGGACCTCTTCCAACCAAAACTCACACTTGGAAAATTTCGCATACAACTTCTCCTTCCTTAGTAATTCAAGCACTTCACGCAAGTGCTTAACATGCTCCTCCTTTGTCTTCGAGTATACAAGTATGTCATCAATGAATACAATAACGGACTTGTCTAAATATGGTTGACACACCCGGTTCATCAAGTCCATGAACACCGCCGGTGCATTAGTCAACCCAAATGGCATCACGGTGAATTCAAAATGGCCATACCTTGTGCGAAAAGCCGTTTTGGGGATGTCATCTTCATGTACCCGGAGTTGATGATAACCCGAGCGAAGATCGATTTTTGAGAAGTGCTTAGCTCCTTGAAGTTGATCAAACAAGTCATCAATTCTAGGGAGAGGATATCGGTTCTTCACGGTGAGCTTGTTCAATTCCCGGTAATCAATACACATTCGGAAGGATCCGTCTTTCTTTTTGACGAAGAGAACAGGAGCACCCCAAGGAGATTGACTAGGGCGAATGAAACCCTTCTCTTGGAGTTCCTTGAGTTGAGTTTGTAGCTCCTGCATTTCCGTTAAGGCTAGTCTATATGGAGCTTTTGCTATGGGCGCGGCTTCGGGAATAAGATTGATACGAAAATCAAGTTCACGGGGCGGAGGTAACCCCGGTAAGTCGTCCGGAAAAACATCGGGAAAATCACATACGATAGGGACGGGCTTCAATTCTACCTTTGAGATGGTAGCACTAAAGACTTTAGAAGTTGGAGAATCGGAGGTTTCACCTTGTACCCTAAGGATTTTACCGTTAGCCAAAGGTATTTTAACAACTCTCTCACCACAATCAATGGTTGCATTTACCGCCGTCAACCAATCCATACCCACTATAATATCAAAACTACCAATGTCAAGGGGCATAAGGTCAATGAAGAAGTCGACATCTTCTAACGTCAAGACACATTCCCGAAGTATTTGACTAATTCTAGTTAGTGACCCATTTACCATTTCAATGTCAAGCACATAGTTTAGAGCACACGGATGCACATCAATCAAAGGAACAAAGTTAGAAGACACGAGGCTAAAATCGGCCCCGGAATCAAATAGAACGGTGGCATAGAGACCATTAAGGAGAAAAGTACCTGCTACCACGTTGGGATCATTGCGGGCTTCATTTACATTGGCCGCAAAGGCTCGGCCGCGTGGTTGTACTTGGTGGCCTTGTTGTCCCCGGTTTTGATTAGGCCCGACCATTTGTAGTTGGTTGGGGTGGACGGCTACTTGGACTTGTTGTCCCACCCATCGAGGACAATTATCACGGTAGTGGTCACGGCTACCACACACAAAACATTCACCTCTCCTTTGGTTACCTTGAGGAGGAACGGCCCGAATAGGAGCCGCATTCATTGGGCCGGCTCTTGGAGCTCTACAATTCTTGGATGCGTGCCCAACTTGGTTGCAATTATAACATGCCCCACATGGAGTAGTGGCGGGATGGTGCCTGTTGCACCTCCCACAGAAAGGATGAGGCCCGGTATAAGGCCTCCTAACCGGTTCCACCGCCGCCATCACCCTACCCCTATAAGCATTTTTGGGGTCAAACCTTCCCGCTTTCTTTACCCCACTAGACTCTCCCACTTCTTTCCTCTTGTTTGATGAGGACTTGCTCAAAACACCACTCCTCAACAAATCTTCAGTCACACTCCCGGCTTGGTTAACCGCATTAGCCAAAGAAGTAGGCATGTTGGAGTTTACATAAGATCGGACTTGAGGATTCAAGCCCAATACAAACTTCTGGATGGCCTGTGACTCGGTGCCCACCAAGTGAGGAATGAGGGTGGACAACTCTTGAAATCGTCTAACGTAGCCCTTGAAATCGGCTCCTTCCATGTTGAGGTTCGCGAACTCGATGGTTAAGTTTTGTAGTTCATACGCGGGACAAAACTTTGCTTTTACTTTGTCCTTGAAGTCAATCCATTCCAAATTTTGAGTCCGCCCCAACGTTATTTCCTGATTCCACCAACTCAAGGCGTCATGCCTAAACATGCCGGATGCATAGGAAATCCGGTCATCGTAGGTGCAATGACTCCTTTCAATCACTGCTTCTATTGCCTCAAACCATCTTATACATTCCGTGGGACCACCTTTTCCATCGAACTCCGGTGCCCCACAACTCTTAAAATCTTTGAATATACACCCTTGTCGGTACCCACCATATTGGTTATTCATGGGCATCCCGATATTAACTCCCATTGGTTCCTCTTCTTCTTCTTCTTCGGCATAAGGTTGCTCATTTTCATTGTTTACGTTTTCTGGGACTTCGTTGTTTTGAGGCCCATTGTTTTGCCCAAGATTTGCCGTGACTTGAGCAATTATGGTTGGCATGATATTGGCGACTGTTTGAGCAATTACCTCTGCCAAGTTTGGCTCAGGAGCTCTACCACGGCCCCTACCACGGCCCCTACCACGGCCTCTACCACGGCCTCTACCACGGCCTCTACCACGGTTGAGCTTCCAGGCCTCTACCACGGCCTCTACCACGGCCTCTACCACGGCCTCTACCACGGCCTCTACCACGGCCTCTACCACGGCCTCTACCACGCCTCTACCAGGCCTCTCCACGGCCTCTACCACGGCCCTACCACAGCCAAGTTTGGCTCAGGGGCTTCACCACGACCCCTACCACGGCCCCTACCACGACCTCTACCACGGCCTCTACCACGGCCCCTACCACGGCCTCTACCACGGCCTCTACCACGGCCCCTACCACGGCCTCTACCACGGCCTCTACCACGGCCTCTACCACCTTGTATTTCCGGTTGACTTCCGGTCTACAGGCTCTACCACGCCTCTACCACGGCCTCTACCACGGCCTCTACCACGCCTCTACCACGGCCTCTACCAGCTCTACCACGGCCCCTACCACGGCCTCTACCACGGCCTCTACCACGGCCTGGCTCAGGAGCTCTACCACGACCCCTACCACGGCCCCTACCACGGCCTCTACCACGGCCTCTACCACGGCCCCTACCACGGCCTCTACCACGGCCTCTACCACGGCCTCTACCACCTTGTACTTCCGGTTGAGCTGGCTCTACCAGGCCTGGCTCAGGAGCTCTACCACGACCCCTACCACGGCCCCTACCACGGCCTCTACCACGGCCTCTACCACGGCCCCTACCACGGCCTCTACCACGGCCTCTACCACGGCCTCTACCACCTTGTATTTCCGGTTGACCGGTTAGGCCTCTAGCCACTGCTCAGGAGCTCTACCACGACCCCTACCACGGCCCCTACCACGGCCTCTACCACGGCCTCTACCACGGCCTCTACCACGCTCTACCACGGCCTCTACCACGGCCTCTACCACGGCCTCTACCACGGCCTCTACCACGGCCTCTACCACGGCCTCTACCACGGCCTCACCTCGGCCATGTTTGGCTCAGGGACCTCACCACGACCCCTACCACGGCCCCTACCACGACCTCTACCACGGCCCCTACCACGGCCCCTACCACGGCCTCTACCTCCCTGTACTACGGCCTCTACCACGCCTCTACCACGGCCTCTACCACGGCCCCTACCACGGCCTCTACCACGGCCTCTACCACGGCCTCTACCACCCTCTACCACGGCTCTACCACGGCCTCTACCACGGCCCCTACCACGGCCTCTACCACGGCCTCTACCACGGCCTCTACCACGACCCTCTACCACGGCCCTACCACGGCCTCTACCACGGCCTCTACCACGGCCCCTACCACGGCCTCTACCACGGCCTCTACCACGGCCTCTACCAGCCTCTACCACGGCCTCTACCACGGCCTCTACCACGGCCTCTACCACGGCCTCTACCACGGCCTCTACCACGGCCTCTACCACGGCCTCTACCACGGCCCCTACCACGGCCTCTACCACGGCCTCTACCACGGCCTCTACCACCCTCTACCTCCGGTTGAGCTTCCGGTTGAGGCTCCTCTACCACGGCCTCTACACGGCCTCTACCCCCTCTACCAGGCTCTCAGGAGCTCTACCACGACCCCTACCACGGCCTCTACCACGGCCTCTACCACGGCCTCTACCACGGCCTCTACCACCCTCTACCCGGTTACTTCACGGCCCTACCATGGCCTCTACCACGGCCTCTACCACGGCCTCTACCACGGCCTCTACCACGGCCTCTACCACGGCCTCTACCACGGCCTATACCGGCAACCGTCTGGGCAATAACCTCAGCCAAGTTTGGCTCAGGAGCTCTACCACGACCCCTACCACGGCCCCTACCACGGCCTCTACCACGGCCTCTACCACGGCCTCTACCACGGCCTCTACCACGCCTCTACCACGGCCCTACCACGGCCTCTACCAGGCCTCTACCACGACCCTCTACCACGGCCCCTACCACGGCCTCTACCACGGCCTCTACCACGACCCCTCCCACGGCCTCTACCACGGCCTCTACCACGGCCTCTACCACGGCCCTACCACCCTCTACCACGGCTTCTACCACGGCCTCTACCACGGCCTCGACCTCCCTGTACCTCAGCCAAGTTTGGCTCAGGAGCTCCACCACGACCCCTACCACGGCCCCTACCACGGCCTCTACCACGGCCTCTACCACGGCCTCTACCACGACCCCTACCACGGCCCCTGCCACGGCCTCTACCACGGCCTCTACCACGGCTCTACCTCCCTGTACTTCCGGTTGAGCTCGGAGCTCTACCACGCCTCTACCTCAGCCTGGCTACCACGGAGCTCTACCACGGACCCCTACCACGGCCTCTACCACGGCCTCTACCACGGCCTCTACCACGGCCCTCTACCACGCCCTGCCACGGCCTCTACCACGGCCTCTACCACGGCTTCTACCTCCCTGTACCAAGTTTGGCTCAGGAGCTCTACCACGACCCCTACCACGGCCCCTACCACGGCCTCTACCACGGCCTCTACCACGGCCTCTACCACGCCTCTACCACGCCCTACCACGGCCCTACCACGGCCTCTACCACGGCCTCTACCACGGCCTCTACCACGGCCTCTACCACGGCCTCTACCACGGCCTCTACCACGGCCTCTACCACGGCCTCTACCACGCCTCTACCACGGCCTCTACCACGGCCTCTCCACGGCCTCTACCACGGAGCCTCTACCACGACCTACCACTGCCACGGCCTCTACCACGGCCTCTACCACGGCCTCTACCACGGCCTCTACCACGGCCTCTACCACGGCCTTGACGATTACCTCAGCCAAGTTTGGCTCAGGAGCTCCACCACGACCCCTACCACGGCCCCTACCACGGCCTCTACCACGGCCTCTACCACGGCCTCTACCACGCCCTACCACGGCCTCTACCACGGCCTCTACCACGGCCCCTACCACGGCCTCTACCACGGCCTCTACCACGGCCTCTACCACGCCTCTACCACGGCCTCTACCACGGCCTCTACCACGGCCTCTACTACCCTCTACCTCCCTGTATTACCTCAGCCAAGTTTGGCTCAGGAGCTCTACCACGACCCCTACCACGGCCCCTACCACGGCCTCTACCCCGGCCTCTACCACGGCCTCTACCTCCCTGTACCCGGTTCAGGCGATTACCTCAGCCAAGTTTGGCTCAGGAGCTCTACCACGACCCCTACCACGGCCCCTACCAAGGCCTCTCAGGAGCTCTACCACGACCCCTACCACGGCCCCTACCACGGCCTCTACCACGGCCTCTACCACGGCCTCTACCAGGCCTCTACCACGGCCTCTACCACGGCCTCTACCACGGCCTCTACCACGGCCTCTACTACGGCCTCTACCAGCCTCTACCACGACCCCTACCACGGCCCCTGCCACGGCCTCTACCACGGCCTCTACCACGGCCTCTACCACGCCTCTACCACGGCCTCTGCCACGGCCTCTACCACGGCCTCTACCACGCCTCTACCACGCTCTACCACGGCCCTACCACGGCCTCTACCACGGCCTCTACCACGGCCTCTACCACGGCCTCTACCACGGCCTCTACCACGGCCTACAACGAAGCAAGTATCAAAATACAACAGGAGCAAATAGCCATCAAAGTTTACATAATAACATCCAAAGATGGCAAATGATCCTAAGTATAATGCAAAAGACAGGCCAATGAATCCTTGATCCATGAGGTCCATAGTCCGGGTTTACAGCAAGCCAAGCAACTAAACCCCACGCCCTGGGAGAACCTGGTTTCCTGAAAAGTGTACTAAGCATAGTCAACACAAGGTTGGTGAGTTCGTAGTAATGGTTCGTAAAGAACCAACATCAATAATCGACATATAAGAATAAAGGCTAGACATGGCTTACAGCGAGCCTCTACATAACACCACAACGCCCAACAACAAGATTACACAAGACAAGAAAATGTGTAAGAGAATGCACAAATGATATGCGTATCAATGCAAGTGCCAAATGTATGAATAAGCAAACATGCCTATCCCAAGCGTGACCTTCAATCACGTATGCAACGATACCCTTCTGCCATCGCAATGGACAAGGCTGTATCTCAAAATCATCGAGTTATATATGTCTATATACTCGGGGTCAGGTCTACATCCAAAATGGGTGCATACATCTATGCACCAGGATGCCGGCAATCCCCTGCCGAGGGTCCAACAATAATGTATGCAATGCTCACAATCAAATGTAAATGCATAATCGTAAACCAACAATCGATATACGATGAATATGATTCAATAATCAATATTCGCCAAACCTGAGTCATCCATCAATAATCGTCACTCATAAACCGATAATCACCACTCATCGACAACAGCCATTAATACTTTGTCAAAACATAACCCAAGTCAATCAACGTATGACAACCAAAAGCCAACGATCAATAACCAACAAAACATGAGCCACTAATCACAATATAAACCAACTATACGTACATATACTTCAGAGGATTCTACTTTCTTCAAGTCTCAGATGCTTATGTATAGGGTCACCCGCAGCCTTCCCACCACATCTAAAACCCAATGAAGGCATAACCGACCTCCATGTATGTACGTCTATCCTAATGTATAAGTAATACTTAACGAAAACACAACCCAAGTCAATCAAACGAAAAGATACGTCACATCAATCCCACAATCAAGTCAAACAAACAATACATCAATAAATACAAGTAAACACGCCAGGTTTACACTTTTCAGCCCGAATCCCAAGCGGGTAGGGAGATACGAAAACTCACCTTGATCGGCAAAGAAGTTAGTAAAAGATTACAAACGGGTAATAGGGTCCACACCTCCACAACCTATAATTATACATCAATATACTGGAATGTCAATTATACTACCTCAACAATTTGAAATTCGACACACATAAAATCACAGTGACTATCCACTGCGCCGCAGTGGAGCAGAACTAGGCCCACTGCGCCGCAGTGGCTAAACTGGACCAGGACCAGAAACAATGCACTGCGCCGCAGTGGGCAAGAACTATGCCCACTGCGCCGCAGTGGCTAAACTGGCCCAGCACCAGAACAAAAGCACTGCGCCGCAGTGAGCAAAGGTGAGCTCACTGCGCCGCAGTGACCACCACCTGCAGCCAGCACCAGCAGCTTCAACAAGCAACACGAACCCAAAACCCCCAACTCGACCCAAACCAACCCAAATCGATTTGTAAAGACTTTTAACCTGCTTTGAAGCATAACTTAGCATCATTGAACATAAATACACATAACCCAACCCACAATTTCGACCAAAACATCAAAATCACTCACAAATCATTCAAACCCTAACCCTAACCCTAAATTCCATTTTTACCATTTCAAAGACTCGAAATCACCTCAAATCAACTAGAAACATATGAACAAGCATAGATGGAAATAAATGGGATGAATTTGACTTACCAAAACGTCTCCTTGAGCTAGAACCCGAAATTAGGTCAAATGGATAAAATGGTAAGAACTTGACTTGATTCTTCGATATGAAGCAAACGAGGTTAAGATGGCTAAGATTCTTGTGTTATAATCGACCCACTACTAGTTTGATGCAAGAATTGGTGAAGAGATTAAATTGGTTCTTTTGTTAGTTTTTGAGAGAAAGAAGGAAATGAAGAGATAGATAGAATGAGAAGAAAGAAGGAAGGAAAGGATAAGGGGGGGGGGGAAATGGGTCATTAGGGCTGGTGGGTCATGGACTACCCACGGGCCGACCCGTTTCTCCCACAAGCCATAAAACAATCGATTACACAACTAAACGCCAAACAACAAATTAACGACTCGACTAACATACCACATAGTCATAAAATCATAAATGGGCCCAAATTACTTCATTCAATAAGTTTGTTAGTCAAATTACACAAAAGTCAACGGTCAAAATTCACGGGTGTTACATCTTGTTTGCCTTGTTTTCTTTTATATTTTTTATCGTATTTTTGTTCATATTTCTGTTGATTATATTTATTCTTAATGTATGGTTTTTTATTATAGTTTTTCTTAATAAATTGTTTATAAGTTTTCTTTCTTGATTTTGTAGGAATTTTTATTGGTTCAAACCCATATTGTTGACAAAAATTTCCTAATTCACTACGACCTTGAATACCATCTTTTTTCATTTTTTCTTTTAATTTCATATCATTGCATATAGTTAATCCTTCTTGATTTATATAATTTATTATTTGACCATAAGATAAATCTTTATATGGAATAGTATTATTAAAATCCTTTTTAATCTTTTCTCTTATTCTTTCTGCAAATAGTTTTGGTAATCCTGCAATAAATCTTTCTTTCCAAGTTTATTTGATGTGTATACCTGTTTTTCAGTTGGCCTCATGTATATCTAGGCCAATGTGTCTTATTGGGCTTAGTATGTGCTTAGTTTCGGTTAATCCTTAGGCTCTTTTTGATTACGTAGAAACTTGGATTATTTTTAGCCTTTGTAATCGTAATCTAATTTCAATAATTTTTTCCATAGGTTAGTTTCTTAAGCTTCTCTACAATCTTCTCTACTCATTACCTTAGAAAGAAATATATCTTTATACCATCTAAAATCTTGTAATTTTCTACATGTTAAATTTAATAATATTAAAGAATTTCTTTCTTGATAATCACTAGGGCTTCCTACAAAATATTTTATTATAGCAAATATTAAAGTATTTATTATATCAGTTGTTTCTGTTGGTATTTCTTGATTATTTGTACTTTCATTTTTGACGACTATTATCTTTTTAGCATTTTGAATAAATTGTCTATCTTGTTCAGTATAATAGTTATCCCACCAGCCTCTAAGAGTTCCAGTGAATCCTGAAGTTATCATTTGGAAAATTTGGAGTTCATTATTACCATTTGCTTTATAAGCATTTGCAGCCATAATCATTTCTTGTAATAGATTTAATATTTGATGTTCAGTTTGACCATCTATATTCCATTCATATAAAGAACTTCCTTCATATTTTGATTGAACTAAAGTGTGTCTTTCTTCATATTGTAAATCGGGTGGAGTTGGTCTTGGATAATAATTTCTTGTTTCTGGTCTTGTAGTATAAGAATTATTTTTTGAAAAATAATTTTTTCCTTTAAGCTTATTTATAGAATCTTCTATTTTAAAATTATTAAATTGATTTTCAATTTCTTGAAAATCTTCTTCTTCGTCTCCTGAAATAGTATTAATATTTGTTGAAATAGTATTTATATTTAATTTGGATAATTTTGATGAAATATCTTTTAATAAATCATTTTGTTTGTTTAAATTAATTGGTATATCTATGTTAAAAGGTTTAAATATTGGTCTTTCAATTGTATTAGAGGTTATTGTAATATTTTTTGAATTTGAAGTACTAGGTTGATCATTATTGTTTATCTTATTTACTTCTATTCTTTCTAATTGTTCTCCTATTGTATTTAACTTTTCATTTGTATAATTATTTTGGAAAATAATTGTATTTATATTTTTGTTTACATCATCATTAGTTCTTGCTAAAGGTTTTGCAACATATTCTGTTTTATTATTTATTATTTTTATATCATCATGTGGAGGGTGTATACTTACAACTTCTTCATCTGAACCTATTATAGTATATCTTTTGGTGATAGTAGAACTAGTCGAAATTATTGATTCTTCGAAAAATGGGTTTTTAATCTTATTTTCTACACAATATATAGAAAACCATGAGAAAAATGGCATATTTTCATTATTTTGTAACATATATAAATGCCAATCAATTTTATGTAAAAATCTTTCGTTTTCATCAAAAGTCATATAGTACCATATTAAATTTTTATTATTATATTCATTGAACATCTCTTCTTCTAAAAATTTTATCATTTCTTTATCCATTTTTAACAAGTAGTTGCAGTAATTTGTTGAGAAAGTTTTTTCTTATATTTTAGTTCTTCTTTTAATCTAAACTTTAAAAAGTTTGTTTTTTTTTTTTTTTTTTTTTTTTTTTTTTTTTTTTTTTTTTTTTTTTTTTTTTTTTTTTTTTTTTTTTTTTTTTTTTTTTTTTTTTTTTTTTTTTTTTTTTTTTTTTTTTTTTTTTTTTTTTTTTTTTTTTTTTTTTTTTTTTTTTTTTTTTTTTTTTTTTTTTTTTTTTTTTTTTTTTTTTTTTTTTTTTTTTTTTTTTTTTTTTTTTTTTTTTTTTTTTTTTTTTTTTTTTTTTTTTTTTTTTTTTTTTTTTTTTTTTTTTTTTTTTTTTTTTTTTTTTTTTTTTTTTTTTTTTTTTTTTTTTTTTTTTTTTTTTTTTTTTTTTTTTTTTTTTTTTTTTTTTTTTTTTTTTTTTTTTTTTTTTTTTTTTTTTTTTTTTTTTTTTTTTTTTTTTTTTTTTTTTTTTTTTTTTTTTTTTTTTTTTTTTTTTTTTTTTTTTTTTTTTTTTTTTTTTTTTTTTTTTTTTTTTTTTTTTTTTTTTTTTTTTTTTTTTTTTTTTTTTTTTTTTTTTTTTTTTTTTTTTTTTTTTTTTTTTTTTTTTTTTTTTTTTTTTTTTTTTTTTTTTTTTTTTTTTTTTTTTTTTTTTTTTTTTTTTTTTTTTTTTTTTTTTTTTTTTTTTTTTTTTTTTTTTTTTTTTTTTTTTTTTTTTTTTTTTTTTTTTTTTTTTTTTTTTTTTTTTTTATATTTTTGTTTACATCTTCATTTGTTCTTGCTAAGGGTTTTGCAACATATTCTGTCTTATTATTTATTATTTTTATATCATCATGTGGAGGGTGTATACTTAACTTCTTCATCTGAACCTATTATAGTATATCTTTTGGTGATAGTAGAACTAGTCGAAATTATTGATTCTTCGAAAAATGGGTTTTTAATCTTATTTTCTACACAATATATAGAAAACCATGAGAAAAATGGCATATTTTCATTATTTTGCAACATATATAAATGCCAATCAATTTTATGTAAAAATCTTTCATTTTCATCAAAAGTCATATAGTACCATATTAAATTTTTATTATATTCATTGAACATCTCTTCTTCTAAAAATTTTATCATTTCTTTATCCATTTTTAACAAGTAGTTGCAGTAATTTGTTGAGAAAGTTTTTTCTTATATTTTAGTTCTTCTTTTAATCTAAACTTTAAAAAGTTAAGATGTTGATTATTTTCTAACCAATAAAAACATCTCTCTTCTTCTTTTATTCTTTCTTCTAACCACTTTATTCTTTGATCACAATATTTTATAAAAAATACTTTATGATTTCTTCTTACTTGTACTTTAGAATCAGACATTTAATTCTTCATAATTTTTCATATCAGATTTAGTTGGATTATAAGTATTAGTTTCACTTAAATTTTCTTCATATAAAGGTCTGGGAATATTAGTTGAAAAATCTATTCCTTTAATTTTCATAGATTGACATCTTCTTAATATACTTTCATCTATAGTATTTCTAGATGTACTAGTTCCTATAGAATTTCTTGGTAATTCTTGATTATTGAAAGAAATATCTATTGAACCATCTGAATGTTCTATAATAGTAGACGTTTGATTTTTTATTTCAATTGGTTTTGGTGGATTAATATCTTGAAGATTCCATGTTAATGATTGAGTTATTTCATTCCATCTTAATCTCTTAGGTGTTTTTACTTTTGTATGCATAGTATTAGCTTCAAATATAATAGTTTCATCTTTAGGGGATACTATTTTTGTCTTAGGCTCTATGGTTGTAGTCATAGTCTTATAATATATTCTATATATTACTACAGCAGCATTTGTTCTTTCTTTAAATTCTAAATTTTTTGTCTTAATAGTTAAAGTCAAAGTATCTAATATATTTGATCAAATAAACCAATTGTAAAATTAGGATAACAATTAAAATAAATAGGACCATTTGATATATTTGATTCAGCCATAGCTAATAGAGAATTATTAAAATTCGTATGTCTAGCATCTCTTAAAATTAATAATACTGGAGCATCTATTCCTAATCTAAACATGGGTTTTACTGCTACTTGAATTAATCCTATATGTAAAAACTTATAAAGTTTTCTATGTCTTTTAATAGCTTCTACTGATAATAATTGCATGTTTTGATACTCTTTATTTATAGGTATAGTTTGTTCATGAGTTTTAATAGAATAATCTTGTAAAAAATCAAAAGTACCAATTTTGTAAATAGTATTTATATTTTGTTTTGGAATACTC
>CM067172.1:68529466-68548382 GCA_034093135.1 Erigeron breviscapus | reverse complement strand
GTTTTGAGAGGCAGCATAGAAAGTTTGAACACCAAGGTATCTCTACATGCTCAATCTATAGAGAAACTGACAACTGAAGTGGAAAATCTGAAGAAGATAGATGATGAGGTTAAGGATAAGGTTGTCTCCGGTTTGGATGAGGACTCCAAGATCTTGAATGAATTGAAAACTGGTCAAGACCAAGTTGTTGCAAATGTCTTGACCCAGTCCAAGGAGACGAACCATTTATGGAGGTCCTTCAGGATGATGTGTGGCATCTTCAAAGAGTGTAAGGACATGCAGTCATGGCAGCCTTTTGACCGGTTGCCATCTCACCCCTCTGAATGGGAAGGTATTCGGGCAGGTCTAGATGTTGCCAAGGGGGAAAGAAGTTCAGTCCTTACACGACCAGTTGCACCTGGAAGGACTCCATCTGGATCTGGAAGAGAATTGGTTGTGGCTACCAGTACTGAAGCTGATGAGCAGAGTGTTAGGGGGAATGTTGGTTTGGACAAAGGTAAAGGTTTAGCTGGTGATGCATCTGCCCAGCCGGCCACTGAAGTAATGTTGGAAACTGGTAATGCTGATATACTCCCTCCAGTTTCAGATAGTGATAGTAGAAAACTGGCTAGACTTGGTAATGACATCAAAGAAAGAAAGAAAATGAAACAAAGAAACCAAGTTGAGGCCAGGGCACATCTTGCTCAGATTAAGTTGCTGGATATGAGTGATGCCAATCTACTGGGTATCACTAAGGATGAGTATGTTAGGGTTAAGAATGATCCTAGGATAGTTAACCAGTTGAATGAAATGCTAGATGTAGAACTGGACAGACACTATCAAGAGGATGAAGCTGAATTCGATGCCAGGAGCTTAAACATTTCAGTGGAGAAGGCCAAAGAGATTAGGGCTAGTGGGCTTCTAAAGAGAATTGCAAATGTCAAGAAGGTTGTGAAGAGTGTACTGGATCCACCAAGAAGAAGGATTCCACAACCAAGAAGACCACTGACAAGAGATGAAAGGGATGCTGACCTTAGCACATTTGTTGAACCAACTGGCGAGGTTTCAAATGAAGACATCAAGTCCGCTGTACTGGCTGCTGGTGCTGGGAGTATAAAGATAACAAATGAATCTGAAGCAAGAAGTTATTACTCCCAGATCATGTCAACCAGAAGACATAGTGGTACTATCAATGGTGTTAATGTAACAATCAAGCCAGGCACCAAAGTCTTTCAAGTCGAAGTTAGTTATACCAGGGGGCCACTGGTTAAAACTGACAATCCTGGTGCTATGCAATATGGGTTCAGCGAATGGGTTGAGATGGTGAATATACTGGATGCAAAGGCACAAAAGAATAGGTTCGAGAAAGCATGGGTAAACTTTCTAAGGGGGAAGATTCAACATAAAGAAAATCTTGAGCAAAAGTTGAATATTGACCCTGAAGATACTCAGCTTATCTCTTCAGTTGCCAAGAGAAGAAGAACTGGCGAAGGGCCGTCTCATTAAGTTCTTTCTTCAGTTTTCTACTTGTAATTTGTATTTACATTCTATAACTTGTATAAATTCCATTTCCTAACAAACCTAAAAGAAAAACCTAAGGCATTTATTGATCTATAAAAATGCCTTAAGAAACTTAGATAGATTTAAATCGAACAAGTCTCTATAGTTCACACTTGTATAGATACAAGAACTAGAAAAAGACTTAGACTATATTTCTAGACAAATAGGGGAAATTTGTTAGGACCAGTTCACCTGGAACTGGCCAGTCACCAGTTCACACTGACCAGTCACCAGTTGCATCTGGTGACCCAGTAAAACTGGTGACCAAGAAGATTTGTCCAGAATTATATTGAAGTCCAGTTGCACCGTACAGTCAACGCAACCGAAGACTTCCTCCAGTTGAGAACTGACCGGTTGAAGAATCATTCCAGTTGAAGTCGAAGACAACAAATGGAAGATAGAGAATGGCAATGGCAGCGAAGCCCAGTTGGCATTCTAGTCAGTTACAAACTGGAGACCATCAGTGGAAAGCCCTTACAAAGCTTTACACTGATTACGAGGAATTGACTTGTATACTTTATGTACCTTTACCCGGATAATAAGCCTTGTCTTATTATTTAAGTAATAAAAGGTACATAAAGGTGGTTGTGTAAAGTTGCTTTATCATGCGACTTTACACTGCTTTTTAAGGAATTAAATGTTATTCCTTAAATGCTCTCAACCACATTTGTACGGCTAAAGTTAACATCCCAATGTTAACTTTGCCTATAAATACAAGTCATTGCACAACCAAGAATTTAAGTGTTCAACTCACAACGTGAAAAACATACAAACACTTCACACTTTGCAAACCTGCAATATTCTTGGTGAACTTGTGCAATCTTCTCTCAATCGCTAAAAGGAACATTTCACAACTTTAAGTGTTTCGATTGTCTTGAGAAATTCCAAGTATAGATCAATTGTATTTCATAGGTTGTTAGGATATTTACATTCGTGTATTATCTTGGTTCCGCATCAACCTTGTAATTTGTTTAATATCAATAAATAAATTACACATTGAAAAATACATATTGTCTCATCAAGTTATCTTACAAGTTATTTGTATTATTGCATTGTTCTTTACTTATTGTCTTTTGTATAAGTAATCTATCTAGAACTTGGTATATACACACTGTAACTGGTCGTCTCCAGTTCAGTGCATATATTGCAAAGTAACTCCACCATCGACATAGAGGTGTCTTCAGTAGTACCATCTATCGAGTTGGGACTTACAATAAAAAATCTGGAAGAGAGTTATTCTCTCCTTTTATAAATTCTATTTGAAAATCGAAGTTGCTTAATAATGTTTGCCATCTAGCAAAAATTTGTTTAGAAATTAAATTTTTAACATCTTTTTCTAAAATATATTTTGCAGATAAACAATCAATTCTTAATAAAAATGGTTTCATATATAAATCATCTTCAAATTTCTTTATGCATAAAACAATGCTTAAAATTTCTTTTTTAATAGTAGAATAGTTCTTTTGAGTATCATTCCATGCACCTGAATAGTATCTAACTAATTCTTCTTTGTCATTATGTAAATTTTGTTTTAGAATACCTCCAAATCCTAATTCACTAGCATCTGTTTCTACTATAATTTTAGCATTAGGATGAGGAATATGTAGACATTGGTAAATATTTTATTTTACTTTTAATATGTCTTATTATATCCGTATGTTCTTGAGTCCATGGTTTTGGATTCTTTTTTAGTCTATCATATAGGGGTTTACATATAATTCCTAAATCTTTGAAGAAATCATGAATATAGTTTAAACATCCTAAAAATCTTTGTAATTGTTTTTTATCTTTAATTTCATCTGGAAATTTATTTGAAAATTCTAAGCTTCTATCAATAGGTTTTATAGTTTCTTGAACAATATTATGGCCTAAAAATCTTATTTCTGTCTTGAATAAACTTAGCTTAGTAGGTGATACCACTAATCCATTTTTATGAATAATATTATAAAAAGCATTTAAATGTTTAAAATGTTGATCTATAGAATTTGAAAATATTAAAACATCATCAATATATACTATAGCATAATTTCCTAGTGGTATTATAATATCATTCATAATATTTTGAAATTCCGAAGGAGCATTTTTTAATCCAAAAGGCATTACATTCCATTCGTAATGTCCAAAAGGTACATTAAAACCTGTCTTATACTTATCTTTTTCATCAATTTGAATTTGCCAAAAACCTGATTTCATATCAAATTTTGAAAATATCTTAGCATCATAAATCTTTTTTAATAAATCTCTTTTATTAGGTATAGGATATCTAATCCATTCTAATACTTTGTTTAAAGGTTTATAATTGATTACTAATCTGGGTGCTCCTCTTTCAATTTCAGCGTTATTTTGAACATAGAAAGTTGAGCAAGACCAAGGGGACTTGGATGGCCTAATTAATTTCTTATCTAATAATTCTTGTATTTCCTTTTTACAATAAGCTTCTAATTCTTGAGACATATGTATAGCTTTAGATTTTGTTGGAATATCTTTTTCATTAAATTCCTTAATATAAGGTAGTTTGACAATATGTTGTTTTCTTTCCCAAAAAGCATTTGGAATGTTAGCACAAACATTATTTTTAAATTTTTCTTCAATATCTTGAATTTTTTGTTTAATTATATTATCTTGTAATTGATTCTTTATTCTAACATAATCTATTTCATTTATCAAAAAATGTTTTTGTTTTTCTTTTAAATTTATATATATATTGTTTAATGTATGGTTTTTTATTATAGTTTTTCTTAATAAATTGTTTATAAGTTTTCTTTCTTGATTTTGTTTAATTTTTTTTTTTCTTTTAAATTTTTTATATATTTTGTTGATTATATTTATTCTTAATATATGGTTTTTTATTATAGTTTTTCTTAATAAATTGTTTATAAGTTTTCTTTCTTGATTTTGTAGGAATTTTTATTGGTTCAAATCCAATCATTTCTTGTAATAAATTTAATATTTGATGTTCAGTTTGTCCATCTATATTCCGTTCATATAAAGAACTTCCTTCATATTTTGATTGAACTAAAGTGTGTCTTTCTTCGTATTGTAAATCGGGTGGAGTTGGTCTTGGATAATAATTTCTTGTTTCTGGTCTTGTAGTATAAGAATTATTTTTTGAAAAATTATAATAATTTTTTCCTTTATTTTTTCTTCATTACTTGATTCATTTTTTACAGCTTTTTGTTTATCTAATTCTTTTATCTTAATTTTTATTTCTCTAATTTCTTCTTTAATAACTTTTAATTCTATTTGTAATTCTGTTATAGTAACATGACTTTTTGTTATTTGATTATTTTGAAATCTTTGACAAATATCCTTAAAATTATACGATGTTTCTTCTTCTTTATTGGTAGATAAATTATATTTTTCTTTTAATTGTTTTAAATATACTTCTTTTATATTCTTTTTATTTTTTTTGTTTTTCTTAAATTTTTTATATATCTTTGTTGATTATATTTATTTTTAATGTATGGTTTTTTATTATAGTTTTCTTAATAAATTGTTTATAAGTTTTCTTTCTTGATTTTGTAGGAATTTTTATTGGTTCAAATCCATATTGTTGACAAAAGTTTCCTAATTCACTACGGCCTTGGATACCATCTTTTTTCATTTGTTCTTTTAATTCTTTTGAAATATTTAATTCATTAATTTTCTTCTTAGTATCACAATTTCTTGAATAATGGCCTTGTCTTCCACATTTATAACAAATTATAACATCTTGTTTGCCTTGTTTCTTATTTTGAAAATTTCTTTTATATTTTTTATAATATCTTTGTTGATTATATTTATTTTTGATATATGGTTTTTTATTATAGTTTTCTTAATAAATTGTTTATAAGTTTTCTTTCTTGATTTTGTAGGAATTTTTATTGGTTCAAATCCATATTGTTGACAAAAATTTCCTAATTCACTACGGCCTTGAATACCATCTTTTTTCATTTTTTCTTTTAATTTCATATCATTGCATATAGTTAATCCTTCTTGATTTATATAATTTATTATTTGACCATAAGATAAATCTTTATATGGAATATTATTATTAAAATCCTTTTTAATATTTTCTCTTATTCTTTCTGCAAATAATTTTGGTAATCCTGCAATAAATCTTTCTTTCCAATAAGCTTCTCTACAATCTTCTCTACTCATTACTTTAGAAAGAAATATATCTTTATACCATCTAAAATCTTGTAATTTTCTACATGTTAAATTTAATAATATTAAAGAATTTCTTTCTTGATAATCACTAGGGCTTCCTACAAAATGTTTTATTATAGCAAATATTAAAGTATTTATTATATCGGTTACTTCTGTTTGAATTTCTTGATTTGTATTTTCGTTTTTAACAACTACTATTCTTTTAGCATTCTGAATAAATTGTCTATCTTGTTCAGTATATTAGTTATCCCACCAACCTCTAAGAGTTCCAGTGAATCCAGTGGTTATCATTTGAAAGATTTGGTGTTCATTATTACCATTTGCTTTATAGGCATTAGCAGCCATAATCATTTCTTGTAATAAATTTAATATTTGATGTTCAGTTTGTCCATCTATATTCCGTTCATATAAAGAACTTCCTTCATATTTTGATTGAACTAAAGTGTGTCTTTCTTCGTATTGTAAATCGGGTGGAGTTGGTCTTGGATAATAATTTCTTGTTTCTGGTCTTGTAGTATAAGAATTATTTTTTGAAAAATTATAATAATTTTTTCCTTTAAGCTTATTTATAAAATCTTCTATTTTAAAATTATTAAATTGATTTTCAATTTCTTGAAAATCTTCTTCTTCGTCTCCTGAAATAGTATTAATATTTGTTGAAATAGTATTTATATTTAATTTGGATAATTTTGATGAAATATCTTTTAATAAATCATTTTGTTTGTTTAAATGTATTAATATTTGTTGAAATAGTATTAATATTTGTTGAAATGTATTAATATTTGTTGAAATAGTATTAATATTTGTTGAAATGTATTAATATTTGTTGAAATAGTATTAATATTTGTTGAAATAGTATTAATATTTGTTGAAATAGTATTAATATTTGTGAAATTATTAATATTTATTGATATAGAATCTTCTATTTTAAAATTATTAAATTGATTTTCAATTTCTTGAAAATCTTCTTCTTCATCTCCTGAAATAGTATTAATATTTGTTGAAATAGTATTTATGTTTAATTTGGATAATTTTGATGAAATATCTTTTAATATTTTTATATATCTTCATGTGGAGGGTGTATACTTATAACTTCTTCATCTGAACCTATTATAGTATATCTTTTGGTAATAGTAGAACTAGTTGAAATTATTGATTCTTCGAAAAATGGGTTTTTAATCTTATTTTCTACACAATATATAGAAAACCATGAGAAAAATGGCATATTTTCATTATTTTGTAACATATATAAATGCCAATCAATTTTATGTAAAAATCTTTCGTTTTCATTGAAAGTCATATAATACCATATTAAATTTTTATTATTATATTCATTGAACATTTCTTCTTCTAAAATTTTTATCATTTCTTTATCTTTTTTTTTTTTTTTTTTTTTTTTTTTTTTTTTTTTTTTTTTTTTTTTTTTTTTTTTTTTTTTTTTTTTTTTTTTTTTTTTTTTTTTTTTTTTTTTTTTTTTTTTTTTTTTTTTTTTTTTTTTTTTTTTTTTTTTTTTTTTTTTTTTTTTTTTTTTTTTTTTTTTTTTTTTTTTTTTTTTTTTTTTTTTTTTTTTTTTTTTTTTTTTTTTTTTTTTTTTTTTTTTTTTTTTTTTTTTTTTTTTTTTTTTTTTTTTTTTTTTTTTTTTTTTTTTTTTTTTTTTTTTTTTTTTTTTTTTTTTTTTTTTTTTTTTTTTTTTTTTTTTTTTTTTTTTTTTTTTTTTTTTTTTTTTTTTTTTTTTTTTTTTTTTTTTTTTTTTTTTTTTTTTTTTTTTTTTTTTTTTTTTTTTTTTTTTTTTTTTTTTTTTTTTTTTTTTTTTTTTTTTTTTTTTTTTTTTTTTTTTTTTTTTTTTTTTTTTTTTTTTTTTTTTTTTTTTTTTTTTTTTTTTTTTTTTTTTTTTTTTTTTTTTTTTTTTTTTTTTTTTTTTTTTTTTTTTTTTTTTTTTTTTTTTTTTTTTTTTTTTTTTTTTTTTTTTTTTTTTTTTTTTTTTTTTTTTTTTTTTTTTTTTTTTTTTTTTTTTTTTTTTTTTTTTTTTTTTTTTTTTTTTTTTTTTTTTTTTTTTTTTTTTTTTTTTTTTTTTTTTTTTTTTTTTTTTTTTTTTTTTTTTTTTTTTTTTTTTTTTTTTTTTTTTTTTTTTTTTTTTTTTTTTTTTTTTTTTTTTTTTTTTTTTTTTTTTTTTTTTTTTTTTTTTTTTTTTTTTTTTTTTTTTTTTTTTTTTTTTTTTTTTTTTTTTTTTTTTTTTTTTTTTTTTTTTTTTTTTTTTTTTTTTTTTTTTTTTTTTTTTTTTTTTTTTTTTTTTTTTTTTTTTTTTTTTTTTTTTTTTTTTTTTTTTTTTTTTTTTTTTTTTTTTTTTTTTTTTTTTTTTTTTTTTTTTTTTTTTTTTTTTTTTTTTTTTTTTTTTTTTTTTTTTTTTTTTTTTTTTTTTTTTTTTTTTTTTTTTTTTTTTTTTTTTTTTTTTTTTTTTTTTTTTTTTTTTTTTTTTTTTTTTTTTTTTTTTTTTTTTTTTTTTTTTTTTTTTTTTTTTTTTTTTTTTTTTTTTTTTTTTTTTTTTTTTTTTTTTTTTTTTTTTTTTTTTTTTTTTTTTTTTTTTTTTTTTTTTTTTTTTTTTTTTTTTTTTTTTTTTTTTTTTTTTTTTTTTTTTTTTTTTTTTTTTTTTTTTTTTTTTTTTTTTTTTTTTTTTTTTTTTTTTTTTTTTTTTTTTTTTTTTTTTTTTTTTTTTTTTTTTTTTTTTTTTTTTTTTTTTTTTTTTTTTTTTTTTTTTTTTTTTTTTTTTTTTTTTTTTTTTTTTTTTTTTTTTTTTTTTTTTTTTTTTTTTTTTTTTTTTTTTTTTTTTTTTTTTTTTTTTTTTTTTTTTTTTTTTTTTTTTTTTTTTTTTTTTTTTTTTTTTTTTTTTTTTTTTTTTTTTTTTTTTTTTTTTTTTTTTTTTTTTTTTTTTTTTTTTTTTTTTTTTTTTTTTTTTTTTTTTTTTTTTTTTTTTTTTTTTTTTTTTTTTAAATTCCCAATTTTTTGTTTTAATAGTTAAAGTCAAAGTATCTAATATAGTTGGATTATAAGTATTAGTTTCACTTAAATTTTCTTCATATAAAGGTCTGGAATATTATTTGAAAAATCAATTCCTTTAATTTTCATAGATTGACATCTTCTTAATAAACTATCTTCTATGGTATTTCTAGAGGTGCTATTTCCTATAGAGTGTCTAGGTAATTCTTGATTATTAAAAGAAATATCTATTGAACCATCTGAATGTTCTATAATAGTAGACGTTTGATTTTCTATTTCAATTGTTTTGGTGGATTAATATCTTGAAGATTCCATGTTAATGATTGAGTTATTTCATTCCATTTTTAAAAAGTTAAGATGTTGATTATTTTCTAACCAATAAAAACATCTTTCTTCTACTTTTATTCTTTCTTTTAACCATTTTATTCTTTGATCACAATATTTTATAAAAAATACTTTATGATTTCTTCTTATATTTTAGTTCTTCTTTTAATCTAAATTTTAAAAAGTTAAGATGTTGATTATTTTCTAACCAATAAAAACATCTTTCTTCTACTTTTATTCTTTCTTTTAACCATTTTATTCTTTGATCACAATATTTTATAAAAAATACTTTATGATTTCTTCTTACTTGTACCTTAGAATCAGACATTTAATTCTTCATAATTCTCCATATCAGATTTAGTTGGATTATAAGTATTAGTTTCACTTAAATTTTCTTCATATAAAGGTCTGGAATATTATTTGAAAAATCTATTCCTTTAATTTTCATTATTTTGTAACATATATAAATGCCAATCAATTTTATGTAAAAATCTTTCATTTTCATTGAAAGTCATATAATACCATATTAAATTTTTATTATTATATTCATTGAACATTTCTTCTTCTAAAATTTTTATCATTTCTTTATCCATTTTTAACAAGTAGTTGCAGTAATTTGTTGAGAAAGTTTCTTCTTATATTTTAGTTCTTCTTTTAATCTAAATTTTAAAAAGTTAAGATGTTGATTATTTTCTAACCAATAAAAACATCTTTCTTTCTACTTTTATTCTTTCTTTTAACCATTTTATTCTTTGATCACAATATTTTATAAAAAATACTTTATGATTTCTTCTTATATTTTAGTTCTTCTTTTAATCTAAATTTTAAAAAGTTAAGATGTTGATTATTTTCTAACCAATAAAAACATCTTTCTTCTACTTTTATTCTTTCTTTTAACCATTTTATTCTTTGATCACAATATTTTATAAAAAATACTTTATGATTTCTTCTTACTTGTACCTTAGAATCAGACATTTAATTCTTCATAATTCTCCATATCAGATTTAGTTGGATTATAAGTATTAGTTTCACTTAAATTTTCTTCATATAAAGGTCTGGGAATATTATTGAAAAATCATTCCTTTAATTTTCATTATTTTGTAACATATATAAATGCCAATCAATTTTATGTAAAAATCTTTCATTTTCATTGAAAGTCATATAATACCATATTAAATTTTTATTATTATATTCATTGAACATTTCTTCTTCTAAAATTTTTATCATTTCTTTATCCATTTTTAACAAGTAGTTGCAGTAATTTGTTGAGAAAGTTTCTTCTTATATTTTAGTTCTTCTTTTAATCTAAATTTTTTGAACATAGAGCAGTTGATAATAGAAGTTTTTCTTTTGGAGATTTTTTCATACATAGGAAAGTTTTATCTAAAGTTTTTGAACGATGCCTTTGATGAAGAGTCTCTATTGCCTTTTATAGAAGAGGAGTCAAGAGGAGTCTTCTTTCTATGTGTCTTCCGGAGTCTAGAATACTTTCCACGTATTCTTTGAATAATTGAGTCTTGTCTTCTTCCGAGTCTTGTCTTCTTTGAGTCTTGTCTTCTTTCGAATAATTGAGTTCTTTCAACGTAGTCATCCATCTTTATTGAAAATTATCAAAGTATAGACTCTACTTTGTCGAAAGTAGATGAATGATTGATATTTCTTTTGATTATAACCGATCCTTTACAAAAGCTAAATTTATTGGTTTTGCCAAAAGACCTTTTGGCATCTTCTTGAATAATTGATCTTAAAAATACTGTATGATTATTATTATTACATCATATCATAAGGGTCTTGAGAGTCTTGAAATAATTCTGTGTCTGGAGATGATTTTCTTGAAGGAGATGGAGAATGCCGAATTTCATTAAGAATTTTTAACATTTCTTCTTGAGAACTGCAAGCTTGAATCCTTTGAATATACTCTTGATCTTCTTTATGAACTTTAGAATCTTGAACTGGGTTCTTATATATATAATATATATATATATATAGGGGGACAATCAAATAAGAACAATCTTAAAATAAGAACACGGTGAGAACACTTAAAAACTACATTTTGATGCATTAAAAGTCCATAAAACTAACATAGTGTATAACTAATTATCATTATTTAAGTGTTTAACAACACATTGGTCTGTCAAAATCGAGAAAATCATGTTTTTTTTTGTTTTTGAGAAAATGTCACAAATGGTGCCTATGGTTTGTCATATTCGCATTTTGCTCCTGTGCTTTTTTTCGTTGCAAATGGTCCCTTGGTTTTCATTTTCGTTACAAGGAGTCCCTGACACTAACATTTGTTAGTTTTGGTCGTTAAATACCTCACGTGCATAACAAGCGAGGGTATAATTGTCAATTTCATAACCACAGAGACTATTTACGATTAAAACATTTTTAATTAAAATATATATGTATATGGATTTGTATCTAGTTTGTATATATATTTGTATCTATATTATCCGTAAATCATCATATTTTCACATCCAATTTATTCTCTTCTTTTTTGTTTCCATCCTCTCTTCTTTTTTTGTTTCCGGTTCACCGTAAATAATGCGATATCGCCGGGAAATAACAAAGCATATCTAGATCTGAAAAAGCTCCCCCTTTTTGGCTACAATCTCCGACCACCGGGAAAAAGACCCAGCAGCCGCTTTGCTTCAAACCGCCGCCGCCGGAAAAATCTTACTCGATCTCAAGAAACAGAAATTAGTGAACCCTTTTTGATCTGTAGAAAAATCTTACTAGATCTCTTTTTTCTCCGCCTCACGTTGACAATAATATAGCTGCTCTCATTTTTTCAATTCATATGTTAAATAAATAATACTCCGTAGCAGATTTGATTTTACATGTTGATGAGCTTTTATTTTCCTTCACTGCAACCGAGCCCACATATGGGACTTTTGGTCCATGATATATATATTAGTGGTGGATTGAATTTTTTATATTATATTTGGGAATCTTACAAATTTATACCGAGTATTATGTGTGGTGAATAAGACCACCATTATGGTCCTGTAACTATATGATATGAATAGAATTATTTTTTTTATTTTTTTTTATACTGATTTGTTTTGAACTTGTTAGGCTTGTGGTATACATACAACCCAGTGCTTGGGGTATACAAACAACCCAGTCGTGTGATTTTCTAGTTATGGTTTGTATACAATTATAGTTGAATTTGAATTATTAAAAGTTAAAATTTTGGGTTATGTAATATGGGTTTTCGATGATGATCTGAGTTCTTGATGATGATTATGAAGATGATGATGGAAGATTGATAGAGATGAGTGAAAGGATATAATTAATTAAAAAACGTTTTATTCGCAAATAGTCCTTGTGGTTATGAAATTGACGATTATACCCTCACGTGCTATGCACGCGAGACTTTTAACGGCCAAAACTAACCGATGTTATTGTCAGAGACTCTTGGACAAAAATGAAAAACCAAGGGACCATTTGCAACGGAAAAAAAGCACAGGGGCCATTTGTGACATTTTCTCTTTGTTTTTTGTTTTTGGTACGCACATAACCCCCAACAAAAATAGCGTTAAGGTAATTCAGTCACAAATTAATCTTGCCTTTGATAGAATTCAAACTCGGGTTTCCCCCAAGAAGTGGCGGTTGGTGGCCATGTAAGTCCCTTGGAATTAGATCGTTAATAGTTTTGCTCTAGTTATCTTGAGGTGCAAAATCCCTCACTATAACTTGGTGATTCACAACGATAAAGAACAAGCCTTCAGATTATCTGCTGGCTCGCAGATCTTCTCTAGGCCGTATGGAACAACTAATGACGACTATAACCTGCAAATATGCTTAATATTTCGACAAATGTTCAACTCTAATCTTTGTTAGGGTTCGATATATAGAAAACACACGACATGGGCTTCAGCGACTTGGAGTCGCACTTCTGGCCGAACTCGACACAATTGGGAGGTCGCAATTCTTGTTCTGCATCGTATTTGTCTCTGAAAATATGAGGTCGTGTTGCCTCTTGAATTACGAGGTCGTAATTCACACTCAAGCAAATTATACATTCAATACTTAAACTTAATCTAGTATTCTATGCATAATATGAAGTTCATTAATGGCAATCACTCACAAAGACATTACAATATAAGCCCAAACAATCTAGAATGTTATTGACATAGAGGTGTACTTACAGACTCCCCCTTGGCAATAGCTTCTAGACGTTAAAATAAAAATTATGTCTTTGTCTAGTATTTGTCGTCAATCTACTTTTCCTTAGTTTATCAGCTTTCTTCTTCTTATGAATCTCTTATGAATCTTTTGCAACCTTATAGAAATCACAGTCTGAATGTAATCCAATCTTTAAGCACAAACTCACTGCATTCTTATATTGCAATGCTGGACCCTGAAAATCTTTTGGAAACCAAATATCAACATTTTTCAGCTTCAGCAAATCTTTCTTACAAAAGTTTACTAGATGCAACTAGATGCAAAGGCTTATAAATCCTCAAAATTTCATAGTGATGATCATCATACATCACAGCTTCATATGTCTTAGTGTCTTACTATCAGAGTACCAGCCCTTCATATTATCCAACAAGTCCTTCTTAAACTTCTTAAAAGGAACTTCTTTGACAATGCACATATAGTCTCGCCTTTGTCTACAACATGTTTTATTAAATTAGTCCATTGCTTTTAAATAGAGCTTCTGTTATAAACAACAAGGTTCATGTAAATGTTAAAAACTATACATTTAACATTGAGATAAGTATCCTGAAATGTAACACCCATCATTTGAAAATAAGGATTTCCAAAAATTTTCGCCTAACGGCGTCAAAGAAAGCGGAATAAACTTTTAAAAGGCCAAACCAATAAGTTGAGTTTGGTTTATTCATTAAATGGTGTTACTCACCATACCATTGAAATAAGTCTAAATGGAAATCCATCGGTTGCCCAACATAAAACAACCGATCACAATACGAATACAAGTCATAAAAGTCATGACATAATGCAAAAGTCTAAAGTGAGCAGCCACTATGGGTAAACTAAAGCCATCATCAAGTCGATCTACCCATGCCTCGCTCTTATTCATCATCCATCAAAACTTGCTAAACCTGAAGGGACAACACATTTCAAGAAACAAGTGTTAGCTAACGAATTAGCTAAGTAAGATAACACATCATTTATAAAACGTTTGTCCAATTAAAACATTATATAAAAACCGTATTACATCATTAAGGCACATATCATCTCAAACATCACATCACATATCATTGGGACTGCATTTCAGGTCTCAATGGTCAAGTACATAGCCCACACAACCTCCCGTATAACCCCGAATACCCATAAGCAACAAGATATCGTTAGGGAAGTTAAAATATGAAAACCATGCTTTTGTTGAACCTTCAGCGTGTCAAAGTAGTGTATCTTACCTTGGTACAGCTTACCAACGAGTTAAAGTATCTTATGGTGCTTGCTAAGTGCTCCCGACTACCTATAATGAGTACAAGATCGTTCTATAAGCTAAACAAAACTTAAGTACCCAACTGGACCCATTTGTGCGCCGCATGGAAGTCCTGTGCGCCGCACAAAACCATATTAAGCATTTGTGTGCCGCATGGAAAGGCTGTGCACCGCACAAATTAACCAAATTCGTCACAAAAACTATCCAATTTTCTGAGCAAACCACCCATGCGCCGCATAGAATTCTATGCGCCGCATAACGGGCACCCTTCAGAAATCCATTTTTCAAAGCTTGCTTTTATGCGCCGCACAAAAGCCTTGTGCGTCGCACAAAGCCCAGTTCGACCAAAAACCAACTTTTTAACCCTTTAATCGAATTCCATACGAACACCAATCATTAATTCGACCTGGGGACATAAAATTAACCTTTTTGACAACACTTTTACTGACTTTAATCCATCAATCAATCCTTTAATCCTTTACAACATGAATCACTCATTCAAACACCCGAATAACATGAAATCGGTAAACGTTTAATTAAATAACCCAACCCACACCCCTTGGCCTGGGTTGAATACCCATCTATGACTCAAATAATCAGATTTCAAAGAGGATTATACCTATATTACTTGCACTTGATGTAGGGGACTCGAGATCTAAACAACACTTGATCAAAAACGGCACAAAACGAATGGATCTTTGCTTGGAGAGAGAAGGGATCGGCTAGGGCTTTTCTCACACACTAGTTACAGCAGATTTGTGACAATTAGGGCTGCCTAATTGCCCTCTAATCCCTGGCCAGCCATTATTAATCTTACACTTAGGACCCCTCAACTTCTAAACTTAACTTTCTTAGCTTATCTTTCTACCGGGAGTCTTAGCACACTAACAAGCACTTAATTACTTAACGTCACTTTGATTACTTTCATTAAACATTAATTACTCATTTCACATTAAACACATAAGCACATAATCTCATAATCACATATAAGGCACATAACTTAACGAACCTAACGTTAACTAACGGAAAGTCAAATAGTCAAACACGAAAAGTTCGGGATGTTAAATGAAATGTAACAAACTTTGGACGAATATTTATAGTTTGAAATAACTAAAGTTATGTTCATTTTATGTAATCATCTTTAAATTATGTGTATTTTATGTAATAATGCATACGTGATGTTAGGACCAGTTCACCTGGTAAACTGGCCAGTCTCCAGTTGTACCTGGAGACCCAGTAAAACTGTCCAGTGAACTGGAGACCTAGATGATTTGTCGAGAAATATATTGAAGTCCAGTTGCACCGTACAGTCAACGCAACTGAAGACTTCCTCCAGTTGAGAACTGACCAAGTTGAAGAATCATTCCAGTTGAAGTCGAAGACAACGAATGGAAGATAGAGAATGGCAATGGCAGCGAAGCCCAGTTGATATTCTAGTCAGTTACAAACTGGAGACCATCAGTGGAAAGCCCTTACAAAGCTTTACACTGATTACGAGCCTTCCGAGTTGCTAGCGGACATGGAAAATCAGATTATAAAAGCTAAAGAAGAAGCAATCAGTAGGAAAGATATATTAGATAAGGTTGAGAAGTGGATGTCAGCATGTGAAGAAGAAAGCTGGCTTGACGATTACAATAGGGATCACAACAGGTACAATATAAGCAGGGGTGCACATTTAAATCTCAAGCGAGCTGAGAAGGCCAGAATTTTGGTCAATAAAATTCCTGCTCTTGTTGACTCATTGATTGCCAAAACTCGAGCATGGGAAGAGGAACATGAACATACTTTTGTTTATGACGGCGTTCCACTCCTTGCCATGCTAGACGAATATGCTTTGCTTAGGCATGATAGAGAAGAAGAGAAACGAAGGATGAGGTTTGATATCATTACAGGACCAGAAGAAATTCCATGAACAGCTAAACACAGAGCAAGAAGCTATCTTTGGTTCAAGACCAAGCCCTGCTCGTCCGCTTAGCAGTACGAAGAAGGTGGTGGGACCACGTGTCAATGGCGGCGCAGCAAATGGAACTCCTAACAGACGAATGTCTCTGAACCAAAACGGAAGTAAGTCAGGCAGAAGGGATAGCAACGCCAGGCCAATTGCTCCTTCAAACTATGTGGCTATAACAAAAGAAGATGCTGCTTCACATGTGTCGGGTACGGAGCCCGCCCCAAATACACCTTAAGATCAATCGAGTAAGCGTAAAAATTTAGGATCATACCCCTCCCTCTTGCGGTTCCATGTTGCAATATAACTAGTTTAAAGGTGCATATTTGGAGAGTGACTGGACATACATTAGTTACGTTGTTTGCATTATATTAGTATCTCTTAATTACCCAAAAAAAAAAAAAAAATTAAAAAATTAAAAAATTAAAAAAATTAAAAAAGAAAATTAAAATTGTAGAGTTTAGAATTGGAGCTTTTGTGTGTGTTTTAGTGTGTGTTAATGGAGGTTTCTAGAGAGAGAAAGTAGAGAGAGAGTAGAGAGATGTCAGGGAAAGATTAGATTGTATTATGGGGTCCAAAGGTTACAAAATGCTTAATGGAAGGGGTTTATATACATATGACTAATTTACACTAAGCCCCTTCCATACTTAGACATTTACATTCTAAGTACACATATACAATAAGAAAAACAAATCAACTACTACATTTATATTTCTAACAATCTCCCCCTTAGTAGTGATTTGTCAAAAATATCCAGTCTTTGTTTATCTTCAAGCTCTCATATTTGGTCAGTCTTTGTTTAGATGCCAGAACCAGTTTTCTCCTTCGGGTCTGTCATCTGGAACAATCATATTTGCCTCAAAATTTCTTGGAGGAATGTTATGTGGCCCGGGAAAATTACTTGGCTCGTACTTGATCCAGCAACCTCCTTTCCGACGAACAACATACTTCGACTTCTGAACATTCTTTGCTTCTCTCATCATTCGAATGCTGTCTCGGTATTCAAGCCTTTGATTGATTTTGGAGATTACTTTATCAAACACTTCCCTTTTATTTTCATCTTGCTCATCTTCCTTCAAACACAGCAACACATTTTTACAAAACTCCAATGTTCCATCAGAATAAGAAGCAAGTTCATCCATACGAATGAAAATCTTCTTCTTTCGGCTATTTAGAAAGACAACCCCAAAAGATGATTCTTCAATGACATGACCAATACTGAGCTTTTCAATGTCTTCAGTGTAAAGACTCTGATCTGGATATGGAACATTTATCTTCCTCTTCACAACTTCAAACCCTATTTGAAAATCTTCCAATGAAGCATATTGAATGCAACTTGACATGTATCTTTTTACAGCATCAAAAGCAATCACATCTTCACGGTATCTTTGCATTGCATTTAGGAAATGGTTGTAGAGGAAGATAATGTCATCTACTGGCAAAAGTTTAAATTGGGCCTCTGTAAATCTGTAGATCTTGTTATTATCTCTTTTGACGTGAAAACATGGAATAGAGATAGTAACTCTTTTAATCAAAATCACCCTGATCAACACCAATATCTTGTGGTTTCTCTGTTCTTCCAGCAACTTTGGATTATATTGTTTTGTAAGTTTAAGAAGCTCTGTGTATTCTTCAATTTGTCTGGCTTCCTTAAACTTGTACATTGAGTCAAGCTCTGGTCTCTTGGTTTTAGTGACCTTAGTTGCTCCACAAAATATAGGGTAAGCCCTTTCCTCCAGATATCTTGATTTCTTAGCTGCTTCTTTAGGTTTGATGCCGAGAGAAACCATTCTTTCCCTATCCCTCAAGAAGTATCCCCGATTAATAAATCTTAATTGTTCTTCAGTTAAATCAGTTGGAAAGTAATCAGGAAGAACTTCCTCGGATATGATTGCCTCTCTCAAAACCTGTTTGTAAGTAGATTTCTGAAAGTTTTGAACTGCAGCTTCTGGAGTCTTTCTAAGATCATCAAAATTGTTGAATTCATCAAAATTATAATGTTGTGGAGCTGAGCTAGCACGAGCAGATGATTCTCCAACTTCAACTCTGCTTGAAGGACCTGTTTCAAAGTAATCAAGATCTGCAAATTCTTCAAACATAGGTTCCTCTGCAGCTTCTACGTTTACATGAGTCTCAACTATCTCTGGCTCATCCAATATAACATTATCTTTTATGGCCTCTAGATCAGCTTCTCCTTCAGCATATTCAACTAAATCCTCTTCAATAACAAAACCTTCTTCTTCATTGACCTCAATATTTTCAACTTCTTCTTCACTTTCTACATCAGAATTATCACCAAAAACTTCAACTAACCTTCTTCTAATCTCATCATTCAAAGAATCATTCTCAACATTCTCAACATTTTCAGCATTCACACCCTCGGCTCTTTCTTCCATCACCACATCTCCAACATTTCCTTCAACTCTTGCCGAAGTATTATCAATGTTCGTTTGACCTTCTCCTTGGTTCTCCCCCTCGGGGTGATCATCAGAATCAGGATCATCCCGACGAGAAGGAACCGAGGCCGGTCAGAAAGA
>CM067172.1:68517090-68528466 GCA_034093135.1 Erigeron breviscapus | reverse complement strand
TCGCCAGTTGGTTCTATGAATGTTCTAAGGTCAGCATCTCTGGTCAGTGGTTTTCTTGGTTGAGGGTTCCTCCTTGGGGGATTCAAAACCTTTTTCACAACCTTCTTTACATTTTCAATCCTTTTCAAAATCCCACTGGCCCTGTTCTCCTTTGCCTTATCCACTGATATATTCAAACTTCTGGCATCAAATTCAGCTTCTTCATCAGGATAGTGCCTGTCCAGTTCAATGTCAAGCATTTCTTTCAACATGCCCACTATCCTGTCATCATTTTTTACTCTGGCATACTCCTCCTTAGTGATTCCCAAAAGATGAGCATCACTAATATCAAGCAAGTTTGATCTGTGCAAGATGTGCTCTGGCTTCAACTTGGTTGGCTTGTTTCATTTTCTTTCTTCTTTTATTTGATTACCAAGTCTAGCCAGTTGTTTGCTAACACTTTCAGAAACTGGAGGAAGTACATCAGCATTGCCAGTTTCCAACATAGGTACATCAGTGGCCGGCTGGGCAGATACATCACATGCTAAACCTTTGCCCTTGTCAACAACATTCCCCCTATCACTTACATCACCAGTTTCATCCATTCTTTGCTCACCAGCTTCAGTACTGGCAGCCACAATCATTTTACCTGTTTGATGAATTCGGAGGTCGAATGTGAATTATGTATTTAGAGAGAATTGTATATGATCCTATGTCGTATGGCTTCCTCCTCTATTTATATAGAGGGTAAGAAACTTGGGGAAGAGGGTAAGAGAATTAGGGTAAATCTCTTCCTCTTTTGAGAATATCTTATTTCCTTCTTGAGGGGATTTGTGATAATCTCTTTGCTAGATCGTGTCCGTGGTATTTGGACTTAAGTATATTATTTTATTCGGATAATCATGGAAAAAATCTATTTCCGATCTTCTTGACATGTTTTCTCTCGGAGCTGGGTATTCGTTACCTAGGGAGCTCCGGAACGATTATGTGAAACGGAGGTTGAGCTCCGTTAAGTAATTTTACCTGTACGAAGGTGTCTTTGTGTCTGCTTCGGGTACGGAGCTAAAGCTCCGTATAGGGTATATCATCAGAGGCCTTTGTCTCCTTCTGATGACGGGGAAGGTCCCCTTTTTGCTGGTGTTGATGTTTCTGAGCCTCCTCCGAAGAGGCAGAGGGTGAGGGATGGCCCATCTGCTTCAACGGACCCTATGGCTGCAGGTCCTTCTGTCATTATCCTTGATTCTTCTCCCATAAGAGATCAAGTTGCTGTTACTACTGCTGCTCCAGTTTCTGATGCTGATCAAGGTACATGTTTCTCCCTGACTCTGTTATTTGTGTCCGCATAAATCTGATTTATATGCTTTTTCTTTATTTAGCTGGGACTTCTGATCCCGGACGGAGGCCTGGGAAAGAGCCAGTTGATGAAACTGGAGCTACTACAACTGGAGTTAGAGCTGCCACAGCTGGAGCTACAATTGGTAAGTAGCTGGGTATTACGTGGATATTTCAATCGTTGTTCCTCTGTTCATATTACTTATTGCAATCTTCGTAGTTTTTAGGGGTTCCTCTTCAGGGTGAATTGCCTGAT
Source organism: Erigeron breviscapus (assembly GCA_034093135.1). Lineage (NCBI taxonomy): Eukaryota > Viridiplantae > Streptophyta > Magnoliopsida > Asterales > Asteraceae > Erigeron > Erigeron breviscapus. The sequence continues at coordinate 68,526,899 of CM067172.1, read as the reverse complement.
CCTCAGCTTTGCCGAATGAGTCTGGATATGCTGGTTCCTGATCACCTTAGGACCATGCTGGATACCATGCCTGCTCAGAGGCTTGCTGAGATGACTAACCAGGCTCTGTTTGCTGCTGGTATGATTGGTTCGGCTAGTAGCGCCAGAGTGCACTATCTGGAGAAAATCTGAGAGGCATAGGGCAGAGGTGGCTTCTTTGAGGGCTGCTCCGTCTGCCGGTGGTGATTCTTCTTTGGTTGATTCTTTGCGGAGGGAGCTTGCCGACTCACAGGAGGCTTTGTCCCTTGCTACGCAAAGTTTGGATGCTGCTCATGAGAAAGTTTCTGCTCTTTCTGCCAGGCCTGCTGTAGTGATCAGTAGATTGGAGTTAGAGTTGGAAAACTCAAGGAACTCTATGTGTCAGGTTATTTCTGGTGTCATTCCTCATATCTTCCGAATGTTGATGGCGAGTCCTGAATTTGATCAGAGCCTTGATGAGCTGATCGAGGCTAACCGGGCTGATTCAAGAGCCTTGTTGCTTTTTCATATGGAGAGGCATGGGCAGGTTGTGTTGATGGGGAATAGGGAGATGCTTCTTGGCACTGGAGGAGAGGATCGTTGCTGCTGAAGAGGCCTTAAGGAATATGTCTTTTCCTTATATCCAGCAGGTTTCTTCGAATCCCGATGCTTCGGTGGCTGATCTTTATAATATTAGGCCTCAGGGAATGTAAACTGTTGATCCCTCTGTACATATTTTTTGAACTGTAAATGACTTGCTCTTCTTTTTTGCTTCTTGTCTCTGTTTTGTGCCGCCATTACTTCGTTTTATTCAGAGCTTATCATTCTGCATTCTTTTGTGGGGAAATATCTTTTGTTTTGGTTATGCTTATACATTCTAAAAGAATGTCTTATGCATTAATGCTTATGCACTTCAATCATAAGGAAGGAGTGGCTTATGCATTATATTCATGGGTTATTACCTCATGATTATGTTTGAAAAGTCTTATGGGCATCCCCTTAACAATTCAAAAGTTGAAAAAAAAGTTTACGCGCATTTATGGAATTATTACGATCGTTTTATAATTTTGCGGGAGCTTATAAGTACATGGCAGGAGGATTTTACAAAAAAAATAATTTTGTATTGTTCCTAGCTGCTACTTTTGTGCTGCCCTGTTTGCTCCGTTAATTTGGCTTATCCCGGGGGCGAATTATGCTCCAACCGGTCTTAATGCCTGTCGGAGTCTTTGTTGTATGGATTTCTGCATCCTCTACTGGTCCAGAGTTGTCTGTCCTTTCTTCTTCGAAGGATCCTTCTGCTGCGGTTTCCAGTTGTCCTCTGGGTCCTTTTTGAATTATTCTTCTGTTGCGTTTGTACCACGGTACAGAGCTCTCACCTTTTGTATCCTTGGTAAATGAAGAGAGCAGTGTTTGCATCCCTCCGTGAGATTTGTACTGAACGCAACCGTGTATCGTGGATGCTATCATGTGGAATTTCCTCATTCCTTCTCTGCCCAGGAGCATATCATAGGGCGAGTTTGCCTTTATTACGACTGCCAAAAATTTTGCGGTTCTTCGCCAGGGGAATCCTCCGATAGTGGCGTCCAACCATATTTCTCCCAAAGGGAAGATGCGCTCACTGGCGAAACCTACCACCTCTGTGTCCAGTGGGGTAATCATTTCTCACAGTTTCTTTGGTAGTCGGAGGAAACTTTTCTCATAGATTTTGTCTCGTTCACTTCCTGTGTCCACCTGTGTGTTTTTCAGGCATACACTGCCTATGTTTACTTTTATTAGCACCGGGTCTATCGATGCCTTGTCATCTAATTCACCGAAGTGATAGTGTTGCGGTCCCTTCCGGACCAAGGTATTCGATAGTATCCTCCTCCGGTGCTCTTCCGGTTCTACTTCTTCGAAGCTTGGTCTGCTTCTTTTCACCAGATGTGCTAGCTTGTTTTCTCTTGCCGCGTTGTCTATCTGTCTTAATAACTCTCTTCAGTAATCCGTACTGTGCCCATATCCGTTGTGAAAACAACAGAATTTATCTTGGTTTTTGGTTCCTCTTCCGGATAATGGCAGTGGTCTGACAAATGTTTTTGCTATCTCCTCGGATGACAGGATTTCCGACGGAGTTTTCCGGAGGTTACTAATTGTTCTTTTGTAGCTGTTGGTCCTACTGTATGTAGGGTAGGGTTCGTCTACGGCTACGTCCTCGATTGTCTCGGTTGGCTTCCCATTCTTCTTTATCATCGTTTTCCATTTAGCCATGGCTTTCTCCGCTATTTCTTCTGCACTTTTCCACTCATGGAACATATCCACCAGTTCTGCATAGCTTTTTGGCTTGCTGAGGCATAAATGCCGTATTAATTCCTTCGATCGGAGGCCATGTATGGCCCAGATATCCTTTCTTCTTCTGATATACGCACCAGGTTTCGAGTGTTGTCTCCGTATCGCTTTAGAAAATCTTCTGCTTCTTCATCCTCCTTCTGTTTTATATCGTGCGCCCATGAGTGGGGGCCAAATTCCTCTCTTAACTTAATTTTGAAATCTTTGATATCGTGTATACTTTCTTCGGGTAGGCTTTCAAGCCATCTCCTTGTTTTTCCATGTAGGAGGTAGAGAATGACATGGCAGATCGCCGGACCATTCCATCCTTCTATCTTTGCCGCTTTGTCGATATTCCTGAGGAACTCATCAACATCGGAGGTACCATCGTACCAGGGTAGTTATTGGATTTCCAGTATCTTCACCGGAGGTACATGTTGGCGTAAATCCCTTACGAACTGTAGGCATGACCCTTTGTATTTAGGCTCTGCTCCTTTTTCTTCAACCTTGTCCTTTTCGACTCCGGTTGTTGTGCTTGCCTTAAGATATTGTGGGGTCATGGTACCATATGGGTAGTACCATGATGCCTGCACGTTTCCTGGGTAGCTTCCCTCAAAGGGTGGTGTTCCCATGTACTGGATCTGCGGCCCTCCGTACGGATAAAAATATCCTCCGTAGATGTATGATGGATGTGTTCCTGGCGACGGGTACGTCCTTGGTCCAAGTGTTGTCTTCATGGCACCCGCTGCTATAGTCCCTACGGAGGTCCCCAGATAAATTGGGTACAGCGGGTATGCTTGCATTGGACTTTTTGCTATTCTGGGATCTCCATTTTTGTCTTCCCTTTCCTTCTTTTTGTCCAGATCCTTTCCAGCTGACTTTTGTCTGTTCTTGTCTGCTGTAATGGGACCGTCTCCGCTATCTTGAGCTTGGTCTCCTCCTTCTTTTCGAAGTTCCGGTGCTACCGACAGCGAGTCACTTCGTGCGGTGCACACAAGGTGCGGTACGACGTCCTCCTTCGGATCTGGGACTGGACCTCTTTCGGTGCTACCCTCCTTTATATCGAAGATGACGTTTGCCGCCTTGCTTAAAGCCATTATCTGGCAGGCCGGCTGACCTGCCATCTGGTCATCTTGCAATTGGTGGCTGCTTTTGGTTTCTTGCTCGTCTGGGGAGTTAATCCTCCCAACCAAGAGGGTTTCGTCACCATCTTTTTCTTGGCCACGGGCGGTATCTAACCTGTATTGTTTCGAAAGGGAATTAAGGTTTGACATAATGCTTCTTGTTTTGATCGTGGTTGGATTCAATTTTTAGAGTAGTCGTCCCACGGATGGCGCAAATTTGATTGATCAAATAATCACACTATGGCTCAACCGAAGGTGTGAGTGGGGTTTTGGGTGTTTGTTGGCGATTCCCTTCCGGTCAGAGGGCCGTAGGCCGCTTTACGCCTATGATTGTTAACCCTTCGCCGATCTGTAAGGCTTGGGGTTTAGTTTACGGAGGTCGGGAGTATTAGTAATTAGGGTTTTTAGTGTATCGAATGTCGAATGGTGTTGAATCGATGTATTGCCGTGTGACATCTCCTCTTTATATAGAGGGTAAAATCCTTGGAGAGGAAGATAGGGATTTAGGGTAAATCTCTTCCTCTTTTGTGATATATTCTAAGTAAGGAAGATATATCTAGGACTCTTGGCGTGTCCTAGTTTATAGGAGTGTTTGATATCATTCCCTTATTGGGAGCTCGGATAAACATGGAAAGGATTTATGTGTATCCGTTTGTTATTATCTTTGAGAGCTCCGGAATTACGGAGGTATACATCGTAGCTTCGGCTACGGATACGTCTGCTTGGTACAATTTATTAGTACCTTCGCTGCTTACGAAGGGTCCTTCGTATCCAGTCTTTTATACGGAGATAAAGCTCCGTATATGGTATATCATCAGCTTTATTACTGGTTTCACAAAAGGATGCTATATGATTAATTCTCGCTTGGGCACTCTGCAGCTGCCTAACAAACTCAGAACACTGCTTTCTCTGCTCAGCCATCTGCCTCTTAAGACGAAGAAGTTCATTCTGCAGACGAGAAATAAACAATTCCTCCCCGTTACACAACTCGCGGATAGAAGACCCCTCCCCACGATGATGACCCCTCAAGTTAGCCAGCTGTCCCTCCATATCTGCATATTGCTGGGCCAAAAGCCGATACCGAGCATTCACAACTGTCCCAACAATAGTGCTCATATACATCAGTTGATCATAAGAGGCCCGAAGATTTCCAGCATCCAAAGCCACCAATTTCCGAACCCAATCATCAGGAACAAAACGAAGAAGAATATCCTCTACTACTTCAGGATCAGGGACATCTGCAATAATAAAACAAACAATGAAGAGATGCGTAACAAAGACAAGGATGTCATCAAAAATACTCACTCATATTTGTTTCGGAAGGCTGCAGATCACCTAGTAGCATCACATCAAAGATGGACTGGGGCTTCGCCCTTTCCTTTGGAACCTTGGATGGAGCCTTTGAGAAAGCTTTCCTCTTCTTCGAAGGGGTAGCACTAGCAGCAACCTCCTTCTCAGCATCGACAACCTCAGGCGCAACCTTCCAGCAAGCAGCTTTGCAGAAATAACAGACAGCTTGGGCTGACACTCCAACAATGGGCCCTTAACAAACTCAGCCAATGTAACCTCTGGAAAGTAAGAAAAATATCAGAAAACGTACAAACTGATAAGATAAGAGAGACACCTATTAAGGATGACTATACTACCTTCCCTCCAACAAGGATCCTGGAATCAACTCCCTCAGGCCACTGCTTCAAAATACCAGACTGATACAACACAATGTCAGGATAACGATCCAATTTGACAGGATCCTCAATAAGCCGCTGATACAGGGGCAATTCAAGGACATAAGCAGGCACCGGCTCCTTGAACTTAGTTGGCTTCTCACCAGCCAACAACGATGAATAATCTTCTGGAATAACAAAACTCTAAATGAAGACAAACTCATTTTTCCACCCCCTAACGTCAGTACTACCCGGCAAAAAACAATCAATTTTTGGGTTTCTTCTGAATAGTTACCCACTCACCAGCATCACACAAATCAAAAAAGGCAGAAAATAAATCCACAGTCGCCTCACCACCATATGCGCGATAAAGGATTTCAAAACAATGATACGGGCACCCGTTGGATGCATAAAGGAGAACGGACAGTTATAATGGCTAATTACATTAAGGAAAAAGGGAAAGAGGAAACTCAGTTGCCTCGGGTAACGTGGGCAATATACAGACCCACAAAACCATGAGGAGGATTAGCAACGGTTTCCTCAGGGGACGGTAAGCGAACCGCCTTGTCCAGGGACGACAGGTAGGTAGAGCAAAACCACCCCAATCCCTCGGGGGTGACTATAGATGACAGATCGCTGCGACCTACTTTCGCCATTTCTAAAAAGATTGAAAGGAAAATCAAAGGAAGGTAACTGACCTGAGGAGGGAGAAAATTAGGGCAGAGTAGATGCAGAGATTGGGGAAATGATCGGATCAGACTGACAGGTAATATAAGGTATTTTTTCTTTTAAGATTTATTTACCTTTTAGACCCTCGAGAATTTTAAAGTCTAACAAGACAGCCCGTAGCCGTCTATCTTCTTAGACTGGGGGCTTGATGATATACCCTATACGGAGCTCTACCTCCGATATCAAAAGACCTCCGTATATCTGCTAAACAGGTACGGAGCAACAGCCTTCACAGGAAAATACCTCCGTAACCAGAATCATCTTAAGGCTCTGGACATGTCCGGAACCTTCCGCTCCCATCTAAATCTTCCATAAAGGAATGATATATCAGATACCCGAATAACTCGGACATGAGATTATCACGAATCTCCTAAACAAATAAAAGATATCTTAAAGAGGAAAAGATTTACCCTAACTCCTTTTCCTCTTCTCCAAGTTTCTTAACCCCTATATATAGGGACGGCTCTACATCCAAGGAGATTCATTCACCTCTTGAAGAAAAACCCTCTGCATCAAGGCGTAAAGTGGCCTCCTCGCCTTTTGACCGGAAGGGAATCGTCTACTAAACACCCCAAATATCCTTAAACCCCCAGGTCAGAGCCATTGAATGATTCTTGGATCAAACAGATATATAATGAAAGAGTTTGATGTATAATAGGAACGAGGGATTAAAACCCGTCTGTTAGACGACGGGGATGAAGGGAAGTTGTTTTCATGATTGAATTGGTTGGTTTTATTGAAGAGTTAAATTATACCAAATAGACGTTTAGTTTATTTACTAAACATGAGCTTTAAATTGACACACACTAAAAGAGGATATAATTGACAACAAAGATATAAGCAAACCGAAATAACATAAGTTGATAATCAATAACCATGCGACTCTTAGAAACATAAACTTTGAGTTATTGTGAAAGCAAAACTAAAGTTCCTAGATTAGGAAACATAATTTGGGTACAGAATCCAAACAAAATAAGCACGCCAAGCTGCTAAATAGAAATTTAGATCTATAGTGAAAACAAAAGTAAAGTTGTAGATACAGACACATGGTTGAAGTTAATACTTTAACTCTTAAAGGTTGTTCTAACAGATATTAAAATAAGTTATGTCTCCATTGAGGGAGAGGTCTTTGGCCATCTCGAACCTTAAGACGTTCCACGGTTTCAACTAGGGGTGAGTACGGTTCGGTTTCGGTCGGTTTTTGACTAAAATTGAAAACCGAACCGTTATAATTCGGTTTTTGAAAACTAAAACCATTGTGTTTCGGTTTTTCGGTTTCGATTTTTCGGTTGAGTTTATTTCATTTCGGTTTTAGTCGGTTTTTAACCACTTATAGGTTTGGGCCAACTTGCGCTAGAAAAGTTTATAAGTTTATGTTGTACACTATAATTTCAACAAATATTTCAAATAATATTAGTAACAAGAACACTACAACAATGACAACAAATCCATCAAAATATGTTGTACAAACTTCAAATACTTATTTCAAACAAACTTCATGTAAAACTATTTATATCTTTTACGCGTTGTTTCAATAAGCAATTAATAAACTGAATCAATCATGTTGTGTATTTTCACCTAAAACATATAAATGATATTATTTTATACACTTATAATGCAATATATATTAACATATTTACCAAAAATGAGTAATAAAATGATATAAATATATAATAAAGTAAACAATATATATTTTTGGTATGAAACCAAAACCGAACCATAACTTTTGGTTTTCAGAAAACCAAAACCAAAAACCATTGGTTTTTTCGGTTCTTTTTTCGGTTTTCATGCTTTTTTTTTGTTTTTGGTTTTATCTCACCCCTAGTTTCAACCCTGGTTTATTTAGGAAGTTTTTCCAATCTATTATGAAGTGCATGCGTGATTTATGACCTCAAAGTTTTGAATCTTTGACTTTTTTTAATTGGCGCCCCAAGCACAACGTTTTTGTAACGAACCACTGCTAAGTCGTAGTTATATAATGCATTGTCATCAACAAATTTCATTGGAACTGTCTGCGGAAATATATAATTTGTTGTTAGATATATTGCATTGTGTATTATTTTATGTAACGTAAAAAGGAGAATACCATGACATGATTCTTTAGTGTGTTGGTTTCAAGTTGTTAAAGGAAGTAAGGGTTTGTGTTTGTGTTGCTTGTGATGCAGGTTTGCACGAGTATGGTCTAAATCAACATTTAGTCCTAGGCCATCAGTATTAAACACTTGAAGGTTGCAATTGAAATCCGGGAAGTTACTACTACATGTCTTTTTAAACAGGAGCCAAAAGTCGTGTTCAATATCATTTTCTTTGCAAAACTGTCTCCGGTTTTCCCCAACCAAAGGAGATGCCATGGTTTAGTTTGTTGCTGATAAGGGATTGTATAATAGTCCTACCTCGGTCTGTTGGTTAGATTGGTGCATGTTTGTTGTCAGATTCAGAAAATGTGTTTTCCGTTCATTCATAGCAGAAAGGAAAGGTTGGGGTATTTCTGCATATGTGTAGAAGTTTCATGGTTAGTTGATAATAAAGTATTTGAAAAAGTTGTAATTGTTATTTGAATTATTAGTTTACCTGTTGATGGCATGAATTTTCAGTTGCATGGACCAAGCAAGAATGGATATTGAATTGTTGTAGTGAATCATGTTGTATTTCGAGTCCATCAAGAATGGATAATTGAATTGTTGTAGTGAATCATGTTGTATTTCGAGTCCATCAGAATCAAAAGCTGTAACTTTATACTTTCCCTCGTGTTTGTATATGAAAGTCAACCTTGCGACATCTCTTTTTCGAATGATTCGATAAATGATCTCCACTAGGTGTCATATATTTTTAATTGTGTATCATTAGTAATTTCAATTGAAACGCGAAAAGTCTGATCTTTGTAGTCCACTAATTTAAGGTTCATTTGCTTTCGTGCAACTTCTGCTATCTTTCCCATTGATGAGGTTAGATTTTTCAAGACTGGGTGCTATAGAAATTGCAAGGTCGTGGTGGGGAAAGCTTTGGTGCCTTGGCTTATTTATAGACTCCATCAAATACACAAACCTTAGGATGAACAACTAAAAGCATTCCAAAACTATCATGATAATCAATTCTCATTGATAAGTTATTTTAATAATCAATAACCCACTCACATTCTTTCCAATGGTCAAGCAATCCAAACACCATCTCTATTAATGATTTCAACTAATTAAAAATATAATATGCACACACATATTATAATATATCTGATAATAAATAAAGTATAGAACAATAAGACCTATCGAATTCAAAAAAAAATCTTCTATAACAAATATATATATATATAGTCAAAAGTTAAAATGAGAACCATAAAATGTCGAAGAACTGTGAGAACTAATATTTAATTAAAAGATATAGGATATATGTAATTTAATAAGTATATATAATTTAATTAGTTACCAATTCAAAATAATAAAATTACCCCCACCATCGCTTAGACGGTTACAAATCTAGATTATGGTTATCAGATTGTTTATTCTTTTTCATTATTTAAGTTGTTTTCATTTTCATTAGTTATTCGAATATATCATGCTTATTTTAATCGCTTGTATTACTAAAAAATTTAAGTTATTCACTATTTAAGAAACAGTCGGTTGCTTTCGTATTCTTCTACGAGTTTGCATCGTTTTTATTTCTACAATTACAAGAATGAATAGACTTATAAAAAAGTTTGCATAATTTTTTATGTATTTTTTTATGTGTACACCTAAACAATATGATCTTATGTGATTATCATTTGAGTGCACATGTGAAAAAAATCATGATTTTAATGAATATGTAATTATTAATTTTGTACACATATAAATGTTGGATTAGGTGTCTAAGCCATAACTATAATTGATAGAAGCACAGTCCTTTTGGGTTGCCCTCGAGACTCAAAATAAGTAGAAGTGATAAAGGAGAAGAAAAATTTCCTTTTGGGAAATTTGTCCCACATCGAGATAAAATAAGTAGAAGTGATAAAGGAGAA
>CM067172.1:68500128-68516090 GCA_034093135.1 Erigeron breviscapus | reverse complement strand
CCATTAGGATTACCTCGAGTAGAAACCATTTTTCTAAAAATAAACAACGAACGTTTAAGACGGATATAGAGAGAAAGATTATGGCCCTATCTATCGACCATATCAACTATAAGCAACAATTCCAATAGGCCAAAACCTACACTCTCACTCAACCCAACCCGTCCTAAAAGCAGTCTACTAAAAGGTTTAAGTCCAATCCTATGCCTCAAAGAATATGGTTCACTTAAACTCGGTCTCTGATACCAACTTGTAACACCGAACTATATAAAAATATGGATTTCAAATTTTTCTTAAAAACACAGAGTATTGCGGAAGTTTCCATCAATTATTACATTTCCAAATAAAAATGTTCAACTTAAATGACGGTGTTACTCGTCGGATCTAACCATAATCAAATGAAACCCATGAACGTCAAATAACGATAACGGTCAACGAATTATAATAAACGAGTTTGAATAAATGAGGCAGTCTAGGTAAAAGCCTTCAGTTGTATCTTCTACCCATCCTCACTCTAAACTGCATCTCAACTAAGCATCAACCTGAGGTGGCACAACATTTTCAACAAAAGAACAAGTGTCAGCTTTAAAGCCGAGTAAGATATACCACAGGTTAATATAAATGATTGCCAATTTAAAACAACTTAATAAAGAATCATACGCAGTCGAGCATGTAACAACAACAACAATATATAGCAATCGAATACCCATAAGAATGATTAACAATCCTACGTGTGCCTATCGACTTAATCAACAATATTCAACTTTATCTACGTATTCCATCTAGCAACTTAATCAACTTCAACAACTTTATTCAACAATAGGTTATGCCCTTTTTTATTACAACTAAAGGTGGTTGACTCGCGTCACCACAATGAATACAACTACAAATGTGTGCAAAGGCGGCTTTAAGGCCTTTAAGGGACCTTGCACCCGACTTGATGGGTAGTCCTATCGGGGTCCATCAGTGTCGTTAAGGATAGGCATAACCAAATCCAGGAGAAAGCTGTTACGCAACTTGTAGTGACTGGACCTAGTCACCCAGCTAATCTCAAACTTCGAGGCCGTGCCTTTGGAAGCAACTAGTCTACTCCCGCTGACCAACTAAATCACACTGGTTCCTACGCGGTTCCAGTATGGGATAAGCTTACCACTTTCAACTTAGATTTATACTCGAGTTTTAACAACGATATCAACTTTAGCAACTTTTATTTCAACTTTAAGTTTAGGGCCCCTAATCGTGCACAGTGTTTACATGGCAACCTACACAAGTCTAGTGAACTAGTGTAAAAGCCAAACCAACTCAACAACTTAGCATTCCAACGAAAACAACTTTACAACTAAAAACGACATTAATATCAACTATAATTCAGTATGTACAAGCATAATAACAACAATATAAATCAACCTAATCATGCAAATCTACCCATTTCGCGAAACCCTCCAAAAGTCCCATTACCCAAACTAGCGTGAAAGAAAGGTTTTAAACCATTTTTACGAAATCACTATTTTCGTCGTGCACCCCAGCGTGTCAAAAATGATATATCTTACCTTGATACAGCTTACCAACAAGCTAAGAGTATCTTAAAGTGCTTGCTAAATGCTCCCGAAAACCTATAATGAGTATAAGATCGAAGTATAAGCTAAACGAAGTGTTTTGTGAAATCTGGGCATGAGGTGCGCCGCACCTGCCAAGTGGTGCGTCGCACCAATCCTTCAGAAAATCCCAAAATTCCAATCTGACCAGAAGGTGCGCTGCACCTCCCCAAGTGGTGCGTCGCATATCAGGCTTCTTAAGAAAATCAATTCCCAAACTGGGCAGTGGTGCGCCGCACCACCCTTGGTGCGTCGCACCTGGTGCCGACCAGCAAAATCAATTTCAAACTTGCTCTAAACGATTCCATTAGATCTCCAACCCTTAGCCCGACCTGGAGACATAAAATTGACCTCTTTGACAACACTTTTGATGACTTTAATCTATCAATCAATCCTTTAATCCTTTACGACATAAATAAATCATTGAATCACCCGAAAGCATGAAATCAATGATCAACCAATTAATTAACCCAACCCAAACCCTTATGGCCTGGATTAAGACTATTATAAGACTCCAACATTCAGATCTCAAATGGTAAATACTCATATTACCTGTAGATCGCTATAGGGAAGCAAAATACTAGACCAAACTCTCTCGAATCACACGTTGGAAGACTTTTCGGGTTGCAATTGATGAAGGGATGATATGGGGCTGCTAGGGTTTGTTTAGGGAATGAATAATCTGTAATCGACAACCTCAAGACACCCCCTAACTCCTTAAACCCGTTTTTAAGTTTGAGCACTTGGCAATTTTGACCCCTAAAGTAACTAATGCCTTCATTATACCTCTAAATGACCCGTTATCATATACCTAACATACAAGGACCTTTTTCTACTACAAATGAGGCACAATAATCATTTTATAACACAATTTTCAGTCAAAGATAAATTTGCAACTTTCAATTTAGCATATATATCGATTTATCGAAATAAATCAATAAATGACCGACAACCACGAAGTGAGCAACGATTTAACTATTTCAACTTTTGGGCAATTAATGTTTATAAAACATTTAATTTATAATAAAATTCAACTAAATCAACTAATGGGTCGTCTAAATACTAACGGAGTTAAGAGTCAACTAATAGGTCAACTAACGGAGTTAACGGTCAACTAATAGTCAAAGATCGAAAAATGATTAGGATGTTACAACAATTCGGTCACAACCCCCCATTTTTACTGAATTACTTAATGTCAAAAATTACTTCACTTTAGTCCCTGTGTTCGATCCTGGACTTACCTTTTAGCTATACTATATACGAACGGGTCCACTGCCCGAGAGTGTGTAGTAGTCAGTTTTAGGGTATTTCTTGTTTTAATTTTTAAACTCGATTTTTACACATCAAGTTTTTGGCGCCGCTGCCGGGGACTTAAGTTGAGTAGTTGTTAGTTTTGTAGTTCGATCCTTTTTCACATTCATTTGTGAGAAAGTTATTGCTTACTAGATAGTTTGTATTTTATTTCATTTCAATTATACCACAGGTGCGGTTGACGGTTTGTTTGTGGTGAGTGTGCAGGTTCTTGTTAGTTGATGAACACAAGAGGTTTACTAGATAGTTTGTATTTTATTTCATTTCAATTAGCCCATTGTCTAATCCAGGGAAAGTCAGACGTCGACTTGTGTCAAGAGATAACCAGGAACCATCCAGACCAGTCAAAGTAGATTTAGAAACCGCAAATCAAGTTCCACCCGGCCAGTATTCAGAAGATCAGTTGGTTAATAGGTTGAAAGAAGCAGGTAGAGTGTTTGGGGGTGGAGAAGACTCAGATTCAGATATAGAAGAGAAAATTCAAATACCTGAACCGAGTACTATTGTCATACCTCGAACCAACCTTAATATTAACCAACAACCAAGGGGTAGAAGAATGGGTGATGAACAACCGGTAGATCCGAATGCCCGTCCGTACGGGGAGAGAAGAAGAAATATACCGGCGGACCGGGGCACAGCTATTCGCCCTCCGGCTATTTCAGTAGATTTCTCTTTGAAAGGGAATCACCTCAAGAGTGTTGAAGAGGATAAGTTTGATGGGATTCGAAGAAATGACCCATATGCACATCTTGAGAGGTTCGAGAAGATCTGTAGGCTATATCAGTATGGAACAGGGCAAGCTGAGGCTGTTAAGTTGGAACTATTTCCTTTAACTCTCACTGGAGATGCAGCTGCATGGTTTAAGGAGTTACCCGATAACTCATTTACCACTTGGGCTGAACTTCGAGAAGGATTTATTGATAAGTTTTATTCTGTGAGAACTCAAAGGCAATTAGAAAATAAAATCAGAGTTTTTTCTCAAGAATCCGGTGAAGATGTTGTTGATTCATGGAAACGGTTCAAGGAAATGCTCAGAAATTGCCCCGGACATAGTATGGGTACTGAAGAAAGCTTTGAGATTTTCTATGATGGTTTGAATAGAAAAACCAAAAGGGAGCTAGGTTATGCATTTGGGGGTAGTCTAAACAACATTTCCCCAAATGAAGGATATAAGATTCTAGAGGATATGGCTAGGGAGTATTCTACAAGAGATGAGGACCGAGACAAGAGATCTAGTAGAAGTACCATGGCTAAGTTGGAAAGTAGTGAGGACTCTAAGCTTATTACCGAAGTCAAGGCTCTCTCGAAGCAAATGAATGAGAGATTTGATAGTCAAGATAATAGATTCAAGAGCCTTGAGAGAGATGTTAAGGTTATGGCCGACGGTTATGAGCATTGTGGAGACTTGCATTATGCGGAGGATTGCCCAGATAAACCAGTGCAAGATGTTAGTTATGTTCAGAATCAAGGGAATTTCAATCAAAATACCGGTTATCAAAACTGGCCATCAGGTAGTTCTTACCCTACTTCTTCTTTTAATGCTAACAGTTCTAGTTATGGTGGTAACAGGTTTAGTAGGTTCAACAATCAACGAGGCTCGGATCCAGAACTAAGAGACATAGTGAAGGAATTCATTGGTGCCCAGAAGGTAACTAATGAACAAGTTGCAGAAGAGTCCAAGAAGGTGATTTCTGTTTTGGACGCTTTGACTACTCGCTTAGATGGATTGGGGCACAAGTTGGATCAAGGAGCAAAGAATCAACAAGCCACCATTAAGGATTTAGAAGGAAGGATTGAGAGGCTAGGAAACTCAAATAGGCAGCCCGGTACTCTACCGAGCAACACCCAACAGAACCCAAAGCCTCAATTCAATAACCAAGGGCAAAATAATCAAGGATCGGGACAGGCATAAGATCAATACGAAATTCAACTTCACGATCAGGAGGTAAGCCAGGAAGATCATCAGGAAAAACGTCAGCAAACTCAGAAACAACTTCAATGTCAGCGATAGAAGGCCTAACAATACGTGTGTCAATCACATATGCCAGGAAATGAGTTTTAGTTTGACGAATATGTTGAAGAGCCTTCATCAACTTAATGAATGTAGGATAACCAAACTTCCTTTCACCGTAGACTGTGACCACTTTCCCATCATGGGTAGTGATACGAATGATCTTTTCTCCACAGAAGATAGTAGCATTGTTTTCTCCCAACCAATCCATGCTAACCACTACATCAAACCTAGCCAGCGAAATGGGTAATAAATGGATCGGGAAGGTCCTGCCCTCTATCTCAATGGAGCAATCACGATAAGAATCACGAACTTTAGAGACATGACCATCAGCTATTTCAACTTCTAAGGCATGAGCTAATCGACTAACAGGGGTACCAAGTTGAGGAGCAAACTTAGGGGATACAAAAGATTTAGTAGCACCCGAATCAAACAAAACATTAGCCAATTTAGAATTAACAAGGAAAATGCCACTAACCACGTCATCTGTAGTCTTTGCCACCTCAGTAGTCATTTAAATGCACGGTGAAGCCTTATCAACCAAAGATTCCATTTCCTCAACGGTTGAGGAAAGAAAAAGTCAAGGAACATTTTAAGAAATTTGTTGATCTTATTCAGTCTGTTAATATAACTGTTCCTTTAGTTGATTTGCTTGCAGGAATGCCAAATTATGCAAAGTTCCTCAAGGAACTTGTAAGTGATAAGAAGAAGCTTGAAGAGGCTAAGACTGCAGTCATGAGTGCCGAATGTTCAGCAATCATTCAGAATCAGATTCCTCCCAAGTTGGAAGATCCAGGGAGTTTTCTAATTGCTTGTTCTTTTGGTGCTTATTTGTGTGAGGCATTGGCCGATCTTGGGGCTAGTATCAATTTGATGCCTTATTCTGTTTATAGAAAGTTGTCTCTAGGAGAGTTGACCCCTACCCGCATGAGCATTAGGCTCGCGGATCGTTCTTTCCAATATCCCATGGGGATAGCGGAAAATTTTCAAATTAAAGTAGGGCATATGATATTTCCGGTTGATTTTGTTATTCTTGAGATGGAGGCGGACGCCAAAGTCCCCCTCATTCTTTGCCGACCATTTCAAAATGAAATATATGTAATCAATCGTACCATTAAAGACACACATAAATCACCAATCAATTCAATATAAATTATAAGGAAGAAATACGCTAAGATCTCGATATAACGTTAATTGAAATCAACATTGAATTAATAAAATTGTGCAATCTTTACATATTGTCTCACTCCATCAAGATGGATGATAAAGTGATTAGCTACTCATATTAAAATAAGAATAACAATTAAAATATGAAGAATTCATTGTTACCTAATGATAATAATCGAAAGCTACGAACGAAATAGATCCAATCGTGTTTGAAAACCTAAAATATGATGAAAATCTGAAAATATCTCTGAAAAGGGCTCCAAAAACGGCTGGAAGAAGAGAAGAAGGGTTTTGGGATGTTTTTGCATGCTATTTATATGATTCCCAAAATCTGCCAGAATGGACCCAGTTGCGGCGCAACTAAGGTTGACTTTTGCATTTGACTTTGACTTTCGTTGACCAAGGTCAGCTTGAACTTGAATGCGTTGCGGCGCAACTTATTCTTCTGCTTTTCGGTTGCGACGCAATATTACGTTGATTCGCGCTGACCTTTGACCAATGTTGACTCGTGGCTGGCCAGGAACAAAAGGCGTTGCGTCGCAATTGGAAGAGCTGCGGCGCAATTATCTTTCTGGAATTCGGTTGCGGCGCAATTGCAAGTTGCGGCGCAACTGTGCTTTTTCAGCTTTGACTTTTGTTGACTTCCTGCACTCTTCATCCAAATGCTTCCGAAATCCTTCGTTAGCACTTAATTCACCTCAACAATGTCGTTTTCTCCAGATTTGCGCTTAAATACCTGTCAGTAACCTGAAACACTAACAAATACCATAAACGCACCAAATGTATACTAAAACGACTCATAAACCATGCAAAAATCAACTAAATACAATGTGGGAAATGGGTATAAAATACGACATATCAATGATGATGGCTCTTTGTATAACTCCATTTATCCGTTCATTTTGTTATTTTCAGAAATTAACCGTGCCTCAGAGATATTTCTCTCACTTTTATGTGGTGGCCATTTTCTGGACGACAATTTTGCTTGTTGCAGTGTGGTCTTATGCTATTAAGACCCTACCATCACTTATTGACCAAGACCTGTTTTCTATTATAACCAGCCACTTGACTGGAGGTTCACATACCTTCTCCTCTCATAAATCTTTGTCAACAAGAGAATATGTATACAGGGTTTGGCTATCTGTGTTTATGCTTTTGCTAATGGAAGCTCAAGTTTTGCGACGCTTCTATGAGACAATATACGTATTTAACTACAGTCCATCTGCTCGAATGCACATCCTTGGTTATTTTGCCGGCCTATTGTAAGTGTGTTGTTTATTTAATTATTTATTCTAATATGCAACTATTATATGAGTTATATGATTGTCTTTTTGGTAAGTTTGAGTGGTGCGATTGTATTGCTCAAAACATAACTCGTAAAGTTTAAAGCTTTTTGGATATATCTTAATTCTTAAAGCTTTCATCTAGCTATGACCTTTGGGTAAATGAAATATTGCTACTTCTAAGTTCTATCTTCGAAATTATGTGTATCAGTTTTTAATATTCTTTTCTGATTTAATTGATCTTTTATTATATCAGTTTCTATACGGCAGCTCCACTGTCTCTTTGCTGTACTTTTGCACCTGAGGTTTTCAACTTTGTAAAGAATCTTCTGGTGGAGTTTATAGTGAAGGGAAAGGATCGCATGTCCAGGCCTGAGTTTAATATATGGATGTTTGTGACTCCTTTCTTGAGGCTTCGATGGTATACATGGATAGGTGCAGCTATATTCTTTTGGGGTTGGATACATCAGTTCCGTTGTCATGAAATTCTTGTAAGTCCACTAGATACTCTTAACTGTTCTATCTGCAGCCTCAGCTATATAGTTTGACTAGGTCCAGCTATATTCTTTTGGGATTGGTTACATCGGTTTGTTGTACTTACCACTCACCAAGAATAATAATAACGAGCTTGATCATTTTCTTGCTTGTTGAACTGTTAAATAAAAGAGCTCTTTTTATTGTAACCTTTCTCTTATCTTTATAAGGGTCAGCTTCTTTGACCCACTAGCTTGATCATATTCTTGCTTGTTGAACTGTTAATAAAAAGAGCTCTTTTTATTGCAACCTTTCTCTTATCTTTATAAGGGTCAGCTTCTTTAACCCAAATCGATACGTCACTTTTGCTTAGCGACTTACAGTATTTGCTAATGTTCCATCTTAGTTTTGAATTAGAAGGCCTCTCCTATAGAGGTGACAAAATGGGCTGGGTGGGTGGTTCATAATGGGGTTGGTCAGAGGGTAACTTGTATTATCAGGTCAAAACGCATTGGGTTGACCCGAGAACAATCTTTTATTCCATTTTTTGAACATTACGGATAGTTAATGTATTAACTATGATTATTATATAACAATGAGGTATTGATACATTTTCATCTAGTATAGAATTTTATTTGCCTGCGAGCATTCAAATACACTTTGGGTCACTTTTGACCCACTCACCCTATTTGGTCCCTTCTGTAAAAAGGTGGATATTGGTGAGCCCTACTTGATACAAATTATAACCCCAATCTACCCTTTCTTAGCAAGAATGCCAAAATGGCCATCTCCACTTTTCCAGGTTAACTTTTAAGTGTTATAAGGTAGTGATTCAGAATGAGTTTCTTCTGATTTCACATTTTTGTGAACCCTCAGGCCTCATGTACGATGGCTTTACTAGTTTTGAATGAGGCAACCATGGTGTACTATGCTTGAGTTAGGATGGAATTTAATGTTATAGTATTTCTTTTCTTATGCTAAGAGGTAATTGAATACATGGAATTAGTTATTCGTTTTATTTTTCCATTATCCAATCAGCTAACTTAATTCTTTTTTAATTAATGATTAGGGTTCCTTACGAGAGAAAAGTGAAAAGCTGGAGGAGTATGTTATTCCTTATGGAGATTGGTTTGAATACGTCTCGTCTCCGCACTACTCGGCGGAAATTGTAAGTCTATGTTTGTTTAACAAACTCACTTATCAATGAGAATGGGGCTTTAAAAATCTAAACCAATTTTCATTGAAAATGTGCTCATGTAATATTCTATATAGTAATAGTAATAGTAATAATATTTTGGGCCAATGACAAAGGGCTGCATGTAAGGATGTGGGTCGTCACGTTTTATGAATCCCAAGGTATAAAGTCATAGCTAATGTGACTATTTTAGAAGTGTTTAAAATCAGTTGGATACATTTTCTGAAAGGACCTTTAACTCATGAAATTGTAGAATACAATAAATACTTCACTTGTTATCTCTTCTGTAAATTTTATTGTGACCCCAACCAGCTACTTAACCAATATGTCTATGCATCTCACTGTGATGTTGATTATGAAGGTCATTTACGGTGGTCTTCTGGTGGCCAGTGGCGGTGCCGATCTCTCATTGTGGTTACTTTTTGCTTTTGTGGTATGTTTCTTCATTTTCCTTTTTGTAATCGGACCCTGATTCCAACATTATATTCAAAATTTCTCCTATATTTCGTTATGCAGGTGGCAAATCTTGTTTTTGCAGCAACGGAAACACAGAGATGGTACCTTCATAAATTTGACGATTACCCTCGTAATCGGTTTGCTATTTTCCCATTTGTTTATTAGCGACCTTTTGCATGGAAGATTTTTGTGTAAAGTTGAGATTGAATCTTTTATTCGTAAATGAAAAGCTTCTGCTCTACTAACCAGGATCGCCTAAGGCGCGTTTAGTTGTGGAAAATATTTTTTAGTTTTCTATTTCTAATTTTCTAGAAAATGAAAGGAGTTTTTCATTTTTAGAAAACAAATGAAAATTTTGAAAACGCGTTCAAAACTAGAAAATGGAAAACAATTTGAGATTTTCAAAATTTAGAAAATGGAAAATGAAAAGTGGAAAAACAATAAAAGTGTTTTCTAATTTTCCATAGAAAAGTAAAAAACAGTGTTTTCTGTTTTTCATGGAAAACATTTTTGGAAAACTATGATTTGAACGCATTTTTCTGTTTTTCATGTTTTCTTGGAAAACAAAATGGAAAACAAGAGGTGTTTTTCCTAACTAAACGCACCCCTAGCTTTTTGAGTTTTATGTGCAAGATTTGAAGATGAAGGCATGTCATGGGATTAGACAATTTTCTATAAAACAGTTATCCATTGTGGATGCTCTTACTAAACTTTTTGGTATAGTGACAGCAAAAACTGTCATCTTTCGGAGATTTATACTTAGAATCATGAACAGATGCAAAAATTAAGAGAATGAGACCCAATGCCAAAGAGACTATTCAACAATTTATCGTTTATGGACCTGTAAGAGTCGCGCTGATCAGATTAACGGGTCAACAGTTTTGGAGAGGTGGAATTTTGTTGTTCAATAAAAAACAATAGTTATGACAGTCAATCTTATTTGAACTGTTATAAAACTACTGTAATAAAAAATCTAATATTTCAATGCAAACAACTAATGAACATAAGGATGATGGCAATCATGCCTCTCATGTCTCTCCATGCCTAGCCAACCAATAATATTCTGCACATCATTTCATGCGTAACTCATGCCTAATCATGCCTTATCATGGCAACCATGCATCTTCATGCCTAAAATAATTTTAGATTTTTTGTTTTTTATATTCATAAATATTTCAACAATTTAATAAAACTTTTATTTCATTAAGAATATAAAAAAAATACATAGTATTAAAAAAATATATAAAATTCTATGTATATAAAAAACAAAAAAATACTATGTATATACATAGAATTTTATATATTTTATACTATGTATATACTTTTTTTTATTCTTAATGAAATAATAAGTTTTATTAAATTGTTGAAATATTTATGAATATAAAAAACAAAAAATCTAAAATTATTTTAGGCATGAAGATGCATGGTTGCCATGATAAGGCATGATTAGGCATGAGTTACGCATGAAATGATGTGCAGAATATTATTGGTTGGCTAGGCATGGAGAGACATGAGAGGCATGATTGCCATCATCCTTATGTTCATTAGTTGTTTGCATTGAAATATTAGATTTTTTTACAGTAGTTTTATAACAGTTCAAATAAGATTGACTGTCATAACTATTGTTGTAAGTGCACGTCTATGTCAATAGCAGTCTAGATTGTTTGGGCTTACATTATTATATGTCTTTGTAATGTGATTGTCATTAATGAACTTACTATTATGCATAGAATACTAGATTAAGTTTAAGTATTGAATGTGTAATAAATCTACTAAGTGTGAAATGCGACCTCGCATTTCACATAGGAAATACGACCCCGTATTTGCAGGGTCAAATACGAGGCCAATCACATTTACGACCTCGTAAAAGTGACGAGCTGGGCATGGATTTGCGAGGCCGACTCGCTGAAGCCCATGTCGGGTGTTTCCTATAAATACCGAACCCTAACAGGGATTAGGGTTGAACATTTGTCGAAATATCAAGCATATTGTGCAGGTTAAGTCGTCAATAGATTGTTCCGCTAGCCTAGAGAAGATCTGCGAGGCAGCAGATAATCTGAAGGCTTGTTGTGAATCACCAAGTTATCGTGAGGGATTCCGCACCTCAAAATAACTGGAGCAAACTATTAACGATCCGATTCAAGGGGACTTACAAGTGGTATCAGAGCCTCTTGGTTTCATACCGGAAGGTTATAGTTTGTTGGTGATAGACAACATTGGTTTAGGGTCGTTTAGACGTGATTCTTTCACGAGTTTACGACCGGAAACTTGTATTGTGACCTCTTTTGGTATTTGCAGCAGTCGAAGGTGTTATATTGGGTGTTAGGGTTTCGATTTCAAGAGAATTAAAGGTTTCAACATCGTTTGCGACCTCGTGGGCTCGTATTACCTCATTCAGCTCGTTTTGCGACCTGGATAGCTAATTACGACCTCGCCAGTTCAATTGCGACCTCGTGAGCTCTTTAAGACCTCACCAGTTCAATTACGACCTCGAGTAATTAATTGCGACCTCGTTTTTCTTTGCGACCTCGTTTATTTTTTGAAACAGTTCGTGAATTTTGCTAGCTCGGAGAAAATGACGTCTCAGTTACCTGCAAACTATCAAGCTTTGCTGAATCAATTGATTCTGATGGATCATGAGACGGAAAGGCCAATTCACCGCCCAAGTTGATAAGCCTTGATAGATATTTCAATTGGAAGGGCAGATTCGAGTCATATTGCAGACTTATGGATGTCAGGATGTGGATTTGTATTGTCAATGGTTATGTACATCCTACAGTAGCAAATGACAAAGATGCTTCTGGTTCGAGTGGTGGGAAAGCTTCTACTTATGAGCAAATGAATGTCGATCAAAAGAAGGACTACGAAGCTGAAAGTAAGGCTTTAGGATCACTTCGAATGGCTCTCCAAGGGGAATTCTTGCACTTATTTGAAAAGTATGAAAGTGCAAAGGGCTTATGGGATGCACTCAAAGAGCATTGTGAAGGTGATGAAGATCTCAAGAAGAGGAGAAAGGACTTGTTGAAGAAACAGTACTATGTATTCACAAGTTTTAAAGATGAATCCCTTGATGAGATGTTGATTCGTTACAGTCATCTGCTGGTTGAGCTTGCATATTTTGGGTATAAGCCTGATTCAGAGGATGTCATCGAGAAGTTGCTGGAAGCTCTTCCAGTTAAGTGGGAAGGGTTCGTTACTTCTATCCAGCAAAATCCCGAATTCAGCACATGGACTCTGGATCAGATTATCAGAAAACTTAGAGGTCAAGATATGAAGCGAAAGTCGAAGGAAGCAGGTAGCAGTGATTTTGTTCAGCGTCCTGAACTTTATCATAGCAAGTCAAGCATTCCTTCTGCAAAATCTTCAAGTGGAGGGATTACTGCCTTCTACAGTGGAGATGATGAAAAGCTGAAGATGTCAATGGATTCTGACAACAACTTGATGTATGTAACTTCTCCGGAATCAGCTATGGTTGTTCATAATGGGAATCAGAAAAGTAGTTCTCCAAGCTCGGGTTTAACAGGGATGCCGATGAGCATAAGATCTGCTGAGGGACATTTGGGCATGCTAGCTTCTTTTGTGTCTGCTCATGAGAAGTTAATTGGAGGAAAACTGACTGATCCTGATCTGGTTAGGGAGGATTACAAGCAAGTTGATCTAGATGATCTGGAAGAAATGGATCTGAACTGGCAATTAGCTATGTTAACATTGAGAGTTCAGCGATTCACTGATAGAACCGGAAGGAAGGTCATAGATGGCAAAGTAGGATTTGATAAGACTAAAGTGAAGTGTTTTAACTGTGATGGTTTTGGACATTTTGCACGTGAATGTCAGAGGCCAAGACGGGACAACAATTCAGCTACCGGCCGTCAGAACTTCAATCAAGGTGGTTCTATTGCAAGTCAGAATTCAGGGCGTCAATATGTTAATACTGGGAACCGAAACTCAGGAGAAACAGATAACTCGAGAGCTTTGGTTGTTCAAAATGATGGTACATACAATTGGGGTTCGACTAGTACCGATGATCAAAATCATGCATTCATGGCAGAAATTCAAGACACTGATGGAGGAATGAATGATCTTGTTGATAATTCATTCGACTATACATTGTATGCCAGTACAGACGATCATGATAGTTTTCATCAGAAGGTAGAAGAGGAACCTGAGCCATCAAGACCAGTAAGAGCTGAAGTCAGAGAAGCTTCAACTGAAGCTAATATAACGATGGAAGCACAGCAAAAGGATAAAGATGTGAAGATTGAAATACCTGATGATCTGAGTACGGAAGGACTCGTGAACTTTGTGGCTAATCTTGAAGCACCAGAGCAACAGGTAAGTTTCTCTTTACAATCTTTTATTTCTGTGTGTAAGCATAGCATAGGTTTGTCTAGCGAAGTAACTGCACTTAAAAAGGAAATTGACTCAACAAGGACCTTCATGAATGATGCCACTAATGAAAGAAATAAGTTAGCAACTGATGTCATGGTGTATAAAGGTCATGCTAAAGAATATCTTAATCGGATAAAATCTGAAGAAGATAGGTTTGAGTCCCTTAGAGTTGAGTATGCTCAGTTACTAGGCAGAAAACAAATGCTTGATGAAGATTTTGAGAGGGTAGTAAAAGAAAGTGCTAATAAAGATAAGGAATTAGCAGATTCTAGGGTACAAATTGTTGAACTAAGTGGCAAACTTAAGATATTCTAGGGTATAAAAATTTTGTTGTCTCGAAATTATTTTTTTCAGTGTATTTGCAGAAAAGTCAATCTAATGGAAGGATTTCTGAGCAAAAGACTGAAGTATTCAAGACAAGGCTAAGATCATCAGGTTACTATTTTTTATATAGTATTTACAAGATGATGATAGCTATGTTATTAGTTGAAGATCTTAGATATAGAAATATTTAATTTGAATATGGAAGATTATCAACCTTATGTAAAGCCTTAGACATAGAAATGTAATGTTTGAATGTGAAAGGCTACTATTTTTTTTTTGTTGACCTTAGACATAGATATATCGTTTGAGTTTGAAAGATTATCAAATAGAAACGGGTATATGAATGTGAAAGGAAATTGTGTTTTTGCAACCTTAGACATAAGTATTATGTTTGAATATGAAAAGTTTTCAAATGTGTTTTTGAAACTTTAGATATAGAAACATGTATAGGTATGTGAAAAAGGTTAGTTATAAATTGATTATCTAGGTCATATAGTTATGGTTTCATAAGAATATGAAGTAGTTAATCAATATTATGTTTGAAATTTATATGATATAATGAGGCTTTATATTATAAGAATTTCTGTATATTTTTTATTCGATCATAGTTATGTATCCTAGTCATGAATTGAGGGGGAGTACATAAGAATGATTGTAGTTATAATGATTAATCATAGTTATACATCCTAGTCATAAAATTGAGGGGGGGTATAAGAATGACGAATCAATTTTATAACTTTTTAAGTATGTTTCACAAGTGGTACAGATCGGGAAAGCTCATTTCGAGAAAGTTCTGGAAAGATTGATCGTGGAAAAGTTAAAGAATTTTTGTAAGTTTATTAACTTTTCAGGTTTAAGACGAAGATCGAGGAAAAGATGGAAATTGGATGTCTACAGGTTTATTCATTCTATTCTTCATATTTCCAGGAAGTTCGTAATAAACGTTGATCAATTATTCAGAAACTTTGACGAAATTTTGAATTTTAAAGTGTGCAGGTTTTTACGACCTCGTAATTGAAGGAGGCAGAATGCGACCTCGTAATTGGTCGATTGGGCCTTGTATCAATACGACCTCGTAATTGGATGGGCCGGGTTGACCCAAGCCCATTCGGGTCGAGTGGGTATATAACCCAATTTTACCCTAATACGACCTCACAAATTAAAAACAATATTCAGAGCTTTACGACCCCGAAAACCACTTTGCTACCCCGATTTAGATTCGATATATACAATTAGATCAAGAGTTTTTGAGTGATATATTTGTGTTCATCTCGAAATACTGAATCTAGGTATACTATCTAATCGTAATATAGTTAACCATGCAACAAGAAAATCAAGAAAATAGAGTTCGAAATTTTCGAACTAGGTTTTTCTATTTTGCTTCGATTTTGATGTTTTTGGTTAAAAATAAGGGTTGGGGTAACTTAATCGCTTGAATACGAATGTATAGAAGCAATTTTTACAAGTTTTGGTTGGGTAAATCACGAATTCGTGTTGGGGAAGATGAACAGTGCGACGGACTCGCATTTGGGGGTTTGCTAGCCCAGATTTGCGACCTCGTAAATGGCAATTAATTTTGACCTAGTTTGACTTCTAGAATACGAGATGGATTTACGACCTGGACCAAATACGATGCCAAATTGGAAAATACGACCTCGTATTTAGAGTTTGGTTGACTTGTATTTTGACCATGAAATACGACTTCGTACAGAGATACGACCTCGTATTTGACTTAACAGATTTTAACAGATTTTCAAAAG
>CM067172.1:68485441-68499128 GCA_034093135.1 Erigeron breviscapus | reverse complement strand
GAAATTACCCATCACGTGGTTAGCACGTGATGAGTTTTTAAACGGACGTTATTAGTCAGGACCAAAAGTGTTGACGGGACAAAGTTTTTGGACTAAAATTGTAATTTATTAAACTTAGGGATGAAAGCTGCAAGTGGAGGTCCACGACAGGGACGATTTCTGTAATTAACTCTTAATATATTTAATTCATCCATTTATTCCATCAATTTTCAGGTATATCTTTATTAATTTAATTATCATTTTTATTGTTTTTATTTAACCGCTTGTTAAAATTATTTGATTTTCTGAGATATGATTCATTTTTATTTTATTTTATTTATTTTCGAATCTGAGATTAGGAGGTTGATTTATACTTCACAAGCATGTGCTTTTTTATTTTTTAATTGATAAAAATTCTGATGCTTTTTTTTTTTTAATTTTGAATGAAAGAAAGAAGATGTTTGTATATATATGTCATTATTAAATATTAAATAATAAATAATTGATCTGCTGTTAACTGCCTCTCGCGTGATTCTTTTGATCTAAAAATAAAGTATATCTATATCTATATATCTATATACATAGCCATGTTGTGTGTTGTGTAGCTAATAAGCTATCTATCTCATAAAATATTTGTATATTATTTAAACCTATAGATACATATATATCTTTGTGTATATCTTATATCTTATCTAGTTATCTCAATTGGGTTTGGTTTCAAGATCCAGATTTGCTTTCAATTTCAACTTGGTATGTTTCATTTTTCTGCAATTTACCATTTTTATTCATTTTCTAAAACCCAATTTTGAAAATTATAATGAATCTTGAAAATGTTGTTATGGGGATGATTATTTTCATTAATCATTACCAAGTTTGTTAATTGTATCCAGATTTTGAGAATTTTTTGATTTTAGATGGGTAAAGATGCGATCTTTTTCGTATTGGTTTGGATTAGACTATCTTAAGATTAGTCGCATTCTAAAATTTAGTCTTTTGATTCATTTTGTGGAAGCAATTTTGCAACTTTACATTTTTGAGTGTTAATTGCATCTAAATTATGGGAATTCTTGATATTATATTTGTAAAGATGCAATCTTTTGGATCATGATATTACAACTAGCCTATCTTTTCATTAGTCACAAAATTGATTATTTTGATTCATTATGTGGAAGGAATCTTGCAACTTTACGATTTTGAGTTCTGAATGCATCTGAATTATGATAATTTTTTGCAATGATATATGGTCAAGGTCAAGTTACTACTTATAAGTGTGTTTGGGTGATGTTCTCATAGTAAGGTGAAATCAATGTTGATGACATTGTGTTTTCTATTCATCTGGATTTTGATTACTAATTACTTTTGGCACCAATTTGGGTAATTTGATCAGCCAAAGCAGATTGGCTAACGTAACAAAAATTTTGAATTGGCAAAAATTTAGATCAAATTCTGTTCTGTTGTTTGTTTTAACCTCCTCTATGAGATTGTGATCATGTTCTAGCTACGATCTATCCAATGTCAAACCTCAAGATCTTGGGTTTTACTTGGTGCTAAAATTAGTCCTACAGATGTTCTTTCACATTAACATACTTAGAGTTTGATACTTGGATCTAATTTGTCGTCTTTCTTTTTACCAGACAAGTCACAATTTCTTTAAATTGTTTGCATTATTTGGTGATATTGTCATCATAGGCCTATTTTAACATAAAGTCACAATGTGGGTCTGGATTTTTGGCTCTGCTAATACAATTTTTGGCAAGTACATCAATGCTTGGTTATAGAGTCTGCTTGTTCTTGATCAAGGTTGATTCATAACTCATTGATATGATATTTAGTTAGGGTTCATTATTTTTTGTTGGTTTGAACTTCTCTATCAGGATGCAATCACATTTAGAGTTGATCTGTTTATTTTAACTGTTTCAAACCTTCATCAGTGTTGATTCTGATTTTAATAGTTTGTACATTGACGGGAATATTAATGTCTGTAAATTTCTTAGATTGGTGAAATCAAGTCATTAGGGTGCAGGGAACATATTATTTAGAAAATTGGACCTTTTCATGTAAGATGTAGGGTTGAATCTTAAACCACATTATTGTTTTCGTTTAACATCTAACTTCTATCCTTGAGTCTGAACCCTTAAATTAGCATGACAATAATAACATATTATAAGCTTTCCGTCCGTTAGTGAAATAATATGGAGTTACTTAGGAATTACGGTGATCACATGTTGCCTTAATTTTTCAAAAGTGGATTTGCCTCCTGTCTCATTATCATATCTGTTTACCTCTATATGTTCTTGCTATCTGATCATCAAAATAGCTGCTTTATTTATCCTCACATTTGCTATTTTAAATAAAGTATTTTCAATAGATGTAACTCATTGATCTGAAAAATTGCAAAAATGTGAATAAAATATGTTTTGGTTGCCTATTCGGCCCGACTGGACCCACACAAACTTTACTATATTTGACCTCTTAAACAACCTGCTCATATAAACCCGACCAGCATTCTTCAGGGACTTTGTCATCAGTACTTCTACTTATGCACCTATTCAGTACATGGAAAGCCCAGCTTGACTGCCAGCTTCTTGCCATTGCCCAGTTTGACAATTTGAGAAAATTTCTTCTTGTGTAAACCAGACTTCGTATGTGCTTTTAGCAAGCAGAATCAAGGAACCACATTCTGTCCCTTCCAGCTTTGGCTCCTTCGTCTCCAGTTGTGTAAACCAGACTTCGTCTCCAGTCATGTGGTTTGAGCAAGCAGAATCGAGAAACCACATTCTCTCCCTTCCAGCTTTGGCTGCTTCAGTAGTGGTTACCAACATCTTTTTCTCTGGATCCACAAATGCCATTAGTAGTGGCTTCTCTCCCTCTTCATGTTCTAGATCCACAGTACCATCAGCAGTAACTCTTCTTCCTCTTCATATTCTGCATAATTCAACGCCCTCTCATCACCGGAGAGTTCATACTAGAAGTGCCCAAGTTCTTGCATCTGTAACATTCGAATGTCGACTTGTCAAATTGACCACGCCCACGTCCCCTACCACGCCCATAGGACTGTTCTTGCTCAATCTTAAGTACCGTGGACTTGCGAAACAGCTTCTGTTCATGTACAAGGAAGGAGCTTTGTAGCTCATCCACCGATAGGGTATCCAGGTGCTTCGACTCTTCAATTGAGCAGACGACATAGTTGAAGTTCTCAGTAAGGTGGTACGTAGTACCTTTTCAACAGTCTTTACGTCTTGCATGTCTTCTCCACACGTTCGTGTTTCATTGGCTGTCACATCACTCTGCCAAGGTAATTGTTGGTTTCTCCGGTCTTCATTTCTAAAACTTCAAATTCCCTTCTCAGGTGCTGCAACTGTGCACGCTTGACTCGTGCACAGTCTTGATACCTTGTCTTCATTGCATCCCATATCTGCTTCATCATGTCCTATTGTGTAATTGTTTTCAAGATGCCTTTGTCAATTGACTGGAACAGGTAGTTACTGACCTTCAGATCCTTCAATAGATTTTCTTCATATTTCTCTGTGTGGTTGTAGCATTAACCTCCCTTGGTTTTAGCATTTCCCTCCTCTACGACTCCCGGGTACTCTCTTGAACGGAAGAGGTTCTCCATCTTTAACTCATACGCATTGCACTGTTTGAATCTCAATCTAATAAGTGTCATCTTTATACCTTCCAAAAAATGATCCTTTAATTCATATCTATCAAAATTAAAATCCAACTTTGTTGAAAATCCTATTGTTCCTCTCTTTACATACCCAATAGACACAAGCAGCTAAACAAATCCGTTGTACGATGTTCTGAACAGACTTGGGGCATTTAGACTCAACAAACCATCTAATCATATCCTCCCAAACTATTGGAATCCCATCTCCATTAAATTTCCTCTTAATCTCACTCCATATCCATCTAGTATAATCCCATTCAAAAAATAAATGCTGAACCGAGTCTCTTTGCTCTGTGCAAAACACACACTCTTACGATACCACTCTACTAACCTGTCCCTAATTATAGAAACCTACTTATTCTATCAAAATTTTAAATTTCAATGCTTGTCTAACTTCTACAACCTAAGCGCGTCAAGCTTTATGAGACCATCGCAATTTTGAGAACGCAACAATTGGGCAAAGTTACATACTGTGAGTTATAAGAAAAGACGGAAACACACATAAGTCTACATACCAACTACATATAGTTCGTTGCCAACGTCTATAGCAACAACTTAAACCCAACTTGTAAGTTATAAGATAATAACAGCCAAAAGGTAGGTTCGATTTAACTAAAAAGCTACCACTAAAAACTACGAGTAAATGCCATCAAGTACTTTGTTTAACCGAAAATAATCATTCCACAAACGTAATCATTCAGCAAACATAAGCATTCCATTAAAGTGCTTCCATAAAACATGGTTCAAAACAGTACTTTTATTTTAGTAGAATACAATAGAAGAATCCAAAAGTCTTGAAGATAGAATGCAGATGAAAGTTCTTCAAAAGTTGTGCATCACCTGCAAGAACAATCCAAATACGATAAGAATTCAACTTGAAATGTTCCCAGTTTTCAATAACTAAACAAGTTGAAATCTCGCTACCAGGAAAAAGTTTTCAATAACTGAACAAGTTTATTGCAGATCATGACCAAACCCAGTGGACAAGTCAAATGACTCCAACAAATCAATAGGTTAAGAAAACAAAAAACATAGACAACGGTGCGACAGTTTGAATTCAGAACTTTTTTTTGATGGACAACGACGCGACAATGATCCAAAGCCAATGTAAAGCAGGCAGTGCTCGGCCTATACAAGAACCAACTAGTGTCATTGTGGCAATTTGCAGGCTAACAGAAATCAAGTTTTCTGTAACAACTAAACAAGCTATTGACAATCTTTAAGGTCTGTCCAAATTTGATCGCAGATCATAACATTTGACAATAAACAAGCTAACAAGAAGCAAGTGTTCAATAATAGTTGAACAACTTGATCGCAGATCATAACATTTGACAATAGTTCTTACAATGCACGTAAAGATAGGCTTTCAAAGATTGAAGATCAAACCACAAACTACACTCTCTTGGGAGTCAAAACGGAAGCAATTACGAGAAAAAATTAATAGCATAGAATGGGAATACCGAGCAAGTACAGATAATCTAATGCCAATTTTAAGGTATTTCACTAGAGGACTAAAAAAAACTAAGCGAGTTGTAACAAAAACTGAGGCTCGTGAGAAGACACTTGGCCAAATAAAAGCGGCAATAGAGGTACGAGTTTCTTATTACCAAAATTAAGTACACTGAGCACAAACTTAATCTATAGACAAACCACCAGCAAAACTATCACTTAGCTATTAGGAACATCGAGTAAAACCAACCTGAACAAACCCAGTGAACCCTATACCAGTTGCAATCCATTACCCAACCACCCACCACATACATCCCATATATTACAGTCACTTACTTGAAAAAATAGAATAGATAAACAATGGTTTCATGTCCTACAATTTACATTGACAACTTTTCAAAACATATAACGCTAATAACTCAATCAAGCATTGAAAACAGGTTTCTATCAAAACAAGTTTTTTGCTTCTAAAAACAGATTTCTATATCAAAACAAGTTTCAAAACAGGTTTCCATATCAAAACAGGTTCTATATCAAAACAGGTTTCCATTGTTTTGACTCAATGAAAACTAACAAAGACCTATACACGAGACTCCCTTTGTGTGGATTCAATTCATTAAATAAAACACTCTGTGTGCATTCAATTCATTAACCAAAATTCACATCTAGCAGCCATTGTGACTCAGCATAGTATATACAAGTCTATTTTCGAACTTTGAGAAATATTCAATATATGATCTAAAACCAACCCTATACCAACAACCCACCACAATTTACTAGAGAAAAAAAATATAGATAAACCGCCACAGTTTTCATTCACAACTATTAGATCAAGTAGCAAGCAGCATCAAAACTATTAGAAACCAGGCAGAATATATAATATACCAATAATACAGTAAATTAAAACTAATACTCACCAGATACGATCACGTTTTGCCAGACTTGTTTTTCTTGTTCTGGATCTTTTGAACCTTCGTCCCCTTGTCCTTTGCTTTCGTCTCCTTTTCCTTTTCCTTGGTCTCCTTCTCCCTGATTTCTTTCAATTTCCTCCCCTGCATAATTTTAATAAAAAAAACATGTTAATTAGAATTTATATATTTTCAAAATAAAAAATAATTGATATAATTGATTGAATTGAAAATACATTTAAGTTAACAATTAAAGAAAGAACAAAAAATATTGTGAAAAGTAAATTGTGCTGAAAGTCTAAAGATCAAACTGAAAACGAAATATACATATTTTCTGTACAATATATAAAAGGAAAATGATTAATCCTCCTAATTCATCTTCCTAAAAATCCTCTTAATAATATGATCATGACATATGTTGCAATCAAATGATTAAATTATGAGAGAGAATTTGTGGATTACACTTGTTATTGAGTTAAGGAATTAGGATGATTATTTGGAGGATGAGTTAGGCAGATTAATCATTTTCCATTGTTTCATGTATGCAAAACTAAGTTCAACTAAAAGTGGGTAGAAAATTATCCACTAAAAAGTGTTAAATTTAAAAATTCATAACTTTATTTGTGAACTTTCATATTTAATTTGTCACGTCACTTATTGTTAGTGTAAAAATCAAAAATAATATCATTATCTTTGTTATTACAAACAAGACCAGTGATAAACGTACAACACAAATTTGTCATCTGTAACAATTTATGCTTTAAGTAATTACACATTATGTAGTAACTTTCTTATATTTATTATAGATGACAAAAATTATCATTACCCATTACACACAGCAATAATTAGACATTTTTTTCTTCTTCTTCTGAACACTTATCTCGTAACCACCTCGAAAGTGGCCAAATGTTAACATATTCTGAACACTTATCTCGTAACCACCTTGAAAGTGGCCAAATGTTAACATATTCTGAACACTTAACACTTATCTCGTAAACACCTCGAAAGTGGCCAAATGTTAACATATTGAACCACTTTACATAAGATTTTAGGTCTAAATTTTGTTAGATCTGATTTTACAAAAAATAGTTTAGAAGCGATCACAAAATAGTGAAATACTATATTTAGACTGAGATCCTCTATGTAGACGCTAGGGGTGTGAAAAAAAAAATTCAAAACCGAATTGATGTGACCAATTTATACATATCGCCCACATCATTATTGGCCATTTTATTAAGTGTTTTAAGTCGATTTTGTGTGCATTTGGCGCGTTTATGTTGTTTATTAGTGTTTTCAGGCTCTAAACAGGTTACGTGTCCATTTGGTGCAATTTCGGATGATTTCTGAGGCCAAGAAGTTGATTTGTGAGTTCGAGAGTTGTTTAAAGTTGAGAAGATAGAAAATTTCAGCAAGTTCATAGTGAAAAGGTTGTCTTCGGATCAGCAAGGATTGGACTGCGCCACAGTGGGAGCATCAACAGCCCACTGCGCCGCAGTCGGCTAGTGGAAAAGTGAGAACTCGGTCAGCAGTTTTAGACTGCGCCGCAGTGGGGGTGAC
Organism: Erigeron breviscapus; assembly: GCA_034093135.1. NCBI lineage: Eukaryota > Viridiplantae > Streptophyta > Magnoliopsida > Asterales > Asteraceae > Erigeron > Erigeron breviscapus. Next base: position 68,491,565 of record CM067172.1, on the reverse strand, counting down.
CAAGGCCCACTGCGCCGCAGTCAGACAAGGTGGAAAACAAGCACCTAGATCAGTTAATATCCACTGCGCCGCAGTGGGGGCATCACTCGCCCACTGCGCCGCAGTGGGACGACGGGGCTGAAGGGCTTTTGGCCGATGTTTTGCATCAGATTTCCAAGGGGTATAAATAGAAAACAAAAACCTAATTCCCAATTTATCCAAATTCTTTCTAAGAGCTGCTCTCCAAGGGATTCCTTCAAGGATCAAGGGTAGATTTCTTCGTCCGATTCATTGAAGATTCACGGGCACCCACTTAGATCGTATCTATTTTATTGTCTTGCAATTTCAATTTCAAGAACGATTGGTACATCATGTTCTTCTTTTATTTTGATTGTTATTTTAAATTAATCATGAGTGGCTAAACATTCAATCATCCACCTTGAGGAAACTAGACAAATGATGTGATTGCTATATGTTTTAATCCAAAGAGTTGATTTCAATTATCGTTGTGTCGAGATCTTGATGATTTAATTCCTTTTATATATATTATGATATTGGTGGCATGTGTGTTCTTCGTTAGTGGTACTAGTTGGATGCATATGTGATTTTCAAATGGTTGTTTGTCTATGAGCAATTATCACTAGTTCATGGTATGATAGTGAATATCATTTTAATAAAAGGAGTCATTTTGTAACGTGTTTTATAGGTACTGGTGGGTAAACCCCACCATCTTAGAACACTTTACCACCAATTAGTTTGCTTGACTTCGAATTAAACAATTTGCCCTCTATGACGTGTATACTCACAAATAGGCAAAATCTGTTAATTTGCGAGTAGTCAAACCGCAACACCTGTAATTTATGTTTGGATAACGGTTCCTGGGCATTGTGGAACTACAAGAGCTTCTAACTTATATACTATGCTATAACTAAAAGGTATTGATTGCGAGGCTTAAAATATTGCTCCAACACGGTTGGATGACACCAACGTAGCACTTAATCGTCTTAGTTGATAGAATTGCTGTCTTTTCAACTCAATGAATTTGGTCTTAATTGAATGCAATCATGTTTGAAGTCTAGCGAATTCAAGGTGGATGATCTTTATTAATATTGTCTGAAGCTTTTCTTTACTTTTATGCGTTTTGTCTTTTCACGCGTGAGGAAGTTACTTGTTTATTAGTTTAGTTTTCTTTTCTTATCACAGGTGCATTTGACGTGTTTGTGTTAGTTGTGTGTTTGCAGGCATATTTCTTTAGTTGATGAACTTGCGTTCTTCGGGTCTCCCTTTGAATAGTCCTTTGTCTACTCCGAGAAGACCAAGAGGGCGTAGGTTTAACTTCACTTAACCCACAACACCAATACCAACACCATTTTCACCTATAGCTAAACCCACTCCTGATTCGGACGAGGAAGGGTTCTTTTTAGACGAGTTTTTCAATTTAGAAGTAAAGCAAAGAGGAAATGGGGGACGAACAACCAAGGGGTCCAAATGACACTCGCTATGGCGAGAGGGTCCGTACGATCCCAACTGGCCGTGGTTCCGCCATTAGACCTCCAACCATTGATCACACTTTCGCTTTGAAAGGAAACCATCTAAAGAGCATAGAAGAGCATCAATTTGATGGAAACGGAAATGGGATCCTTACCAACACTTGATAGGTTTGAAAAGTTGGCTCGGCTATATCAATATGGGCAAAACCAAATGAATGCCGTGAAACTTGAGACATTTCCATGTCAATCACCGGAGAAGCACTTGATTGGTTCAATGATCTTCCAGAAAATTCTATTACTACTTGGAACCAACTCAAGGAGGCCTTCATTGGTGAGTTTTATTCACTTAGAACTCAAAGAAGGTTGGAGAACATGATTAGATCTTTTGAACAAGATGATGGAGAAGATGTTGTTGAGGCTTGGATCCGTTTCAAGGAAATGTTGAGAAATTGTCCAGGTCACGATTTGACTAGGGAAAAATATGTGGAGCTTTTCTTTGATGGGTTAGATAAAAGTCTAAACGAGAATTGGGATATGCTTTCGGGGGTAGTTTCAATAACATTACACCCAATGAAGGTTATCAAATCTTGGAAGACATGGCGAAGGATAGCTCAACTTTGGATGATGAAAGTTTTTGAAGAATGAGAGAAAGATGAAGAGAGGTACTAACCAAGGGAGAGTTGCTAAGGTTGAAGCTAGCAATGACCCAGGGGTTATTGGAGAGATTAGGGCGCTATCTGAGCGCATGGAAAAGGGGTTTGCTACTCAAGAGAATAGGTTTAGAGCAATTGAGAGGGATGTTAAGGTAGTAGCCGATGGGTGTGATCATTGTGGTGATATGCACTATTCTGATGAGTGTCCAAATCGGGCACCCGAAGATGTGAGTTATGTTCAAAATCAACCCCAAGGGAATTCTACCGCAACACCGGTTTCCAGAACCGGCCTTCAGGTAATACTTCTTATAACTCTTCTTTTCAGTCTAATAATTCTCGTTTTTCAGGTAATAGGTGGCAAAGATATAATTATCAGAATCAGCCACAACAGCAGACTCAGCAAGGACAAGGATCAGGTTCTTCTTCTTCTAATGCCGATCCTAATGCCGAGTTGAGAGAGATGATGAAGCAGTTGGCTAGTAATCAGGTTGAAACAAATACTAGCATTCAAATGATCAGGGAAGATACTAAGACTTTGAGTGAGAGGTTGGATCAGTTAAGTGGGAAGGTGGAGATCAACATGAAAAACCAGGGAGTTAATTTCAAGGATCTCGAAAGTAGGATGGCCGCTCTTGCTAGGCCCACGGGGACTCTTCCTAGCAACACACAGCAGAATCCTAGACCTCAGTTTAGTCTTGGACAGAATCAAAGACAGAATCAGGGACAGAAATACACTCCACCTCCAGTCCGCAATGAGCAAGCCAAAGCCATCACCACTCGTACTGGTAGGTCTTATGACTCACCTCCTATGCCTAATGTTGTTGTTTCAGATGTGCAGGATAAAAGGGAGTGATGATGATGAGGTTGATGAAGAGATTGAAATGGAGGAAGATTTCAACCGTGAAGACTCCGGTCACTCCACCAAAACCGGATGTGGTTCCCGAGGTTAAACCATACAAGCCAAAGATACCATTTCCACAGAGGTTCAAAAAGGCAAAGCTGAAGAAGCAATATAACAAGTTTGTGGAGATGATAACAAATGTTCACATTAATGTGCCTTTAGTTGATCTTATTCAGGGGATGCCCCATTATGCCAAGTTCATTAAGGAGCTTGTGACTGACAAATGAAAGATGGATGAGGTGAAAGCTACTTATCTTAATGCCGAGTGTTCTGCTATCTTGCAGAACCGCATCCCACCTAAGCTTGAAGATCCAGGAGTTTCCTTATTACTTGTTCTATTCGTACTCTTACTTGTAAGGCACTTGCTGATTTAGGTGCTAGCATTAATTTGATGCCTTACTCGGTTTGGAGTAAGTTGGATCTAGGAGTTTTGAGACCTACCCGCATGAGTATTAGATTAGCTGACCATTCTTTTCAGTATCCCATTGGGATTGTTGAAAACATGACTGTCCGGGTAGGCCATATTGTGTTTCTAGTTGACTTCGTTATCCTCGAGATGGAGGAAGATACGAAGGTACCCCTTATTCTTGGACGACCATTCCTTAATACCGCGGATGCTATCATCCGTGTGAAGGATAAGGAAATTTCTTTAGGTGTGGGTACGGATAGAATTGTGTTTAATGTTGAAAAGTCTATCAAGCATTCATATTCTAATGATGAGTCTTGTTTCAGGATTGACGTTATTGATGATGCTTTAGACCGAGAGTTCAGGAACTAATGGAGACCGACACTGGAGATGAGGAGATTGCTAATTTAGGATCGGGAGATATATCTGATGATGATTTGTTTGCAGAGGTTATGGCGCTTAGCTTGGATGAGACACCTCCCGAGGATGAGAGTTTTGAGGAGGTTGTTGCTGATGGAAGTTCGAGGGTACCGAATTCTGTTGATGTACCACCCACTGATTTGGAGCTTAAGCCATTACCTTCCATTTGGAGTATGCTTATTTGTCAGGTGAATCTTCTTTACCCGTGGTTATCTCGTCCTCACTCTCGAGTGACGAGAAGGATTGTCTTTTGTCTGTGCTTCGAGCCCATAAGCGGGCTTTTGCTTGGAAGACCACCGATATTCCAGGTATTAGTCCTAACTTTTGCCAGCATAAATAGATTTTGTTGATGATGTTAAGCCCGTTGTCCAGAGACAAAGAAGGCTTAATCCGAACATGAAAGAAGTTGTTAAGAAAGAGGTCATTAAGTTGTTAGATGCTGGGATCATTTTTCCTATTGCTGATAGTCCTTGGGTTAGTCCTGTTCATTGTGTGCCCAAAAAGGGGGCATGACAGTTATTGAGAATGAGAATAAGGAACTCTTGGCCACTAGGACTATAACGGGTTGGCGGGTTTGTATAGATTACCGTAAGCTTAATGATGCCACCCGTAAGGATCATTTCCCCCTTCCTTTTATTGATCAAATGTTGGAACGTCTTGCAGGTAATGAATATTTTTGTTTCTTAGATGGGTTTTCCGGGTACTTTCAAATACCCATTGATCCAAAGGATCAAGAGAAAACCACGTTCACTTGTCCATTTGGCACTTTTGCTTATCGAATGCCGTTTGGTTTGTGTAATGCCCCAGGCACCTTTCAAAGGTGCATGATAGCTATTTTCCAGGACATGCTTGAAACCTCCATGGAGGTTTTCATGGATGATTTTTCTGTTTTTGGGGACTCTTTTCATACTTGCTTGCATAATTTGGAAAGGATGTTAGAACGGTGTGAGAGGGCACACCTTGTTTTGAATTGGGAAAAGTGCCATTTTATGGTAACCGAGGGAATTGTTTTAGGGCATAAAGTGTCTAAGGCCGGGATTGAAGTTGATAGGGCTAAGATAGATGTTATAGCCAAATTACCCCCGCCTTCCAATGTGAAAGGGGTAAGGAGTTTTCTTGGACATGCCGGTTTTTACCGCCATTTTATTAAGGATTTTTCTAAGATTACTCGTCCTATGACCCACTTGTTGGAGAAGGACGTCCCTTTTGTGTTTGATGATGCTTGTTTGAGTGAATTTCAGGTTTTAAAGGAGAAGTTGACTAATTCTCCTATCATGGTTGGACCGGATTGGGAATTGCCATTTGAATTGATGTGTGATGCAAGTGACTATGTTGTGGGAGCCGTGCTTGGGCAAAGGGTTGATAAGCATCAACCATTTACTTTGCAGATATTGCTAATTATTTGGTTGCAGGTGAGATACCGAATGATTTCACGTCCCAGCAGAAGAAGAAGCTCATATCGGATGCTAAGCACTATTTTTGGGATAGTCCATACTTGTTTCATGTTTGTGCAGATGGTATGGTAAGGAGATGTGTAGCTGGAGCTGAGACGAGGGAGATTCTTGATGCTTGTCACTATGGTCCAACTGGAGGTCATTACGGTCCTTCAGTTACTGGTAAGAAAGTTTTTGATGCAGGTTTCTATTGGCCTACAATTTTCAAGGAGGCCCAGACTTTGGTAGAGACTTGTGACATTTGTTAAAGACAAGGGAGCATTACTAAGCGGGATGAGATGCCTCAACAAAGCATTCAGGTATGCGAGGTATTTGATATTTGGGGTATAGACTTCATGGGACCATTCCCACCGTCTAATAAGTTTCAATATATTCTTGTCGCCGTTGACTACGTGTCTAAATGGGCTGAAGCCAAGGCTTTGCCCACGAATGACGCGAGGGTAGTCATTGATTTCTTGAAACAATTATTTTGTCGATTTGGTTGCCCTAGAGCTTTGATTAGTGACCGAGGAACCCATTTTGCAAATCATCAATTAGCTAAGGTCATGAAGAGGTATGGTGTTGTGCATTATTTTTCTACTTCTTATCATCCACAAACTAGTGGACAAGTAGAAAACACCAATAGGGCTTTGAAAAGGATTTTAGAAGAAAACTGTTGGAGATAACCCCAAGGTTTGGTCAAAGAAGTTGGATGACGCCTTGTGGGCGTTTAGGACGGCTTTTAAGACGCCGATTGGCACCACGCCATACCGGTTGCTCTATGGCAAAACTTGCCATCTTCCTATTGAGATAGAGCATAAGGCGTATCGTTGAGTATGGGG
>CM067172.1:68465898-68484441 GCA_034093135.1 Erigeron breviscapus | reverse complement strand
AAAATTTAGGCTTTTAAACCTAACTACTTTATCTACATTAACCACACATAACTACATTCAAATATTAAGTAAAAACTTAACGACACCCCAAATTGACTTAACGGCATTAGTCAAACGTTCAATAAAAGTTCGGGATGTTACAAATATTGCTGCGTTAATTTCTGTTGGTTATGAAGGTCCTTTATCCAGGATAAGAGATTTCAAGTTGAAAAATCTACCAAAGATTTGGTATTATGTGTATTCCATCCTAAGCAACTGCTTAACCCCATACACAAGAGGGATGGACAATCTGACACAGCCAATGCTGCACATTTTCTATGGTGTTGTTTTCAACAGACACTATGACATTGCTCAACTTCTGTGGGATCAACTGATTGTATTAGTAAATGGCAAAGTGTCTGCTCCCAAGAAGTATATTCCATTCATAAGATTTCTCACAGCAATCGTCTAAAGTGCAGTAAGACATGAAAGAAGCATTCCAAGGCTTCAAGACTGTAGCCAAGTGACTATACATTTTTACAAGTATGTTAGAGACTCAGGAGCTGCTAACTATACTTTCCTGATCCCATCATTTCTACTAGATATGGTGTCAGATAATGATGAAGATAAAGTTGCTTATCTGGACTGGATTAGAACAGCACTGGGACCGGAAAGCCTCCCGGTTCCTACCCAAGCTGTACATAAGACACCTGGTGAGGGGTCAAGTAGAAAAAGAAAAGAGCGTGAGGGTGAATCCAGTTCCAGTAAGCTCAAAAGAAAGAAACAAAAAGGAGAAATGTTTGTGTTGAAATTGAGTAAACAAGTGCATCAAAAGAAGAAGAAGAAGAGTTCATCAAAGAACCTCAAAAGCAAAGCTATAGCTGAAACTTCTTCTCCAATATCTTCTGAGGAGACAATATCTGTTACTGGGTCTCAAAGACAAATCCGATCACCACTTCCCAAAACAATCAATTTAATCCGATCACCATCACCCAGAACACCATCACCTCAAAAACAATCATCTCCATCTTCACCCAAATTACCTCAATCACCAATTCATCAATCTTCACCACTTCTGGATATTACAACACCTGAACAACCAATCATACCTCAGTCTACCTCAACCATACCTTCATCATCCTTTGTTCGATCTCCTCCACCAACATATACTCAAGGCAGAAAGAAATCAATTCCGGTTAATATTCGAAAAACTTTTAAAAGATCTCGTTTTGAGTATGACCGATTTCAAGAACCCGAACCAGAAGATACGATTACTTCTGATAATGATGCATCTGATGATGATGCAAATCAGTTTGCTGATGATGTCATAGACATCCTGGAGGAACAAGGAAGGAATGAGGGAGGGGTTGAAAATACTAGAGAGGTTGAGAGGTCCGGGATAGGTGAAAGGCAAAAGAAAACGTTGGCCTCCAATTAGTCTTAACCCAATATCAACGCCGGGTTAACCCTAGAGTAGAAGTCGAGAACTGCCCATTCTCGCTTGCACCAAACTCTCCCAGCCATTCTGACTCCTCACAACAGGAGTTAGTCTCATAACAACAACAACAACAACAACAACAACAACAACAAAAACAACAACAACTGCAACAATACCAACAACAACAACAACAATCACCGCAACAACAACAACAACAACAACAACAACAACAACAACAACAACAACAACAACAACAACAACAACAACAACAACAACAACAACAACAACAACAACAACAACAACAACAACAACAACAACAACAACAACAACAACAACAACAACAACAACAACAACAACAACAACAACAACAACAACAACAACAACAACAACAACAACAACAACAACAACAACAACAACAACAACAACAACAACAACAACAACAACAACAACAACAACAACAACAACAACAACAACAACAACAACAACAACAACAACAACAACAACAACAACAACAACAACAACAACAACAACAACAACAACAACAACAACAACAACAACAACAACAACAACAACAACAACAACAACAACAACAACAACAACAACAACAACAACAACAACAACAACAACAACAACAACAACAACAACAACAACAACAACAACAACAACAACAACAACAACAACAACAACAACAACAACAACAACAACAACAACAACAACAACAACAACAACAACAACAACAACAACAACAACAACAACAACAACAACAACAACAACAACAACAACAACAACAACAACAACAACAACAACAACAACAACAACAACAACAACAACAACAACAACAACAACAACAACAACAACAACAACAACAACAACAACAACAACAACAACAACAACAACAACAACAACAACAACAACAACAACAACAACAACAACAACAACAACAACAACAACAACAACAACAACAACAACAACAACAACAACAACAACAACAACAACAACAACAACAACAACAACAACAACAACAACAACAACAACAACAACAACAACAACAACAACAACAACAACAACAACAACAACAACAACAACAACAACAACAACAACAACAACAACAACAACAACAACAACAACAACAACAACAACAACAACAACAACAACAACAACAACAACAACAACAACAACAACAACAACAACAACAACAACAACAACAACAACAACAACAACAACAACAACAACAACAACAACAACAACAACAACAACAACAACAACAACAACAACAACAACAACAACAACAACAACAACAACAACAACAACAACAACAACAACAACAACAACAACAACAACAACAACAACAACAACAACAACAACAACAACAACAACAACAACAACAACAACAACAACAACAACAACAACAACAACAACAACAACAACAACAACAACAACAACAACAACAACAACAACAACAACAACAACAACAACAACAACAACAACAACAACAACAACAACAACAACAACAACAACAACAACAACAACAACAACAACAACAACAACAACAACAACAACAACAACAACAACAACAACAACAACAACAACAACAACAACAACAACAACAACAACAACAACAACAACAACAACAACAACAACAACAACAACAACAACAACAACAACAACAACAACAACAACAACAACAACAACAACAACAACAACAACAACAACAACAACAACAACAACAACAACAACAACAACAACAACAACAACAACAACAACAACAACAACAACAACAACAACAACAACAACAACAACAACAACAACAACAACAACAACAACAACAACAACAACAACAACAACAACAACAACAACAACAACAACAACAACAACAACAACAACAACAACAACAACAACAACAACAACAACAACAACAACAACAACAACAACAACAACAACAACAACAACAACAACAACAACAACAACAACAACAACAACAACAACAACAACAACAACAACAACAACAACAACAACAACAACAACAACAACAACAACAACAACAACAACAACAACAACCATACCACCAACACCACCACACAATCATTTCCTGATCCAAATTCACCACATCATTCTTCCAGCTCTTCTTCTGATTCATCTGATTCATCCGAATACTTAAGCGATTGCTCACCAAACAGAATTGCCACCAGTGGGTTATCTACCGATACTCTAATTGTTGCTCTCATGAATCGGTTGAGATCAGAAGAACCCCATCTTTCTTCTCATAAACGATCTATTTTTCAATCACTTCTTGCATACTTGTCTTTCCAAAATACACAACAGGAACAACAGGCTCAAATTGAAGCTCTTCAAAAGCGAGTCACCGAGCTTGATCAACAATGTCGACTGGCTAATATCTCAAGGCGTCGGGATGATCAAGATCCTGATGATCAACCCGAGGGGGAGAATATGAGAGATATTAGAGAGGGTCATGAAACACAAGCTCAAGATGATCAAGCTCAAGATGATCAAGAAACTGTTTAAGAAGTTGTTACAGAGACTCAAGGAGGAGGAACTCAAATTCAAGAAGATTCGGATGATTTACCTCCATTCATCAGAAATATTTCTCATTATTATTCTTCCACATCAAGTTCTGATGAGTCAAGTGATCCTGATCCATTTCAACCAGAAAATGGAAATAATGATGAGTCTGATTCTGATAAACCTGATGATGCTCCAGCAAGTGTAGTTCAAGAAGAATATGGAGAAGATATCTTTGAAGAGATAGTTTATCATCTCAGAAACACAGAAAATCTTGAGACTCCCAATGAACTTGGACAAGGAGTTAGACATCCAAGGATCTCAAGAAATAAGATATGGCGGATCAATGAGGGTTATTTTGCTGAGAATTATGAACAAATCTTGGATTTGAGCACAAGACCGGAAGAAATTGTGTGCAGAGCTAGATATCTTGAAGAAAGAGCCTTTCAAATCTATTGCTCACCAAGTGAAAGACTCAACATGACCTTGAACCGATTAAGAGCATTCTTTCTGTTCAGACATCAAGGTCAAAGAGATGCATATATGGAGCTAATGAATGCTGAAAGTTCTGTAAGAGCTGAATGGTGGTATCAGCAATTTCAAATCCCAATCACTAAAATCTTTCAATTGTTTACTCCTCTCAAAAACCACAATATTAGACTTGTTCGATTCAGAGTTCGTCGAGCAGATGGCAATATCTATGTTGTTCAAGAAGAATCTTTTCAACATATGACGATCTCAGACATCTTATTTCTCTACAACCAATATGCCTATCTGATCATCAAGACTCCAGATCAACTTCTAGCCTACGAAGCATTGAAAAGTCATATTCAAGCATTGATCAGATTCTATGAGTTCAATGACTTTCAGATTGGATTAGAAAGAAGAACTAGCAGGATTAACCTTACAAAACCAAACCAAAGAGCCAGAGGTTATGAGCTAGATTCATATCAGATTGGAGATCCAATTGAAAATTTGGATGGATTTGTCTTCATTAATCGACTGAAGAAAAAGATCTTCATTCGTGCCTCTGAGTTTTCCAAATATTCAGATGGTACCTTGAAATATTGTCAATCAATTTTGAATGCAATAGATGAAGATTCTGACAATGAAGAAGATGAACAAATCAAGTCTCAGAGAGAAGATCATATAAGACGTATCAAAGATACTCTTGATATGCGTCAGAAGATTAGAGATCTCATTGTCACAAGAACTCCCAAATCCCAAGAAGGAATTATTCATACCAAGACAGGTTCATGGGTTCATTGGAATCCTAGTCATGAACGTGGTCCTCACAACATTCCTCCTGTAAACTTCCAAGATAATATCAAATTGCCAGATGAACGTCCTGTTGGTGATAACTGGCACTTCATCCCTAAGAAGTTTTGGAATGACTCATGGAACAGTTATAAGAAGAGAGCCTTCTGGAGTTCAAAGATTGACAAGCCATCAACCTCAAATGCTGCACGACAATATAAGAAAAGAAAGAACAAGCAAAGACGTGCAAACAAGAGGAGGAGGCAACATAGAAAGTGATGATGGACAACCAAGCACTAAGGGGGAGAATGTTAGAAATATAAAATAGTGCTTAGTTGTATTTCCAAACATTGTATTTTATGTATATAATGTAAGGTTGAGGGGGAGCTTTTGTAATATACTTAGAGTATAAATACCCCTCAAGCCTTCATATTTTTGTAAGTCTGGGAAGCCTTTTTACACACATATGATAATCAATTAATCCTACTTCTCCCACACACACCTTTCTCTCTCAAGAACACACACTAACACACACACTTTCCACCATTGTTGATTATCTTACTTCCGCACTATAACACGAATTTTAATAGTTCTAACACTAGGTCAGTTCTTCGAACCATTCAAGATGGGTTGTTGCCACAGGTGGTAAAGATGATTGAAAATGAAATGCCAAAGCATTTGTCTTCAGAAATTCAAATTATCAAGAAGGAAGTGACTGAGCTAAGGAAGACTGTGAATATCACAACTCCAGTGGCAGGAAGAACATTTGGTGCTACAGACAGATACATGCTTGAACAATTATGGAGTGCCCACAAGTCTCAAACTGGTGGACATTCTAAGGGGGAAAAGTCTGTTGCCACTGAGTCTGTTCCAGAAGGATTGGTGAAGAAAAAGAAAGAAGTTGTTGTTAGTGCAATTGAAAAGGCCTTTGGCACTGAAGCCATCGTGCAACAAGAAAGAGTGACTGGTACTGATGCCAGTGCACAAGAAGTAGTTGGTACTGAAGCCAATGTACAGGTTGAAGAGGCTACTGGTACTGATGCTAGTGAGCCCCAATTTGAAGCATTCCCAGATATCACAACTACTTTAAAGTCAGTAAAAGGAAAGCAACATATGGTATCTGGAGAAGAAAGTGAAACTGCTGGGAAATCATCAGAATTTTCTACTACTGATGAAGACACTTCAAAGAGACTGGAGCAGGAGTGTATAATGATTAAAATCTTCAAGAAAAGACAAAAGGATGAACTTCAGGCTCACAAGATGGAAATGGAAAAGATGAGGACTCTTGATTCATATAATGCTGGCTGGTTGGGCATTCATATTGATGTATACAAAAAGATGAAGGAAGACCCCAAAGTTCATCAATGTCTGGATGCATTAGATGACGTCTACATTCGCTCCAGGTACTCTGAAGAAGAACAAACTTATGATGCAGTAACGTATGGTGTCAGTGTAGTTGAACTGATCAGACAAAGGAAGGAGGAACTGGTGAACCTCCAGAAGAAGATCAGAAAGAATGCTGGTGCTCTGGAGATAGAGTATAGAGGGAAGATAAAAGGCTTGCCAAAACTCACTGCCAAACAGCTAAAAGCAATCAGGGATGCAGATCTGAGCACTTTCATTCCCTTGGATACTTCACAAAGAATAAATCGTGAAGAAATCCAGACTGCCTTGGAACAAGAGAAGGTATCCAGGGAAACTGAAGCTTTGATCCAGGCTGCCAAATTAAAAGACAAATATAATGAACTGATGACGTTCAGGGCTGATGCCAGAAGGATCATAGGTGCAGAGATAAAATTAGCTGAAAACCATGAAGGCAAGACCAGGTTTGAAGTAAAGTTGACCAGAGAGGGTAACTTTACTGATGAAAGGAAGAATGCTTCAGTCCAAGCTTTTGGATGGACTGAACTGAAGGAGATAGCCTTAACATTCAGGGGGAAGACTGATATGTCTACTGATGTTAAAGCATTTTTGAAGAGGATTGAGAAGGCCTGGAAGAGAAAGCAACAGATGGAAGTTGCACTGGGTATGAAACCACCAGAGTCTGTACCATTCTCACCATCACCAAAGAAGAAGGCCACTGAAGATGCTCCTGGACAGACGTCAAAGAGAAGGGCCTGACTCTTTTATCATTTACTCGTACTTGTATTTATTTATCAAAATTGTAACTGTTTATCTGTTGATGTATGTAAATATATTTGCAGTTTTTGATTCACAAAGTAAGTGATCAGATCTAGTCTAAGTTAGAATTAAAAGATGAAACTGGAACACTGATGATCTATAAAGTGTTTTCCAGTAACTTAAAATTTTTAGACAAAATCAAAACAAGTGTTTTTCAAGCATACAAAATTGTATAGATAGAAGCTTGAAAAACCTTGCATTATTTCTAAACAAATAGGGGGAATTGGTTAGGTCCAGATTTACTGGACTCGCTCCAGACTTGACGACTGGAGTGACACTGAAGATTTGTTCAGAAATAATGGAAGACCAGTGAGCAAAATACTTGTATAGGAAATCTGGAGTATTCCAGATTAGTTCACTGGACTTCACCCCAGTCCAGATCTATTTTACTGAAGACATTCTCACTGAAGTCGAAGACTGAAGTTAGAATAAAGAAGACTGACAAATGGCGGAGTCCACTGGAAGTCTTACCAGATCTACGACTGGAGTTTTATCAGTGTTCTAGACCTTACAAGTCTGAACACTGATTACGAGGAATTGACGTTTTGCCTTTACACACTTTTCAAAGAACATTCCACTTGTCTTTACAAAAGTACTTACGTGTGTAAAGGTGGTTGGTTAAAAGGATAATTGTCATATTGATGTGACTTTATCCTTGTACCTTAACCAATGCATTTAATGACCTTGTCGGTTCATTAAATGCATGCAACCATATTTATACGGCACAAATTCACTGGTGAATTGTTTGCCTATAAATACAAAGTCATTTCCTTGTTAAAATTACTTTTAGCAATTAAGGTGAATTTGTCTAAATACTCTCGATCGTAACAGGGATACTTCACAACTTTAAGTATCTCGATCTAAAGAGTTTATTTAGCAAATATAGATCATATGTAATTCATAGGTTGTTAGGATACTTACATATTTGTATTATCTTGATTCCGCACACCCTTGTATTTTATTTAACATCATAAATAAAATACACTTGAAATATTACATTGTGTTCCACCTTTACTTTAAATCTTGTATTACTTTGTTTATATACTTGCCTTTATATTCAAGTAATACTAGTCCAATCTAGTGCTTATTAGACTTGTTGTATTTTACACTTTTGGGTTAAACCATCGAGTTAGGGACTCTACAAAGTGGAAGTCCGAGTCGATCTCGCACACCTCAAAGGAGTAATTCACCTAGGAATAAGCATGTTCATCAGAATCGGTCACCCCCTCGTAGAAATGACAATGCTACAAAGTTTTTTGATCGGTTAGAAACTCAGCCTAGGTTTGGTCCACATTCACCAAAGAATTCTCCTCCTAAAGCTCGTTTCATTTCACCAAATAAAAGAGCAATGGTGACACCTCATTCATCTAAGGCTCCATCAAAGAGCAATAGATATTGGACCGAATTAATTATGAAAGATGAGTTCGGTAAACCTAAACCTCAGAACGTTTGGGTGCCCTACAGAAACTAACTTAAATTGTGTCTATTGTGCAGGGAGAACCAAGGAAGCCTATCAGTCTTTGTTATGTTGATAGTGTATGCTCTCGGCACATGACAGGGGACAAGAAGCTCTTCTCCAACTATGTTGATATAATTGGTTCTTATGTTAGTTTCGCTGGTCCCAAGGGCGGAAATATCTCAGGTCAAGGTGATGTTGTCAATGGGAAAATTACATTGGAGAAAGTCAATCATGTGGAACAGCTATCTCATAATCTTATGAGTGTTTCTCAGATTTGTGACAAGGGTAATCATGTCCATTTTACTAAGAAAGAAGCACTTATTTTGAAGCCGAGGTATGTTATTCCTGAAGACTGGATCCTACTGAAAGCTCCTAGGAAGAAAGACATCTATGGCCTTACGTTAGATGTTGATAATTCGAAGGAGCCAGTTTGTTTGTTAAGTAAAGAAAATGAATCTGAATCACTATTATGGCATAGAAGAATGGGACATATTCATTTCTGAAAGATGAATCATATTGTGAGACATGGTTCGGTTGAAGGTGTTCCGATGAAAAGGTTTGAAATGGAATACAAATGTGTACCTTGTCTGAAAGGTAAGCAGCAAAAGTCTTCTCATAAGCCAAAGCGAGAAAATTCTATTGCTAACCCATTTGAGTTACTTCACATGGATCTTATTGGCCCTGTGAATGTAAGAAGTATAGATGGGATGTACTACTGTTTAGTGGTTACTGATGATTACTCAAGATTTTCATGGGTATTCTTTTTACAATCGAAAGATGAAACTCCACAGATTTTGATAAATTTCTTTGTTGAAACTGAAAATGTTTATGGAGTTCGCGTAAAGAGAATCAGAAGTGATAACGTCTTAATAAGACTTGTTATGAGCTTCTACATAAGAAGAAACCCAATTTACAGAATGTTGAACCATTTGGTGTACCGTGTACTTTCATGAAATATCTACCTCAGTCAAAGTTTGATCTAATAGTTGAAGAGGGATTTTTCATGGGTTATAAACCGGGTACCTCAATTCGACGGGTTTATAATAAGCAGACAGGCAAAGTTGACTTGGCGACTGATGTCAAGATTTTCAGTCATAATCCCGCTATACATTCTGGAACCGGCAAGAACTTCGATTATGACAACGTGTTTCGTTCATTGCACGGTCCTTCTTCTTATTCAGGTCCTGACACAGTTGATGATGTGATCATTTTAAGAGATCATATGGACTATACTCTTATTCCTACATCTCCACCTGCTCAAACTGTTGATACTACACCAACCAAAGTTCAGTCTACTACTGTTGTTGGTGAAAGTAGTAAGAACAATGATAAGACTTCAGATTCAGAAGTTACTGAACCCGAGAACACTACTCCAACTACTCCTTCAAGGGTTCCATTGCCTGATGATGATCCTATTTTTGCAGAGTCGGAAGATGATTTTTGTTCTCCTGAATTATAGATTCAATCGAATTTAGGGGATAATCTAAATGTTGATTCGGCTCCTCAATATAGAATAAATAAGGCTCATCCAATTACGAATATTCTTGGCGATGCTTCAGAGCCTGTTCGAACTAGAAATCAATTAAATAAGGAGATGACTAGTTTATTTTGTGAAGTGAAGAATTCAAGACTGATTACTGAATGTCTGTATTGTAAGTCCCAACTTGATAGATGGTACTACTGAATACACCTCTATGTCGATGGTGGAGTTACTTTGCAATATATGCACTGAACTGGAGACGACCAGTTGCAGTGAGTATATACCAAGTTCTAGATAGATTACTTATTTAAATGACAATAAGTAAAGAACAATGCAATAATACAAAATGCTGTAAGATAAATTGATGAGACAATATGTAATTTTCAGTGTGTAATTTATTTATTGATGTTAAATAAATTACAAGGTTGTTGCGGAACCAAGATAATACAAGAATGTAAATATCCTAACAACCTATGAAATACAATTGATCTACACTCGGAATTTCTCTAAACAATCGAAACACTTAAAGTTGTGAAATGTTCCTTTTAGCGATTGAGAGAATATTGCACAAGTTCACCAAGAATATTGCAGGTTTGCAAAGTGTGAATTCTATCGAAGTGTATTCGAAGAAGTGATATTCTTGGTGTGCAATGACTTGTATTTATAGGCAAAGTTAACATTGGGATGTTAACTTTGGCCGTACAAATGTGGTTGAGATCATTTAAGCAGTGTAAAGTCGCATGATAAAGCAACTTTACTCAACCACCTTTATGTACCTTTTATTACTTAAATAATAAGATAAGGCTTATTATCCGGGTAAAGGTACATAAAGCATAAAAGTCAATTCCTCGTAATCAGTGTAAAGCTTTGTAAGAGCTTTCCACTGATGGTCTCCAGTTTGTAACTGACTAGAATGTCAACTGGGCTTCGCTGCCATTGCCATTCTCTATCTTCCATTTGTTGTCTTCGACTTCAACTGGAATGATTCTTCAACTTGGTCAGTTCTCAACTGGAGGAAGTCTTCAGTTGCGTTGACTGTACGGTGCAACTGGACTTCAATATATTTCTCGACAAATCATCTAGGTCTCCAGTTTCACTGGGTCTCCAGATGCAACTGGAGACTGGCCAGTTTACCAGGTGAACTGGTCCTAACAAATTCCCCCTATTTGTCTAGAAATATTGCCAAGTCTTTTTCTAGTTCTTGTATCTATACAAGTGTAAACTGAAGAGACTTGTTCGATTTAAATATATCTAAGTTTTCTAAGGCATTTTTATAGATCAATAAATGCCTTAGGTTTTTCTTTTAGGTTTGTTAGATTTTAATCTATTATCTACCTTGTGGTTACAAGCTGGTAACTTCATTTATACAAGGAAATGAAATTTATACAAGTTACAGAATGTAAAACAAAATACAAGTAGATAACTGGAAAAAGAACTTAATGAGATGGCCCTTCGCCAGTTCTTCTTCTTAATGAAGAAATAGGTTGTGAGTCTTCAGGGTCACTATTCAGCTTTTGCTCCAGGTTTTCTTTATGTTGAATCTTGCCCCTTAAGAAGTTCACCCAAGCTTTCTCAAACCTATTCTTTTGTGCCTTTGCATCCAACACCTTTACCATTTCCACCCATTCACTGAACCCATACTGCATAGCACCAGGATTGTCAGTTTTAACCAGTGGCCCTCTGGTATAACTAACTTCAACTTGAAAGACTTTGGTGCCTGGCTTGATTGTTACATTGACACCATTGATAGTACCACTATGTCTTCTGGTTGACATGATCTGGGAGTAATAGCATCTTGCTTCAGATTCATTCGTTATTTTTATACTCCCAGCACCAGCAGCCAGTATAGCGGACTTGATGTCTTCATTGGATACCTCGCCAGTTGGTTCAACAAATGTGCTAAGGTCAGCATCTCTTGACAGTGGTCTTCTTGGTTGTGGAATCCTTCTTGGTGGATTCAAAACCTTCTTAACATTTGCAATTCGTTTAAGAATCCCACTGGCCTTATTCTCCTTAGCCTTCTCCACTGAAATGTTTAAGCTTCTCGCATCGAATTCAGCTTCATCCTCAGGATAGTGTCTGTCCAGTTCAACATCCAGCATTTCTTTCAACTGGTCAACTATCCTGGGATCATTCTTGATCCTGACATACTCCTCCTTAGTGATACCCAAAAGATTGGCATCACTCATATCAAGCAACTTGATTTGTGCAAGATGTGCCCTGGCTTCAACTTGGTTTCTTTGTTTCATCTTCTTTCTTTCTTTAATATCATTGCCAAGTCTAGCCAGTCTTTTGCTATCACTATCTGAAACTGGAGGAAGTATATCAGCATTGCCAGTTTCTAACATTACATCAGTGGCCGGCTGGGCAGATGCTTCAACAGCTAAACCTTTTCCCTTATCCAACACATTCCCCCTAACATCTTGCTCACCAGCTTCAGTACTGGTAGCTACAACCATTTCCAAACCAGCTTGTCTTCCAGATGAAGATCTTCCAGGTGCAACTGGTGGAAGGACTGCACTTCTTTCCCCCTTGGCAGCATCTAGACCTGCCCGAATACCTTCCCATTCAGAGGGGTGAGATGGCAACCGGTCAAGAGGCTGCCATGATTGCATGTCCTTACACTCTTTGAAAATTCCACACATCATCCTGAAAGACCTCCATAAATGGTTGGTCTCCTTTGACTGGGTCAAAACATTGGCAGTAACTTGTTCTTGACCAGTTTTTAATTCATTTAGGATCTTGGAGTTTTCATCCAAACTAGAGACAACCTTTTCTATCACTTCATCATCCTTCTTCTTCAAATTCTCTACTTCAGTTGTCAGTTTTTCTAAAGATTGAGCATGTAGAGATACCTGGGTGTTCAAATTCTCTATGCTGCCTCTCAACTGGTTGATCTCACTGGTGAGTGGGGCCAGATCAACCTGAGGAGTGGCCAGCTTGGTGATCTCAGACATCACCCTTTCAATCAATTATGCTTCTCTAGCACCCAGCGTATCCTCTATCTTCTGACCTACTGAAGTCATCAACTGCTGTCCAAGTTCAGTTACATCTAGGCCAGGTTTTTCAATCAGTTCCTTTACCTGCCTTTCAATCTCCCTCAAATCTACTTCAGATGTTCTTATAGTGTTGCCAAGCAGATTGGAGATTGTGGTTGTAACCTTGGACTGAGTAAGGTCAAAGGCTTCCTTCAAAGATGTTGCCAGATTATTGCAGCCAGTGACCAACTCATTTAGCTTCTTGAACACCAAGTCTTCATTAGATGAAAACTTGTTTATCCCCAGATCAACCACTTTAATGTTTGTCAAATGATCTTTGTGGTATCTGGAGAAGGACTTGGTGTTTTTGTCAAGTGTCTTTTGAATCTCCTCCACCCTGGTAAGTAGGTTTTGGAGATCGGCTTGTAAGGAGACAACTTGACTGTCCAGTGACGAAGGAGAAGGTGTCACTGGACCAGCAGCAGTTACTACTGGAGCAACTGGAGGAGGCAAACTTAAGGAAGTCTCCCCAGTTGTCATGCCAGCAGTTGAAGATATAATAGGAGTGGTGGAAGAAGAAAGGACAGGAAAATCAATGTGTTGTTCATGCTGAGAATGCTCAGGTTTGAACAACGGCGGCGGTGGGGGTGGCATTTCTCGAGCAAATGAGAATTGCCCAGTTGGTGAAGGAGCGGTATAAGTTTCGAAAGATATATCAATATGCACATTTTCTTGGGAGGGTGAAAGTGAAATTGATGCGTCTGGAAGGGAGACTGGAGATGAAGGGTTTTGAGCTTGTACAAAAGCCTCAAAAATCTCCAAGTCTGTTTCAGTTCCTTCAGAATCCGAAGACTCTATCAGGATTTCCTCGTCATTAACATTCATGTCCAGATCCATGAATGTAACTGAGGGCTGACTAGAAGGGTCAGTCTCCAGATGACCTTCCCCAGTTTCCTGGATGGGTGCATCTGTTGGTGGATCAGATACCGAAGTATCTTCACCAGGGATAGATGTAATTGGAGTTGCTTCAGTTATGGTTGCTCTATCCTCAACCACAACATTAGACGAACTGGAGGGTCCCTCATTATTTTGAGGCCCGCCCAGTTGCCTTTCTGACTCACCTTCAATAGGTGCATCAGTTGAAGCGAATGCCAGTTGCATTCGTCCTGGAATCTCAACCTCTCCAGCTTCAGATACCAGAGAGTCTAAATTCCTTAACATATCTGGAGCAGTGTACGGTGAATCTGTACTTAAATATGCTTCTCTGCCCAGAATATGTTTAAAACAGAGAGAGAGGAACCTTGAAAAGGGGATACACACACCCTTGGTGCCCTTCAACTTTTGAACTAGGCTTCTAAACAGAATATCTGCAAAGTCCACTCTCAATCCATTCCACAAGTAGTAAGCCATTTCTGCTTGTGAGGAGTTGATCTAGTCAAGTCCACCAGAACTCCCACCCATACTCTCCACCAGGTGGATGAACAAATACCTCCATGAAGGTGTAAGACCCTTCATGGTCATCGCACCTTTAGTCTTCAACACCCCATTCTCCAAACACTCCTTGTGTCCCATTTCAAGAAGGACTTGGCAAAAATTAATATTTGGGGGCAAGACGACTGGAGATTCACCCTCTCTCCAGTAATTGAGGTGTAAGGCATCCCTCAATACGTCGGTGGACAAGGTACACTGGATTGTTCCATCCTTTAATGTGAAACTGATGGAGGAACAATCGGAAGAAAGAACGGCAGTGTACCAAAACTCACACAAGTAGTTGTGAAACAACTTGCGTGGGTTTAGAGAGAATGAGGGTCCTATTGGAGAATCCTTCAAAAACTTTTGGATTCTACCAATAAGGGTATTGGACCCTTGAGATCCTTGTAAGCTTGCCATCGGATTATTTGGATTGAGTTTGATGACAGAAGCATTACTAGGAGCACCAGGTGCCGGTTTGACATCTGGTGAAGGAGCATATGGAACAGTCAAGAGATTTACATCTCTTGAACGGGATGATCTAGGAGCCATAGGAAAATGAAAATGAAATTTGGGAATTAGGGTTCTTGATTTGTGAAGCAGATTTAGAAATGAAGCAATTTTGATGATTGGGAAGTAAATGAAAGAATGTAAGAGAAAGAAGTAAATGAGTTCGGAGTAAATAAGGGTATTTATAATGGATTCAAGATCCCAATGAAATACCAAAAATTATATTTTATTAAACACAATCCTTTTTGTAGATATTTTCACAAAGTAAGTTTGAATTTTGAAATAAAATAATAATTTGCCATGTCAACATTAAATGCTACCATGTCAGCATTAAATGCTACGACGGCTTATCTTACCCACGCGCCCACTCACTTTTTATTTTCCCAATATAAACAGTTGTCAAGTACTAAAATAGCTTTAAACACGTCAGATCACGATATCAAGTGGTTTAAAACACTCGAGTATCATCACGTGTCACAAAAATTGACCAAGTATTTCTAACGTTATAAAAATAAGACAAGACTGAATCTGGTCACTGGAGGATCAGTCCAGTGCCAGTTTCCAACTGGAGAGTTCTCCAGTTGCCATTTTCAAACAAAAACGAATTTTAGTCAGAAAATTATTTTGAGTCTTTCCCCCTAAAATGATGATCCAGAAATCGATTAGTGCCAGTGTCAAAGATTATCTGGACCTCCTCAACTGGAGAACTTCATCAGTGTCACTGACGCGTTCAATAACAAAGAAAGCTCCAGTTTTAAGGATTTAACATTCCAGTTCGCTGATGAGATGTTTAAAGGTTTTCTCATCGAGAGGTTTTGTAAAAACATCAGCTAACTGTTTGTCAGTGGGTATGAAATGAATTTCAATGTCTCCTTTCATAACATGATCACGAATGAAATGATACCTGATGTCAATATGCTTTGTCTTGGAGTGCATCACTGGGTTGTGAGATATAGCAATTGCACTGGTGTTGTCACAAAAGATTGGGGTCCTTGTATACTTTTGACCATAATCTAGTAACTGGTTCTTGATCCAGAGAATCTGGGCACAGCAACTGGCCGCAGAAATGTACTCTACCTCAGCAGTGGACATAGAGACTGAAGTCTGCTTCTTGCTGGTCCAACTTACAAGTTTTCCTCCAAGGAAATGACAACCACCAGTTGTTGATTTTCTATCTATCTTACAACCTGCATGATCTGAATCTGAATAACCCATTAGATCTAATCCTGAGCCTTTGGGGTACCAAAGACCAAGATTAGGACACCCTTTCAGGTATCTAAAGATACGCTTTACAGCGTGCAAATGTGATTCTTTATGGTTAGCCGGAAACCTGGCACATAAACATGTTGCAAACATTATATCTGGTCGACTGGCAGTTAAGTACATCAGTGAACCAACCATACCTCTATAGTCAGTTATGTTAACTGGTTTGCCAGTTAGGTCAGAGTCCAAATTTAATGGTGCTGCAATAGGTGTGTTTTTCGATGGGATTGAATCATATTTGTATTTTCTTAACAAATCTCTGACATATTTTCCTTGGTTTATGAAAATTCCATTTTCAGTTTGCTTAATCTGAAGACCTAAGAAAAATGTTAATTCACCCATTAAACTCATCTCATACTCAGATGACATGATTTTAGAAAACTTTTTACACATTGCATCATCAGTTGAACCAAAAATAATGTCATCAACATAAATTTGTACCAATAAGATATTACCTCTTTCTTTCAAGATAAACAAGGTATTATCTATTGCACCTCTTTGAAAGCCATTTTTAAGAAGATGTTTAGTTAGAGTATCATACCGGGCTCTTGGGGCTTGTCTTAGACCATACAAAGCTTTGTTCAGTCTATAAACCCAATGAGGATGCTTCTCATCGATGAAACCTGGAGTCTGCTTAACATAAACTTCTTCTTCCAATGTTCCATTAAGGAACACACTTTTGACATCCATCTGGAAGACTTTGAACTGCAGATGGGCTGCATAAGCCAGAAATATTCTGATGGCTTCAAGTCTTGCAACTGGAGCAAAAGTTTCATCAAAGTCAACGCCTTCTGCTTGACAATAACCCTGGGCAACTAATCTGGCCTTGTTTCTTACAACATGGCCATCTTCATCCATCTTGTTTCGGTAGACCCATCTGGTACCAATAGGTTCTTTCTTTAACCCTGGTGGACAAGGAGCAAGCTCCCAAACATTGTTCCTTTCAAACTGGACGAGCTCTTCTTGCATAGCTTCCACCCAACTTGGGTCTGCCATAGCCTCGTCAATCTTCTTTGGTTCAATTAAAGATAAGAAGGTGAAGTTTAAGCATTGCTCACTGGTGGCTCTTCTAGTCTGAACCCCACTATTTGGATCACCCACAATTTGTTCAATTGGATGGGCTCGAGTCCATCTAGTGTATTGACTAGGCTGGTACACAACAATATCAGTGCAAGTCACCTGGCGATCTTCT
The DNA here is from genome assembly GCA_034093135.1 of Erigeron breviscapus. Lineage (NCBI taxonomy): Eukaryota > Viridiplantae > Streptophyta > Magnoliopsida > Asterales > Asteraceae > Erigeron > Erigeron breviscapus. Next base: position 68,466,714 of record CM067172.1, on the reverse strand, counting down.
TCAGTTGCAGTAGCATCTGGAGGAGGATCAGTCCAAACTACTTCTACATCCTCATCAGAGTCAATGAGGTTACGATTTGCATCATGAAATTCTTCATTCAAAGGCATTTCTTGAAGAACTGGAGAAGTTGGAGTTTGAACTGGTGTTGATATTGGAGTGGCACGTACATCAGATCCAATCACCAGTTCTTGTGGTAAGTTGAAATTGATGGAGGGATAAAATGATGTGTCACTGGTGCTTTTCTTCTTCTTAACTGGTTCCAATTTGTTGTAACTGGAAACATCTTTTGGTGAAACAACTGACTGATGAACTTGGTCAGTTTTACCAAAATTGATTGGAACGACTGGAGTAATATCAAGGCTCGGTCTCTTGTTGATTGCTTCAGTTGATTCATCGAATGTGACATGAATTGTCTCATGAACCTTTTGGAGTCTATAATTATAAACTCTAAAGGCTTTCGAATATCTGAATAACCTAAAAATACCCCTTCATCAGCTTTTGCATCAAACTTTCCAAGCTGACTGGAATCATTTAAGATATAAACTGGACAACCAAATACATGAAAGTATCCAATATTTGGTTTGCGATTCCTGAGTACTTCATAGGCAGTCTTCTTATGTCTCTTGATGTAGACTGGCCGGTTTTGGGTGTGACAAGTAGTTGCAACTGCTTCAGCCCAAAAACTGGTGGGAAGACCAGATTCAGATAGCATGCTTCTGGCTGCTTCTATCAGTGTGCAATTTTTTCTTTCCACAACTCCATTTTGCTCTGGAGAGTGAACTGATGAGAAGTTTTGAGAGATGCCAGTGTCATTGC
>CM067172.1:68434966-68464898 GCA_034093135.1 Erigeron breviscapus | reverse complement strand
ATATGTGAGAAGAAACTCCTTTAAACTCTTTTGTTCCCTCAGGCAACTTTGCCTCGGAAATTGAGTCTTTTGGTTTACCATCCACAACACTAGGTTGAAGTAGGATTTCAGGAATATTAGGTTCAACAGGAGTATAGTTATTATTGAAAGGAGGAGGCACATCTTTATAAGAAATCTTTGCAGTTTCAAGACTCTTAAAGGAAGAATTCTCAAACTTTTTCATATGCATCAAAAGCTCAGAATGTCTAGCAGAATCAGATTTAGCCTTAAATTCCAAGATTTCTATCCTAGCATCAGCAAGTTCCTTTTTTACGGTAGCACACTTTCTAGCTAACAAGGAATAAGCTTCACTACTTACTCTTTCTATAGCCACAGACTGATTGACTTTATCTTTCATTGCTCTAATGTCAGATTCTAAGGATCTAATCTTTTCCTTGAAAAATTTTTCCTTATCATTTACAGTTAGACCCTTTTTAATTAATTTATCTCTTTCATCATGAGCAGTATTGACAACAGATTCTAATTCTTAATTTGTTCATTCTTTTGTTCAAGTTCATCAAACATGCGATTAACAATTTTGCAAACATGAACAATAGTATGTAAAGAATAAGATACCTGTTGGTCTGCCTCTTTGCAATCTGCCATGTAAGTAACAAAGTCATCCACAGTCATGCCAGCCGGAATCTCAAACTCTTGCATCTGCTCTTCAATTGTCTTTTCACTCTTTTCTATGGCAGAATCATTTTAACCTCAGCAGCTTTCACTTCATCAAGATTCTTGACATCTTCTAACTCATTGTCAGATTCGGAATCAGTATCATATACACTAGCAGCAACAGATTCCACATTCGAACTTTTAGTATTTTCATACAATTGCTCTTCACTGTGGTAGACTGTGGTGTCCAAGAAATTATCGGGAGAATCAACTATTTGAGCCATATCATCAAGAATTTCGGCCAAATAAGCGTTATTGTTCTCATCATGTGGAAGATTCCAAACATAAGAACCATCTGGTTGAACAACTACTATAGCCTTGTCATTGCCATTGACATTTGCAGTAGGATCATCAGTCAATAAAAGAGCTCTAGTAGAATTTTGATTGAGCGGACGATTACTACCTTTATCTTGACGTGTAGGCGTAACATTTGCCTCTCTCTTAGGCCGTTGACATTCTCTGGCAAAATGTCCAAAACCTTCGCAATTATAGCATTTCACCTTTGACTTGTCAAATCCCTGAGTACTTCCAGTAAGCTGTCTGCCTGTTCTATTCATAAACTTTTGCACTCTCCTGGTGATCATTGCCAATTGCCATTTCAGATCCATTTCTTCAACATCATCTGGATCTATCTGGTCGTAATCTTCATCAATAAGTGCTGGATCTGTGATTCTTCCTGCAACAAAAGCTTCATGTGCAGCACACATAGCAGCAAATACATTCATCCTGCCCTCAGCTGATTTCATATTCATAGGCATGGACTTGTAACCAGCAGAAGAAGAAGTAATGTTTCCAAACTTCATATTTCCAGTCTTTGTTCCTTCATTAGCCCTTTTACCCCTGTTACCAGCATCAGTAGCCATGAATCCGGAAGAATCATCTCCATCCATTAATGGACCACAATTGTCTGTCTCACCAGTATTACCAACTCCAGAAAAGAAAGCATTAACATCAGCTGTTGGATTTTTCATAGTGGCATGATAGAGAGATGGATCTTGTGTGAAGTTGTCTTGAAGATCTTTTGCCTTATCCTTCATTTCTCTGTTTCTTAGAGTGGATATAACTCCATCTATTCGAAGAGATGCGTAATCAGCTCTTTCTTGCAATCCATGACGAAACTCTTTGTATGCTTTCGGCAAACCATCCAGAAATTTATCCACTATCTCAGTAGGAGTGTATCTAAGGTCAAAATAAGCTAATTCAGCAAGAAGATGTTGATATCTCAGTATAAGATCCTCAACTAGTTCATTCTTTGTAGCATTGAAGCAATCAAATTGTTTCTTGAGCATTTTAATTCTATTTTGCTTCAATAGTGGATCACCTTCACAATGAGCTTCAATAGCATCAAACAGTTGCTTTGAGGTCTTGTATTCCTGTTTAGGAAACAAGTGCACCAACTCTTGAGGAATGCACATACGAAGTGTGGAAAGAGTCTTTACTTCAATGGCATAGTTAGCCTTTTCTTCACCCGTTAATTCTCCCACCTTATATGTAGAAGTAACTCCATTCACAGTAAGAGTGGGCCATTCATAACCTTCAGTGATCATGAGCCACATGTTCAAGTCTTCTCGTTGAATGAAATCTTCAAATCGACCTCTCCACGCCCAGAAGTCAGCTAATGAAACTAACTTTGGTGGAGAATTAGTACGTCCTACAAGATGATCATGATAAACCAGAGAATTGAGGTATTGGGCAACAGCATTGTTGGTTGAAGATGAGGAAGCCATAAATGAAAATTACTGTTCAAACGAAGATAAGAATTGAACGAAATTAGATTAAATTCGTAGAACAGGATCAGTACGAAGATAGCTTAAATTCGTGGACAAAGATTCTGAACGAAGATAGCTAAGTTCGTAGACTAAGGATCTGAACGAAGATAACTTAAGTTCTTAGACTAAATTCGTTTGAAGAAGATTCAAAATGAAAATGAAGATAACTTCGTTTTCTATATTCGTTTGATGAAATTCGAACGAATTTGAGTTAACTTCGTTGAATAACTTCGTTTCGCTAAGTTCGTAAGGCAAACGAACTTAATGACAGAAAAGTGTTCGAGAGGATTTATTGAGAAAATAACAATCAAACAAACGATCTCAACCCTTCGATAAGATATCGAATGGCTCTGATACCACTTGTGAGTCCCTCGATAGCTATTGATCGCTCTCGAGATCGTCTATTGTTATGTCGTGAGTGCGGAATCCTCACGAGATAACTAGTTTGATTAGTTATCGTATATATTGCTAATTATATCAATATAATCGGCCTTATGTGATCTATCTTCGTTTTCTATAAGCTAGAAACGAACTTAGTCGCTCTTGGTGTGTGAAATCTGAACTGGAATCCTCAATTTAGGGTTTCCATTCATTTATATATGTTTCAAATCGATATTGGGCCTGCTGGGCTTTGTTCTTACGAACTTAGCAACCCAGCCCATATAACGAAGATTATCTTCATTAGTTCCTAACGAAGATTATCTTCGTTAGTACTAAATACCATCAACATCTATGCTTAGTTATTTTCCAAGTACTTTATGTACAAGAAACCTAACATATATTATGTTTGTACTTGTATGACATACATAACAAACATCATCTATAAACATATAAATAACACCAAAACATGTAATCGATCATTACTAAAACACGAAGTCCATAATCTATCAATTACATATAAATGAATAAGACATAAAACAACATAATGTCTTAATCTAAAAGACTAATCAAATCTAAGTTGCTGTTGTCACATCAACATGGATCAACAGTATGGCTGTGCAAGGTTTTACCTTGTCTCAAGACAAGAAACATGTTTTCCCATTTGGAAGGAAGAATATCACAAAACTTCTCAAGAAGAATATCCTTATCCTTCTCTACACCCAAGCCTCTCTGCTGATTAATGAGGCTAGAAAATCTGGTGTATGTACCAGTTAGACTTTCATTGGGTAAGGCAAAGAAGGATTCATACTTCTTGTTCAAGGCAACTTTCCTGGTGACAATAGTGTCATCACCTCCTTCAAACTGAATAACTAATTCACCCCACATTGACTTGGCACTGGGGAACAACACAAGTGTTGGAATTAGATCTTCAGGGACAGCTCCAAGGATCATGTTCTTGAGTCTGGTGCCCAGATCAACAAGTCTACGATCCTCATCAGACCAATGGTCTTCGAGCTTTTCTCTTGAACCTCTTCTTTCAGTTGGATCAAGAAGAGGACTGACCCCAAGAGACATGGGTATATATGGTCCATCCTTAAGGATTTTCAACATATACCTTTCAATCCCACCAAAATGCAAAAGCATTCTAGCCTTCCATGTACCAAAAGTCTCACTGTTTCCATCGAATTTGGGAACAGGAGTGTTAGAATAATGTACATGGACGTGATTTGGGGCAGTAGGAGGAGGAGGGTTAGCATTAACATTTTGAAAAGGTTGTGCTTTATTATTCAAGGGGGTTTCACCTGAACCAGAACCATCTCCACCTTCAGTAGTGTTCATCTTAGCAGATCTAGGCAAGTTTATTAGCCTTCTGTTCTGATACCACTTGTAAGTCCCAACTTGATAGATGGTACTACTGAAGACACCTCTATGTCGATGGTGGAGTTACTTTGCAATATATGCACTGAACTGGAGACGACCAGTTGCAGTGAGTATATACCAAGTTCTAGATAGATTACTTATTTAAATGACAATAAGTAAAGAACAATGCAATAATACAAAATACTGTAAGATAAATTGATGAGACCATATGTAATTTTCAATGTGTAATTTATTTATTGATGTTAAATAAATTACAAGGTTGTTGCGGAACCAAGATAATACAAGAATGTAATTATCCTAACAACCTATGAAATACAATTGATCTACACTCGGAATTTCTCTAAACAATCGAAACACTTAAAGTTGTGAAATGTTCCTTTTAGGGATTGAGAGAATATTGCACAAGTTCACCAAGAATATTGCAGGTTTGCAAAGTGTGAAATCTATCGAAGTGTATTCGAAGAAGTGATATTCTTGGTGTGCAATGACTTGTATTTATAGGCAAAGTTAACATTGGGATGTTAACTTTGGCCATACAAATGTGGTTGAGATCATTTAAGGAATAGCATTTAACTCCTTAAAAAGCAGTGTAAAGTCGCATGATAAAGCAACTTTAGTCAACCACCTTTATGTACCTTTTATTACTTAAATAATAAGATAAGGCTTATTATCCGGGTAAAGGTACATAAAGCATAAAAGTCAATTCCTCGTAATCAGTGTAAAGCTTTGTAAGAGCTTTCCACTGATGGTCTCCAGTTTGTAACTGACTAGAATGTTAACTGGGCTTCGCTGCCATTGCCATTCTCTATCTTCCATTTGTTGTCTTCGACTTCAACTGAAATGATTCTTCAACTTGGTCAGTTCTCAACTGGAGGAAGTCTTCAGTTGCATTGACTGTACGGTGCAACTGGACTTCAATATATTTCTCAACAAATCATCTAGGTCTCCAGTTTCACTGGACAGTTTCACTGGGTCTCCAGATGCAACTGGAGACTGGCCAGTTTACCAGGTGAACTGGTCCTAACATGTATTCATGTTTCATTTCGCATGAAGAACCTAAGAATGTTCAGATAGCGCTTAAGGATCCTTTTTGGGTTGCAGCTATGCAAGAAGAATTAGCTCAATTCGAGAAACTTGGAGTATGGGAGTTAGTAGAGGTGCCTAGAGGCAAACAGCCGATTGGAACTCGTTGGGTATTCAAATGCAAACGAGATGACAAAGGGATTGTTACAAGGAATAAGGCACGTTTGGTTGTTCAGGGGTTTGCACAACGAGAAGGATATGACTATAACGAAACTTTTGCGCTAGTTGCCCGAATTGAAGCTATAAGGTTATTTTTAGCCTATGCAAGTTTCAAAGGTATAAAGGTGTATCAGTTAGACGTTAAGAGCGCCTTCTTGTATGGTGAAGTTAAAGAGGAAGTTTATGTGTTTCAACCACCTGGGTTTGAAGATCCTAGTTATCCAAGACGAGCATATCGACTTGATAAGGCTCTTTATGGATTACATCAGGCACCCAGAGTTTGGTATGAGAAGTTGTCAACACACTTGTTGACAAACGGTTTTACAAGAGGATTCCGCACTCTTGACATAACGAATCACATCTTATTAACGATCTATACAACAATAGGGACTTACAAGTGGTACAAGTGTGTTGATGCATATAGAGGTCCTACTGGCATACCAATGGGTAACTGTTTCAAGCCATCAGTGTTTTGGGAATATATCTCAGACATAGATGCACCTACTTATTTCTCAGTGATATAAAGTTGGTTCTATGATCGAAGAATTAGCTTATTTGTTATCAAGAGAAAAGAGGGTTGTCAGTACATGTCAGTAAGTTTAAGACATTTCCAAAGTTTAAATGAATCAAATTTGATGGATTTGGGAAATAGATGGTTTGTTAATCTTCAGAATGACGGAAATGCTAATTATTTCTGGGAAAGATTTCAGAGAGAAAGAAGATGGCATTTTGGTGATAGAGGTTTGAAACCTGAAGAAAGGATGATCAAACCTAGACCCATGAAGAAGATTAAAAAGCCAGATGGCACAGTTGATTTCATTCAGAGACCGATCAAATGTGTTACAAGGGTTCCTGCTATCAAATGGGATCAAGATATGCTGACGACAATGACTTATTGGTAGATAGATATCAAGTCAGGTGAAGCACAAATGTTTGTTGATGATTCAAAGAACAAGATGTTTCTTCGCATGTATGATCCAATGCAAGTTGTTAATTTGTCAAGAGGTGATCAAAGAAGATTGATTGAGACACCTTGTTCAGCTGTTAGATTTTGGAAGACTGAAGTTGTACGCTATCGCAAGATTCTAGGAGTTTGTTTAGCTCAGAGAATTCTTGCAAATAGTCGTAGACTACTTTTTGATGATCAAGCTTGAAGTTCAAGTTAAAGAAATCTAGTCGCTAATGTCAAGGGGGAGTCTGTAGATGCAGATTTGTGTGACAGTAGCAACGTAGATTTGGTTAACGTTTTTGTTCTTAGGAATATATATGTAATCGTTGAATAATAAGTCGTTAGGACATATGTTTGTGTTTAATGATTACGTTTGAACTTCAATGTGAGATGTGTTTATGTTTATTGTTATGTTTGTGTGTCATATTTATTGTTTTGCAGGTACAAGGATGTAGAGCCAAGGTTATAAGTGTCATAGAACACTTATGTAACACCCCAACAAGGCAGAATCATGAGGGTTACACAAATAGCACAGCACGACATGGAAATTATGTAGAGTGAATCTAAATGCATAAAAAGGAACAAGTAATCCATACGAACCATTCAATACTGCAAGTAATCGGATCACCCATAAGCATAACCCCTATTCGGGAAACAACGAATCGCGGATCCAAGAAGTCCAAGTCCAAGGCCAATTCTAGCACAATCAAGTAATCAATCATCCAATACGTCTTTGAGCTAACCTGTCACCTGAAAATTGTACGAACACGCGTCAACATAAAGTTGGTGAGTTCGTAGGGACAAGTAATAGGAAACAAGTGTCGGGATATCAACCGTCAAGGATATACAAGGATGAAGATACTTACCTCATCATCCATACGTTCACAAATCGTCATATCAACGTTACGTTACAACTAAACGGTTCATACACAATATACACATTAAACAATATCGTCAACCACAACGTTATGCCACAAATGTGGACTTTATCATTATGCCATCAACATGGACTTAATCGTTACGCCATTAACATGGACTTAATCGTTATGCCACAATCGTGGACTTACTCGTTATGCCACCAAAGTGGAATTATCCCGATTATGATCATGCCGGGTGTGGATTCGTCAATCCACCGTCACGTCAATACATAAATAATATACATAATATACGTCATACGTCATAAGTATAACATCATCATAAAGTGGCCATGATCATAATGGGTGTGGATTCGTCAATCCACCGTCACGTCACGTCAATACATAAATAATATAATATGCGTCATATATATCGTCCAGAGATACGTTTCACAAGTAAACAGTCAAGTACCAATCGTCTCGTTTCATATCATAACGTATAAAGTTAACGTCAACACAATGCACGTACATTTCATACGATTCTACTTTCAAGGAATCTTAGATGTTTATGTATAGGGTCACCCGCAGCCTTCCCACCACATATGCAACTCATTGAAGGCATAACCGTCTTCCATGTATGTACAACTATCCTAACCACAACATGTATTCATAAATGAGAGTATAATTAACCGAGCAACAAATCAACACATCAATCGAACAATCAATCAATCGATTAAGCAACAATCAAGCAAGCATGTACACTTTTCAGCCCAAATCTCAATTGAGTAGGGAGGGGTTTACGAAACTCACCTTTGCCTCGTATCGTCAAGTTATAGTTGATTTATAAGTATTCAAAAAGCCACAATTACCCCGTAAGCTTTCAATGATCACGACCTATCATATATATTCATACGACACGAGTATTAATATAATTACGTGTACTTATTTACATATTTATATAAAACCATAACATTTTATTATTATATATATACACACACATATATATAAATATATATGTATATGTATGCACATTTTTATATTTGTATTTATGTATAAATAATCATACACTTGCTTATAAATCGAGTTTTGCTCATTAGTTCTTAATTATAGTGGCGGTTTAGGAAGCCCGACTTTGAACCCATCAAACTAATCGATTTGGACAACCATGGTACAATGGGTTCGGCACAAAAGGAAGCCCAACTGGCCCAAGAAAGAAGCCCAAAACCCATAGTTAGAAACTAAATAAGAGTTAGGGGAAGGGAACCGTACTTAAATGTTAAATATATGTACTTATATACATATATACATTGTTTTTCTTCCTGCAACCCAATCGATCTAGGGTTTTTCCCCAGCCACCTCTCAACAAGAAACGACTCAACCAAGACCCAGGGAACCCCACACGAGACAAGGCTCGATGCAAGAATGAAGAAAGAAGCTGGGCTAATTTCTGGAAAACTAAAAATCCGCACCACCGTAAGGTACGGTGGCGGCGGCGTCTGGTACGGCGGCAAGAAAGACAAGGAGCGTAGCCTACGGTATAGTAAGGCGTAAGGTACGTTAGTGTAAAGACATGGGACGTAAGGTACGGCGAGGACCACCATAGCTTACGCTGGTTAGGGAAATGGGATTTTGGCGTCTGGAAATAGGATATGGGGCGTAAACAGAATGTTTCCAGCGTAATGTTGATTTTTGGAGTTGCGGACAAGCGTATCCTACGCCTCAAGGGCTGTATCTTACGGCGGTTATGGGTTGCAGAAAACTGGGCAAAATTTGTGATGAACAATGTTTGACTTTTAAAGTCAAACCCGGCCAAAGCCTTCCAAACCCTAAATTAATCCTTGAATCCGTTTTGTGTTGATCGAAAACCCTCATTTACACTTTGTTTAACATTATAATACTTGAATAAACATGACCCACTCCATATCATTGATTCACAGCAAGGATTTTATGCCCATTTTGGTTTTGACCTAATTTAATTATAATTAAAACCCTAATTCGATTTGATTTAGTCTTATACCTGAATTTCAGCCAAGTGTTGGTTCCCATAGTCTAAAAACAAGTTTAAAAACATAACCCAACTAATAATTTTGACTTGTAACATTCATAGACCCAAAAACCCGGTTTTTGACCCATTTAATTACTTAAAACCCTATCTTTTCTTTAAATCCGATTTTTGACTTATAAAATGACTCAATATCATTTGTTTATGATTAGAACAAACTTACAAACATAGAATGATGATATTGAGACAAGTTTGCTTACCAAAATCTTCCACCAAAGCCTTAAATCCGAATTTGACCCGTTTGAGTGGTTTACTTGCACTTTGACTTTCCAAATTTAAATATGATGATTAGATGATGATAATGATGATGAATTTAATACCAATCTAGCAAGAACAACATTTAATGGTGCAAGAATTTAGAGAGAGGAAGAGAGAAAAAAAATAGTCTTGCATTTATTTTAGAGAGATAGAGTGAAAGAGTGAAATGAATGGATAAGGGTGGGAGGGTGTGATTGGTGGGTCTTGGATAGGGTTGGGTCATTGGGTGATCCATGGGTCAAATGGGCCGACCCGTGGGTCACCCGAATACATTTCTAGAAATTAAACGTCACGTTAATACAAGTCAAAAATCACGAATGTTACATCATTCCCCCGTTAAAGGAATTTCGTCCCGAAATTCAAATCTAACCAGACTCGTTTAATGAACGGGGACACTTAACTTTGGTAGAATCTTAGGTTTCCAAGTAATTTCGGGTCTACGCCTCGTTCGCCATATCACCTTAACAATCGCATACCAAGTATTATTTGTCTTTTTAGTTCGTCGGTCTAAAACCTCTATTGGCTCCTTTACGACTTTCAACGTTATATCAACACGAATTTGTTTACGAGGCTCGTAAAGTGTTGGATTCGCCAAACACTTCCGAAAATTACAAATATGGGAACATTATGAACTCGACTCAAGTCTTGAGGGAGCTCCAATCGAAACACTATCGGACCAACACGTTCAAGTATTTAAATGGTCCAATATATATCTTGGCCCTAATTCACCACGTTTCACATTTCGAACCACGCCTTTCCACGGGGGCACTTTTGACAACACGAAATCATCAACTTCAAATTCTAGAGGTCGTCGTCCGACATTTGCATACCTCAATTGGTCATCTCCGGGCTATTCTCAACTTTTCCTCGATTTGTGAGATCACATTGGTCGTTTCAACTACTAATCATGGGTCCAATGAGTTGGCTTTACCAAACCCCGCCCAAGCTAACGGTGACCTACATACTCTCCCATATAAGGCTCTAAACGGAGCCATTTGAATACTAGAGTGATAGCTATTACTATTATAGGAGAATTCGACTATCGACAATTGCACGTCCCAAATGCCACCAAATCCAATGGCACAAGCTCGTAACACGCCTTTAAGGGTTTGAATCAATCTTTCAATTGACCGACGGTTTGAGGATGGAACGCCTTACTCATAATGAGTTGAGTACCCATCGCTTCTTGGAACGCCTTCCAAAACTTTGAAGTAAAATCGGGTATCCCGATTGGTTATGACGGAAATCGGCACTCCAAGTTTGAGTACTACCTCTTTGATGTACAAACGTGCCATGGTGTCAAATTTATCTTCTTCCCGGATGGCTAAGAAGTGAGCCGACTTAGTCAACCGGTTAACTATCACCCAAATGGTGTCCCGACCACAACTCGTTCTAGGTAACTTCGTGATGAAGTTCATGGCAATTTGTTCCCGTTTCCACACCGGTGTTACCGATTGAACTAGTAAACCGGGTGATTTCTTGTGGTCGGCTTTTACTTACGAACACGTGATGCATTCACTAACGTATCTAGCAATATCTTTCTTCATTACCGGCCACCAATTCAAGTCTCCCAAATCAAAATATATCTTGTCGGACCCCGGGTAAACCGAGTATGCCGACTTGTGAGCTTCGTTCGTCAGTCTCAACCGTTCTACAAAGTATAAACCGTCATCATTCTTTCTATCAAATTGTTATTCTAAGCCGTGTAATGCTTCAATGATGGAGTCGCAATCACTCTATAGATTCGTCTCTCTCGTTGAGTCACTAGAGTCAGGGGTTGGGCAATCTTGGAAAGCCCTCAATGAAACGTCTATAGTAACCCGCCAAACCAAGAAATTGGTGAATCTCGGTTGGTGTCTCGGGTCGTCTCCAATTCTTTACCGCTTCAATCTTACTTGGATTCACCAGAATTCCTTCCTTGCTCACCACGTGACCAAGACAGTGGACCTCTTCAAGCCAAAATCCACATTTGGAGAATTTGGCATACAATTTCTCCTTTCGAAGCAACTCTAAAAAGTTCTTCAAATGTTCGGCGTGATCTACTATAGTCTTAGAGTAGATAAGATTGTCATCAATGAAGATGATGACAAACTCATCCAAGTAGGGTGAACACACCCGGTTCATCAAGTCCATGAACACCGCCGGTGCATTGGTCGTCCCAAAAGGCATAACCGCGAATTCAAAATGCCCATACCATGTATGAAAAGGCCGTCTTGGAAATATCATCTTCATGGACACTTAATTGATGGTAACTCGACCGCGATCCAATATTGGAAAAGAAACGAGCACCTTGGAGTTGATCATATAGATCATCAATTCTAAGAAAAGGATAATAATTTTTCACTGTGAGTTTGTTTAATTCTCGATAATCGATACACATGCGGAAGAAACCGTCTTTATTTTTGACAAATAAGACCGGTGCACCCCATGGCGATTGACTAGGGTGGATAAAACCCTTTTTCTTGAAGTTCTTTGAGTTGAGTGGCCAACTCTTGCATTTCGGTTATGGTTAACCGATAGAGTGCTTGGCCACGGGAGAAGCATTCGAAATAAGATCGATACGGGAACCGAGTTGACGAGATGAGGGCAAACCCGGTAGGTCATCCGGGAAATCATCCACAAATTCATTAACCCAGGTACGGTCTTCAATTCAACTCTCGTGACGTTAACACTATATACTTATCTTTCCCACGGCTCTGTCGTCTCGCCTTGAACCACTAACTCTTCGTCATTTCCCTACAGAATCCTCACTACTTTACTACTGCAATCTATAACCGCATTCATTGCCGACATCCAATCCATTTCCACAATCACGTCAAACTACCAATATCAAAAGGAACTAGATTTTTGAGAAACGGATAGTCACATAATTTCCAAATGACACTCACGAACTACATGGTCAATTTTCGTTAACCCGCCATTTACCATTTCAAGTTCAAAGTAATACGACAACAGAATAAGACTAGTATCAATCAAAGGCACGAAATCATTGATAACAAGGCGAAAATCGGCACCAGAGTCAAATAATACGGTGGAATATTGATTGTTGAGAAGGAAAGTATTTGCAACGACGTTTAGGATCAACACGAGTCTCGGCCGCAATCACTGCAAAAGTTCTTCCATGGGGAGTAAGTTGTTGTGGGGCTTGCTGTTGACCGATAAGGTTGGGGCACTTATTTCGGTGGTGCTCATGACTACCACACTCATAACAAGTACCTCGGGCCGTCGGGGGATTTCGAGCATTGATCGGAATAGGCATTCAAAGGAAGACACGACGATTGATGGTACACCTTTTGATGTTTAACCCACTCAATTCTCTCACGTCTTTCACGATTACCATGGCCTCTACGACCACCTCGACTTCTTTGGTTTCCTTGATCAACCGGTTTCTCCTACTCGTCTTGGCACCCATAATTTATGTTAGCTCTCCATGGTCTATCCATCCATCCTCGAACACACGTGTTGGTTTACCAAGTTAATCCTCACAATTCACACACGAACATTCGCAATTAACCGCCACATAACAAAGAATCCAAAATTAGACTATTCTAAGTCATTACAAGGACATGTATCTCTACGGGGATATTATCATGGCAATAAACTATGTTATCAACATCACATTCGCATTCTAACAAATCACACAATTCCAATTCAACCACAACCGAACTATTCAAATCAACATTCAAGTCCAAATATAACGAGGCAAAGAATCATCATTTTTCATTCGATTCTAAATCAATTCCACGATTTCAAACCATTGCATACAAATATATAAGGGGTCAAGTCATTAACAAGGCGGGTAAAGCATAGTCCGAATCTTAACCTCAACATTCAATACATTAAAGGTTTATGTATACAGGGTGTACCAGCGGCTAACCCTCCACACCGTTAATATATTGAATGGACGTCGGGATTCGGTTCCGTTATGTCCCCTAAGTATTGGTCGGGTATGTATACAGGGTGTACCAGCGGCTAACCCTCCACCTAACCAACACTCATCAAACATACCGGGTTAACTACTATACTTTATCCACAATGCGCAATCCACGAGGCCATTAACTTTATATGACATAGGGTAACCATAGATTTGTTGATCAGGCGCCTCTAGGGTTACCGAGTGTCATACTCCATTAATGCCATCATTTCACTTTGCTAGGGTTAAACAATAAAACTATAGGAATATACATCAACGTTCATTCGGCAAGTCACGGTGTATCCCGACACTAACACATACGTCAATCAATTCGTCACATAGCAATCAAGTCAACGTTTACGTTCAATAACAGTTATAACGGCATCACTTACATAATAAATACTGCGTGATAAACCGGCACAACTTACATGATGAACAATGCGTAAAATACGTTTCAGGCACGACTTACATATATTTCAAATGCGTTATATCACGGCACAACTTACATAATAAATACTGCGTGATAAACCGGTATGACTTACATGATAAACAATGCGTAAAATACGTTTCAGGCACGACTTACATATATTTCAAATGCGTAAAATACGTTCCAGGCACGACTTACATATATTTCAAATGCGTCATATAATTCACGTTGCACACAAAATTTCCTATCATGCATGCTAATTATGAAATAAGGGTGCAATGGCTATAGGCTAGGTCGATCCACCTAATTCTCTACAATCACGGCTCTGATACCATTCTGTAACACCCCAACAAGGCGGAATCATGAGGGTTACACAAATAGCACATCACGACATGGAAATTATGTAGAGTGAATCTAAATGCATAAAAAGGATCAAGTAATCCATACGAACCATTCAATAATGCAAGTAACCGGATCACACATAAGCATAACCCCTATTCGGGAAACAACGAATCGCGGATCCAAGAAGTCCAAGTCCAAGGCCAATTCTAGCATAATCAAGTAATCAATCATCCAATACGTCTTTGAGCTAACTTGTCACCTGAAAAGTGTACTAACACGCGTCAACATAAAGTTGGTGAGTTCGTAGGGACAAGTAATAGGAAACAAGTGTCGGGATATCAACCGTCAAGGATATACAAGGATGAAGATACTTACCTCATCATCCATACGTTCACAAATCGTCATATCAACGTTATGTTACAACTAAACGGTTCATACACAATATACACATTAAACAATATCGTCAACCACAACGTTATGCCACAAATGTGGACTTTATCATTATGCCATCAACATGGACTTAATCGTTATGCCATTAACATGGACTTATCGTTATGCCACAACGTGGACTTACTCGTTATGCCACCAAAGTGGAATTATCCCGATTATGATCATGCCGGGTGTGGATTCGTCAATCCACTGTCACGTCAATACATAAATAATATACATAATATACGTCATACGTCATAAGTATAACATCGTCATAAAGTGGCCATGATCATAATGGGTGTGGATTCGTCAATCCACCGTCACGTCACGTCAATACATAAATAATATAATATGCGTCATATATAATCGTCCAGAGATACGTTTCACAAGTAAACAGTCAAGTACCAATCGTCTCGTTTCATATCATAACGTATAAAGTTAACGTCAACACAATGCACATACATTTCATACAATTCTACTTTCAAGGAATCTTAGATGTTTATGTATAGGGTCACCCGCAGCCTTCCCACCATATCTGCAACTCATTGAAGGCATAACCGTCTTCCATGTATGTACAACTATCCTAACCACAACATGTATTCATAAATGAGAGTATAATTAACCGAGCAACAAATCAACACGTCAATCGAATAATCAATCAATCGATTAAGCAACAATCAGCAAGTGTAACAACCCTCCTTTTTAATATTATATATGTGCTAGTTATGTTGCCTATGATCCCGCAAGCCATAGTGATACTAGAAGCTAGTAGATAATGCCCTTAAATTAGCAATCTAAAACTATTATTTAGTTCTAAATTAAATTTAATAAAAACACCATTGAACAAAAAAAAATTGTTGTTAATCAATCAATTTATATAAATAATAATGTAAGTCTCACATGTTGAGCTAACAATCAAAATTTTTTATAAATGTCCAATAAATTAATCACCAAATCAATTAAAGTTTATATGGTCATGGAAATAAAATGACTATCCCAAAAATATATATATTCATAAACTAATATGCACGTAAAAGTGCTTGAATAATAATAATAAGTACATACATGTCTAATATAAATATAAAATGTACATACAATGACCTAAGTGACAAAACTAAAATACAAATGTGTACACACATACATATATACACGGCATATATATATATACACATAAACATGTATTCTAGTCTATAAAACCAAATTTTAATTTACCACTTAAACACATTTACAACTTATATACACAATGCATATTATTACAAACACTTTAAAAAAAAGAAGATAAAACCCCTTCATTCCCCCCCCCCCCCCAACCGGCCCCAATACCTCTCTCACACTCAAAACAATTTCAAACTTTACATTGGCATATTTCTTGTAACTCTCAACTCAAACACACACTACACATTCACTTTACACACACTAATCATTTTCTCTCTCAAAAACTCTTTCTCTTCTCCTTTTTCTTCTTCTTGGTTCGGCACAAACAAGCAAGAACAAGGCAAAAATAAATCTTACCTAAGCTATAATAATAATAAAGGTTTGTAAAGTGAAGAATTTGAGCTTATGTGTGTGTTAGTGTGTGTTAGTATGTGTAACAATGGTGGTTTGAAGAGAGAGAAAGTAGAGAGAGAAAGTAGAGAGAGAAAGTGTGTTTGGCAGGAAAGATTAGATAGCATAAATGGGGTGAAAGGTTACAAAGTTCTTAATGGAGGGGGTTTATATACATATGAGCTATTTACACTATGCCCCCTTCCATATTAACAAGTTTACATTATAAGTATAAATTAACATAAAGGTACACAAATCAACTACTACATCTATATTTCTAACAATCTCCCCCTTAGTAGTGATTTGTGAAAAATATCCAGTCTTTGTCATTCTTCAAGCTCTTGTATTCGGTCTATCTTTGTTTGGATGCCAGAACCAATTATCTTCTTCAGGTCTGTCATCAGGAACAATCATGTTTGCTTCATAGTTTCTTGGTGGAATGTTTTGTGGACCTGGAAGATGACTTGGCTCGTACTTGATCCAACAACCTCCTCTTCGACGTACGACGTACTTAGACTTTCTGAACATTCTTTGCCTCTCTCATCATTCTGATACTGTCTCTGTACTCGAGTCTTTGATTGATCTTGGAGATTACTTTATCAAATACTTCCTTTTTCTTTTCATCTTGATCATCTTATTTCAAGCACAACAAAACATTCTTACAAAATTCTAAAGTTCCATCTGAATAAGAAGCAAGTTCATCTATACGAATGAAAATCTTCTTCTTTCTGCTATTCAAAAAGACAACACCGAAGGATGGTTCTTCTATGACATGACCAATACTGAGCTGTTCGATGTTTCCGGTGTAAAGACTTTGATCTGGATATGGTACATTAATCTTTCTCTTAACAACTTCAAAACCAATTTGAAAGTCTTCCAATGAAGCGTATTGAATGCAGCTTGACATATATCTTTTAACAGCTTCAAAGGCAATAACATCTTCTTTGTATCTTTGCATTGCATTCAAGAAATGGTTGTAGAGAAAGATAATGTCATCAACTGGCAGCAGCTTGAACTGAGCTTCTGTGAATCTGTACATCTTATTGTTATCTCTTTTCACATGAAAGCAAGGTACAGAGATAGAAACCCTTTTAACCAAGATTACTCTGACAAGAACCAAAGTCTTGTGGTTTCTTTGTTCTTCGAGAAGCTTTAGATTGTATTGCTTAGTGAGTTTAAGAAGCTCTTTGTATTCTTCAATTTGTCTTGCTTCCTTAAACTTGTACATCGAATCCAACTCTGGTCTGTTTGTTTTGGTCACTTTGGTAGCTCCACAAAAGATCGGATAAGCTCTTTCTTCCAGAAATCTAGACTTCTTAGCTGCCTCCTTTGGCTTAACACCAGAGCAACCATTCTTTCTTTATCCCTCAAGAAGTATCCCCGATTAATAAACCTTCTTTGTTCTTCAGTCAATTCTGTTGGAAAGTAATCAGGAAGAACTTCCTCGGATATGATTGCTTCTTTCAACACTTGTTTATATGTTGACTTCTTGAAATTCTGAGATGCAGCTTCAGGAGTCTTTCTCAATTCATCAAAACTATTGAAGTCTTCAAAAGTGTAATGCTGTGGAGTTGTGCCAGCAGGAACAGAAGATTCTCCAACTTCAATTCTGCTTGAAGAACCTGTTTTAAAGTAGTCAAGATCTGGAAATTCTTCAAACATTGGTTCTTCATCAGCTTCTACATTGGCTGGAGTCTCAACTATTTCTGGCTCATCCAAGATTACATTATCTTTTCTTGCCTCATCTTCTGCTTCGCCTTCAGCATATTCCATCACTTCATTTTCAATCACAAACCCTTCTTCTTCATCAACTACAACATTCTCATTCTCTTCTTCTTCTTCTTCTTCATCACTATCAGCTCCAAACACTTCATAAAATTTTCTTTTTATTTCAGCAATTCTTTCAATCTCCTCTGGATCATCTTCATTGTTTCTTTCATTCAATCTTTCAGTGAATTCTTTAACTATTTGATCAACTTCTCTTTGAGTTTCATCTTGGTTTCCAGCCTCATTTCTATCTTCCATTACTACATCCTCAACATTCACATCAACTCTTGCCGAAGAATTATCAATATTAGTTTGACCTTCTCCTTAGTTCTCCCCCTCGGGGTGATCATCAGAATCAGGATCATCCCGTCGAGAAGCAACCGAGGCCGGTCGGCAAGATTCTAACGCTGACAATCTTAATTCAAATGCAGCAAGTTTAGCATCGTATACAGCTTTCTGAGATTGAAGTTGATCTTGTAAATCTTTAACTCTTCTTTCATTAGCAACTTCTCTTTCTCTCACCTCAAGAGCATTCAAAACCCCCTTCTCAGTCATAGTCAACAAATCTCCTTCAGAACGTAGAATGCCAAGTAAAACTTCACATGCTTGATCTTTGGTTGGAAGATTTATTGTGGTTGATGATGTTTGAATAGGTGTTGGTGTTCTTTGTGTTTGGGTAGGAGGTGGAGTAGCCAACCCGGGGGTTGTTTGCACATTTGTGGTGTGACCTAAATTCAGCGAAGCTGATTCAGGATTTCCTGCGGATCCTCGGGTTATACCCTCACCAGCAGTTTCAGATTCATGGGCTTTGTAACCCGAATCAAGTTGTGTCCTAGACTGTGATAAATCACTGTCCGGGACTTGTTGTTGTTGGGCAACACCTCTCACAACACCGGGGTCAATGAGAATGCCCGTTAATACAGTCTCAGGTTGATCCTGAGGAACAACAGTGTCACTACGGCGTTCATACTGTCCCCCAGTCTCGGTTTGAGAACTGTTACCTGCGGCTAAAGCTGGCGTGATGTTAGCTAAGGCAGGATTTCCAAGCTGTCCTTGAGGGTCACACAAAGTGGGTCTCCCTCCGCTTGTTCCGGCATCAGTACTCAACTGAGCTTGTGAATCCGTGTACCTAGGAGATCTAGACTCATGTGCACGAAATGAAGGCGAGAGGTGGGGCTGATCCTCTCTTATTTCAACACTCTCATCCTCCAAATGAGGAGAGTGTGGTGAACGTGGCTGTTCCCCATGCGTTTGTGAGACTAACTCCTGTTGTGAGGAGTCAGAATGGCGAGGAGAGTTCGGTGCAAGCGAGAATGGGGAGTTCTCGACTTCTATCCTAGGGTTGACATCCCGGCTAGACACATTGGTTTCAACTATCGGAGGGCCAACGTTTTCTTTATGCCCTTGTCCTAACCCGGACCTCTCAACCTCTCTGGTATTTTCAACTCCGCCCTCATTCCCTCCTTGTTCCTCCTGCACATCTGCATCTCCTGTGCTAACATTCTCATATTTTTCTTCATCAACTACAACATTTCATTCTCTTCTTCTTCTTCATCAACTACAACATTCTCATTCTCTTCTTCTTCTTCATCACTACAACATTCTCATTCTCTTCTTCTTCTTCATCAACTACAACATTCTCATTCTCTTCTTCTTCTTCTTCTTCTTCTTCTTCTTCTTCTTCTTCTTCTTCTTCATCAATACAACATTCTCATTCTCTCTTCTTCTTCATCAACTACAACATTCTCATTCTCTTCTTCTTCTTCTTCTTCTTCATCAACTACAACATTCTCATTCTCTTCTTCTTCTTCATCACTACAACATTCTCATTCTCTTCTTCTTCTTCATCAACTACAACATTCTCATTCTCTTCTTCTTCTTCATCAACTACAACATTCTCATTCTCTTCTTCTTCTTCATCAACTACAACATTCTCATTCTCTTCTTCTTCTTCATCAACTACAACATTCTCATTCTCTTCTTCTTCTTCATCAACTACAACATTCTCATTCTCTTCTTCTTCTTCATCACTACAACATTCTCATTCTCTTCTTCTTCTTCATCACTATTCAACATTCTCATTCTCTTCTTCTTCTTCATCAACTACAACATTCTCATTCTCTTCTTCTTCTTCTTCTTCATCAACTACAACATTCTCATTCTCTTCTTCTTATTCTTCATCACTATCAGCTCTTTTTTCTTTTTTGTGGTTGATGATGTTTGAATAGGTGTTGGTGTTCTTTGTGTTTGGGTAGGAGGTGGAGTAGCCAACCCGGGGGTTGTTTGCACATTTGTGGTGTGACCTAAATTCAGCGAAGCTGATTCAGGATTTCCTGCGGATCCTCGGGTTATACCCTCACCAGCAGTTTCAGATTCATGGGCTTTGTAACCCGAATCAAGTTGTGTCCTAGACTGTGATAAATCACTGTCCGGGACTTGTTGTTGTTGGGCAACACCTCTCACAACACCGGGGTCAATGAGAATGCCCGTTAATACAGTCTCAGGTTGATCCTGAGGAACAACAGTGTCACTACGGCGTTCATACTGTCCCCCAGTCTCGGTTTGAGAACTGTTACCTGCGGCTAAAGCTGGCGTGATGTTAGCTAAGGCAGGATTTCCAAGCTGTCTTGAGGGTCACACAAAGTGGGTCCCCCTCCGCTTGTTCCGGCATCAGTACTCAACTGAGCTTGTGAATCCGTGTACCTAGGAGATCTAGACTCATGTGCACGAAATGAAGGCGAGAGGTGGGGCTGATCCTCTCTTATTTCAACACTCTCATCCTCCAAATGAGGAGAGTGTGGTGAACGTGGCTGTTCCCCATGCGTTTGTGAGACTAACTCCTGTTGTGAGGAGTCAGAATGGCGAGGAGAGTTCGGTGCAAGCGAGAATGGGGAGTTCTCGACTTCTATCCTAGGGTTGACATCCCGGCTAGACACATTGGTTTCAACTATCGGAGGGCCAACGTTTTCTTTATGCCCTTGTCCTAACCCGGACCTCTCAACCTCTCTGGTATTTTCAACTCCGCCCTCATTCCCTCCTTGTTCCTCCTGCACATCTGCATCTCCTGTGCTAACATTCTCAGATTGTAATTCAGATACAACATTATCAACAATTCGTGATGCTTGCTCAACATCCAACTCTGCTGAGGCACCAATATGTTCAGATCTAGCAGACTTATGCTTTCTTTTGGACTTCTTCTTTGATTTCTTTGGTGACCTTCGAGCAATCATTTTTATTCGTCTACCAGGTATTACCGGTGGTTCATTTGGTAGTGCTGAAGCAAGCGGTGTAGGATTAAGTACGGGTGATAAACGAGGTGGTGTCAGTGTTGGTGGATTTGGTGAAACAACGGATGGTATTGGTGTAGATTGAGAAGGTGAAGATTGTGAAAATTGAGCGGTTGGTGGAGATTGTGTTGATTGAATATTCGGTGAAGATTGAGAAGTATCTGAAGTAATCGGTTCGGGTGTTACAACATCTTGGTCAAATACAACTCTTTTTGACTTTCTTTTCCTCTGCTCAGAAGTCCCTTCATCACTAACCCCTCTTTTTCTTTTTTCAGACCTAGGACCCTCACTAGGCGACCTATGCACAGCTTGGGTAGGAGTCTGTCGGCTTTCAGACCCCATTGCTGAGACTAACCACTCGAGATAAGCCCTAAGGTGAGGACTCTGAGCAGGAACCAGATTAATCAGGAATGGTGGAATCGGAAAAGGTCTTGCAGTTTCACTTCCTGTGCCTCTCAAATTGGATTTATACATTGCAATTACACACTTAAAGCTGTTTTCCAATTTTGGAATTTCTTCTGCATTATCAAGAACGTCTTCGATAATCAGTGTGAAGAATCTGATAAAGGGAATATATTTTCTTTCTTGTGCATTCTTTCCCTTGACAACTTGTATCATCTTATCCCATATTATCTTTGCAAAGTCACACTGCACATTGTGAGTGACTGCAAAGTAAATTGATAATGAATGCTTCGTCATGAGATCAATTCCTTTCTGTGATGGCATCAAACAAGTGCTTAGAACATTGTACATCGTATGCCAGAGAGTTGCTACATTCATTCTTCTAAAATCTCTCATCGTTGCCAACTCTCCTTCATAACCCAACGAATGAACTCCAGCCAACATTTCTTCAACTGATGGTAGTTCTTCGTATTCTTCATGTTCAGGAAATCCAATGATAGTTCTGAACTCATCCAGAGTGAATTTACAATTGAAAATTTCATCTTCTGACTGTAGAGAAAATTTGAAGTAGTCTGTTGTCTTATGTCTTTTACTTCCTTTTACATATGCAATTGATTCCCACAATTCAAATACATACTTTTCGGGAACAATTGCACCTCCAGTCAAAGCATTATTCAACGGATGATGGCTCAGAATCTCCGTTATGATTGGGAATTTGCAAGCAAATGGGATATGTAATGCTTGATTGGCTTGCATTTTCATTGAATCTCCTTCTTTGAACATAGCCATCTTGGTAATTTATTATTTTTCTGTTAAGACAAACTGACCAAAGTTTTGACCAGAAAAATATTTTAAACACAGAAAAATAACAACACATACCAACATTTAAGAAACACATTTAATACACATAGACAATGTTTTGCATATATGTTAAAATGAGAAAACAAAGTAGTACACAAAGGCGTTCGATACCTTGCATCTCACCCAAATATATATACAAAACATGACAATATATAGGATCACATAAGTATTAAAAGATAAGAAAACAAGGTAGTACACAAAGGCGTTCGATACCTTGCCTCTCACCCCAAACACTTATGAAATACTATATATACAAAACATGACAATATATAGGATCACATAAGTATTAAAAGATAAGAAAACAAGGTAGTACACAAAGGCGTTCGATACCTTGCATCTCACCCAAATATATATACAAAACATGACAATATATAGGATCACATAAGTATTAAAAGATAAGAAAACAAGGTAGTACACAAAGGCGTTCGATACCTTGCATCTCACCCAAATATATATACAAAACATGACAATATATAGGATCACATAAGTATTAAAAGATAAGAAAACAAGGTAGTACACAAAGGCGTTCGATACCTTGCATCTCACCCAAATATATATACAAAACATGACAATATATAGGATCACATAAGTATTAAAAGATAAGAAAACAAGGTAGTACACAAAGGCGTTCGATACCTTGCATCTCACCCAAATATATATACAAAACATGACAATATATAGGATCACATAAGTATTAAAAGATAAGAAAACAAGGTAGTACACAAAGGCGTTCGATACCTTGCATCTCACCCAAATATATATACAAAACATGACAATATATAGGATCACATAAGTATTAAAAGATAAGAAAACAAGGTAGTACACAAAGGCGTTCGATACCTTGCATCTCACCCAAATATATATACAAAACATGACAATATATAGGATCACATAAGTATTAAAAGATAAGAAAACAAAGGTAGTACACAAAGGCGTTCGATACCTTGCATCTCACCCAAATATATATACAAAACATGACAATATATAGGATCACATAAGTATTAAAAGATAAGAAAACAAGGTAGTACACAAAGGCGTTCGATACCTTGCCTCTCACCCCAAACACTTATGAAATACTATATATACAAACACAATACACATATTCATTTATACATTTTAAAACACAACACAAATAATAATAAAAGAAACATAGAATAAAAATAATGGAAAGAAAAAAAAATTTAAAATTCTATTTGTACTGTTTGCCGAGCAAAAACCTCGGCAAATAGTACAATTTGAAAAATTTGCCCATAAATTGACAAGTATCAAAAATTGGTTTTGGGAAAATTTTATGATTTGTATTGTTTGCCGAGCAAAGATCTCGGCAAACACGAGAAAATCTCAAGTCTGGCACTAAGTCATCGTGTATGGGAGTTGAACCTCGTAAATGCCGAGCTCAAAGCTCTACAAATGAGCAGTTCAGATTCACTCCTTTTAAATGTATGAAATTTCCTTTTATTGAACAACAATAATGTTGTCAATTGATAAAGAAAAATTTCAATGAAAAATTCAATTTGTACTGTTTGCCGAGCAAAATGCTCTGCAAACAGTTGGTTTAAAAAAGTTGGTGAAAAATTTTCACTTTGTACTGTTTGCCGAGCAAAATGCTCTGCAAACAGTTGATTTGAAAACTTGGTGAAAAGTTTACATGCATTTGCCGAGCTAAAAGCTCTGCAAATGCATGGTTCAAGTCTTGACAAATTTGAAAATCCAATTTGTACTGTTTGCCGAGCAAAATGCTCTGCAAACAGTTGTTTTCAAGTCTTTAAAGAAAATGAAAATTCATTTTGTGCTGTTTGCCGAGCAAAATGCTCTGCAAACAGTTGTTCTAAGACTTGGAAAAGGTTTTGAACAAAATGCACTGTTTGCCGAGCAAACTGCTCTGCAAACAGTTGTTTTTAAAACTTGTAGAAATATTTTTCAATTTGTACTGTTTGCCGAGCTCAATGCTCTGCAAACAGTTGAGTTTAGACTTGAAATCATTTTGAAAACCAAAAAGCCTTGAATGCCGAGCAAAATGCTCTGCATCAAGTTGTTTTAAAGACTTGGTGAAAAATTCATTTGGTTTGTTAAAAACAAGTATTTGCCGAGCTAAAAGCTCTGCAAATCACTATTTTGACCCAAAATTTGTTCGAGAAGAATAAGAACATGTTAACCAGAAATTATGATGATTTGAAGATTATCATGAACAAACAACCCATTTGCCGAGCCAAATGCTCTGCAAATGGTACATTTCATCAAAAACTCATGTTATTACCCAGCCCATCATCAAATCATACCCAGAAAACTAAAACTTGAGCAGATTAAGGTAAACAAAACAGATAAACAACAAGTATAGGCCCTAATCATGCAGTTAACATCATCTAAACACCAATCAAAACATCACATTAGACATGAAGATCATATTATTTCATCTTGGCATTTAATCAAACAGTTAAAGTGCGCAAAGAAAACAAGAAATCTTACCTCAAAACTGATGATTCTGATGAAGAAAGAAGATGATTTAATCCACAAAGATGATCACCAGATTAACCCCACTTCGATTATTATGGATTAGATGAAAATTTTGATTGATTGATGTGATGGACAGATTGGTTTTGAGAGAAAAAGTAGGTTATTTTGATTTGAATTTGAATTGTGAAAGACTTGACCCGCCCAATTTTCCTTTTAAATCTCAAATTCGGGTCGCGGGTATGGGCATGACCCGTGTGTCAACCCAGATCCCAAACAAATTTGGGCTGCAATCAAGTTGGGCTCAACATAAGGATTTGGGCTGAATCCTTTTTGGGTTTTCACTAAACAGAATTAAAAAAATTAAAAAAAATTAAATAAAAAAAAATAAAAAAAAAAAAAAAAAAAAAAAAAAAAAAAAAAAGAGAATAACACAAAAAAAAAAAACTTTTTAACATTTTTAAAATTTCTAATTTTATATTTGGTTTTTTCAGATTTTAAAAAAAAACACACATACAAAATAGAAAAAAATATAAGCAAACAAATATTCACATGCATTTGCACACTCCCCCTCAAATTAAGCATATATCACAACAGTAAATTTACAAACTCCCCCTAAAATCATGCATTCTACCCTTTTTCTCCCCCTCAAACATTGCATGTAATAACAGATAAACCACATCAATGTTTGAAACAGAAAATGAAAATAGAATACATGGCATGAAAGCTTTTAAGTTTGTAAATCTAGCATTCCCAACTTGGTTTTAAGAAAATTAACCTTTGCTCATCCAGAGGTTTGGTGAAAAGGTCAGCAAGTTGGTAGTCTGTCGGACAAAATAGAGTTCGATGTTACCTTTCTCGACATGATCTTTAAGAAAATGGTACCGAACATCTATGTGCTTGGTCTTTATGTGCTGTACAGGATTGCAAGAAATAGCAATAGCACTCTTAGAGTCACAGTAGATGGGAATTCTGTTGAACTGAAATCCATAATCAGTCAACTGAGTCTTCATCCAAAGAACTTGTGAACAACAGCTTGCTGCAGCAACGTATTCAGCTTCTACAGTAGATGTGGATACACAGTTTTGTTTCTTCGAAGACCAACTGACTAATCTATCCCCTAAAAACTGTACGCTCCCAGAAGTACTCTTTCGATCAAGCTTACAACCTGAATGGTCAGCATCCGAATATGCAATCAACTGAAACCCAGTATCCCTTGGATACCAGAGACCAAGGTTCACAGTGCCTTTCAGGTATCAGAATATCCGTTTGACGGCCTGGAAATGACTTTCCTTAGGATTGGCCTGGTACCTGGCACACATGCATGTGGCAAACATAATATCCGGGCGACTTGCAGTCAAATACATGAGTAACCCTATCATACTGCGATATTTCTTTTGATCAAAAGATTTTCCATTTAAGTCAGCATTAATCTTTGTTCGAGCTTCCATGGGAGTCCCAATTGTTTGACAATCCATCATATTAAACTTTTTTAACATGTCAAGAATGTACTTAGATTGACAAATAAAAGTACCATTTGACAACTGTTTTACTTGAAGACCAAGGAAAAAGTTTAATTCACCCATCATGCTCATTTCAAATTTCTTGATCATTAAGGCTGAAAAATTCTTGCAGTATTTAGGGTTAGTTGACCCGAAAATTATGTCGTCAACATAAATCTGGATTAGAATGATGTCACTCCCTTGTCGTTTGATAAACAAAGTAGTGTCAATCGAACCTTTGTTAAAACCAGATTTCACAAGATAAGAGGATAGAGCATCATACCATGCACGAGGCACTTGTTTCAGACCATATAAAGCCTTATCTAACCTGTAAACATAGTCCGGATGTTTGGAATTCACAAAACCTTCTGGTTGTTCAACATACACTTCTTCTTTGAGAATTCCATTCAAGAAGGCAGTTTTGACATCCATTGGTAGACTGTGAAGTTCTTGTAGGCAGCATAGGCAAGAAACATCCGAATAGCCTCAATTCGTGCAACTGGTGCGAATGTCTCATCGTAATCAATTCCATCTTGTTGGCAATATCCCTTTGCAACCAATCGTGCTTTGTTCCGTACAACAACTCCAGTTTCATCCTTTTTGTTCTTGAAGATCCATTTGGTCTTAATTGGCTCCTTGTTCTTGTAAGGATTGAGAACCAATTTCCACACCTCAAGACGTTCGAACTGATTAAGTTCTTCTTGCATTGCTTTCACCCAATCTGGACAACTTAGAGCTTCATTCACTGTCTTTGGTTCAACAATACTCAGAAAATTCACAAACAGACATTCATTCGCGGATGCGGATCTTGTCTGAACTCCAGTTGTTGGGTTACCAATGACTTGAGAAATTGGATGAGCTCTTGTCCATTTGGTTGTATGAGGAATTGGATCAATTGGATCACCAGATTCTTCAGAATCAATAAAATCAGGAGAATGTTGTTCTGTTAATTGTTCAAACGAAGTAGCAATTGGTTCAACAAAGTCGTCATGATCATAAACTTCAGGATTGGTTGAAAGATTTGTCACTTGAGAGAAATTATGAGGTTGAGTATGCAACTCTGAAATATCGGTAGGTGGAGGAGAATCAGATGATGAATTAACATCTGATGATTGTGATGGTGAAGACTCATTTGGATCCATCTCTTTTGAATTTGAACTGGATGGTTCATTTTCATTTACTTCAGATTCAGGAACTTTCTTCGGCACTTGGAAAAATTCTTCAAACAAGATATCCAAATCTTGTGTTGTTGGAGTAGAGAATGATGATTTGACATTTGAAGCAGTCTTTGTTGCGGAAGATTGTGGACTTTGAAGTTCGGGTCTTGAACTGTGTTGTTCAAGAACCATTCCCGAGAGTTCATCAAATCTAACATTCATACTCTCTTCGATTCTCTTGGTTCTTCGGTTATATACTCGATAAGCAATGGATTCTCTTGAATAACCGATGAAATATGCCTCATCGCCTTTTGGTTCAAATTTGCCTAGATTATCTCGATCATTGAGAACATAACATACACATCCAAAAATGTGCAAGAAGTTCACATTGGGCTTTCGTTTGTTTATCACCTCATAAGGAGTTTTATCAAATCTCTTGTTAATGATTGATCTATTTTGAGTGAAACAAGCAGTAGCAACAGCTTCAGCCCATAGATTCGGAGGCAACTTAGAATAAGCAAGCATTGTTCTAGCTGCTTCAACAAGAGTTCAATTTCGACGTTCAACTACTCCATTCTGTTGAGGTGTCCTGACAGCGGAAAATTGATGAGTAATACCCATGGACTTGAAGAAAGAATCAATTGTTGAATTCTTGAATTCAGTGCCATTGTCTGAGCGAACAATTCTAACTGATGATTTAAGATTTACTTGATTCTTCTTTATGAAATCAACAATTGCATTCGGAGTATCACTCTTTGCATGAAGAAAGAATACCCAAGTGTAATGAGAATAATCATCGACAATCACAAGAATGTATCGCTTGCCATGTATACTTTGAACTTTCATTGGGCCACACAAATCCATATGTATAAGGTGCAAAGGACCTTCAGTACTCAGATACTTCTTTGGTTTGTGTGAAGCTTTCTTCATCTTACCAATTGCACATGCTGGACAAACATGTTCACTTTCATACTTGTAATCCGGAAGTCCTTCAACAAGTTGTTTATCCACGAGAGCATTGATTGTTTGAAAATTAAGATGAGAAAGACGGCGATGCCATAACCAAGAATTTTGTGCAGTTGCTTTAGAAAGAAGACAAATCTCTGAAGAGTTAGATGGAATGTTGTTGAGATCAATAGTGAACAAATTATTGTCTCTTGTTCCAGTAAGAATATCCACACCATCTTCAGTCTGCACTTTGCATTCATATCTCTTGAATAATACTTGAAGATCATTGTCACAAAATTGTCCAATACTAAAAAGATTGTGTCCTAGGCCTTCAACATAAGAAACTCTCTTGATAGTGACACCATTTTTAACAATGTCTCCATAACCGAGAATAGGAGCGATATGATCATTTCCAAATCTGACAGTTCCCATGAACTTCTCGACAAAGTTTGTAAGAATGGACTTGTTTCTAGTCATATGACGAGAACATCCCGAGTCAACATACCATACACAAATGAGAAATTCCTGCAAGACAAGGAATATGATTTAGGTACCCATGTAGATTGGGTCCTTGCAGGTTAGAGGGATAACATGCAAGTATACATAAAAAATAAACATCAAGCAAAATAACACACAAACAAACTTTTTATTCAAATCACAAACAAAACAAATTCAAAGCACAGATACGAATTACAAACAATGAAAATTCAAGGTTTATACACAAGTTTTGGTACAAGCAGGACTATTCCTAGATATATTGGCACTATTTTGAGAATTTGATCTACGGACAATCCACACTTGTTTCACATTTGTTGTATTCCCATCAAGCTTGACTTTACTAGAAGCATGCAAAAATCTATCCTTAGGAATCCATCTACTGCTACTAGTTAAGCACAAGTCACCTGAAACATGAACAGTCTTCTTGTTAGCAAACAATTTGTTATTTTCGGACTTAACAGGTTTCTTCTTGATGGTTTCAGTGGTCTTGTTTACTTTCTTTATATTATTAGGTGACAACCAACCATATTGATCTTTGTACTTAGTAATTCCAGAAACAGTATCTCTAACCCTTTGTAAAGTGCACTTAGGATTCTTCTGAGAATACCTAGGAAAACTAGAATACCTAACCTGCTGAGGTTGTTTGTTACCTAATGAGAAAGTTTCATTCTTAACAATCTTTGGACCACTTCTTGTTTTGACTTCTTTTTGGGACTGAGGTTCAGATTTAACCTTGTATTTCCTAGAAGTCTTTGAATTCTTAGATACTTTGGGTTCTTTGTTTGGTTTGATTT
>CM067172.1:68413444-68433966 GCA_034093135.1 Erigeron breviscapus | reverse complement strand
GATGATTGTCACGTTTCTGGTACAAAGGTCCACCCATTGGGACAAGGCGTACCAGCTAGATTTATGGCTGATTAAGTTGTTTACTGAGGGGGCACCGAGGAGGTTTGCTTTGGCCCCAATGGTTGTTCTGGTTAGAGTTCAATGGGGCTAGGCAACCCCATAAGAACAACTACTTGAATAATCTCTTTGATCTTCATCGCCAGGTAGTTTGCCCTCCCAAATATCTTGATCCGATTTTTGCTAGGAATTATGGGATACAGGAGGATATCCGTCGTTGGTTTCGCATTGAGGTTCCAATCGGTGACCAGGTGGTTAGTAGTGATATGTGGCATAACATTTTCAATAATCGGGAACCAAGTTTTCGTGAACTCTGTCTGGAGTTTTATTCTACTTTGAAGTTGACCAAGGAGCTTAATAAGTCAACGATATTTTTGAAGAGCGGGTAGTAACTTTTGTCTGCGGGGGACAGCCTAGGAAGTTATCTATTCCGGAATTTGGTTTTTATTGTGGCATGTATACAAGGGATCAGTTGGATAGTCAGGAATTTAGGGCTTTGTTGAGGAGAGGTTTGTATGTGAAACAGGATTTGGGGGATGGAGAGTCGATAACTCAGTATTGGACTCGTATTTCGGGACACGATTGGCCCTCTGGTGGCTCTGGTAGTGTGTCTAAGATTAGAAGTGTCAAGCTGAGGATGTTGCATAGGATGATTGTCACGTTTCTGGTACAAAGGTCCACCCATTGGGACAAGGCGTACCAGCTAGATTTATGGCTGATTAAGTTGTTTACTGAGGGGGCACCGAGGAGGTTTGCTTTGGCCCCAATGGTTGTTCTGGATAGGATGGTGAATCACTCGGATTCGAAGTTGGTGCTTGGGCATTTTATCACCCGTATTTACAAGAGGATGGGAGTTTTTGATACTGATATATGTCATGAGGGATTGTCTTTGCAGGTTAGACAAGAGCATTTAACTGAGAAAGAGTTGATAATAGCCAAGATAGTGAAGAAGCCGAAGAAGAATGAGCAAGCAAGGTTGTTGGATGATACGGGTGTTATCGCTGCACCGCCTCCTGAGGTGGAGGATTCTGATGATGATGAGATGGAGGACGCCCCTCAGGAGCCTCAGCGGAGGCGGGGCCGTCCAAGTATTGATTTGACTGATATAGGGTCCCAGCTGCAACAGATTTTGGATGGGCAGCAGGCTAGTGGTATGGCATTTGATGATTATCAACGGAGGATGGATCAGGATATGACTTGGTTGGGATCGCAGCAGGCCCGCACCAACTATACCCTAGATTATTATCAGCCTATGTGGATGCGCAGTACCATGGGCAGCCGTTCGTTCCAGACACTCCTATTCCTGATTTCTCACCACCACCTATTCATGTTCCGACATATCGTCAGGGAGGCGGTTCTTTCTTCCCACATGATCTAGGAGGATCTCCTCGTGGTCCTGTGCAGTTTGGTTCTTTTGGTGGGAGATCTTCTTTTGATGCAGGTACTAGTGCAGAGTGGAGGCCATGGACAGGTGCCGCTAGTCAGGCTGGTGGTTCTGGGGGATTTGTTGGTGGTTCATCTTCTTTCGCTCCTGGTTTTGTTGCAGGTTCTGGGTCAGGATTTGGTGGTGGACCGTCTGGAGGAGATGTTGGCGCCTCTAGTTCAGGTCAAGAAGGAGACCACAATTGGATCACCGATCTTTTTGATACTTCTGGTCTTCCTTATGGCTATCATGGTCAGCAGCAGTGACGACAGTGATGATGATTATGGTTCCCATCCGGTTCCGTGGGATGGAATCATGTTATGGTTTGTGATGATGGTTTGATTATCTGGATGACTGTACTCCATACCTTATTTCTTATTTCTTCGGGTATCCACCCTACGGGGTGATGGAACATTGTATTTTGATTTTTTTTTTCTGTTTCTTTTGGTTTGTTTGCATGAACAGTGTTACTTTTATATGATTGGAATGTGGTTTGTTTGTGGTGCAAGTGACAGGACTATTCAATTTGATGGCTATTGTGCAATACACATGTGTGGGGGGAAAACTCATTGGATTCTCTTCTCATCTTTACTTTGTGGCATCAAATTGTGATTGTGTGATGGTGTGCATATGCTGGCAGTAAGTTCAGCGCCGCTATATTTTTGTTTGGTATGTTTGTTGCACACACCATTCTCGCACTCTCCGTTTTGGTACAAGTTGTTTCTCCCGCCAAGCAAAGGGGTCTTCCTTTTTAGGAAGCACCATTTGTGACACGGGGTCGACTGACTTGTTTCAAAACGGGATGTGTCCTTACTCCGGTATGTGCTCTGATTTTTCTATGTTGCTTACCCCTATTTACCTTTGTTTGACCGAATATGAACATTGAGGGCATTGTCCATCTTAAGTGTGGGGGGGTGGCAAATAGGTTTAAGACTGTTAGCATCCTTCACATACCATAACAGTTTCTTTCCCGATTTACCCGCCGGGGCAGGACAAACAATGTAATGCAATGCTATTAATGCAAAGGTTCTTGAGTTCCTCCTGCACCTTCTTAATGTCGATATACTTGTATTTCTCTTTTTTTCCCAAAAAGCAGAATTTACGGACTAGATCATCATCCAATTCCACGTTTTGTGCATCTAGTAGGGGACCTTCTCCATTTCGTATACCCATAATACTAGAAAAGTCTTCCTCTGTAACAATAAAATCTTTGGTCTCACCCCCCTTCCGTATCGTTAGCGTCATTTTCTCACTATCAAAATGTCTAACGATTGATTTGATTAAATCAGGTTGTTGGCTTAAACCTTCCTCCTTCAAGTCTCTAGACTTGAAAAGGGGGTTTTTGCTATGACTTTTTCTTGAGTGTCCGTTAGGCCCTTCAAAACAGCACGGAAGTTGTGCAAACTACACCTTATCCTCGATTTAAGAGCCTTGCTGCTCTCTGGCTCACTGGGTATCTTTGCCTTTTCTTTTTTATATTCTTTATATAAATCACGGCACTCTTGTTTTGGTAATCCTCTGTGCTTCTCCCTAAATAACAAATAAACGCATTAGACTCACAAAACTCAGAAACATATACCTAACATATTTCAAGTTGCAAAGCAGAATAAACACATTAGTCTTGTTAACAGAAGGAATCCTGGTTAAGTAGCAGTAA
The DNA here is from genome assembly GCA_034093135.1 of Erigeron breviscapus. Classification (NCBI taxonomy): domain Eukaryota; kingdom Viridiplantae; phylum Streptophyta; class Magnoliopsida; order Asterales; family Asteraceae; genus Erigeron; species Erigeron breviscapus. The sequence goes on along the minus strand of CM067172.1, from coordinate 68,430,829 downwards.
GATTGATGCCAATAAGAATAAGCCACCAGTGAGATTCACGTTCAAGATCAAGCATATAGAAAAGCACATAACAGTGCCAAGGATTACTTTTTCTTTAAATGTTGGATTTGCTTGAGGACAAGCAATGCTCAAGTGTGGGGGGATTTGATGTGACCAATTTATACCCATCGCCCACATCGTTATTGGCCTTTTTATTATGTGTTTTTAGTCGATTTTGCTGGCATTTGGCGCGTTTATGGGTTTTGTTAGTGGTTTCAGGTTCTAAACAGGTGACGTGTCCGTTTGGTGCAATTTCGAGTAATTTTGAGGTCATGAAGTTGCTTGGAGAGTTCGAGAGTGAAATGAGATAGAAAAAAAGATATGCAAGTCTTCATATGTTGATGTAGCCTTTGGTTCAGTAATATTACACTGCGACGCAGTGGCAGTAAACAAGCCCACTGCGCCGCAGTCATCTCAAAGAAAGGTGCATCATGACCAGTGTATTTGTACTGCGCCGCAGTGGCAACCACACCTAGCCACTGCGCCGCAGTCAGAGGATTGAAAAGTGTGGATTCGACCAGTGTATAAGCACTGCGACGCAGTGGGATGTGCATTTGCCCACTGCGCCGCAGTCAGCCTTGACAAAAGTAAGTTCGTTGGAGTAGAATGATATTGATAGGTTCATTTGTTTCACTTGTGCATAGTCGTGTTATTAAGGCTTGTGGATTGTTCAGATATGGTCAAACATTTCGGGTTTTCATTTAAGATTAAAACTGCTTCACCCAACTTCTTTGTCTTTGACATACTTGGTGTTGTTTTTTTTTTATACTCGTAATTGTTTATTAAACACATACCGAAGGTAAAAGTTCATGAGGTTATCGTTCAACCATTTGCTAGGTTGAAGCAGCTCAGTATCACTATAAGAAACTTCGACACGATGTTTATCATTACTGTAAATAACACAAAAAAGATATGAGATGTTTAGTTAAAACTCTCACAAAATAAAAGAAATGGCAAGACAAACCTATCTGGGTAAAAAGCACTTCTACTCGCGTGACTAGTAGAAGCTGCCATGTCCCCACTGTCAGCATTCTGAGCACTATTTGAGGGACCTTCAATTACAAGAGAGGCCGCCTGGTCACTGCCCATCAATCCACTAGTAGAAGAAGCAATCATATTCTTACAACTCTCGTTAAATGCATCGAGGTCCAAAAGTGACTGCAGCCCTACTTTTTCTTGTTGGACCTTGATAAGATCATATAAATCCTTCAGGTCTTTGCAAATCGTATTCCCGTCTTTACAAATCTTTTCGACCAAGTGCTTCTGCCTTTTTTTCTCCGGAGCATGGTCAATCTGTAAATAGGGGGAAATCAGTTAAAAGGATCAATTATATTAGATATCTAAATAGATATATTAATTAATTTATTATATGGCACACATTTTCACTAACCATCCAGTTCTTGTAAAACTTTTCAGCCACTTCTTTGCTGATCTGAGAGACGTTCATCCCTTCCATAAAGCCTCTCGTCTTCATACAATATAATTGCAAAAAGAGGACACACCCCCCTAAACTCTTCTCAGCCCCTGCCCCTGTTTTGTATGTATGAATGTCGTGCTTAAGAGCATTCATAGCAACAGTTACCCATGGTTGGACATGAAGACTGTTAGCATCCTTCACATACCATAACAGTTTCTTTCCCGATTTACCCGCCGGGGCAGGACAAACAATGTAATGCAATGCTATTAATGCAAAGGTTTGCTTAATAGCATTGTCATCAGTGGCATTCTTGAGTTCCTCCTGCACCTTCTTAATGTCGATATACTTGTATTTCTCTTTTTTTCCCAAAAAGCAGAATTTACGGACTAGATCATCATCCAATTCCACGTTTTGTGCATCTAGTAGGGGACCTTCTCCATTTCGTATACCCATAATACTAGAAAAGTCTTCCTCTGTAACAATAAAATCTTTGGTCTCACCCCCCTTCCGTATCGTTAGCGTCATTTTCTCACTATCAAAATGTCTAACGATTGATTTGATTAAATCAGGTTGTTGGCTTAAACCTTCCTCCTTCAAGTCTCTAGACTTGAAAAGGGGGTTTTTGCTATGACTTTTTCTTGAGTGTCCGTTAGGCCCTTCAAAACAGCACGGAAGTTGTGCAAACTACACCTTATCCTCGATTTAAGAGCCTTGCTGCTCTCTGGCTCACTGGGTATCTTTGCCTTTTCTTTTTTATATTCTTTATATAAATCACGGCACTCTTGTTTTGGTAATCCTCTGTGCTTCTCCCTAAATAACAAATAAACGCATTAGACTCACAAAACTCAGAAACATATACCTAACATATTTCAAGTTGCAAAGCAGAATAAACACATTAGTCTTGTTAACAGAAGGAATCCTGGTTAAGTAGCAGTAAGATTGATGCCAATAAGAATAAGCCACCAGTGAGATTCACGTTCAAGATCAAGCATATAGAAAAGCACATAACAGTGCCAAGGATTACTTTTTCTTTAAATGTTGGATTTGCTTGAGGACAAGCAATGCTCAAGTGTGGGGGGATTTGATGTGACCAATTTATACCCATCGCCCACATCGTTATTGGCCTTTTTATTATGTGTTTTTAGTCGATTTTGCTGGCATTTGGCGCGTTTATGGGTTTTGTTAGTGGTTTCAGGTTCTAAACAGGTGACGTGTCCGTTTGGTGCAATTTCGAGTAATTTTGAGGTCATGAAGTTGCTTGGAGAGTTCGAGAGTGAAATGAGATAGAAAAAAAGATATGCAAGTCTTCATATGTTGATGTAGCCTTTGGTTCAGTAATATTACACTGCGACGCAGTGGCAGTAAACAAGCCCACTGCGCCGCAGTCATCTCAAAGAAAGGTGCATCATGACCAGTGTATTTGTACTGCGCCGCAGTGGCAACCACACCTAGCCACTGCGCCGCAGTCAGAGGATTGAAAAGCGTGGATTCGACCAGTGTATAAGCACTGCGACGCAGTGGGATGTGCATTTGCCCACTGCGCCGCAGTCAGCCTTGACAAACAAGCACAAATGGGCAGTAAACAAGCCCACTGCGCCGCAGTCATCTCAAAGAAAGGTGCATCATGACCAGTGTATTTGTACTGCGCCGCAGTGGCAACCACACCTAGCCACTGCGCCGCAGTCAGAGGATTGAAAAGCGTGGATTCGACCAGTGTATAAGCACTGCGACGCAGTGGGATTGACAAAAGTAAGTTCGTTGGAGTAGAATGATATTGATAGGTTCATTTGTTTCACTTGTGCATAGTCGTGTTATTAAGGCTTGTGGATTGTTCAGATATGGTCAAACATTTCGGGTTTTCATTTAAGATTAAAACTGCTTCACCCAACTTCTTTGTCTTTGACATACTTGGTGTTGCTTCTTTTTTATACTCGTAATTGTTTATTTAGCTTCTTTGCCAAGGTAAAAGTTCATGAGGTTATCGTTCAACCATTTGCTAGGTTGAAGCAGCTCAGTATCACTATAAGAAACTTCGACACGATGTTTATCATTACTGTAAATAACACAAAAAAGATATGAGATGTTTAGTTAAAACTCTCACAAAATAAAAGAAATGGCAAGACAAACCTATCTGGGTAAAAAGCACTTCTACTCGCGTGACTAGTAGAAGCTGCCATGTCCCCACTGTCAGCATTCTGAGCACTATTTGAGGGACCTTCAATTACAAGAGAGGCCGCCTGGTCACTGCCCATCAATCCACTAGTAGAAGAAGCAATCATATTCTTACAACTCTCGTTAAATGCATCGAGGTCCAAAAGTGACTGCAGCCCTACTTTTTCTTGTTGGACCTTGATAAGATCATATAAATCCTTCAGGTCTTTGCAAATCGTATTCCCGTCTTTACAAATCTTTTCGACCAAGTGCTTCTGCCTTTTTTTCTCCGGAGCATGGTCAATCTGTAAATAGGGGGAAATCAGTTAAAAGGATCAATTATATTAGATATCTAAATAGATATATTAATTAATTTATTATATGGCACACATTTTCACTAAATTTATTATATGGCACACATTTTCACTAACCATCCAGTTCTTGTAAAACTTTTCAGCCACTTCTTTGCTGATCTGAGAGACGTTCATCCCTTCCATAAAGCCTCTCGTCTTCATACAATATAATTGCAAAAAGAGGACACACCCCCCTAAACTCTTCTCAGCCCCTGCCCCTGTTTTGTATGTATGAATGTCGTGCTTGAGAGCATTCATAGCAACAGTTACCCATGGTTGGACATGAAGACTGTTAGCATCCTTCACATACCATAACAGTTTCTTTCCCGATTTACCCGCCGGGGCAGGACAAACAATGTAATGCAATGCTATTAATGCAAAGGTTTGCTTAATAGCATTGTCATCAGTGGCATTCTTGAGTTCCTCCTGCACCTTCTTAATGTCGATATACTTGTATTTCTCTTTTTTTCCCAAAAAGCAGAATTTACGGACTAGATCATCATCCAATTCCACGTTTTGTGCATCTAGTAGGGGACCTTCTCCATTTCGTATACCCATAATACTAGAAAAGTCTTCCTCTGTAACAATAAAATCTTTGGTCTCACCCCCCTTCCGTATCGTTAGCGTCATTTTCTCACTATCAAAATGTCTAACGATTGATTTGATTAAATCAGGTTGTTGGCTTAAACCTTCCTCCTTCAAGTCTAGAAGACTTGAAAAGGGGGTTTTTGCTATGACTTTTTCTTGAGTGTCCGTTAGGCCCTTCAAAACAGCACGGAAGTTGTGCAAACTACACCTTATCCTCGATTTAAGAGCCTTGCTGCTCTCTGGCTCACTGGGTATCTTTGCCTTTTCTTTTTTATATTCTTTATATAAATCACGGCACTCTTGTTTTGGTAATCCTCTGTGCTTCTCCCTAAATAACAAATAAACGCATTAGACTCACAAAACTCAGAAACATTTTTCTTTAAATGTTGGATTTGCTTGAGGACAAGCAATGCTCAAGTGTGGGGGATTTGATGTGACCAATTTATACCCATCGCCCACATCGTTATTGGCCTTTTTATTATGTGTTTTTAGTCGATTTTGCTGGCATTTGGCGCGTTTATGGGTTTTGTTAGTGGTTTCAGGTTCTAAACAGGTGACGTGTCCGTTTGGTGCAATTTCGAGTAATTTTGAGGTCATGAAGTTGCTTGGAGAGTTCGAGAGTGAAATGAGATAGAAAAAAAGATATGCAAGTCTTCATATGTTGATGTAGCCTTTGGTTCAGTAATATTACACTGCGACGCAGTGGCAGTAAACAAGCCCACTGCGCCGCAGTCATCTCAAAGAAAGGTGCATCATGACCAGTGTATTTGTACTGCGCCGCAGTGGCAACCACACCTAGCCACTGCGCCGCAGTCAGAGGATTGAAAAGCGTGGATTCGACCAGTGTATAAGCACTGCGACGCAGTGGGATGTGCATTTGCCCACTGCGCCGCAGTCAGCCTTGACAAACAAGCACAAATGGGCAGTATAAAAGCACTGCGTCGCAGTGGGGCATCACTCGCCCACTGCGCCGCAGTGAGAGTGCGGGACTGAAAGGTTTTTGACAGTTTTTGCATCAGATTAAAGGGGGGTATAAATAGTTTTTCAAACCTAATTCCCAGGGGGATCAACTTTTCTTTCTAAGAGCTGCACTTCAAGGAACACCTTCAAGGATCAATTCAAGACTTCATCATCTTCCGATTCATTGAAGAATCGTATCTATTTTATTGTCTTGCAATTTCAATTTCAAAGAACGATTGGTACATCATGTTCTTCCTTTATGTTGATTCTTATCTCAATTTAATCATGAGTGGCTAATCTTTCGATCATCCACCTTGATGAAACTAGACGAATGATGTGATTGCTATATAACGGTTGTTATCCGACACGGTTATTCCTTGTTACTTGTCCCTACGAACTCACCAACTTTATGTTGACTCTCTTTAGTACACTTTTCAGGTAATCAAGTTAATCAGAGACAGAATGGATGAATAGATGCTTGCATTGCTAGGGTTTGGACTATCTTTGGACTTTCTGGATCCGTGATCCTTATTTCCCTTTAACGGGTTATGCTTAGGATCAACTACTATCGTTTGAACATTTTTCTTTTAAGTATGGATTGAGTGTGTATTTTGATAAATTTTGATTATTGTAATGAGCTTGTGGATTGTTTCAATCTATTGAATGCATATAGTTTGACTCTACATAATTCCCATGTCATGCTGTGCTTTTCTAAGTGATACCCCATGATTCCGCCATGTTGGGGTGTTACAGTTTCAGCCATTACACTCAAGGATGAGTTGTAAACACATGATGAACACCTCATGGCCAAGGTGTGTGTTCTTGGCACTTAGTTGCAACTCTTGGGCTATATAAGCAAGCATTTGATGATCATTCTATCATCTATCTCTGCTCTTTTCTCTCTCTTTCACATTCATAACACAAAACAATCAAGTCCATAAAGTCTTGAGTTCATCACTTGAAGTTTCAAGTTGAATTTAAGGACTCTATAGGACTGAAATTTTCAGTCATCTTGCAAACATCATAGAAGATTCATCTGGACGAACTAGGAGACGAATCTTATATTTTTGGAAAGGTCCAACTCTTGGGCTATATAAGCAAGCATTTGATGATCATTCTATCATTTATCTCTGCTCTTTTCTCTCTCTTTCACATTCATAACACAAAACAATCAAGTCCATAAAGTCTTGAGTTCATCACTTGAAGTTTCAAGTTGAATTTAAGGACTCTATAGGACTGAAATTTTCAGTCATCTTGCAAACATCATAGAAGATTCATCTGGACGAACTAGGAGACGAATCTTATATTTTTGGAAAGGTCCAAGTGTCAGTAAAATTTGATAAGAACGAAGTTTCTTCTGGTTTTGCTCAGAAGAGTGCCAAAAAACGATTTTCAGAACTGGTCTAATTTCTGACGAGGCTACAGGTTTGTTTTTGTAAAAATCATAACTCTTTTATTAAAGCTCTTCAAGAGACAAACCTTACATTTTTGAAAAGGCCTTTGAGTGCCCAACAAATGTCTAGAACTAAGTTTTGTTGTATCTGGTCTTCCTGACTTCCCAAAGTCGTTGTCAAGTAGATAGCGCAAAGCTGGGAACATGCTGAAATTTCCTTATTTTGCACTTAGGCTTTGTGGTAGCTTAAAAGTTGATCTTATATTGTTCTAGGTACCCGGTAGTACATTTTGAGCATAGTAAAGTACTTTGCAAAGTGTTTTGAGCTGTACTAAGATTAACTTGTCACGAGATTATCTGTTGATTTGCCACTACTGTAAGTGCATGATTCTGTTGACAAAGCAACAGCGATTTGATCAGTATATGTTCATGTTTTGTAATATGTAATCATGGACTTATGTTATGTTTAAACTTGTTATTTGGACTTAAGTAATGTGAATGATTACATATTGATCAGAGTTTTGGTATGTTTAATGTTTACGACTTGTGTGAATGTGATTATAAATAACATACAGATACAAGTGATAAACTTGTCACGTTTTGAGTAATTAAAGTATACTTAAAAGATGACAAAAGGAAGTGTGTACAAACTCGTGCTACAGTAACACGAGTTTGCCTAAACTCGTGCTACAGTAACACGAGTTTGTCTAAACACGTGGTCATCACGTGTTTACATATAAACACGCGTTTGTTAATGGGCTATGGGCTTTAAGATATACGGTCCATATTAGCACGCGTTTATGAACAGTATAGTATAAATACACACACATAATACGTATTGATTAACAGTTAATTAAGATAATACATCGAAACTCTGTCAAATTGCAAACCCGCACGCGTTTAAGGTCTTAGGTTGTATTAACAACGAAAGACGATAATATAATTAAGCAAACAGGTTATCACGAGAGGATTCCGCACTCTCGTTGACGATCAGTCCACAAGGACCTACAAGTGGTATCAGAGCCAATAGATTTTTCAATCTGAAGGTTCGAGATCGCTTTGTTTGGCTTAATTTTGCCTAAACTCGTGCTAATTAAACTCGTGCTTAGCCCTAATTCATCACGTGTTTGACTGTGTAACACGTGTTTGCTATTTAAAGCCGTGGTGTGTTTTTAAACTCGTGTTTAGCCCTACCTTAACACGTGTTTGCTACCTTAACACGTGTTTGACTTTTAAACTCGTGCTCCAGTGTCAAACTCGTGGTGTTCTTTTTTTTGTTCTAAACACGTGTTTATCTCAAACACGTGCACCTGTTCATTTATTTTAATTTTTTCTTTTGTCGTATTTCGATGATGTCTGGAATACCTACAGTTTCATCAAAAGAGGCCCAATACATTAATGCATTAATTCTTCACGATCATGAAGTCGGTCGTACCAATTGATAAAACTTGAGAATTTCTGGAGTTGGAAAAAACGCTTTGAATCCTATATTCGCCTTACTGATTTCAACCAATGGGTGATGATTACTGAAGGATATGAGTGGCCAACTCATGAAGATGTTAATGGAAATGAGGTCCAATACAGGCTTGGGGATATGACTGAAGTGTTGAAGAAAGAATATGCCGTTGAAGGAAAGGCCTTGTCGAACTTAGAGATGTGTTTACCTCGGGATGCAATTCATCTTCTCGGAGAACATAAGACCTCTAAAGGTTTGTGGGATGCTTTAAACGCATACTGTGAAGGTGATGAGTTGATGAAAAAGGGAAGAATTAAACTGCTGAACAGACAATATGAAGTCTTTAATGGTTTGAAATCTGAAAGTTTAGATGATTTAATAACTCGTTTTAATCATCTGATTACTGAACTGGGATATTTTGGAGTTACATTTACACAAAATAAACTAGTAGATAAATTTTTGGATTCTCTGCCGAACAAATGGAATGACTTTGTGCATAGTCTTCAAGAAGAAAAAAATTATGAATCTTATACCTTGGCAGAGATTGTCTCAAAAGTAAAGAACAGGGAAATGAAGCGTAAAGCAAAAGATGAGCTTTCTGTTTTTCAACAAAATCCGAGTCTTTATCATGCTAATACTGATAATCTATTGTCTTCATCTTCCTCTACTTCTGGAAGTGGAACTACTACTCTTTTATCCACTGAAACCATTCATCCTGTTATGGATCCTGATGGAATTGCTGGATACATGGTTTATGATAATTCGTCTACAACTAAGAATAGCAGTGGATCAAGAAACAGTGGAAATACAACTGTTCGCTCGATGCCAATGAGTATGCAATCTGCTGAAGGACGTATGCAAGTATTTGCTGCAATGTGTTCTGCTCATGAGGCATTTATCAATGGCAAAATTTCAGATCCAATTTTGATTGATAAAGATTATGAACAAGTTGATCCTGATGATTTAGAGGAAATGGACTTGAAGTGGCAAATGGCTATGCTCACTATAAAAGCTCGTCGTTTTATGCAACGAACTGGCAGAAATCTTGCATCTGACAAGAATAGAGGATTTGACAAGTCCAAGGTTAAGTGTTATAATTGTGATGGTTTTGGTCATTTTGCTAAGGAATGTCAAAGACCAAAGCGTTTTGATAATTCTACAGCTAATCGTCAGAATTACAATCAGGGAGGTGTGCAAGCTGGAAATCAAATCAAATCAACCAAAGCTACAGAGCATGATGGAATGATCATTCAGGAACTTCCTACAGAAAATCAAGTTCAAAATCCTGAAAATGCCATGGTGGCAAGACAGGAAGATGGTACTTGGTCATAGATTGAAGTTGTACTTGGAAGAAGAGCAAGAGGAGGGGATGATTGAGGAGGTCCCCATTTTTGAGGCCGAAACTTGAAAGGTGGTCGAGTCTAGCTAAAGACTCGTAAATAATCTTAGCGCTTCTCGGGAGGCAACCCGTGTGTTTTCATTTGTTTTTATTGCATTTCGTTGTTAGATTTGGCATCTTCAAATATATCCCAAGCACCATATATGTGAGATTCATTGATTCATTTGTTTAGATGTGCTAGGTGACGGTTTTGGTTTGAGTGCCTTGTAGATACGCCCCTCTCTCAGGCTCTTGGATTTATCCAGGAGTAAGGGTTCCATTTGGCTTTGCCATTTCGTTCTCCCTCACTAAGATGTGCGTGTTTCATGGCATTTTCACTCGTTTGGAATTTTGAAATTAAAATACAATTCTTTTGGTATTTCACGCGTTTGGCAATCACGCGTTTACAAACCCTAGTTCCACGCGTTTGCTCTTAACGCGTTTGGAACCTAGGTTTCAGATGTTTTGTTCCACGCGTTTACCCTTCTTCACGCGTTTACCATTGATCACACGCGTTTACCATTGTAACACGCGTTTGAAGAATTGGTACACGTGTTTAGGTTTTTATGGCATACTACACGCGTTTGAGACTTTTACGCGTTTACAAGCAGATTCCAAATTTTCTAAGTTTTATTGTGCAGAATTGTTGTTACTAAATTTTTGTTATTGCACTCTTTTTGTTTTACAGAAATGGCAGGCAATCCAAGGAATTTTTTCTCGACGCATAATCAGTGGATCGATTTTACGAGAAATGAAAGAAATAGAGATTTTCATGTTTTGTTTGATTATCTGGAACGGTCTCGTATTCACTTTGTTCTTACTCACAATCCAGTACTCTTTCAAAGCTATTTACATCAATTCTGGACTAATGCATCGATAATTGTGGTTCAAGCACAGCCTGCACGACAAGATAGACCTGCAGTCCCTCGAAATGTTAGATTTCAGACGACTGTTGCTGATCACACGTTTTCATTTACTGCTGCTGATTTAAGGGAAATACTGCATTTAGGGACTGTTGAAGAAGAAAATGGTCCGATAGAGCTTGATGAACCGTTGGTTAGAGGCTGTTTTGGACGTATGGGACATGCTATGCCACATGCAAAGTGGCCGATTGCTAATGGCAATTGGAGGTTTCTGGCTCATGTTTTGATTGTGGCGATTAGTAATCGTCATGCAGGGTTTGATCAGCTGAATAAACAAGTCGGTTCGCAGATGGTGGCTTTGACCTTGAATAGGCCATACTCATTCTCGAACTATTTTTTCGATATTTTGAGGACCCAGATCACTCAGACAGGATCACAGAGGTTTATGATTTTGCCAAGGTTAACGATGGCGATTATTCATCATTTTGTACAGAATTTGCCAGTATTGGAGGATGTGTATGTGATTGTTTCTCCACCGAATAGAATTTGGTCGATGATGCTGAAAGTTAAGGATAGTTATCCAAATCCGCAGATTGTGCCACTGTTTGGACACTTGATAAATCCAAACTATAGAGCTCCAGCAGTTGGATGAAGATGCAGGAGGTGGAAATAATGATGCACCACCTCCACTGTGACAATTGTCAAAGTTCATATCTACTAGTTAAACTGTATATTGAACAAATGAGTATATATTGCTAGTTTAAGACATTTTAAGCTAAGATAAGGCATGATTAAGTGTATAAGTATGTGTTAAGTTTATAATCAAACTACTAAAGGAATTATTTTAACAAATTTGAAAAATCCTGATGATGAGCAATTAGAAGATAAAAATTGTAAATCACCCGGTTAGACGTAAAACGTTTATTTTTCGTACGACCCTTTCTCGTATGAACTTGAGACTTTGGGAAACATAATTACTAGTATTTCTACACTCAATTATGAATTTTAATTTATAAAAATAACATATTCGAAAAATCGTAAATTTTATAAATTATAAGATTTAAACTAGTAAATGAACTAGATATTTCTTATGTAATATATTTCCTTGTAACAACAAAGATTTGATGTATAAAAGTTTTCTCAAAACGCCTCATTTAGAGGGCGTTTATTGTAATTTGTGTGTTATGATTTCCATTATTGTTCATCCCTGTCTTCCGCATTTTGGGGGTGTGACAGATTGGTATCAGAGACACAAGTTATAGTGAACTAGGTTGCATTAGTGGGCCTGATACATGAACTATTAGGTTGCATTAATAAACTTAGTCTATAACTGTTCGTCTTAAAAATGCCTTAGATTTATAATGCCTTAAATTCCTTATGCCTTAGTATTTTTATGAATACAGAAATGGCTGAATATTTCTATGATTCCGATGCATCCGATGATAGCATCAATCAAGTAGCTCCTTATGTAGGTATCGCCCCAGAAGATAATAATGAAAATATATATTTAAACGTGAATAATGGTTGGATAGGGATTTTCCCATTTCTCGTGAACCACCTCACCACACGGTACCTCTTTTAGTTTCTAAACTTCACGAAACAGAAAACAAGTTAACACGAGTCGAATTGGAGGGTAGGGCAAACCGAATAAATATTACGAGTACTGATAGGAGATTTACGAACCTCAGAGAAATTTACAATGAGTTCGCTGCTTTCACTCAAGACAATCTTGAAAAATTGGAAGCTAAACACAAAAAGTTGGTGGGCGCTCTAAAGGAAACTATAAAGATCAGCGACTACAACCAAGAGAAGTTGATTAAGAAAGTCTATGAATTAATAAGGACTTCAAATAAACCCAAGCCACGATTCCTTTACACTACAAGAAACACCACGGTGGATAGCAAAACGAAAGCTATCTACGATGCTCTAAAGAAAGTGACCAAAGGAAAGAAGAACAAGTGAAAGCCAATAAAAGGATATGTACTTTAGTCGTGTGTTTGAAGTCTTTACTTCATTATTTTAAAAATCATGTGATTAGGAAATTTACATGATTTAAAATGAGTAAATTTATGACTTTAACAAATTTCTAACTCGAACGTTATTTTGTTAACCAGATCAACCCCGGCAGTAGTTTCAAAGAAAAAGCAGACAGTACCAAAGAAGGTCCAAAAACCCAAAGCGACAAAGAAAGCCACTCCGATACAGCAAGATGATACGAGTGATGAGGAAGAACATTTTCCAATCACTCAAACGGAACTAGATCAGATTATAGCGGAACATGTGAAGGACGCTCTTGCTGCAGAGGCCAGCAAGAATGGCGGAAGTAAAGGAAAAGGGAAAGTAGGAAGCAAGACTTCCCAACAAACAGAAGGAGGCTCAAACAGATTGATCTTATTTAAAAATTATGTGGATTGCAAGCCAATGTACTTCCATGGAACAGAAGGGGCCGTAGGCCTATTGCAATGGTTCGAGAAGACGGAGTCCACTTTTCGCCTGTGTGAATGCGCTGAAGGCAACAAGACTAAATTTGCCGCCGGCACGCTTCTTACAACTGCTCTATCATGGTGGAATGAATATATTGGTACTATTGGAATTGATGAAGCCAATGCTACTCCTTGGGAAGAAGTAAAGGAAATGCTGAGAGAGGAGTATTGTCCTCGAAATGAAATCCAAAAGTTGGAGACAGAATTTTGGAACCTGACAGTGAAGGGAAACAATTTAGCTGCCTATACTAAACGTTTCCATGAACTGTCAGTAATATGCCCTACAATGGTTCAACCATTGTATAAACAAATAGAACGATACATGTGGGGACTTCCACAATCGATTCAAGGGCATGTAATGGCATCGAAACCGGGCACACTCTCAAGTGCGATTCGCTTGAGCAATGACTTAATGGACGCAGAGAATCGGCATGGACAGGCATCAAAGACTAGCGAAGTTAAACGCTTCGATAATAAGAGAAGATGGGACGGGAACCAAGGAGGAAACCAAGTAAGGAACTTCACCCCTCAACCATTCAAGATACCCGACATTGTGAAGTCTTACAATGCAGGCCCCAGTTAACAACACAAGTCGACCGAGTTGTTGGCACTGTGGAAGTGATAAACATTGGCGGAACCAATGTCCAAAAATGAATGTCATGATCACTCAGCAACCTATGATCACTCAGCAACCTATGATCACTCAGCAACCTCCTCGTGCAAGAGCTTTTGCTATAAAAGCAGAAGAAGCTCGAAACGACCCAAACTTAATAACGGGTACGTTTCTTATCAACGATTCCTATGCATCTGTTTTATTTGATAGCGGTGCTGAAAAATGCTTTGTATCTGAAGAATTCACCCCCTCACTTAATAAGATTCCCGATAAATTAGATACTAAGTATACAGTAGAAGTAGCTAACGGGAAACTCATGTCTACGGACACAATATTTCAAGAATGTACTATAAACTTAGCCGATCACCCTTTTTCAATAGATTTAATGCCGGTAAAGTTAGGAAGTTTTGACCATATGCTCTATCATGGTGGAATGAATATATTGGTACTATTGGAATTGATGAAGCCAATGCTACTCCTTGGGAAGAAGTAAAGGAAATGCTGAGAGAGGAGTATTGTCCTCGAAATGAAATCCAAAAGTTGGAGACAGAATTTTGGAACCTGACAGTGAAGGGAAACAATTTAGCTGCCTATACTAAACGTTTCCATGAACTGTCAGTAATATGCCCTACAATGGTTCAACCATTGTATAAACAAATAGAACGATACATGTGGGGACTTCCACAATCGATTCGAGGGCATGTAATGGCATCGAAACCGGGCACACTCTCAAGTGCGATTCGCTTGAGCAATGACTTAATGGACGCAGAGAATCGGCATGGACAGGCATCAAAGACTAGCGAAGTTAAACGCTTCGATAATAAGAGAAGATGGGACGGGAACCAAGGAGGAAACCAAGTAAGGAACTTCACCCCTCAACCATTCAAGATACCCGACATTGTGAAGTCTTACAATGCAGGCCCCAGTTAACAACACAAGTCGACCGAGTTGTTGGCACTGTGGAAGTGATAAACATTGGCGGAACCAATGTCCAAAAATGAATGTCATGATCACTCAGCAACCTCCTCGTGCAAGAGCTTTTGCTATAAAAGCAGAAGAAGCTCGAAACGACCCAAACTTAATAACGGGTACGTTTCTTATCAACGATTCCTATGCATCTGTTTTATTTGATAGCGGTGCTGAAAAATGCTTTGTATCTGAAGAATTCACCCCCTCACTTAATAAGATTCCCGATAAATTAGATACTAAGTATACAGTAGAAGTAGCTAACGGGAAACTCATGTCTACGGACACAATATTTCAAGAATGTACTATAAACTTAGCCGATCACCCTTTTTCAATAGATTTAATGCCGGTAAAGTTAGGAAGTTTTGACATAGTCGTTGGTATGGATTGGTTGTCAAAACACCATGCCGAAATCTTGTGCCGCGATCAGGCAATCCGAATTCCTCTCTCAAATGGAGAAGTGATTATTATACAAGGAGAGAAAAGCGGCACCCCACTGAACATCATTTCGTGTATGAAAGCTCGGAAGTGCTTGAAGAAAGGATACTTTTCTATCTTAGCACATGTGAAAGAAAAGAAATCTGATAAGAAGAGCTTAGAAGAAATTCCAGTAGTGAAAGAATTTCCAGAGGTATTTCCCGAAGAATTGCCTGGACTTCCACCATCCAGACAAGTAGAATTTCATATAGATTTAATACCCGAAACTAAACCAGTAGCCCGAGCACCTTATCGTCTAGCTCCTTCAGAAATGCTAGAACTATCTAATCAGTTAAAAGAACTATTAGATAGAGGTTTCATAAGACCAAGTTTCTCACCTTGGGGAGCTCCGGTCTTGTTTGTCAAGAAGAAGGATGGATCCTTTCGAATGTGTATAGACTATCGTGAGCTGAATAATGATTTATTCGATCAATTACAAGGATCCAAATTCTACTCCAAGATTGATTTAAGGTCAGGTTATCATCAGATGAAAGTCAAGGATGAAGACATTCCTATAACCAACGCACCAGCAGTATTCATGGATCTGATGAACCGGGTATGTAGACCTTACCTAGACAAATTCGTGATCGTATTCATCGACGACATTCTCATATATTCAAAGTCTAAGGAGGAACACGAGCATCATTTAAGAATAATCTTGGGTCTACTCAAAAAGGAACAACTATATGCAAAATTCTCGAAATGTGAATTTTGGATCGAGAAAGTACAGTTCTTGGGTCATGTTGTTACTAGCAAAGGCATCCACGTAGATCCTGCAAAGATAGAAGCAGTAGAAAAATGGCAAACACCTACAACACCGTCAGAGATCCGTCAATTTTTAGGTCTTGCTGGCTATTACCGACGATTCATCGAAGGGTTTTCCAAAATAGCCAAACCATCTTAGGTTGTGTTTTAATGCAACGACAAAAAGTCATTGCTTATGCATCACGACAGCTGAAGGTTCATGAGAAGAACTACACGACTCAATCTGGAATTAGGAGCCGTGTTCACTGATCACAAAAGCCTACAACACATCTTCGATCAAAAAGAACTAAACATGAGGCAACGACGTTGGGTAGAGTTGTTAAATGATTATGATTGTGAAATTCGCTACCATCCTGGGAAAGCAAATATAGTTGCTGATGCTCTTAGTAGAAAAGAAAGAATCAAACCCTTAAGAGTTCGAGCAATGATCCAAAAACACGAGAGTTTGTGATCTTTGAAAGATTGCTACTCGTAATGATATGAATTTCTCAACTTAACTATACTATCATATCATGCATTTAAACCACCCCCCCCCCCCCCCCCCCCCCTCTCAAATTCATGATGCTCAAGAAGAAGCAATCAGGCAAGATTCAATCAGGGTAAAACGTGAGAAGGTAGAATCCTTACGGGGGATGGACAAACATTTCGAAATCAAGGCAAATGGAGCTAGGTATTTTATGGATCGGATATGGGTACCTTTTTATGGAAATCTTAGAGATTTAGTAATGAATGAAGCACATAAAACTAGATACTCTATACATCCGGGATCTGATAAAATGTACCATGGTTTAAAAGAATTCTATTGGTGGCCAAACATGAAGGCGGATATTGCTACCTATGTCAGAAAGTGTTTAACATGTTCCAAAGTGAAAGCTGAATATCAAAAGCCCTCCGGATTGTTACAACAACCAGAAATTCCCCAATGGAAGTGGGAAGGAATAACCATGGACTTCATCTCTAAATTACCAAGAACGACTGAAGGTCATGACAAGATTTGGGTAATAGTCGATCGTCTCACCAAATCAGCACACTTCCTACCAATCAAGGAAACTGACAACATGGAGAGACTAACTAGAATATACTTGAAAGAAGTAGTCTCAAGACATGGAGTACCAATTTCTATTATCTCCGATCGTGATGGCAGATTCACTTCAGACTTTTGGAAGTCATTGCAAAGAGCCCTGGGTACTCGTTTGGATATGAGCACCGCATATCACCCTCAAACCGATGGTCAAAGTGAAAGAACTATCCAAACATTGGAAGACATGTTACGGGCATGTACAGTTGATTTTGGAAAAAGTTGGGATACGCATCTGCCTCTAGCAGAATTTTCATACAATAATAGTTACCATACAAGCATAAAGGCAGCACCTTTTGAAATGCTATACGGGAGGAAATGTAGATCACCAATTTGTTGGACTGAGCTTGGAGAAAGTCAGCTCACCGGCCCTGAAATTATTCATGAAACGACCGAGAAAATCGT
>CM067172.1:68390684-68412444 GCA_034093135.1 Erigeron breviscapus | reverse complement strand
CTACCCACGGGCCGACCCGTTTCTCTTCCCAAGCCAAGTTACAATCGTTAGGCATTTAAACACCGATCAAAACACATTATTGACCCGAATACGACACGTTGCCATTTAATTCACGAAACGACCCAAATAGCTTCCACATTGTCATTTAATCACCAAAACGACCCGAATACTTCATTAACCTGTATTGTTAGTCATATTACACGTAAAGTCAACGAGTCAAAATTCACGGATGTTACACTTGATGTCCGATCCCGCTTTCGACCCGACTCGCGTTTCCGACCCGCTCGTCATTTCCAAATCTATTTTTGGAAACTTTCTAAAAACTACTTTTAGAAACTTCTAGTTATTATCTTTTACAATGGATATTTGTTATAAATATAAAGTTCAACTAAGCCCTCCCCATTCTTCGCGTGCGACCCTAAAGGTTCATAGATATGAGGCCGTATAAATATATTGGAATATTCTCATAATTTCAACACTTTATATTATTATCGGTTCTATATCTGCATGTATTGATTTAATTCTGATGATCGGTCTATAATCATACACTAGGATTAATACATAAGGATGAAAAACACTAGTCGGTCTTTAACTAGATGTAAAAGGTGATTCACTTATAACTGAGGGATCCAGAACCATAGTAATTAGGATGAATAGAACATGATGCTTAACAATGTCAGACGCGATCCAGTGACATGGAAACGTGCAATGTGGTCACCGGAGAGAATTATTATCTGGTCATGGCTTAAGAGCCGGGTAACTTAAAGATGAATTAGTAACACAAAACTTTAGGTCATTAATGCTTAAACAATGAATCTAACGAGAATTTGTTTAAATAGTAGTGTGAGTCTAGGGACAACACTAGTTACTTAGGCAAAGTGAATCTAACGAGAATCTGAGCCGTGATTAAGTTTCCAACAGTCTAGCAAGTAGGTAGAATGATATCTGGTCGTACCATGAGATCTGAGATGCCAAACAAGTATTTTAATTTACTGTTATTTCCTTTTTCAAACTATTTTCAGACTAAGCCTCTCGCTGAATAAGCGGTTGCGGCTTCTATTTACTTTTCAGTTATTTTAATTAGTTTAATAGGAAATCGTGACAACCCCCAACCGCTAGAATTACACATATTACTAGATTAGGTAAAGCAACGCGTCCCTGCGAACGATCCTGTAACTTATCACTTACTATACTACACTTGACCGGGTTCTCTGCCCGTTAGTGTGTGTTTAGTTTGAGGTAATTACTTGTACAACTTTTATAAATTTTAAATACAAACAAAAACAAACCATCAAGTATTTTGGCGCCGCTGCCGGGGACGCGACGCATTCTTAGTTTAGTAGTGTAATTGGATCCTTTCTTGGGTTTCGGCACGAGAAAGTTACTTTTCAGTTCGTAGGTTAAGTCATTTTAGGTTTTAGTAGCCAAATTAGGTTTAGGTCAAATTAGGGTTTAGTAGTATTTTCATTTCATTTTCAGTTTAAGTAGTGTAGTTTAGTTTTTCATTTCATTTTATATTGGTGCGTTTGATCTTTTTCTTGAGTTTTGCAGGATTATTTAGGTAGTTGATGCGATTGAGGTCGGGAACGATAGTAGATAGTGCATCTTCAAGACCTAGTAAACCTAGAAGGAAAAGAAGAGACAACACACCGATTCCACCACCCGTATTTAGTTTAGCAACCCTTTTTGACGA
The DNA here is from genome assembly GCA_034093135.1 of Erigeron breviscapus. Lineage (NCBI taxonomy): Eukaryota > Viridiplantae > Streptophyta > Magnoliopsida > Asterales > Asteraceae > Erigeron > Erigeron breviscapus. The sequence continues at coordinate 68,410,751 of CM067172.1, read as the reverse complement.
AGACCCACCTTTAGGATCATCCGACACCTCATCCGACACTATGTCAGAACCAAACTCACCTAGATCCGAACGGACGCCTTTGACCGACCGATGATGGAAAGGACGAGAGCCGTAGCACCTACACCGGGATCGGCTATAGTCCCACCAAACTTAGGAGATTCGTTTTCAGTCAAGGGCCACCACCTTAAGTTAATCCAAGACAACCAATATGACGGCCGAGCCAAATTCGACCCCCATAAGCATGTAAGCATGTTCACAAGTTTGTGCAAAATGTTCAAATACGGAGGAAACGTCACCGATGACGATGTGAAACTTAGCTTATTTTCGTCGTCTCTCACGGGAGAGGCACGTGCTTGGTTCGATGAGCTCGATGAAGGTACCATCACTACATGGAATCAACTCCGCGAACAGTTCGTCTCGCGATTCTTTCCCCCGAGTTTAGCAAGGAAAATGCTTCGAGACATCAAGGCTTTCAAGCAAGACGAGGGTGAATCACTAGTTGATGCATGGAAAAGGCTTAGGGAAATGATCAGAAACTGTCACGGAAATGGACTAGACAAGGACGAGATCATGGAAATTTTCTTCTATGGTTTAACCAAGAGTTCCCAAAAGGATTTAGACCTAGCCGGCGGTGGTAACTTTTTGTACAAGTCTACAATGACGCGTACAAAATGATGGAAGATATGGTGCAAGCTAGCTTAGCTCGAGATATGGATGATAAGGATCGAGATAGGAGGACGAGAAGGACCGTGGCTAGCATTGAGAGCAGCTCCAACAATGAGGTAATTCATGAACTTAAAGCTTTATCTAACCATTTTTCTACTTTTGAAGATAGGTTGGACATTATGGACAAAGACCTCAAGGTGATTGCACACGGGTGCAACAATTGCGAGGAATGCACTATACCGAAGATTGTGAAGAGGAGGCTACCAAGCAAGTCAATTTTGTCCAGAACCAATACCGAGGAGGCTATCAACGAGGACTATTCCAAAGAAACCCCGATAATTCTAACTTTAATTCTAGTTATGCTAGAAATAACTTTGGTTCTTTTCAAAATAGGTGGCAAAGGAGCAATGGTCAACCCGAGCAACCAAAAGTGGAGAATGAAGTCAAGGAGGATCCGATTGTCAAGCTCACCAACATGATGGAGAAGTATATGGACATGAACGACAAGAGGCATGACTCCTTGGCAAGCTATGCAAAGTCGCTCAATGAGAAGATAAGTAATCTCAATCAAAAGGTTGACGAAGGAGCAAGAAATCAACAAGCCGCAATCAAGGATCTGGAGAGGAGGATAGATAGATGGATTGAGCAGAATGCAAAGAAGAAGAGCAGCTCGAGTCCAAGGCAAATCATCCAAGGCGGCCCAAGCTCAAATCAAGGAACGAGTCAAAAGTACCAACCACCTATGGGGCGTAACGAGAATGTGAACGCCGTGTTCACTGAAGGTAATGACTCTACTGAGCTTTCTAATGATTTTTGTGAAGTGTCCGATCAGGTACAGGTCATACGGGAGCCAAACGGGAAGAAACAAAAAAACGCAAAACTGGAATCTGTCCAGGTACCACCAGCACCGCTGGCTGCACAAGCCAGCGCCGCTGGAAGCCACCAGCCCGCTCAGAACTAACCAGCGCTGCTGAGTGTAACAACCCTACTTTTTAACATTATATATGTGCTAGTTATGTTGTCTATGATCCCGCAAGCCATAGTTATACTTGAAGCTAGTAGATAATGCCCCTAAATTAGCAATCTAAAGCTATTGATCAGTTCTAAATTTAATTTATAAAATGCCATTGAACAAAATTTTGTTGTTAATCAATCAAATTATCTAAATAATAATGTAAGTCTCACAAGTTGAGATAACCATCAAAAAATCCTTACGAAGGTCCAACAATTTAATCATTTAGCTAATTAAAGTAAATTTGGTCACGAAAATAAAATTTCTATTTCAAAATAGGTTTATAAGTTCATATGCGCATAAAAGCGTTTAAATCATAATAAGTATATATATATATATACATGTATGCCTAAAATAAATACAAGATTATAAATAATGGCCTATGTAATGAACTAAAAACACAAATATATACACATATACATACATATATACGGCACATACACATATGTGTTGGACATCACTAGTTAACTTATTATTACAAACAAATACATAATACACTTATTAAACAAACACACATCTAAATACCCTTATACACCTAAATACATATACACATTTATATAACAAAAAAAAAAGAAAACTCTTCATTACCCCCCCCACCCCTTTGAGGCCCCCCTCCCTCTTTCACACTTCCACCCTTTCATTTCAAACAACACATTCACTCTTGAAACTCCCAACATTTCTTACACCCTTCACACACTCTTATTTTCTCTCAAGAAAAACCTCTTCCCCCTCCTTTTTCTTCTTCTTATTTCGGCCAAACAACAACAAGAAACACAAACAAAAAAATCAAGTTAAACACTCACTAATAATAAAGGGTTATTTTGGATTAAGCAAGGGTTAATCAAGCAAGGTTAAGTGTAACACCCCAACATGGCGGAATCATGGGGTATCACTTAGAAAAGCACATCACGACATGGAAATTATGTAGAATCAAACTATATGAAAACATAGGATTGAAACAATCCTTAAACTTGTACAAACGTATACAATCATCAACATTTATCGAATACATGTTCAATCAATAATAAAAGGCAATTCAATCAATAGTAGTTGATCCTAAAAGTAACCCATAAAAGGGAAGTAAGGATCATGGATCCAGAAGTCCAAAACTAGTCCAATCCTAGCAATTAAGCATGCAATCATCCATTTTGTCTCTGATTAACTTGATTACCTGAAAAGTGTACTAAAGAGCGTCAACATAAAGTTGGTGAGTTCGTAGGGAAAGTAACAAGGAATAACCGTGTCGGATAACAACCGTTAACAATAAATGAGGATTAGGAGAACTAATCACATCCAAGGAAAACCTATAAAGTTTCACATTATCACATTTTAATACAAGTCAACGTTCAATAATAACGATTCCATATAACGTTCAACAACGTTCCATAACAATCAATAACGATCAACAACGATGCGACTTACATAGTAAACAATGCGCTAACGGTGCGACTTACATCGTAAACAATGCGCTAACGGTGCGACTTATATAATGAATAATGCGCTAACATGTCCATATCAACAATTCAATCATACAATCAATCAAATCAAAAATCAACAGTTAAACAAACATGTACACTTTTCAGCCCGAATCTCAATTGAGTAGGGAGGGTTTACGAAACTCACCTTATTCTTGATAGTTCAACAGCAAAGTAGAAGAGATTGATGTAGTCAACGATGACGAGTGAGTCAACTGGCCACGTTACGTATTCCCTAATTTCAATGTTAATTGATTTATATTCGTGCTAAATTCCAAATATAGACATACAACTATAAGGTTATCTTTTTAATACGCTTGTCAACGTAATTTACTTCCTGTGTTTTTATAAGTCTTTGAATTATCTTTAAGTATTATTTCAAGTATTTTCTAAATGAAAACTCATTTATGTTGCAAAAATTTAAAAGGACCAAATTGTCATTCTTGAAACTTGAGGGACTAAATTGTCAAATGTCCAAAGTATAAGGACAAAAAATGATACCTTTGAAACTGTAGGGTAAAAATGTAACTTTCCGTATGTAATACGTATCCGTAGGATATATAAAGTATTCCTCTGATATTTCTAAATCCTTTTGAAGTATTTTTAAATAATAGGATTAATACGAAGAATGTATTAATCTTGTAACGAATAGATGTTTTCAATAGCAGAGATATGAAAAGATACCTTGAATGGTATGTATTATAATCAATACAAATGTATTGATTACAATTGAAGAAATACCTTAAATGGCAGGAAAAACCAGCATTTTATTTCCAAGTTGTGTTAGGGTTGGCCTTGGGTCGTGGAGAATACCGGGGCGAATTAAGTTGCTTAGTGAATGCTTATGCAAACTTTTCGCGAACTACCTTCCATTCCTCCGGTATAAGCCAAAGAGGCCCAAGGTGCAATCACTTTCGGAAACATTGTGCGGTTAAAGCGTATCAAGGATATATTCTATCCATAAATCAAACAATTCGAAAATACGAAATAATTCACAGATGGTGAATAGTAATTATATGAATTAGGATAGTTAGGTATATAACTATGCCCTTGTTTATATACCATAATAAGTATTTAAAATGATTTAATAAAAGTTTTACAATTTCTCGTACTTTCGCTAATAATTCATTTTTCGCAATAGTAACAATATTTCAATATTCATATATAAAAGCGATAGTTACCGTATTTAAATGCAATTATGTATCAATTGAGTATAAAATTAAGTTGACAAGCATTTTAATACATAACATATAGTCATATAATCATAAAGCAAAGTATAGTAAGGTTTCATAGAAACACTTACAAGTATGGAGATATTATGAGTTCTAAGATCAAAGTAACGATATAGGGATGAGCTCCAAAGAAGATCTTGAGAGAATCGACTATAACTTGGATTTGTAAACTTGATGAATATGGAATAATCCTAACTCCATGTGGCCATTATAACTAGGCTTTGATAAGTTCTTGAAAGAATTCGCAATAATAACGTCGTGTTTACAATTTCGAAACCAACGAATTCAAAACAACTTTGGTTGAATCGAAAGCTTGGGATGATGAAAGGTTGTGTAAGATATGCTTGAACTTGAACAAGTATGGATCTCGGAATGATAGGGATTTAAGAAGAGAAGTGTTGAGAGTGTGAATTAACAATTAGAAATGAAAACCTTAGCTTGTATTTATAGGTAGTAATTTACCATGGTTACTAGTTTAGTTTGTTGGTAACTATGGTTAAGTTAAGGAATACCATGGGCTAGTTTGATGGTTTTGCAATACCATGGGCTAGTTAACTAACCTTAGTTAACTAACCTTAGTTAACTAACCTTAGTTAACTAATCCTAGTTAATTATGTCTTAACTTGGATTAGATGTAAGGTTGCGAGTGTTTCGGGTTCGTTTCCTTAATGAAACAGATCATCCAGATAGCAGATATTACAATATCTCACTAGTCTGACACACATATATATATATATGCACCAAAAATACCCAAAGTTTTCTTATATTCATAAAGTTTGCCATTATCATATATAACAAGTAATAGACTAAAATGGCAAATGTTACATTATTCCCCCGTTAAAGGAATTTCGCCCTCGAAATCTAGATTGTATCGAATAAAATTATACTTAACTTGATTTTCGTTTTATCTCAATGACAATAAATCGATATTAGAGGACATGGCATCTAAGTCTCTATTCTACATTAGACAATCACACATAATTAACAGAAAGATACAAGGCGTATCCCTAATTGATGCCTTCTATTCTCAACAGAGTAAAATGAACTCGTATGATTTTAAATAGAATCCTTCTACTCTCAACAGAGTAGGATGATCTTGCACACAATCCTAAACATGATTAGCATTTATAATTAGCATGTATAACATCCTACAACTTGTACTTATGAAGAAATCAATAGTTTGTACACATATTGTATAGACTACTTACACATCTTGTTAGAAATTTCAAAATAGTGCTTAGTTGTATTTGAAAATATTGTATTTTGTGTAAATATTGTTAGGTTGAGGGGGAGCTTTTGTAATATACTTAGAGTATAAATACCCCTCAAACCTTTAATCTTTGTAACCTTTTCCCCACTTCTGATAATCAATCAAACCAGACTTTCCACACACACACCTTTCTCTCTCAAGAACACACACTAAAACACACACTATCCACCATTAATGAACATCTTACTTCCGCATCAGAACACGAATTATATAAGTTCTAACAAGTGGTATCAGAGAAAAACAACAATCTGTTGACGATCCAGAACAAATTTCATGCAGATTGATACTAATTTTGTTCAAAATTGAATTCGTGTTCTTCACCATAACCGTTTTGAAACTGTTACTGGTTTTTCATCAATTCACAATCAATTTTCACTCAATTTTCCTGTTTTTGTTTACAGATACATTCTAAATCACCTCTAAAAACATCCTGTCAAGTTTCAGAATCCAATTCACAGAATTGATCAAAATCCAAATTTTTTGGAAAGTTGATGAGATTTTGAATTTTCAATTTGAGTTGATTTATGCAATGGATTTGTTTCTAGGGTTGTGCGCGATCATATTCTGAGCATTTCTGGGCTTGAATCGAGTTATAACACTCAAAATTGAGTGAATTATAAGCAAATTAGTGAAATATTCGACTATTTTGTCTTTTTCTGGTGTTCTTACAGTTTTTCATCAAGACGATCTTCATGACTCTAAGACGATCTTCTTCAAGATCGTCCTAGTATTTACTTTGTTTTGGTTTTAAGACGATCTTAAACCAAGACCGTCTTACCTTTTCACTCAATCAATTTTAAGACGATCTTAAACCAAGACCGTCTTACCTTTTCTCAATCAATTTTAAGACGATCTTAAACCAAGACCGTCTTACCTTTTCTCAACCAATTTTAAGACGATCTTAAACCAAGACCGTCTTACCTTTTCTCAATCAATTTTAAGACGATCTTAAACCAAGACCGTCTTACCTTTTCTCAACCAATTTTAAGACGATCTTAAACCAAGACCGTCTTACCTTTTCACTCAATCAATTTTAAGACGATCTTAAACCAAGACCGTCTTACCTTTTCTCAATCAATTTTAAGACGATCTTAAACCAAGACCGTCTTACCTTTTCTCAACCAATTTTAAGACGATCTTAAACCAAGACCGTCTTACCTTTTCTCAACCAATTTTAAGACGATCTTAAACCAAGACCGTCTTACCTTTTCACTCAACCAATTTTAAGACGATCTTAAACCAAGACCGTCTTACCTTTTCTCAATCAATTTTAAGACGATCTTAAACCAAGACCGTCTTACCTTTTCTCAATCAATTTTAAGACGATCTTAAACCAAGACCGTCTTACCTTTTCTCAACCAATTTTTAAGACGATCTTCATGACTCTAAGACGATCTTCTTCAAGATCGTCCTAGTATTTACTTTGTTTTGGTATTAAGACGATCTTCCCAAGATCGTCCTAATATTTTTTGTTCTGTGTGAACTGTGTGTTGTGGATTCCTTGGGTAACTAATCTCATTGAGATTGGTTTTGCTCAACAAATTCTGAAATCATAACCTCTTTCTGACCAAAATTTCCAGAATTTTTTTTTCTATACTTAGAAAAATTTTCTCTCAACCAATTTTAAGACGATCTTAAACCAAGACCGTCTTACCTTTTCACTCAATCAATTTTAAGACGATCTTAAACCAAGACCGTCTTACCTTTTCTCAATCAATTTTAAGACGATCTTAAACCAAGACCGTCTTACCTTTTCTCAACCAATTTTAAGACGATCTTAAACCAAGACCGTCTTACCTTTTCTCAATCAATTTTAAGACGATCTTAAACCAAGACCGTCTTACCTTTTCTCAACCAATTTTTAAGACGATCTCCCTCAAGATCGTTCTAAGTTCCAAATCCTAAGACGATCTTCTTCAAGATCGTTTTAATTCCAAAATTTTTTTAATCAAAAATAATTACAAATCTTTGTTTATTCATTTCAGGGACAACAATGAAGAATTCAGAGCTTGAAATCAGAAAGAAGTTCTTAGCCAAACAACAAAATATGAAACCATGGCTATTCGGAGATATTGATGCTGATTCTCAATCTCAGCATTCTACTCAAGAAGAATATGGAGAAGATATCTTTGAAGAGATAGTTCATCATTTCACAAACACTGAAAATCTTGAGACTCCCAATGAACTTGGACGAGGAGTTAGACATCCAAGGATCTCAAGAGATAAGATATGGCAGATTAATGAGGGGTACTTTGCTGAGAATTATGAACAGATTTTGGATTTGAGCAAAAGACCTGAAGAAATTGTGTGTAGAGCAAGATACCTTGAAGAAAGAGCCTTTCAAATTTATTGCTCACCAAGTGAAAGACTTAACATGACATTGAACCGATTGAGAGCATTCTTCCTGTTCAGACATCAAGGTCAAAGAGATGCATACATGGAACTGATGAATGCTGAAAGTTCTGTAAGAGCTGAATGGTGGTACCAACAATTTAAGATTCCAATCACAAAAGTCCTTCAGTTGTTTACTCCTCTCAAGAGTCACAATCTCAGACTTGTACGATTCAGAGTTCGTCGAACTGATGGCAATGTCTATGTTGTTCAAGAAGAATCTCTTCAACATATGACGATCTCAGACATCCTATTCCTCTACAATCAATATGCTTATCTGATAATCAAGAATCAAGATCAACTTCTAGCTTATGAAGTATTGAAAAGTCATATTCAAGCCTTGATTAGATTCTATGAATTCAATGACTTCCAGATTGGTTTGGAAAGAAGAACTAGCAGGATTAACCTTACAAGACCAAATCAAAGAGCCGAAGGTTATGAGCTAGATTCATTTCAGATTGGAGATCCAATTGAAAGCCTGGATGGATTTGTCTTCATCAATAGACTCAAGAGAAAGATTTTCATTCGTGCCTCTGATTTTGCCAAATATTCAGATGGTACCTTGAAATATTGTCAATCAATTCTGAATGCAATAGATGAAGACTCTGACAATGAAGAAGATGAGCAAATAAAGTCTCAAAGAGAAGATCATATAAGACGTATCAAAGATACTCTTGATATGAGACAGAGGATTAGAGATCTTATCATTACCAGAACTCCCAAGTCACAGGAAGGAATTATTCATACAAAGACAGGTTCATGGGTTCATTGGAATCCTATCCATGAACGTGGTCCTCATAACATACCTCCTGTAAACTTCCAAGACAATATCAAATTACCTGATGAACGTCCTGTTGGTGATAACTGGCACTTCATTCCTAAGAAGTTTTGGAATGACTCATGGAACAGTTATAAGAAAAGAGCTTTCTGGAGTTCAAAGATTGATAAGCCATCAACTTCCTCTGCTGCACAAAGATATAAGAAAAGGAAGAACAAACAAAGACGTGCAAATAAGAGAAGGAGACAACAATGGAAAAGATGATGGACAACAAAAGCACTAAGGGGGAGAATGTTAGAAATTTAAAAATAGTGCTTAGTTGTATTTGAAAACATTGTATTTTGTGTAAATATTGTTAGGTTGAGGGGGAGCTTTTGTAATATACTTAGAGTATAAATACCCCTCAAACCTTTATTCCTTGTAACCTTTTTCCCACTTCTGATAATCAATCAAGCCAGACTTTCCACACACACACCTTTCTCTCTCAAGAACACACACTAAAACACACACTATCCACCATTAATGAACATCTTACTTCCGCATCAGAACACGAATTATATAAGTTCTAACACATCTATGGTATAGATGATCTGTCCGTACACAGGTAAGTCTGACTAAAACACTATACAAAACTTCAAATTCACTTTATCTTCCGTATTTGACCGTTAGAAACGGCTCCTTCTTAGACTATATAATAATACCTTAGTATACTTTTCTCCATGCCATATCAACTTAACATTTTCCTTTCTTCAGAATCTAACCAAAACCCGAAACCTTATATCAAAAATGTTCCCTTTCCTAATCATGATATACATTATTATCATAGCGTGGTTAATTACTGTGGCTCAACTTCCATTGAATGAGGCTATTCAGTGGTTAGTAGTGTTTGTTCTTGGCGTGGTTCCCTTACTGTTTGTCACCACCTGGGTTTCTTTGTATGGTTTTTAAATATGTTGTATCCCTAATTGTTGTATTTCCGCTTAAATAACGTAACAAGTTTCACTTGTATTGTACGAATAATGAAATACAACTTTCTTCGATCTCTTTTGGGGATTGTTGTCGATTAGGGAAATTCCCAGTTAAAAGAATCTCCCATATTTGTCTTGATAGATTTTTATACCAAGTTCATTTGTGTATTTTAATCGTTGATCGCCCATCATAATTTTAGTCTTTCAAATAATTCTTATTTTCAAATTTGAAGTTCTTTTACCAAGACACTACTGTTATCCAGTTGGAAAAGTTGACATATTTTTGTTGATAACATTTGTCTCATTTTTTTAAATTCAATCATTAAAGGCGATCCACGGGTCAAAGAAACAAATATTATCTAGATCACTCCTGAAACAATAGTTTGGATCAAAAATTCATCTAGGGTTCAAAAGATGAATTAGCAATTGATATGGTTCTTGAAAAGAAGCAGTGAAGAAAAATAGTGATAAGTGGAAGACGGTCTATTCATTAAGCTATTAATTAAGTTGAGGATTTTCTCAACATAGTATACACTTTTGAGTAAACTGTTCAGCTCTTTTCAACCTTGGTTAAAGGGATGATAAAGTTTAGAAATTTTATCTTTAAAAAAAAATAATAATAATAATAATTCGGTAATTACTAATTACCGTAGCAATGATTAAAAATTACTGTAGTTTATGCACACCTGTCCGTTATTCCAGGTCACATTTCCCTTTTCATCCTCTATAATAGAAACGCGTTTTCTTAAGGAAGAATGCACACTAAATCTTCTTTCTCTATCTCTTTTATTTACTTAGTTCTTCATCTGCCAATTTGTTTTTAGCTATTCCGTTCACAGTCAGCTTGTTTTCTAACAGATCTCCGACTTTCTCTTTGGTAAGCTACATTTTTGTGCTCTTTCTTTCTCATCTTGGATAATATACTATCTATTTATATGTTTATATAAAACTTTTATCTTTTAATTCATGTTCGCTTAATTAACAATATTGTTCCACCGATTTATCATAAGATAATGAAAAATTTCGGTGCCTCTTCGAGCAATCCAAAAGGCAAAAGGCCAATGGCTCAAGAGGATCTTGAAGATCTTGAAACAAATAGGGTCAAAAGGATTAAGCAGGAGGCCGTGATGTTAGGTATTTCCTTTGAAGATTACAGGCGATGGTAGACGAAGATGTCCACCTGTTTGAGAAACAAACTTCTGAAGATGAAAAGTTAGCAAAACTTTTATCTAAATTTTTAGAAGAGGAGGAATCTATCCTTGTGAAGCGTCAAATAAAAGAAGATGAAAAGTTTGCAAGAGCCCTAGCTCAGCAAGAAGAAGATAATCTTTCTCAAAGAGAGAAGTCCATTTTCGCCATGTCATCTGAAGAAGAAGAAGAAAATCCCAATATTCCACCTCATAAGAGAAGAAAAAGAAATGCTGCTGGGGGAAGCAACATGTCAGGGTCGAGTTCTGACAGAACTCCTAATTCTTGAAATCAAGAGGGATTTTATAGAAATATTTGGAATCTGTTATAAATTTTTATAAATCAGATCTTAAGTTGTCCAGAATGTGTTTTTAAATCAGAATAATATTGTTGATAATGTTTCTTATGTATTTGTTATGTCAATTGTCTGACCAAAACTTATTGTAGATAAGAAGAACTCAATATAATCATGGACGCATGGCAAAACCAGATGATTGGTACTAGTGAATGGGGAACATCAATCGATGATTTTGCCAAGACTGGCTTCTCCAAAATACAGTACCAACATCACAGCTAGAACCCCAACAGAAAATGTCAGTGCATCGTTCCCAACTCTTGTTGATGCAGTACCTCATGGAGTTTCATCTCCAATCCCAATGAACCCTTTATATCAAAACTTCTCTCTCGATACACCAGAAGCAACATTCCAGTTGAAATCAACATTCCAACCGGAACCATCATTCCAACCAGAATCTTCCGAGGAGGGTAACAGGGCACCAGGCAAACATCCAATGTCAGACTCGCCCACACTATACCCCAATCCAATTAGTGACACATATTATGGGGTCTCAACCTCGAACAGGGTGGAACCGGTTGATACGATAATGAATCATGGACCAGAGTTTGAGAAGCACGTAGAAGACTCATGGGCTTATATTTGCAAGCTTTATAGTCGAAAGAAAAAGTCCGCAAAGGTATCGTCCTCGAAAGCCCAAAGAAATGTAAGGTCAAAAAGGTCTTACCAGTTTGTGAAACAAAATACTACTTTGGTAGTATTTGGGAAGAAATGAACATATCAGAGATGCCAACACCGATATGCTCATGCACAGGGATACCTAGGACCTGTCGCGGGTGGAGTACAGAGGGATGGACCTCCGTTTGTTGTACAACTTCTCTTTCCATGTATCCGTTGCCAACATATGTTGGGCCAAGTCGTATTGTAAGGTTGCCGGGGAGAAGAATGGGTTGTAGTACATTCTCAAAGGTCATAGAGAAATTATTGTTAGAAGGGTACGATCTCGATTGTCCAATTGACTTGAAAGATCATTGGGTTAAGCATGGGATTAACAAGTATACATTGAATAGATAATTGTGTGATCTTCATAGATTTAGGAATTTGGCTACTTAAACTATAAAGTAGGATTACATAAACAGTTAGTGATCTTCGTATGTCTATTTCCCTCTTTTCTTTATTGCGAAATTTATATATAATTTGTTTGTAGTTAACACTTTTATTATTGCTTATATCAAATAGTCTGATAAAGCCATCCTACTTTATCTTGTTCCATCAAGATCCAGATATCTTATTTGTTGTCGGCCATTTTGAAAAATTATTTTCATTTGACGTCATTGCTTACGTTATATGAGCGAATAGTACCTCTCAGTAAAATCATGTATTCTTATTCTAGGTACAAGGCCAATATAAGGTGAAATCTACGGGATTTGATTCCTGCATATAATCACTTAAGTTCATAATCTTCTACTACTATCCTGTTTGCTCTTTTCCAGCCATTTTCTTGAACACATTCATCAAATTACTAACCTAAGCTCCATGTTCGTAAAAAAAATGCCTCTTAACACACTAGATCTATTAATATTTCATAATATCTCACTTTACTTAAACATTATAGTCTCCAAAAATCTTAGCTCATTCTATCAGTCAATCGTAACTATAAGTTTGAACTTAGTCTATAGTTCATAATAAATCATTGGTCTACAATTATAGATTATAAGTATCTAAGACCTTAATAAGCATGTATTCTAGATCTTATTCTCATACTGTTATTCCAACAATGACTGATAATTGTAGACAATTATAAGTAATATAACTTAGACATGGGTCATCCGGTAATGCCTATAATATAAGGCATACCATTGGCTAGCCCAACACATTACCAACCCATCCAAAATATCCTATACTTGTACTACCATTTCTATTAACATAAAATTCAAGTCCACACAATCCACACTTGAATATCAAAATTGATCTTCAAGTAATACACAATTTCCACATCAAGTCCTTATAAATCATTGCATGAATATAGTTATCTCTACAGGGATATTACCATGGCAATAATCTAAGGTTTCAGCAATCGTACAATTTACAATTAACAATACAATCACGAAAACATTCAACACTATATAAATAAAAGGGTCAAGTCATAACAAGGTGAGTAAAGCATAGTCCGAATTTTAACTTCAACATTCGACACATTAAAAGTGTTTGTATACAGGGTGTACCATCGGCTAACCCTCCACACCGTTAATATATAGAATGGATGTCCAAAACTCGGTTCCGATATGTTCTCTAAGTGTTGACCGGGTATGTATACAGGGTGTACCATCGGCTAACCCTCCACCTAACCAACACTCATTAAACATACCGGGTTAGCTACTATACTTTATCCACGAGGCGCAATCCATGAGATTATTAACTTTATATGACATAGGATAACCATAGATTTGTTTGATCAGGCGCCTCTAGGGTTATCGAATGTTATACTCCATTAATGCCATCATTTCATTTTGCTGGGGGACAAATAATAAATGCATCCAAGATTCCACACACATCAACGTTTATCACAATAATTCCACAATTCACGGTGTATCCCGACACTATCATATACGTCCATCAAGTTGTCATATAACAATCAAGTCATCAAATCATAAGTAACCTACGAACTCCGTTTAAACCATTTTTATGCATCATACAGTTCACGTTGCACACAAAATTTCCTATCATGCATGCTAATATGAAATGTGGGTGCAATGGCTATAGACTAGGTCAATCCACCTAATTCTCTACAACCACGGCTCTGATACCATTCTGTAACACCCCAACATGGCGGAATCATGGGGTATCACTTAGAAAAGCACAGCATGACATGGAAATTATGTAGAATCAAACTATATGAAAACATAGGATTGAAACAATCCTTAAACTTGTACAAACGTATACAATCATCAACATTTATCGAAATACATGTTCAATCAATAATAAAAGGCAATTCAATCAATAGTAGTTGATCCTAAAAGTAACCCATAAAAGGGAAGTAAGGATCATGGATCCAGAAAGTCCAAAACTAGTCCAATCCTAGCAATTAAGCATGCAATCATCCATTTTGTCTCTGATTAACTTGATTACCTGAAAAGTGTACTAAAGAGCGTCAACATAAAGTTGGTGAGTTCGTAGGGACAAGTAACAAGGAATAACCGTATCGGATACAACCGTTAACAATAAGTGAGGATTAGGAGAACTAATCACATCCAAGGAAACCTATAAGGTTTCACATTATCACAATTCAATACAAGTCAACGTTCAATAATAACGATTCCATATAACGTTCAACAACGTTCCAAACAATCAATAACGATCAACAACGATGCGGCTTACATAGTTAATAATTAACAATGCGCTAACGGTGCGACTTACATCGTAAACAATGCGCTAACGGTGCGACTTATATAATAAGTAATGCGCTAACGGTGCGACTTACATCGTAAACAATGCGCTAACGGTGCGACTTACATCGTAAACAATGCGCTAACGGTGCGACTTACATCGTAAACAATGCGCTAACGGTGCGACTTACATCGTAAACAATGCGCTAACGGTGCGACTTACATCGTAAACAATGCGCTAACGGTGCGACTTACATCGTAAACAATGCGCTAACGGTGCGACTTACATCGTAAACAATGCGCTAACGGTGCGACTTACATCGTAAACAATGCGCTAACGGTGCGACTTACATCGTAAACAATGCGCTAACGGTGCGACTTACATCGTAAACAATGCGCTAACGGTGCGACTTACATCGTAAACAATGCGCTAACGGTGCGACTTACATCGTAAACAATGCGCTAACGGTGCGACTTACATCGTAAACAATGCGCTAACGGTGCGACTTACATCGTAAACAATGCGCTAACGGTGCGACTTACATCGTAAACAATGCGCTAACGGTGCGACTTACATCGTAAACAATGCGCTAACGGTGCGACTTACATCGTAAACAATGCGCTAACGGTGCGACTTACATCGTAAACAATGCGCTAACGGTGCGACTTACATCGTAAACAATGCGCTAACGGTGCGACTTACATCGTAAACAATGCGCTAACGGTGCGACTTACATCGTAAACAATGCGCTAACGGTGCGACTTACATCGTAAACAATGCGCTAACGGTGCGACTTACATCGTAAACAATGCGCTAACGGTGCGACTTACATCGTAAACAATGCGCTAACGGTGCGACTTACATCGTAAACAATGCGCTAACGGTGCGACTTATATAATAAGTAATGCGCTAACGGTGCGACTTACATCGTAAACAATGCGCTAACGGTGCGACTTACATCGTAAACAATGCGCTAACGGTGCGACTTACATCGTAAACAATGCGCTAACGGTGCGACTTACATCGTAAACAATGCGCTAACGGTGCGACTTACATCGTAAACAATGCGCTAACGGTGCGACTTACATCGTAAACAATGCGCTAACGGTGCGACTTACATCGTAAACAATGCGCTAACGGTGCGACTTACATCGTAAACAATGCGCTAACGGTGCGACTTACATCGTAAACAATGCGCTAACGGTGCGACTTACATCGTAAACAATGCGCTAACGGTGCGACTTACATCGTAAACAATGCGCTAACGGTGCGACTTACATCGTAAACAATGCGCTAACGGTGCGACTTACATCGTAAACAATGCGCTAACGGTGCGACTTACATCGTAAACAATGCGCTAACGGTGCGACTTACATCGTAAACAATGCGCTAACGGTGCGACTTACATCGTAAACAATGCGCTAACGGTGCGACTTACATCGTAAACAATGCGCTAACGGTGCGACTTACATCGTAAACAATGCGCTAACGGTGCGACTTATATAATCAACAGTTAAACAAACATGTACACTTTTCAGCCCGAATCTCAATTGAGTAGGGAGGGTTTACGAAACTCACCTTATTCTTGATAGTTCAACAGCAAAGTAGAAGAGATTGATGTAGTCAACGATGACGAGTGAGTCAACTGGCCACGTTACGTATTCCCTAATTTCAATGTTAATTGATTTATATTCGTGCTAAATTCCAAATATAGACATACAACTATAAGGTTATCTTTTTAATACGCTTGTCAACGTAATTTACTTTCTGTGTTTTTATAAGTCTTTGAATTTATCTTTAAGTATTATTTCAAGTATTTTCTAAATGAAAACTCATTTATGTTGCAAAAATTTAAAAGGACCAAATTGTCATTCTTGAAACTTGAGGGACTAAATTGTCAAATGTCCAAAGTATAAGGACGAAAAATGATACCTTTGAAACTGTAGGGTAAAAATGTAACTTTCCGTATGTAATACGTATCCGTAGGATATATAAAGTATTTCTCTGATATTTCTAAATCCTTTTGAAGTATTTTTTAAATAATAGGATTAATACGAAGAATGTATTAATCTTGTAACGAATAGATGTTTTCAATAGCAGAGATATGAAAAGATACCTTGAATGGTATGTATTATAATCAATACAAAATGTATTGATTACAATTGAAGAAATACCTTAAATGGCAGGAAAACCAGCATTTTATTTCCAAGTTGTGTTAGGGTTGGCCTTGGGTCGTGGAGAATACCGGGGCGAATTAAGTTGCTTAGTGAATGCTTATGCAAACTTTTCGCGAACTACCTTCCATTCCTCCGGTATAAGCCAAAGAGGCCCAAGGTGCAATCACTTTCGGAAACATTGTGCGGTTAAAAGCGTATCAAGGATATATTCAATCCATAAATCAAACAATTCGAAAATACGAAATAATTCACAGATGGTGAATAGTAATTATATGAATTAGGATAGTTAGGTATATAACTATGCCCTTGTTTATATACCATAATAAGTATTTAAAATGATTTAATAAAAGTTTTACGATTTCTCGTACTTTCGCTAATAATTCATTTTTCGCAATAGTAACAATATTCAATATTCATATATAAAAGCGATAGTTACCGTATTTAAATGCAATTATGTATCAATTGAGTATAAAATTAAGTTGACAAGCATTTCAATACATAACATATAGTCATATAATCATAAAGCAAAGTATAATAAGGTTTCATAGAAACACTTACAAGTATGGAGATATTATGAGTTCTAAGATCAAAGTAACGATATAAGGATGAGCTCCAAAGAAGATCTTGAGAGAATCGACTATAACTTGGATTTGTAAAACTTGATGAATATGGAATAATCCTAACTCCATGTGGCCATTATAACTAGGCTTTGATAAGTTCTTGAAAGAATTCGCGATAATAACGTCGTGTTTACAATTTCGAAACCAACGAATTCAAAACAACTTTGGTTGAATCGAAAGCTTGGGATGATGAAAGGTTGTGTAAGATATGCTTGAACTTGAACAAGTATGGATCTCGGAATGATAGGGATTTAAGAAGGGAAGTGTTGAGAGTGTGAATTAGCAATTAGAAATGAAAACCTTAGCTTGTATTTATAGGTAGTAATTTACCATGGTTACTAGTTTAGTTTGTTGGTAACTATGGTTAAGTTAAGGAATACCATGGGCTAGTTTGATGGTTTTGCAATACCATGGGCTAGTTAACTAACCTTAGTTAACTAATCCTAGTTAATTATGTCTTAACTTGGATTAGATGTAAGGTTGCGAGTGTTTCGAGTTCGTTTCCTTAATGAAACAGATCATCCAGATAGTAGATATTACAATATCTCACTAGTCCGCACACATATATATATATGCACCAAAAATACCCAAAGTTTTCTTATATTTATAAAGTTTGCCATTATCATATATAACAATTAACGGACTAAAATGGCAAATGTTACATTAAGGTTTAAGGTTTGTTTTAGGGTTAGATTAAGGGTTATTAGAGGCAATAAGGGTCACGAAAATCTGCTCACTTTCATCATCAAAACCGACTTCAAAAGGGTATAAATCTTCATCCTTTTTACTAGATCTAATCTTGTTCTTGTTTATATTCAAAGGTTTTATCAAAAGTTTATGTTTTCTTCTTGATTTCTTTGTATATACACTTGATGAAGGCAAAGTTGATAGGATCTTTCTCCTCATGCATATGCATGTCAAAATCTATGAGAAAGATCCAAGGATTCAACAAGTTTAAGACCCAAAAGTGTTGTTATAGATTAGTAGCTTTTAAAGTGATTTTTCTTTTGATAGATCTATATGTTTTTGTATATTTTGAAGAATATATTTCTGAGATTTTTCATTAAAAAGATGTTTTTATGTTGTTGAATGTTAGATCTATAAAAGTTGGTATTAAAAAGTGTTGATTTGAATGCATGTATGCTAGATTTTAGAAAGTTGGATCTTTTGTTGGATTATGAGATGGATATGGACTTGTTATAAGTGAAAAATATGTTAATCTTGATGATAATATTCTGGAAAAATTGATAAAATATCAAGGATATAAAGCTTGAATTAAAACATTTAAAATAAGCTAGAAATCATAAACCGAAAACACGCAAAAATGCATTTTGAGCACACACATGCACCATAATCTTATGACCAAGAAAATATGATAAACCTACTGGAAATAAGTTATTTCAAAAGTATAAAACTCAAGTCACTTGATACATGGACAACAATAAGCTCAAAAATCACCTTTTCGGGTCAAATAATCACTAACCGAAAGCACTAAATTGCACATATCACACCACCACCACTCTCACGATTTTAGACACCAAAATATGATGAACTTTCTGGAAATAATGAAACAAGAATGAAAATCCATTTTGAAGCACTTTAATTGCTTAAGAAATGAGGCTAAAATCACTATTTCGGTAAACGATTTTTAAGTTTAAAGTCCTCAAAATAAGCAAGACACAAGAGAGGTTGAATTGATATGAATTTTTATTGATAAAAGTTGCCTAAAAGGCCTAGGATTTTTGGCTAAAATGTTTAGTGGTGATTTCTAAGAATTTCCATGAATTATTGAATTTAAATGGTAATTAAAAGACATATAAATCAATAAATAAATTATGTAAATCATGAATTTGGCTAAATATTCTTAACCATTGATAAAAATAACTAAAACCTACTGGAGAAAAATAGTTAAAAGGCAAGAGACATGTGTTACATAATTTAAAGATAAATAATTAAGTAAAAATAACTAATTAAATATTATTATTAAAATAAATGGAAAATACACAAATAAAAGTATAAATCATGAAATTATAAATTAGGGAGCATATATATCAGAAGATAATTCCAAGTGAAATTATCCATAATTTATAAAGGCAATTATTACACTTAAAAGTATTTTTAAGGAATTATTTAATTAATAAATCAATAAAATGAATAAATAATTAATTAATAATATTAAATTAAATAAAAACTTATAAATCAGAAAAATATTCATAAACACCAATATTATAAGGTAACTAATGTCAAATATTATGATTAAACAAAGTATACAATGGAAATCATATAAATCAAAGCCAAACTACCGAAATTCCAATATACGTACAAAATGTATAACGAGAAATGACCTTCACCACCAAATACCTTCTAACCAAATAATGTGAACAATATAATACACTTGAACTCCATAATCTAATAACAACCAAAGATGGGAAAGTCTACTAGTATACATCTCATGATCTAGCACACTAGTTCACGCTACACACACTTACGTTGTGTTATGCGTGTCATAAATATGCATAAGTGATGTCAATATCAAAGAATATGCGAAACAATAAGGATGTATGAAGTAAACGTGCATGAGATATGACCAAGCAATGTATGAGTGCAT